>FR990138.1:6046250-6662500 GCA_905404295.2 Ochlodes sylvanus
CATTCGACGTCGGTGAATACGTGCTATTCTTCTTTCGGGAGACGGCGGTAGAATACATTAATTGCGGGAAAGCAGTGTACTCGCGGGTCGCAAGAGTTTGCAAGAGAGATACCGGTGGCAAGAACATTCTCAGTCAAAACTGGGCGACGTATCTGAAGGCTAGACTCAACTGCAGTATCCCTGGGGAGTTTCCATTCTACTTCAATGAAATACGTAAGTTTGTTTTGTTCATACGTAACTTATTTTCACAACAATCTAATTAATATTATTAAAGCATGGATTTATTGACTATATTTCATTGTTTTGTAAGATAATTCAAGCGTGAAGTATGGTTTTAATATCATACTAAACATTTACAGCTCTAACATGAAGAATTACAAATGGCGACAGGGTCGAAATTAAACTGAGCTTAATGATATATTGTTCTTTAAACTAAATTTAAAAATGATTAATCAAAAGAAATATTCAAATTTTGCGTCACCAAGACCATGTTAAAACTTGAGCATGGGTTTTACTAGCGAAATGTAATATAAGCTAAATATAGGTTAACGATGTAAGTTTAATCGTAAAGTTAGGAACTCCAACAATAAAGTATAATGGATAAGTCCCCGCAATCACCCCGGAATACCGTATTTTATATTTATGTAATTGCTTTTAAAAAACTTTTAATACTCTGAGCACTTTAACTATATAAGAAAATGATGGTCCTGCAGCAAATAAATTAGAAACTTCTTTATTTATCCAACTTACACAATTAATTTCCATTGAAAGCATAGGTATGATATAAAGTATTTCGTCGGGACAATTCACCAAAAATCTTCCCAATTTGTCCCTGCGATTGAAATTCAGAGCCGCTGTCAGTTCAAAGGTACGCCTTAACTTTTCCCCTAATCCCAAACATACAAACACCGACTGTCAATCCCGAGCAAACATTTCACTTGGAAATTCAATAGTGCATAGCGAGATTTAAACGACAAAAGTCTAGCCAATTCCTCTTTGCTCTCCGAAGTCGGGCCTTGCTACGTTCATCTAATATTAACGCCGCGTTCAGGCTTCGCCACGGTTTTTGACGCGCCCTCCGTTGCATTTCTTGCATAAATTATGAGGTTGTAATAGAAACACTTCAGTGTTAAGTATTTCTGCCTCTATTTACATATCCATTTAGGCAACATTAGCGCGTGAGGGTATCTATCAGTCATGTTGGCTTTCACTGGAAATGATACATTTCGTTTCATTATTTAGGTTTTATTCACAATTTGATATTATTTATCTTTGTTAATGATAATTGCAGAACTGCGGAATATAGTTTTTTGGCTTAACGATGTTGGTATTACAGACGTCCATGGGCAATGAAAACGAGGGCCCGTCTGTTCGATTATCAACTATTTATATAAAAAGAAGTATTTT
Source organism: Ochlodes sylvanus (assembly GCA_905404295.2). Taxonomy (NCBI): domain Eukaryota; kingdom Metazoa; phylum Arthropoda; class Insecta; order Lepidoptera; family Hesperiidae; genus Ochlodes; species Ochlodes sylvanus. The sequence goes on from FR990138.1 coordinate 6,047,658, forward strand.
AATATTTTTTACCTGAAGAATTCTCAAACCGTAACATTTTCAGAAGAGATATGATTTTGATATGATTCATTTTATGATTTGTAGAATGTAAGATAACTTGTTTACAACTAATTATGGATCTACGATTATGGTACCAATTCATAGACATTTAAAACTTTATGATTTATCTGAACGCATGACTAATGTCTGAATATATAATTTCTTATGTAACAGCCGGGTCTTGTCGTAGCTTCATTGGAATTGTCGATCGATCGACTAGTAGGTGGTTCATTGATAGTCGGATAAACATAAGAAACATAAATTTTTAGTTACCCAAAACTTAAGCAAAAAGAGGCTAGAAAATATAGCGACGTATTTATATAACATAGCTAATTGTATGTGTTGGTTGGTAGTCAGCACGCGTCGAGTCTTCGCTTGAAAACTGTGTCGTGTTTTGTTTATTAATTATGTTCCTGTTCTTTTTAACCAAAAACACTATCTTTATATTAATACTATGGTCCTGGACACTCTCTTGGTAAAGAAATAATTCATATAATTCGTACCCAAAACAATTACATAAGTATTCAAATTGTATTGTATGTAAGTACTGTGGATTGTCATCAACTTGAGAATTAGTTTAATTGTTATAACTACTTTTGGAGAATTTGGTATTCAGGGTCCTTAATTACGATAATTTGATAGATAACTCTTGCAACTTTGTTCAACTAAGAGCAGGTTAAACGTGAAAATGGTACTTAATAATTCACGTCTCAAGTACTTCATTTAACGTCATTAAAATCCAAATTGTATTTTTCTTAACATTTTGATAATTTATTTAATTTAAGAGAATATTTAACTTATACGCTGAGATAATTTTGTAAATTTGAGTTTAAGATAAATTCGAGAACAATGTAAATTTTAGTTCACCAAAACTCTGGAGACATTTTAGATATGAAATACGCGATAGTAGTCATACTATTTGTATAATATTACGTTGTGTTTCGTAAGGTTTTATGTAGGTATGTGCGAGTAAAATAAGGTTATGTACGTACATATACATGGAGAGCAGAGTTCTATTGTTCAAACAAAATAATGTCTACAGATAAATAAATTGACGTTTATTCTTTCACAGAGAGCATTTACAAGGTGCCGGGTGACGACAGCAGATTCTATGGTGTGTTCACTACGGCGTCTACAGGGTTGATGGGGTCTGCGATTTGCACATTTACGATAGGGGATATTCAGAAGGCCTTTGAGGGCAAGTTTAAGGAACAGGCCTCGTCGAGTTCAGCGTGGCTCCCAGTCATCAGCAGCCGAGTGCCGGAGCCACGGCCGGGTACTTGCGTTAACGATACCTCGTCGTTGCCCGACACAGTACTTAACTTTATAAGGTAACTTTTTAATTTTGTTAACTTTACTTCTTTATTCCATTTCAATAACTTGAATTCAATTGTTAAAAAATGGTAATCTATCGATAATTAAATTGAACTAAAATTAAAATAAATGTATAAAAAATATTAGATCCCTTCGTTGCAGTATCCAAAATGCTGGCTATACGAGTATTTCCTCGCTGTGTAGCAATGCTAATACGCTGAGCGAGAAAACTGCCAGCTCTGTGATAGCATGCCTTATCTTTTAGTTTTTTGGTTATCTAACTGAAAGATAATGAGCCGCAACACAAGAGCCACTCTAAATACTTTAATAAAAGCACGAGAATAAAAATTTTCACGATTGAAATGATCTTTCCTTTAATTTTCTCAGCACACGAGAACATTAAATGGCAAGGATGTCACATTATTTAATAATATTAATAATACACAACACAAATTAAATTGATTGTCTGTCTCGTCACCTAGAAATACGTTAGCGCTATTTAATTACACGGAATAGATAGGAATTTGTCCTATAAGTGGAGGTATCTGATGTTCATTTCATTATACCTACGAGTACATGGCACATTCATTATCACATACCATAATAGTCCAATCGTTGGGTTCCTTCTCGTGTCAAATAGTGAAGGTTGCAATAAAGAATAAATAAATAAAAATGTGAGGAGTAAAAGCCACAACCCGCCATGCTGGCCAAGTGCTATAAGTGGAAACGAAATAACGAATAATCGTATACATAATAATGTACACGAATATTCGTTAATCTACACAAAAAGGAAATATAAAAAAAAATATAACAAACGTAACTACTACTATACGAACTACTTAGATGTTTAACTGCGAATATCGTTTAAGAAAAATACTTATTCTGAAAAATAAAACGAAATAATGAATGTACACGTAATATCATACATGAGGGAATTAGTACATGAACAAAGTTGACAACCGACATTAAAAAAGCAGAAACACGAATCCTACGAGGCATTCTCGAGCGATTCCAGAATTTCACCCTCATTGAAATCCACAGGCACTTTTATCTGGCGACACGTCCTGTTAATTATCCGACGCTCTCTCCCCGAGAGTGTTCAATTATTTTTTTCCCACTTTTTCACGATCCTCATGTGGAAACGTTGAGATTTTAACACTTCACCTGAACCAGTCTGCTGAAAATAGCACACACGGAATTTTTATTCACGCCAGATTGAAAATTGTAATTAAATGAGTGTACAAGTTTGTTTGACGAAGCACCTTGCCTATGCAGCGACGGCGGCATCGCGACACTATCGCGGACTGTTTCCGACCTGTTATGGTGTTATCGAAACTATTCGTAGTAAAATTTCCGACGGCGTCCCTCGTTGGCTTCCTCTTTATCTAACCTTCGCAGTGTGCAGTTATGGCACAAAGCAAAATATGCATTTGAATTTTAAACGCATTGTTATGCTTCGGTAAAGAATACGAAGATGGAGTTTTATATATTATGTAGTATGCCAAAACGAATACTGGAACGGCCATACCAATGCCGATGCACATTTTTTAATAAATCAAATTGTATGTATAAATACAATACAATTACATATACAATACTACCTACAGAACTTTCAGAACATTAACATGAGCATTTTTCAACTTTTAAAATGATTCTAGGCGACCTTAGAGCTGTCAATAAGTAAAACTAGGTCGAGGATGTGGGTATATACAATGTTTAATGTCAGCGAATACTTAATTCATGTTTTGCTTTGTTCAGATCTCATCCACTAATGGACAGTGCAGTGTCCCATGAGAACGAGAAGCCGATATACTACAAGAGGGACCTGTTCTTCACGCGGCTGGTGGTAGACCGCGTCAAGGTCGACATGATGGGCCATCAGCTCGACTACACCGTCTACTACGCGGGCACCAGTAAGTACTTTGTTAAAATAGCAATGATAAATAATATACAAATATCATTATCACTATCACATTCGTCTAGATATTTTCCAGAATAAAACAAGTGATAATAAATTTCTAATGAGCACGTAACTTTAAAAATTAGAGGCACGTGTAGCATTCAGTCCCAAACCTTATTGTGGCGGAAACCGACGTTCAAACTATTAGGTTATATAATTTACTTACCTCTTTTAGGTAATAACATATAGGGTAAATTATCCCATATTTATTTGAAGATTATCAACTGAAATGTTTATTATTGTAAAAAGTTACAGATATTCATTACAGTGCTAAAGTGCCAAATTAAATCCGTAGTCTAGAGTTGTCGAAGCAAATGATCCGTTACCGTGAGGACTTTTTCGGGAAGCGTTCTCAACGAATCTAGAATTAACAGTAGGTAGTACGAAAGCGTACTATTTTAGAGTGCAATTTATTCGACGCTTGACTGGAAAATCTCATTTAGGGTGTTAAATAGCGGGAATTTTATTACCCGGTGCTTTTAATAGCCTCTCGGGTATCTGCACTTAAAACGTCTCAAATATTATTGAGCTTAAGTCTGAAGTGTACGAACGCACACACACACACTTAATCGCCACCCTTGAGGATTTCCAACACATCTGTGACCTTCAACTTAGAATTATGAGTTACTTACCTATATACATTATGAGTGATATATATTCGTATGTGGCAAATGTTAACAAAACGACAGCATAGCCAATTAAAATGACGAGCTCGTAGCATAGTTGTTACCCTGCCAACGAAGCAATGAGTCGCGAGTTCGATTCCCGGCCGGATCACATTTATGTGAAAGATAAAAGTTTGGTATGGGGTAGTGAGTGTTTGAGATGCCTTATTAATTATGTTGTCCAAGCTACCCGCGACAACGGGGTATCCTAGTACGCCCCCTACTAGAATGAGAGGGTGTAGGTGCATATTTACTATATTGAGAATAAAATGGTCTTTCAAATGGTATATATGCATAGCATATTTTAAATTTAAAACCGTAATGCATGACAATATCCTAAATAGACTTTTCTACATACAGCGAGATACGCATTTCCACACATTTCCCAGAATAGCATTGTTTGATATAACTACCTAACTGACTTACTCACAAGCGTCAAACTCGGAACACAATCGCAAAAACATGAAGTATTTCGAATAAATTTAAAATGTCTGCGTAGAGGAACATTAAAAGTGGCGGCGAATGAAAATGGGAATCCGTCCCACCGTGACGGGTACGGCAGTCTCGTCCGCACCATACATCACCATACAACCCCATGCACATCGCACACGAAACAGGAGATTTAGTTCAAAACACGAAAAACCGATTACACGTTCATTGTTTGTAACCAAATACCGTGCCGAGCACCTATACTCTTTAACACTTTTTGTCAACTCTCAATTTATTAACTTTTAAAAGCTCGCACTAAAGCTTTTAAGCCCCATGCCCGTACAAAGCTAGACACGCGTTGTGCTATTTTCGCTTCCCCGCGATAACGCATCGTTTGCCATTTTTAATAGTACTTATTCACTCTTTCGTTATTTAATAAGACATTTTTTAATGTATATAAACGGGTACTCACGAAAATGTTTGAGTGTCCGCGATGATATCAGTTTAAAATTTAATAAGACAGTTAGAAACAGAAACACTTTTCCAATCCACTTTTAAAACGTCTACGAAATTCGAACGGCTCGTCGTAGCTGAAAACTTTCATAGGATTTGTTTACTACTGAAAACAGTCTCCCGTTTGCAGTGGTCTTTTTTCACAACTACGCCCATTGTAACACATACATCTGTATGGTGTGGGTGTACCGCGTAGGTGTACCCACATTTTCAGCTCGGCGCATGTGCTAGCCGCTCGGCCGACCACAGAGGCCCCACGTCACATTTCCTACGCTGCATAAATTCGACCCGCCGCTAAACAACGCCTCCAAGTAGTAATTTTCGCCTGTGTTGTTGCAATTTTCACCAATTTTCCTCGAAATTCGTTCTTTACGCAACCACCCGCCGTGAGGCTACGGAATGGATTAAACTCACGGAGATATCTAACGAAGGGGGAGTTCGCTAACGGATCAACTTTTACGGAAGGAGAGTTCTACGTTTGAGTTGCGTTTGAAACGCTTGTGTGTGGAATATTAAATTGTTTAACCGTTACCTTTGACGTTTCGCTCTACGTCACGTACTGTTATAATTACTGTAACTTCGTCAACGTAATGTAATTTTGTTTCTAACTTCAATGGCAACGCAAAGCCTAGTCTTAGTACACGAAATAGGAGTTAAGATTGAGGATAAACTTGTATCTGCAACAAAGCAGGAACACGATAAAGTGTTTAATGCAACAATTACTAACGTTGTGACAGTATTCCACAATAAAATAGTCGCGGGTGTTCATACCGCGACAAAGAGGAAAAAGAGGAACTACCCGAAAATCCGTAGCTCTCTTAGTTCACTATTATTTACAGTCGAGTGCAAAATAAGTTGCGCGAAATTCCGGCATCACAAAGAGCTCCAGGCGTCCCGTGAAAAAGGACAGTTTACTCTTTCAATAAAGAGTTTGCGCGTACCGCGGCGTCTGCCGCCGCAATATTGCTTCCCCGCTTAGCCCATTTCGAGTGCTTACCGCGTTATAATATGCATTAAACTGCACCAGCACCGGCGGAAAGTTGTAGCGACGCTCGAGGTGCTAGCAGACAATGAGAAATGAGCGTATGATGTTCCCGCAATGCGGGCCCCTCGTCTCGCCACATTCCATTTGTTTTATCACGCCTAAATCACTATTGCCTAACAACTTTTGAACGGCCTGAAGCTCTGAATCACGGATTTACGAAAACGAAATGGTGAAGTTTACAAAAATTATGTTTGTCATGTTTATATCAATTCAAACGAAGAATCATAATTATTTCATTCTCCATCACCATTTTGAAAGGTGCGGTATTGTTGAGAAGAAGAAAAAGCGAAATGAAATCCTCATCATACGTTTTCATACGTTGCATGAACACACCAATTGGTCAACTTGGACACTTAATTGTATAAACAAATATCGAGCTCAATACACACTCTCACACTCAATACAATAATTTAAACATCACCAAAGAAGGGTTATTTAATTTAAAACTTTTATTAAGTTTGTGCACATTTATTTGATGGGGTACAGAAGATAAAATAAAGTAAAATAAGTGTCAAGTCAAATAACTGTATACAGACGGCTGTGATGTTTTTTTTATTTTTTTGTCTCACATTTGTATAATAAATCTTTCTCGGTCAGTAAAAAAAATCAGCTAAGATAATAATATCTCAACTACTGTTCTTCGGTGTTCGTTTATTTAGAATCATAAATCTATGACCCGAATGTTGCCCGAATGCTGATAGAAGTTTGACAGCAACTGTCATACACACACCCGTGCCCCTGTTTGTCAATGAAAAGAGGCCGAGGTTGTATCAAAGACGTTAAGAGTATTTGGAAGTTAATGAAGTTAATTAAATTCCCCGAGTTGTACGTCTACACCGAGACTCTTTAGTATCAAGGGCGCCTTCGTAAATAAGCAAACACAATGTAAATGTAAACGCACGACACGAATACAGTTTAGCATGTTTACAACAAACTTGAAACTTAATTACGACGTGTTCGTTGTAACACAAAAGAGACGAATACTTTGTATTCAAACATAATTTATAATTGTTAGTAGGCCTCGTATGCTGCTCTAGATCGATAATCCCAAAACTCGTAGGAAACAGCGGGAAATCAAATTGTAGAGGGCGAATTAGCTTTGACGGCAGTGCAGAGGGACCTTATATTAAGAACGATTTAAAATTCACAGTCGGCTTAGCGGTCGAATCGTTGCTGAAGCATAACTGTTTGTATTCCATGATGTAACTGTGTTAATTTCGACTGGTATTCGTAGTGTTCAAATAAATTGGTATAAGCTTAAGCGTACTCATTTTTATGTATTTACTAATTCAATTCATATAGGTATCGCTGATTGACTTGTGTAATAATTTTTTTGCGTTTTTTACTATTATTTTTATCTAGCGTCAAAGTTCTACGAAAACATCAACTTTGTGTTAGATAACACAATTTTCCTTGAATTATAAGTTAAAAACGAATTGTTATATTTAAGTTATTTTTAAAGAGAAGTTCGAGACACCGGTGGCCACTGACCATCAAATATATCTTCATTTTATTTATCTATATTTTAATAATAATTTACGGACGTTACACAACACCTGCAATCGATAAAGTTACAAATCACAATGTTCCTACAAACATAAATCGTAACAGATTTCAATTTGTAATTGAATTTTTAAAAATACGAACACCAATGTACTGGGAATCGCAGCAATAATTCATGAGATACTTACCGTAACGATACGTTGTAATATCTCTGTAAGTATCGGAAAGCCATTTGCCTAAGTGCATGAAGTCCAACTTTTGCCATAAACATGAAATGTGGTTGAGCAAAATGATATGTGAAGGTGGTCGAAATAACGTTCTTTGAACGGCAAAAGCAGTTTATTGGAGCATGTATCCTTGCGATGGAGTTACGAGTACGGTCGCTCCCGAAGGTTGTAGAGTTGCCCGGGGCTTCATCGACTAGCATTGCCCACAGGACGAAAGTGAACAATATTTATTGCTCGCTTGCGATACGATGCACCGGAACAGAATTTCCAAAGTAATTTATAGTTCGGTTTAGTACCTTACCTTACGCCAGGCCAGGCTCTTTTATATTCATACCTGATTTTGTATTAAGATTTTCTCTAGATACCTAGAACGGCTTTGTGCGGGAAAATCCGTGCGTAATATTCCCTTTTTGTTTTACAAATATTGAAATCAAAATCAGATTGAGGTTTACCGATTTGTGTACAAAGCGATTGCACCTTTACGCAAACGAAAAGCAATTAGCTATACCTATAATTAGCATTCAAAATGCGTCCAGTGGGAATAAACATTGATTTTTATTCCCCCAAAACTGGAGAGAGGCCGTAGCCCCGGGCGGGATTGAGAATACTAATGTGTTCACTTTTGAACGCTTATTCGCGCCCCGCTAACGGCGCCCAACGTTTTTTGCATAAAACATCTCATCAAAGGATTGCTTAGGTCCCACAGTATATTGAATATCAAAAGGTGCACGGGCGAGGAAGTTTCAGGCGCGCGGTCGAGGCATCCCTAATGCCGGCCACCGTGAAAGCCTTCTTTAAAAATACACCTTTGAAACGTGTTTGGAATAACTGTTCGCTCAATATAAAATACAGGAAATAACAGCCAAATACATCCATATACTTTTATTTATTATTGATATGGAAGTCTACGTTGTATTAAGTGGCCAGTTAAGTAAATTATTAATAACTGAAAATATTTTACATAACGTATTGACATAAGAAAATCAAGAACTAATTAAAATCAAGATAGATTTTAAACCTAAATCAAATACGAATTATTATCGCATAAAATTCACACACTTGCTATTATAAAATGTTATTATATCATCGATCAAGGTTTTGCTAGAACTGAAATAGAGTCATAGCTATCAATGTTCCGTAAATTAATGGCATTAAAGACAAAAAAAAGTATTTGTAAGAAAAAATCATACCTACTTTCTACCGCCTTTTTAGGGTTCTGCGCCCAAAGGGTGCAAACAAGACACAACGGGAATGCAAAACTTATTTTTTCGACGTTTGAATTAACAATTTAAAAAATGTAAATATTTCACGGTGGTACGGAACCTTTCATGTCAGAGTTATATTCACCCTAGGCTTTTTTATAGCACAAAAATCAGACAGACATTGTAACAAAAGACTATTTTTTCTTTTTCTAAACTAAAACGAATGTTTCATTTTCATGAGTAAGTAGGTATGTTTTACGCAAATTACCTTTCGTATTATGTAAAAAATATACTAGACATGATGTATAATATTCACGTGAATTGTTGGAGTATAAGCTTTATACATTTAATCTCATTAAATATTTTTTTTTAAAAGGCAAGCTTTATGGCTCTAAAGCTTATAACATTAAGTTTATAAGCCGAATTAACAGCAATAAGCACTGACCTCGAACTAACAAGGGACTACATTTATAGCTTCAATAGGTGTTATTAAAAGAAACGCCCCTCCCGCTATGCTTATTAAACTTGGAAATAGCTACATAATTATTTATATCGAATTGACATAAATAGCATAAACCAGGTCAAACTAGATCGGACCGATTTTCTGACAGTCACATAAAATTTGTAACGACGAACCTCATAAAAGTCGGCAGAGAGCTCGTAGGCAAACGCTAAAAAGCCACGTTCTTCGATTTACGAAACCTATAAAATACATATTGCGATTCACGATAAAAGTCCGTGCCGAATTTGTTCATATTGCCCATAGCGGAATTTATTTGTTCGCATTGAGATACTAAGAAGGATTATCTACTTAAATATATACGACCTAACTAGCTGTTTTGGACGACAATGTTCTGCAGTTTTGTTGCCAAACACGATTTATTTAGGTTATTAATGGAACTTGTAATAACTAAACAATAGTCTTACAATGTGCAATAGTCTTGAGAAAAATATATTATGTAAATATAAATTATACCAGGTGTTTACGGGTTTTTTATGGTGATAGAATGTAACTATGATATTATCATAGTTACATAGTTTATCACGCCAATGTTATCACCAACCGCGACCCATTGCCAGCCAAGAAGGAAGATATCTATATAAAGTTAAATATCCTTGAGATTTTCTTATATCATCTCGTAAAATACGAGTTGTTTTACAAACTCAAACAATGAACAGTTCTTGATTAAGTTACCTACTTTACTTGTTCAAAATGAAATTACGTTAAGATACTGCGAAACATAAATAAATTAGGTGCGAAGATAATTCAAAAGCCCCGTTCCCACGCTCAAAGTTTTATGGGCGTACATTACTACTCGTATGTTGTGAAGGAGTAATATAAATATCCACGGACGCCCCGCTATGTAAGGTGCAAAAGCCGAGAGGTAAAAAACCCGGTAAGCGGCGAGCTCTCACGGAAAACCCATCCAATTGGTTGGTGCTGAATCTATACGTTAAACGAAGACTTTTTTTATGAAAAGCAATAAAGATGTTAAAGCTACTTTGTGTTTGGGAATTTATACCAGTTGGAGAAATAAAACTTATATTGTTAGGGGATCGCAAAAAAGTTTTCACTTAGGCCTGTCGAAGCGAAATCTTTATTGGATTGCGGAATTATTTCTTTTGAGACCGCTACGAAAGGCTCAGTGCTCAGTGAATGGGAAAATATAAAAAGATAATTATAAATTATTTGCGCTATCGTTCAACGACATTTACTCGACTTGATTAATTACACATTATTTAGGTTCTTATTCAACGTAAATATTGTATTCAATGTGATATATAGTGATAAAAGACAAGTGAACAATCTAATTTTTAGGCGCAGTTTCGTAAGTAATCTTTAACGAAACGTAATATATTTTACAGCAAAATATCGAGCATTTCCCCACATTTATAAAAGACGGCATTGCCAAAAATCAGAAGTAAAACCCTCGTACAATTAGAAGGTACGGCGTACGTGAGCGGAATAAGGGTTGAACCGATCCCGTAGGTTGTCGTTTTCGCGTGTTTAGTGATTTGCGGTCACTTCTTTGACATATCCCTATAACAGTTCGGTCGGACGTTTCCTTGGTGTTATCCTTATGTACCGACCTAATTTGTGCCGCTCAGGGTGTTCCTCTGGGAGCCGACCCGTCCGATCACAGCCAATGTGGTATTGTTTAATTATTTTGCTAGCCCCGGCCGTGATCAGAATTAATGAATATAAGTAAGGATATTTATAAGCTTAGCGATAGACGGATTACTTATGCGTAATCCGTATTGATCTGGAATCTAATTAATTTTGCTTTTGTCATTTTGTAAGAATTCTTTAAAAATAATTATATAACGCTCTCAAATACATAACTAATCATATAGTAGCTTCGTATTTCTCAACTGTATCTCAGTCATAAATCAAGTAGATACCTTTAGAAATGTTTCAGGATATCGAGATTCTTTCAGTGTCTATTCAACTACACACGTAAGCACTACGAGTACTTGACACGGTGCACGCAAACCGCATTAGATGCCTGCACTATTTGCAGCATACAGCATATCGATTATATTCTCGGATGCATATCATAGCTCATTAACTATTACACCTTATTATGAGCCTTGATAATAGCTTAACCTTATTGGGTTAGCCTGAATAGCGTATCGATTAGTTTAAATTATTAATGCTGTGTGTTTAATGAACAGGATAATTGGTTCATGTAATGAAGATGAGGTATCTCTGTAAGTTCTTGGAGTGAGGTTACTATCATACCTGGTAAACGGTGTGAAGCTAATTACTTCACTACTTAGGTTCGACGTTCGGTTTCATGCATTTGTAGTCCGAAACAATAAAATTATAAATGATGGCTAGAAACATCAATTTATAATTTTAGCCCTTAAAAATCATCAATACATCTGTGACCGAGTTAAGCACAAAATCTTCTTTTTCGCAATCCATAACTTTTTCACAATGTGCGGGGCAGGGCCCATACTCTACTACGCTGCCCAATTGGTTAACTAAACTAGACACATCTTCGAAAATATTATGGAGAAATCTCAGGGGTGCAGGTTTCCTCATCATGTTTTCTTTCAGCAAGTGATAACTAAATAACCTTAATAAATTTAGACAACGTGTCTTGTCTCGGAATGCATGATACAACTAGCCATGCACGCAGGACTATACATAATTATATTATGTATACTATTATTAGTTACACGTGGCTAGTTACGAAAAATAATCACATCGGTTCTGTTTGAACCAACTGGTACCTAACTAGGTAAGTAATCTATTGAAAATGAATTAGCTAACTTAGTTTATAGTGCGTAATCTTGTACTCGGTGTTTGTGGTTGTCGTCTTAAAACAGCTTGCAACACGCTGCCATTAACAGATTCGAGCGAACTCTTGATATTCGCGCACACAATTCCCTGAACGCTTTCCCTTGTTCTTGCTATTATCGTATCAGCCTGACACTGATTCTGACGGGTACACTAACACGATTTTGAAATTCATATGTATAGAGTTTTGCTTGGTTGGTAATAAGATGGAATAACGTATTAACTATGGAATACAATGTTCCTTTGTTACAGTTTTAATGCTAAGTATAATTCGAGTAGGTACCTAACTATCTCAATTATTAGATATCGTTGGACTATTAATAGTATACTACAGAACCCGCTCGTCGCACAAAATTAGACTGTAATTCATTCTGACAAAGGGTTTCTTCACAATATCGCATTAACATTGTAAACATTTCAAATGTTATGGCAAATGCATGTTAATCTGCATAGAATAACACATATTAATGTTTAATTTATTCGTTTAATGTATTTCTATAGAATATAAATAGAATTCTATAGAACCTATTTTATTGGCTTTCTGCACTCTTTTCCCATTAAACATGAAATTAAATTAAAAACATACCTCTCCGTCCGCTTCTATTTCATACAAAGGGGATTTTGCTTGACGTATTAATATATAATTTGGGTTTACAACATATTAAATACTTATAGACAGTTACCATTATTGTCCCGAAATAGTAAAGGCTTGGAAGAAATATTTGTTAATACATAATTATATTGGGACGCTTCAAGGAATATCTGCAAGTGTATCGGAAAACAAACTAAATTCAAAAACTAACTATTATTGTTATACTCAATGTTATATTTACCCGAATTTCATGTTTGTAGACCATAACTTTGGATGGAGATTTATTATAAAGATAAGTCAATGAAAGGTATTGGGCTTAATAGCCGATATTTATATTTATAAAATAACATTAGTTCACTACGTTGCGTATTATAGTATTATAATATCCCTAAACTATTAACAATGATTGAATATCGTGTAAAAATATGGAAATCCTACTCAAGTTATGATTAAGGGTTGTTTCCTTATCATGGAATCTACGGCGAGGCTATAATATGCCTAACTTATTAAATAAAAGTTGCCAGAAATAAATACGCCCAATATTTTAATACCGTCAGCAACGCAAATTGCGCTCATTAACTTCGAAATATATTGAGCATTTACTGTAACTTACAATGGAATAGCTCTCTCTTATTAAACTTCGTGTGTAATTACGAAACATTTTAATTTATGGAAATGGAGAATATGAAATTGCGATGTATGACGTAAGTCCATATGAATAGTGAAAACTAATAATATACAGTTTGAACCAAAATGCGTGCAATATACGAATTCAGATCAACTAACAAGGAAACTGAATATCAAACCACTAGTGAAATAGGCAAGTAGTCATCATTGTAAATATTATACTTATTTTATTATTTTTACAATATTTATTTTCATCTTTAACTGTGTAAATTATTATTGTAAAAACATATTTAGATTACGACACGAACTAAAATATGTATGTTTCGAATCATTCAATCCAAAATTTTGTTTAGGTGGTTCAGATAGCGTAAACACACAGCTTCACGCAGCCAAATCGCTTGCGGGCGCATTAATTACATTACCCGTAATGCAAAACTTAAGCTCTACCGTTCCGGTGATTAGCTCTGAGAAATCAGCCAGTGTTCTAATTGGAATTCTATCACTTCCAGACGAATATGTAAGTGGAAGCAACCTCACATGTGTTGAGTGGAGGAATTAGTTACTTCATACGATATTCAGGGAACATAATTACGCGGGCTTGTTTGCGTCAATCACACCGTTTGCGTCGTTTCGCGAAACTAATGGGAGGCGATGTCAGGCCAATGCTTCCTCGCATTTATCCTTCTCATTGTTCTACTCAGTTTAACACAACAAAAACGTATAAACATCGTTTAGAATATGTTAACAACGATTAAAAGTAATCTCTACATTAGAATCATATTTCTTATTTTAGGGGACTTTGGATTTTTACGTTATTACATTATTTTATAATAATAAGCCGATAAATGTGATAAGTGATTTTATCCAACTCTAAATTTATGGCAGGAAAAGATGAAAAGTTCGAAATATTAAAGTATTTTTATTATGTTACATTATTAGGTATTCCAATACAGATTAATACAATATCGGTATTACCTAAGCATTAACTTATTTAAAAATAATTCACCTTTGATTCTAGAAAGGCAAGTGCCAAAGGCAAAGGCAAGGTCCAGTTAGGATAAACCAAGCACGAGTAGGTACTATTAATATGAAACTGATAAGTACAAAGCCTGAACCTAAAAAAGGATAAACGATGGATGGATGGATGGACCTTACACTTTACGTAGTTGTAGAGATTTTAAATTTTCAATTTAAGACACTTTCAGTCGATTTAGTTTAGTGACTAAAACTACATTAAATGCCTTAATAGGCATTTATTACCAGCATTAAAACTGTAACTGTATTGTACAGTTACATAGTATTCACACACACATTTACTTCAACTGAAGCCCAATAAATGCTACTAACTGAACTGCCCATTAACTGCGACGCACACAAGCTTAGGCATAGAAGCAAGATATTAACATTAATTACGAACCGACGTAATACAATTACCGATTTATAGCCCACCAGCTATAACCTAACGAACAGCGAACAATACGACGCTTTCCCGACATTCCGTCTGCGACGCAACTGCGACACGTACACCTAAACCATTGTAGCGTAACCCAGTTAGGTAATTTCGGTACATGCCTGTAATCCAATTAGCTATTAAGATTCGTGGTCCGAATATTAATTTGATCGTGAGTTGCCCGCTCCGTAAGGAAACCTACCACCTACGAACTGAGCTTATGTACAATAGACCCAACAGTTCCCCACCAACCTTAGTCACGTGCCGGCTTCGATTGTGTTTCTAACAATTGTATTTACAAAGATTCTGTGGAAATTCTTACTATTTTTCTCGGATATATCGAAACAATGGTCTGTTTCGCGTAGTCCTGATTCGTTTGGCGTTTGGAAACGTTCGCTAAAACCGTGTGTGTATTAGTGTTGTACGAAATCTAATAATGCTCGAAGCGAATCAGTCGGGTATGCTTAATGGAGAGGACTGTATAAAACTCTAAAATTATAAAGATAATAATGAGTGTGTTTTGTTTCGTTTTCGATTACAATTAAGTAAAGCCATGAATAGAGTTTATGTATATGTTGGGAGTACGATCCCGTTTAAAAACATAAAAAGAGAACAAAATATGTGAATTTAGAAACAATTAGTTGCAGATTCAAAATGAAGATCGAATCCGAAAGCAAATGAAGATCGAGGTTGTATACTTAGATATATCAGTCACTCAATACTGGACAAATCTACATGTAATCTACGTAAATTCTGTTACAAAACTTTGAAGCACTGGCACTTAGATACGTTAGGAAACACCAAACTAAACAGCACGCCATGATTACCACATAGTAGAAACCCCGGCGACAGTCAAAACTCTCTAATTGATCCCAAAATGTAACGAACCATTGTAATTTCCCGTATGCCGGGACGCTCAGAATTACCAAAAACTCAATTATGTTTAAGACGGAAAGTTTTATAGCTTCATATAAATTAAATATACTTCTAAGTAAAAGAAACTTTTTGTACATTTTTTATGATCACGTCACAATGTAAAATTTCGTATTTTTAATTTAGTATGATGAGATTTTCGTGAAGTTTTAACTTTTAACTGTTACAAACTAAGATAAACGATGTTGTGATTTAGTGAATATCCATATCATATGAAACCTACCGATAGATCGCTGTTTAACGATTAGACTTCCTTTTGCATGCATTTAACTTCTTTTATTTTTTAAATTTAAAATATTAGCCTTACTAAATAATATTATAAAACAGCAATATAGTGATGAAATGTTTAATATTAATTTATTGTACAGCATATATAGGCGGTAGACTTTTAAATTATATCTGTATTAAATTTCATAGACTTAACTCTCGTACCTACCGTTGCACAGTTTCTAATATTTCACACCAAGAATTGGTTGTAATTATAAATAAGTAATGTGGAGTAGGCAACGGGTTCCATAAGCTTCAGTCTCTTGTATTTATTATGTAAGCAAAACCCAGCCTGTATTGCCCCGAGACAACTGATTATAAACATTAAATATGCAACATTCGAGTCTTGCACATGCTCTCCACACAGAAATACGCGCCGCAATCTTCTGCCGTAAATAATATACCTACTTCTGTATCAATTTTCACAATTTAATCAATGTTTGGTTAAAATCCTAGTTATAATATTTAACTTGTTACTCGTTTTATTGTTTTGTGAATGTTATTGAATGGATTTTCTGTATAATCTATAAAAGCGTTTAAAGTAACTAATATTTTCAACCAGTAAAAGTTTTAATATAATAATATTGGAAATAGCAAAAAGGTTAGTCGACATCACAGGAGACCGAAGAGCTGGCAGCTACCTCGGACAAAGAATTAGCCTAGCTATTCAAAGGGGGAACGCTGCCAGTATCTTCGGAACCTTGCCTAAAGGGACTCCTTTTAATAATATTTTTTAGTTATTATGTTATTTTTTAACTTTTTAGTTTTAGGTTTTGTGTATAATACTAAGTAATATTAATAGAACAATAAAGTTATATTTATAATATTGGTACGTACGAGTATAATTATTATACTCGTACGCACCAAGTTAATTTACTGTTTATTAACTAATAAACATTATATTTGTACACATAATTGTATTTGTAACATTGTATTTACACTCAATTGTGGTTATCATTATACATAATTATGTATATTAAACTCTTGCGGTACTCAGTGACTGACAGACAACGCACAGTCGAAACTTAGTTTTGGAATTAAGCATTGCGCCATACGGGTCGTCAAAAAATATGGAGTACAGAAAAACAAAGTATTTTTGCTTGCAAATTATACTTTGAAGGTTCAAATAAGAATCACATCAATTTTGGTGAAAGAAACATTTAACCATTTTTTATTTAAATTTTAAATACTTAACCATTTGAAGTATCGTGTTTTGAAATAATTATGGGTTTAACATACTGTAATCTAAGTGCAGTAAAAATTACTTCACGTACATAAATTTCTATTGTTTCAGATGAAGGAAAAATTCATAAAATCGTGCAATGGACGCGAAACGGCGACAGTCAGTCCGCTTTACTTGACATTTTTGACGTCACTCCAGGCGAACCCATTCAGGTATGAACTGAAATTATAAAATGCCCGATAAGTTCACAAAAAATATCTAAATAGAACTGCGATTTCTGTTTTCTTGTTTTGTTGTTTGTTCACTAGACTATTTTGCCAGATAGACTAATAAAACTCAATATCTCAAAGTTGAAGTGTTTATTTCTATTTTCAATGATACAGCAATAAAAATGAATGAACCAGTTTATTTAAAAAGCTCTCTATGGGAATGAGTTTTAATTTACTCGACAGCAAAGCGTCATTACTAAATGTAACTAAAAGTATTTGCGATTTGCCAACTTACTCGCTTAATTGCACATTGCCTTCCATATGAAAATCATTAACTCTTTACTTTTGTACTCTTTATTGTTATAATACTATAATGCCTAATGTTTAGTAAACAGTATATAATTTTATTCACATACAATAGTATCGCAAAGTGAAGATAAAAATGAAATAAAATTTGACAAGTGACTTCAGACGAGTGTAGTTCCTATTTTATGAAATTTTCTGGCTTGCTAATTTTAATATTTTCTAGGAGTTTTAGCTTAAACATAAGAAAATAAAAAAGGACGCAAATTTTGGTGGAGTAAATAACAAAATCATATCATAATTAACAACAAATCATAAAATTCAACTTATCGAATCGAATCGATATTCGATCATAACTTAATTTTGACGTCATTATTGCTTCTCTGTAGGCAATGGCGCTGTCCCGGGTTCACGGCTCGCTGTATGCAGCGTCAGACCGGCGCGTGCTACAGCTACGACTAGCGTTGTGCGCGCGCCGCTACGACGCATGCGTGCGGTGCGCGCGGGACCCCTACTGTGGCTGGGATCGCGACGCGGGAGTGTGCCGGGAATATACACCTGGGTAAATACATTGCGATAAACGTATCATGGTACAAATTTATTCTAATTTCAGTGGTAATGTCACAAGCAATTAA
Source organism: Ochlodes sylvanus (assembly GCA_905404295.2). Lineage (NCBI taxonomy): Eukaryota > Metazoa > Arthropoda > Insecta > Lepidoptera > Hesperiidae > Ochlodes > Ochlodes sylvanus. The sequence continues at coordinate 6,066,061 of FR990138.1, forward strand.
TCAATAAAAATATAATAGTTGAATTGGCACTTAACGCTACAGCGATGGCTACGATCAGCGTAGCAGCTACGACCCGGCAACGTATGGAAGCACGAGACAACATAATTTTATTCTAATTATAGCTAACAGCCTAAGCCTTTACACTACTTGTCGTATTGTATATGCGTTTATTCTACTTTTTATTCCTTTCTAATGCTTTCTAAGCTATGTATTCGTTAATACACTGCGAATTTTAAAGTCTTCTGTAAAACCTTAAAATTTTAAATTATATCTACGCGTCTATTATCCAGAAAATTAGTTAATTTTGTTGTGTTTGCTGTAAAAAGTGACGCTAATTTCAAAGATTATGTCCAAAGTATTTTATGAATTTAATTACTTCCAAAACGTGGACAGTTTTAACAGGCAAAATAGCTATTTGCGTTAGGTTACGTCAACGGAAGTCGTTTCGTATTGGTTAGACAAAATATTCATAACATACTTTGACCTACAATTTGCTTTGTCTTGTTTTATACTCGTTATTGCAATTAAAATGTCAGGGGCCCTTGTTACGTGGCTAAAATGGGTCTAATGTAGACCTTTACTGTTTTCAACCCCTGCCCCTGATTCTGACAAATACGTATTACAATGCTATTTTATTTTTATTATAGTATATAATTATATCGTTTGTATTATTTGATAATATAGTAAGTGCGGTTTTCAAGGCGGCTTTGCTGGTTACGACCTCAAGTAAAAATTGTATTTGCTCCTGATTTATTTAAGTTACTTTTTGAAGTCGAGTATAATTTTTAATTACTATTATTTTAATGATAGGTCCAATGATTAATTTCATTAATTAATTTCTATTTTACTTTAGATTCCATTTTTATAACGGTTCCTGTATATTCAACCGTTTTTATCGTTAGGTTAATCCAAGACGTGGCTAACGAGACCGCAGATATCTGCGATTCGTCCATAGCGCGGAAGAGTGTATCAGCGACGTGGGGACAGAGCCTGCACCTCGGGTCGTTCGTCAAGATGCCCGAAGTACTGCAGCCTAGAGCAGTCACATGGTATCACTACTCGAGGGATAAAGGACGGCATCCGATTACCTTCAAGTGAGTATCTATACAGGTTTCATCGAAGGACTTTCCAGGTGGACTGAAGCCCGAAAGAAATTGCGTCAAACCGCTTGACGCGGCGTCTATGAACAACATTGTGGTCAAGCATTAACTTATAATTATTTAAAAAAAAAGTGACACTAAAAGCATCAGCGATGCTTGGACAATCAAAAAATAAGCGGGGTTCCGCATTATTTCTGTCTCTCCGGCGACCGAAATACATAAAGAACATTTTACGTTCTATTTTGGACGGAAAATGTTAGTAGTCGCAGCAGTCGGGTGTCGTGTATAGATACAGTGGGATGTAATTCTGTGTTCTCTTGTATTTTGTTGATAGTGATTACAGTCTCAAACGTTCACATATGTACGGATCACCACTTTACATTGCTCCGCACAAACAACAAACATCCGAATGCAAACGTTTATTTCTCATCTGCCCGATCTGAGACCGGCGCTCTTAACTCCACAAGCAGGGTCACTGAGCGACAGAATAGTCATGATGATATGCAGAAAAGACCGACATACCCCAGCAGAGGCACACTTCCCCGCTACTTACCATAAAGACATACATAGCTTTCGGGGAATGCAAATGCTAATTCCTCTTTGAATAGTTCAGCTAAGGAACTTCAGGGAAAACTTTCGAAAGTTGACGTAACTAAAGTATCTTAAACAAGTACATTGTCGTTAATACTTTAAGGAAACTCATTAATATTGTTATTTAATGAGTATGAGTATTGTTATTTTTTTTTGTATCTAATGAAATGACAATCAAATTTGTATTAACATCCTAATATCAAAGCAACACAATTCATCTTCATGATATATGCAAAATCAGTTGCTTTGTAAAAATATTGTCACTGTATATGTATACGAAATATTACTATAAAGAATACGTAAGTATGTTTTTTTTTACGCCCCATTTATTTATGATCCGATAAATCTGTGTCGAAATATTATTAAATTCATATTTATTCTCACCTTCATTCAATTTTGGTACATCTATGAACAAACATCTCTCCTCAATATATAAAAATTTGTGTTGTTACTTTAAAAAACAAAATTAATTTCCTACGCTATACATTCATAGACTTAGAATTCATCACTTAGACTTAGAATTCATCATTGAATGACTTAGAATTCCTCTTTACGTAACTATTGCAAGACTTATAAACAAATTATTACTCTATAAAAATTCTACTTTAATGAAAGTTTAAAAATTTCCAACCAATCTTTAAAGTACCTAACTGAATTTGTATTCATAGGAAATGCACTGAAGTGCATAAACAACTAAATAAATAATTCATTATATCTTGTTCATTACGCCAGTCTAGGCAGCGAACGTTTTGACAGTTGAAATGAGTGAAAAAACCTTAAAAACGTTAATGGCGTCCTAAACGACTTTGTTTTGTCAAGATGGCGCATTAATTAGCTGCGAGTTCGAATATTCTCGGCGAATAAAAAATGAAAGCTTTATTAATGAGCCGCTAAGTAGTTTTAAAAACTGTTCCATCAAAAGTTTCAAAGCATTGAGTTGTCTCTTGAAAGCGGAAACGAGTTCATTTTATCAGTGACAATGAAACTTTGCAGCGGAATGAAAGGGAGCTCAAAAGAAATATGATTGTTCTGAAACGAATTGAACACGCATGCAACAACATTAATTAAAGTGTTTCCAAATCTACAGTTATCGCACTTCCGCCAGGATAATTAAAATGCGAGGGGAACTCGCGATCCTAGCTTGTTTCATTCATCCTTTTGCGTTTAAGTAGAAGGGTTTGTTTGCCCGTGATACTGTAATTATTTTTCTAAAATAATAGGGTATCAGGATTCGGTACGCGACTCACTCACCTTTACCTACCTTGTTAACTTAACGAAGGGTCAGACGGATTTTTAGTTGAACCCATTTGAATTACATAACGTAGATACTAATTAAAATAAATGGAAAAAGATATTATGGTAATGGATAGTGATTATTGCAATTAACAATTATTGCAATTAACAATTAACAGAGTTTGTGTTATTATTTTTTATAAACCTTGGCACGTCTTATTATGTAAAGTTTTGTGTTTTTAAAGGCAGGTGTGGAAGTTAAATCCTGTTTGGACGGATAAATTGTGTCAAAATATTTTATTTTTCTTTTCTCTTCATTCTTGGCCCGAACCGCATAGGTGATCGTTTCGTGTTACTGATGTACATAGAAACATACGTAGGTTAAGTTACCTTAACTACAGTCCGATTAATGAGTGAAATTCTATTACGTAATCTAAGTTTCAAGTAGTGAAAATTGTTAAGTGTCAAAAAAGTTCGTAGAAGGTAACGGTAAACGTAACCTAACCTACTCTATACTTGTTTAAAAACTGAATGTCCGTGTCAAAAATATTAATTTATGTTGATGTTTTCAGTAAACCAGAGAAGTACATAGAAACGTCAGAACACGGGCTACTAATAATAGCTGTTAACGAAGCCGACGCCGGGAGATACGACTGCTGGCTCGGAGGGTCCTTGTTGTGTTCCTACAATATCACTGTGGATACTCACAGGTAAATTACTACTTTCCTAACATTACCTTTACATACTGAGATGCTTCGATGCCCTGTTTATGTAATATTATCTCCAATACTTTAAATATTTTAAAGTAATCATAAACATTTATTATGAAGGCGCGTATGCATCAACTTGAAGTAAAATATCTGTATTCAAAAGTATCTAACATGAAAATTTCATGTTTTATCCTTACGTAAAAAGTTTTGGTACAAATTATTTTTTAATTATAGGTGTTCACCGCCTGAAAAGAGCAACGAGTACCAAAAAATATACTCAAATTGGTGTCACGAGTTTGAAAAATACAAAACTGCGATGAAAACTTGGGAGAGAAAGCAGGAGGTGAGAAACACAACAGTAGCTAAAGCTTCAATTATATTTGGCACATTAACCAATAGTTTTTGGCGCCGTGGAGGATAAAGAAGAAACGACTGATTGCTACAGTACACATGAGTTTTTACAATAACCGACTAGTCTAGACTGCTATCATATTTCTTTACAGACTAACATACAGCGTACCTTAACATAATTAATGTAATAATAATAATAAAAAAACCCAAACAAAACATATCAAATTCATTTCCATTCATATTCTTGTATATTTCGTGTGATTTAACACAAACGTATTATTTCAGCAATGTGCGCGGCAGAACGAATCAAATCAGAATTCGCATCCGAACGAGATAGTGTGATAGCTCCTGAACATCGCCTATCTCATGTTCCAGTCCGTCAACTACTACGCTGGGGCCATCCCTGTGCCTTACGTCACGCAAGGCCTGGCCTACATACTCTCTTAAACACCCAACAAATATATCTCAAGTAAACAAAGTGTTATATAAACAGAGTTTTTAACCCACGTACAGATAAAAAATGTGTTCTTACTTCAATAAATACAATCAGTGAACTAAGTGCGTCGTCATCGTGCGCCGTTCTATACCTGAGAACATGAGTAGGTGATCGGACACTCGAAATTATGGACCTAAAATAAAAGAACGATACTACAAGCATTGTGCGTGCGTTGTTGATGGAATGTAAAAAGATTGAAATTCTCTTGTAAGTTGTAAGTACGCTTCATTCGTTACGAGAGTAGAAAAATTGTTAGACTTTGTTTGGGATTCATTTCATTGACGATACGAGTATCTTGCATTTATATTTGTGTAATCAGCTACGCGACAACATGTAGACGAGCTAACCTATTTTGAAATTTAATATTTGATTTGTACTGTAGATAAATTAAGTGTATTTTGATTCGTTGTAGAGAGCAGGTAGTCCGCTTGTATTGTTAGAATTTTGAAATGAATTTTGTAGCCTTGATCCTTGGTGATATATTAATTAAGTCTATTGATATTACTTGAATTACTAAAGAATTATGTCTGTTCAAAATAACTGTCAGCATTTCATTTCATATTTGTGTGTATTCATAAAATGTCTTATGGTGTTAATTTATCGATTATAAAAATATTTTAAAGCCTCGAATAAAAGTTGTAAATTTCGATGATATTCTTTAAAAATTGAAGTAATACAACAAAGGATCGGGACACAGTGCGTTTTCGCGGTGCACTAATGAGTGAATAAGGGCGCGCTCGTAATTTCAAATCTCCGAGGGTTGTGGGAGGGTTTGCCTCATTATTTTTCCCCTATTTGTGTAAATAGTTACCTAATTTCGTTCTACTGTACCTACTAATGTAAGTGTACGTATAGTATGCACGTCCCTTAACGTAATGAATATTATTAAGCCTGTGATATATAAGAAATTTTAGGAAAATAATTTAGTGATACATAACTTTTGAGATAAATTGTTTTGGTAACGCCGAATTCTCAACACCTCGTAGTGGACCCAGCGGATTGTATCTGAATATTCGCTAGGTTTAGTGACACACGATAAAAAGATTAGACAAACCACACTTGAATAGTTTCAGTACAACAGCACAGTCATAAATTATACGCCCGCGCACCGCCCTGCGCGTACAAAAAATTATTTCGAAACAAACTTGCAGAGGCTTGCGTTGTTCACCATGCCCGACTGTATTGTTCGACTAACGTTGTTTTACGAATGCTGCCATTATAAATCAATGACGGAATATTTTAGATCTTTAACATGTTGATATTGTGGTCTTGTGATGTAGAAATCTAATGTTTACTTGTCAACTGACAGGTGTTACTTTTAATGTGGTATTTTGGTAAACAAGTCAAACGAAAATACAATTCAACATTGTGTCTGAGACTTATCTTCTTGATGTAGTCTCTATATTCGAAACGGTACATAATTTTATACAAATATGTATGTATCGCGATCTCGCGTAATGTTTGTGAATGCCACATTAAGGAAATACCTTTTATAGGAAAGTTATGGATAAATTAATTCCACAGAAGTTTTATATTTATATTTAGCCAGTCCCACTGTAATTTATATATCGACGGTTAAAAGGCGACTTGATTCAAGCGCCATTTTGAGAACTTTAAAGGAGAGCGTTTTAAAGTTTATTTTTTGAGAAAAAAAATCACTATTCTTAAAGTATACAATAAAAATTGACGAGTCTCCCCAATCATAAAGCGGCATATTTTGTGCTAATTTTTTGTATATAAATAACAAATAAAAGGTGTTTTTTAACGGAGTTAGATGTAACTTGAGCCATTTTGCACAATTCTCTGATCAGGGCAAAAGGAATCTTAGTACACGATTACTATTTATCTGTTCAAAGCAAAATAATTCAAGTGTACAATGACTTCTTTAACAGATCATGGATAAATGATTTAAATCACTCAACTAGTTGTAAACTGTTCATGGATAAATGATTTAAATCACTCGCCTAGTTGTAAACTGTTCATGGATAAATGATTTAAACCGCTCACCTAGTTGTAAACTGTTCAAGGGGTAATGACTCAAATTACACAGTGATGTAATAAGATTTTAAAAAATTTGTTTTAATCGCAAGATTTTATACAACGAAAGAATTAAAATAAAGCAATTCTTTTCATGAATCAACTTTTGTTTTAATTATTCATTTACTTAAATTTAAGTATATTTAAACGTTGGTAATATTTGTAATAATCAGCCTTCGAATATTGGCACTACTCGTAATTCTAAATGATTTGACTTAAAACTGGTCAAGGAAAATTAGCACAAGTCATATTCTTCAACATACTAGTTCAGGTAAGATTGATTCAAGCGACAGAGATAATGTTTGAATGTTCAAGGCAAAATGATTTAAGTTACATACACTAATAAATATGGTTCAAGCAAAAAGGAATTAACATCCTTTGTTTAATTATTTAAGATCAAGTAAAAATAATTCAAATGCCGATACCATTTCATTCCATCCGAGGATAAATGGCTTAAATTACAAATAGTAAGAAAAACCCTTTTTTTTCGTGGGTCTATATACATGCTTTGAAAAAAACAACCAAATTCGCTGCACTTGATACCACGTAAGCAAAAATGATACCCAAATTGGTCATGGAGCCAAGCGCCAAAAAAGTGCTCAGATTAACCTCAAACCTGGCTCAATCGAAGCGGAAAAATTCGCCGATTCCAATGATGTATATAACTCAATATCGCCCAGGATGGCGCTTGAATCAATTCGCCTTTTAACCGTCGATATCCAAATGCTCTCCATACATACTACTGTAGAGACTAAGAAACTATCGAAGGCAAATTTGTACAGTTACAGACGCGTTGCTGCTACAGATAGCGAAATAAAGTTTGTAAAGGGTTTGAACACTGAAACTTAACGTATTATAATATTTTAGTAGCATACACACATAGCATAAAGTTTACGAACTTGCTCACTTTTGTAAGAATGTATGCTGAGATTAGCGGCGTTGAAACAAGTCAATACGATAACAAAAGTCCTTTATTTTTGCAATTTAAATAAACGATAAACATTCGCCATTGATTCCTAAATAGAAGAAAAGAATTAAATTATTTTTCATGAGATATATCGATTATGCATACTAACTTATAAATTTTTGTAATCAAAAATATATAACTGTCAGGCATTTTGGGAACTCCGTCTATCTTCGCGTACATAATTACTAAGTTAATATTTACGCGTATAATTAAAATGGAAATATATTAGCGTATGTAGATGGTGTTTTAGAAAATATTTCTGCATATTTTTGTACAAAACTTCAATCTTTAGGTTAGTAAGTACCGTTGCGACCCTTCGCGTGTCATCCTCACTGGTACCTTTGAAGTTTCGATTCCATATCATAAATTTATAGTACTATAAGAGCTTGTATCATATTAATGTAAACGATCGTAATATTTATATTAATATAGCAGTTGATTACAAATTTACAAACGAATTGCATTTTATAAAATTATATAATTAATATTTTTTCTAGAGATTTATTAAGAGAAATGCCATAGTAAATACCCCGCTCTCATCTAAGCACCTTCACTTACCTACCACTTGATAAGTAAGTTTTGTTAACAATACTAATATAAAACTTTAGTGGCTCTAGTTTACTCAATTCAAACTATTTTTCTGCAATTAATACTCATTGTGCAACAATATTATCGTTAGTAAATATTTTAAATTCTGATGTATCCACACCTGCCCACATTTATGCCTATTGCAGTAACATAAAAACTGTAACGAAATCCTGTAATTTGCCAACTAAATGTTTAATTAAATGAATGCGGTTGTATTTATATTTAACTAGGTGCTTCTAAAATTAATTTTAGTTCTGCTAATAATTATAATATATTTTGAAACTCCTCTCATATCATATTGTACATATATTGAACGAAATACATATAATAGTAAGAAATATCTGAGCTTCGTCGTTTATTATAATAAATTATGTAATGTCTAAGGTTCGGTACTTAAGGATTTTAGTGATTAAACTAAGGATATCCCACATCGGGGTGATCTTGCGCAATAATTTTAGCTAAATACTTAACTATTGTCTGTACTAATCGAATAGCTCTGTAAATTTAACATGTTACTATACTGTGTAAGTTGGAATTCAAGTAGTTTTAAGGTTTTATATAATAAATCTATGAAATGTATCTTACAGCTCACTTTTCATTTATAACCAACCTATACTACTACTACTACGAAATATCAACTAACTAACTAAGAGGGCTAATTTCGATTACGAATTAATAGGATACAAAAATGCTTGTCTTAATTGCGTATCCATATCGCATCGAGATGTCGATACAAGAAATCCAAACAACAGTACTTGTGATTATATGTGTGTGTGTTTGTGTGTGAGCGTGTGTGTGCAGGTAATTTAGAAATCGAATATCAAAAACGTTGAGTACGTGGCAGGCGCACGTAGTAAAGATGTTTAAAATAGTGTCAATTCATCAAGTCGCATACCGGGTTGACATTTTCGTCATAACAGTTCGGTGGGGGCGCACCCTTCGACCGGCCGAGGGACTATAAAAAGTGAGGGCGCGTAATTATATAGTGCCACTAAACTAATTTCACGATACATTGCCGACGAAATCTGTGCTTGGCACCACCGACAAAATGTGATTTCTTCGTAACACAACGCCTGATTACTATTGTTACGTATTATTACGTATGAATTGCTAATTCCCTGCGAGCTGCAAACGAAATTATACTTGATATTGGCATCGGTACGTGCAGCTGACGGTTATGTTACCCTGGTCGCTTCGGATTTTGTGTCACGATTCTTTGTTTGATCATGCAACAAAATATTACGTCTTATTGTATTGTACTACGTCGTTTAGGCGAATTTATATTTTATGAATATGTAATATGTACATAAATATTTTATTTTAACTCACAACTGTTAATGTTCACGGTCGATTTGAATATTGGGCCAAGGAATTGTTTCGTGCTTTTATTTTTCAAATATTTCTGTTTTGTTGAGTAGTTTCGTTATAATTTGAGTAGGTGGTCACCATATATCGCTGTTACTGCACTTCGCTGTCACTTCATGTTCCTCAAGCGCCATTTATTGTACTACATAATATTTCGAATTACGAGGCAAATTGACGAACAAGGCTCGGTCGACCAAACTGGTATTAGTAGTAAATTAATGACAACTAATTAGCAGTTACTAATGGCGTTTCCAATACTAATAGATTGTTTGTTGTTAATTTGTGATGAATTATAAATGAATTGTTCGCCGCTCCGACACTAAATAATCGGAAATTCTAACCTAACCACTGTGGAGTAGACTAAATGAGATTATTGTGTTTGTACTAATTTTATGAGACCTTTTGAATTGCTTAGAGGAATTATAAATGCGAATAATTCAATGGAATTACTCATCGCACCACCGCTATTATATCTCGATAGATTTGTGTAAGAAGTCGTCTATAATACAATTTTTGCTCAACACACAAGAAAATCTCAAGAAATGATTCTCGTATGAAAACTTAATCTCGTATGAAAAGGAAATATTATAAGTTACTGAAAGTTATATCGCCTATATTTTTCTATGTTTCATATTACATTTGATTTTTATTTTATTTTTACTTTTATGACCATGGAGATTGTAATCTTCAGATGTTGTTATAGAAATTGAATCTAGTAAAATATATAAATGTTCTTGTAAGCTACGCATACCTTAAAAATGACCTTCATATAATTATTATGTATTTAACAAGCAACATAATCAATATTTATCTACGGATGTTCAGAAGGAAAACGAATAAAAGTAAGCCGCTAAGTAAAAAAGTTCAAAGCTTCGCAGCGTTTTTATCTTTTCTTTCATATATCTTTGCTTCATTCAAAATACGTGTGCTGTTAAACAAGGAGTACATAAACAATGATGATTATAGCCGCGCAGATGCATTGTGGTCGTGAACTGTTAAACAAGTTGCGAGTAGTTTGTCTCCGGAAGCGGCCCGAAGATTAGATTGCGGGTCGCATCATAAACTGCCGCGGGAAGTTAAGCGATATTTCAAGCTGTATCTACTTCATATAAGATTGGAGAACATTACACATGTACCCTATATGTGTGTAATGTGTATAGACGCGAATTAATAGTATACCTTCATGTTGTCAGGATAACCGTTGTCTGCTATTGTTTAAAAGAGACGTTTTGTAGCGTTTTGACAGTGTATATTATTATTTTAAAATATAATTATATTTATCATAGGTATAATCAGAATAACAAGAATCTAGTTCTTGTATGTAATTGAATTTCTATTTAAACCACTCATTTTTATGTAGCATTAACCAACAAACGAGCATACAAACCACCTGAGCGTAAGTGGTCAACGTCATTCATAAACATTGATAACACCATAACTGATTCGTTGCCAAGAACATGCGGGAGGCACCCAATTATTACACCCGACAATATATTATTAATCCATTTACCAAAATGTTCATTACAGGTTTTCACCACAATTTGTTTTGGCACTTTTCGTTCCAATAGCCTAAAGCCACGTCTAGGTACCTTCGAAAGATTAACAGTGTAGATTGGCCTTATTAACTAAGCTTAAGGGTGACCTTCGGACTCGATTCCGAGAGCAAGACGAGTTTGAAGAACATAGATGGTCGAAAATCACCGTAGCGGAGCTAATTGGGAAAGCCTACAACGAAAGCGTACTATAACAGTTTGTGGTTATATGGATGGATGTAGGATACATGGATATAACTCACTTTTGGATGTAGTTCAGATTGTAAAATTATGGTCTTGTTGATCACATGTTTATGTTCTACAAATTATGTCTGAATTGTAACTAACTCAATTAATTAAGACAAACGTCTTAATTTTGTTACCCAAGAAATAAAAAAAACAATTTAAAATTTTAAGACACGTACCAAAGTACATTCATTTACTTTTCTGATGACCTTAAAACTACATTTTCTATTTCATACAAGTTACATTTTTATATGAATGTGAAAAAATAAAGATCTTAGGTACCTACAATGAAATTGAATTTTATAATACATTGGTTTATATTTTTTCAAATATCTACTTTATTTTGCGGATCACTAGTTTCACTGCGAGGCGTGACAAATCCGTTGCTTTCATTGGGGTGTGTAGCGTTTAATTTTACGGACCCGCGTGCCCGCTTGCGGACTTCATCTCCATTAAATAATTACTTATAGAAAAACTAAGCTAGTAAAGGGTCTTACGCTAGTGATGTTCGCATTAATCTTAAATTCTCGGTAAATACTTTTTATAGAACTAGTTGACGAATGAGAAGGCTACACGCGCAGGGGTCACGGTGGTTTCCTGACAATGACACCTAAAGCTTGGTGAATAACTATTGATTGTCTTTAGACAAAATTACAAACAGTGAACTCGTAAATAATTCTACCTCGGTCGAGAATTAACCCGAAACGCACGGCAATCACACGAAAAGTAGAATCTTCAATCACAATTTTCCCAACACTATTTCATAGCATGGATTCTATGTAACTAACATACCAAAAAGTCTTGGATTTTTTATTACGTAAATTTTGTACTTTGTTTCTTCTCTCCCTTTTTGGTCGGCAACGGATCAGTTATGTCCTTGATGATACTAATATCCTTTGATGTCTATTCGATGGCAATTCCATTAGCTCATTAGATAGCTCTTATGCTCGTTTGTCAGCGATTGACATAAAAAATTAGCGCTGAATCACGGCAATCTCTCATAATATCGACTTTGATTCCCATCTCTAAAGAACAAACAGAGGTTGTCAACGTCGTGGAGGCTGCAGTGCGGTCAGGTCAGGCGTGTAATCCTTTATTACGGCGGCATGGCGGGCCGGGCGGGCCTCCGGAGCGGGCCGCGGCGGGCCGCTCTCGTAAGCGCATTACCCGAATTAACAATTAGTCATGCCTACGTCTGGCTACGAAGTTTGCACAAATTTACATAACAATAAAGCCCTTTTCAGATTCGACCGCCATGCTGATTTTTAAAATTAATTGGATCACAAACCGTACAAAATTTGGACACCCCTCTGTTATGCTGTCTTACTGGTCAGTGTCACATGGGGATTTAAAATGTTTGATTTCTGGTTTAAAAAAGCAACATGAACATTAACAAACTTTGGTATTCTTAATGGCAGGTATTATGAAAATTATGGCAGTAGTTTTTTTTTCAGTATGACTGGTTATTGTGGCTAGTATATAGTTCACCTGACAAGGATCATTCTGTTATGGCTAGCGTCATTTAGTCGACCACACTGGATGAGAATGGAACTGTAGATTTGACATAATTTCATAAATAAACATTATGGAAAACCTTTAGGCGTAACTCTCTCAGAAATGACAACTCTCCATTTTCCTAGGGATTCTGATCACCGTCGAAACAAATGATAATTGATTTCTAAAACGCCCATAATTATGAAATTTAGAGGTGCAGGACTGACGTGCAGGATTTGAATCCGAATTATTCAAATAATTCAAACCGCTAGTCTATTTCTTAATCTATCTATGGGTATTATTAGGTATGCATAATTAACTTCGATTTATAGATATCGTATTTGTTAATAGCTTGACTAAAGCATATCAGATCCAATAATGATTATGGACCATTGCCTCGACCATACAATTATAGGTACCTACTACGTGCGTACGCTGTTAATTATATTATTGTATGTGTAAATGTGTTTGTGTAAAAAGCAATCAAATATACATAGTAGGTTACAGACACAAAGATTTTAGCAAAGCAAATGGCTAATAAAGTACGCTACTGTTTGATCTCAACCGATGTTTAATCGGCTGATAGATTCCACCGGCTCGCGTAATGAAATAATTTCATGTTCGGTTCAGCGTTGATCGATTAGGCGCAAAAACCTCCCCTCGTAGGGTAATGGGTTAGCGCTATTATTTCGACACGTTATTCATCCAATGCATGGTATCATTTTGCCGTTTGGTTGGCTATTAAACGGTGGGGCGCACATGAAAACAAAATGTAGCCTTTCAATGGAACAATTCATGCGATGATACATTTTCCTCGAACACTTTAGTATGCCTATAATAATAAATATGGCTAACTTATGCTAATTACATTATTTAGTATGGGACATAAAAAAGAATTATAAGTTATACTGATACATTATAACGAAGTCAATATTACTATCACAGGTATTATACCTACTTATTATACTTGTGACATAATATAAGATGGAAATTTTCGTTATTTTTGCCTGACTAGCTAACCACCCACTTGCTTGGATCAGCCGCCAAACAGTTTGTCGTCTTCCGGCTAGGGACTTGAGACCCAGTACTTTCGTCTCTCTTCTGTCTTGGCCGTTAACGATCGGTGATACCTTTGGTTGGTGTGTCCGATGTGCATTGGCAATGGGCGCGCAGTGGCTGGACGATAATGTGGCTGTGGCTCTCCTTCTCTTCTGTCGACTGTTTACGCCTGTGGAGTGGGTGATATATCCCAATATTCAGTTGGCCAGCGTTGAAGACTGCGCTTTTACCTTTTGCTCTGTGAAAGCTGCGCAATGTAACAGCCAAAATGCTACTATGCAGTTGCATACTAGCATTTTCTACCAGTCAACCTGAAGTTGATTAAAAAATTGTGTTAGATGATAATTCTCACAAGAGGTTTTATTTTATGTTGACAATAGCGTAGGGTTAGGTAAATCTGATTTCAAAATGAATTACGTTATAGGAAGTACATAATCGTAGCAATTCCCACGGCTATGTAGCCAAAGAGTCAGTGAAGCGGCTCGGAGGATCCTATCACCGCGTCGCGCCCACCATTCAAATGGGTTCCGATGAAAGCTCAAAACTAAATCGCGGACCAAATGAACAAGAACAATGCAGGGCTTAAATTGTAGCATTGTGAACGAACAACGGGCCGGCGACACGTCACGAAGAATAGAATCATTTGCCTTAACAACATTAATGTCGGCGTGACCCTCATACCATCAGTTTTTGTTTGTTAATCTACGGAAAGGGCGTAACTCATTTTGTCAACTCGTAATTTAATTTCACTTGAACCCCAACTCTAGGCGGCAGAAAACGCGCCGCACTGCAGGCGCCGCCGGACATAGACCGCCATCATAATTTATTCACATAATTTATTGTCTGTTTATATTTAACGTTAACAGCCGACAAAACACAGCATTAGATGACCTTGTGTCGACCCGACTATCAATTATGCCACTGTTTCGGACATCGTAATAAAGTTGCAACACCCATTTCGGAAATCAGCATAAATTTCATATCTCACGAACCAATGGTACAATATTAAAGTCCCAACATTGCAGGAAAATTTTATCGTCCCTTCGCTACAGAAACCCATAGAATTTCGGTCAAAGGTGCGTAGGTAGTCGTTCAAAAATGCTTAAAATGCAATTTTATAACATCACTATTATTTATGGCTCCCAGAAATGAAAAGTGCACGGATTTTATTGCTGGGCTTTGTAAAAATGCGGAGAACAAACAATGTCCCCGTTATCCCAAGATAGGGGATGTCAAACCGTGTTTATTCACGTACCCTGAGACTTGGGGATCCTCTTACGAAAAGGAAAAAAACAGGTAATAGCTAAACAACCCCAAACAAAACATTCCGTAAGAAATAAACAAATATAAATATAAATAATCTCCGAAAAAGGAAAATTTTATACTACGATAATCAAATCTTATTACTGTAATTGACTTATAGCGTAAATGAAGACTTTAACACCCTTCATGTTGTAGATTCAAATGACTGATAAATTTGATTATTTTCGTCGACAAAGAGATTTCATTTTGATCAACACTTTTTGTTATGAAGATTAATTCCATTTGCTTGTAGCTCAACCCGTTTTTTTGAAAAAAAAATTATAGCACTTAATTTTTAAAACGAACTATAAAAAAAAGAATCCAATCCCTCTAAGTCAGAACTGTTGTCTGTTTGGTAAATTCTGATTATAGTCGAATTTTATACTTCGACATACATATTATACCCACATATTTAAGCAGACACAGAAAATGTAATCAGCGAGATATGTACATTCGTAATACACCTAAATAGATCGTTAGTAACAGATGCACAATTTGACGCTTCTCAACTTCTTTACGGGAAGTAATAGCAGCATTATTTCCTCGGCCTGGGACGGCGCGGCATGGGGCTAAGTGGTGAAAAATGTAAAATATTTAAGATGCGAGATTTTATAATAAGAATCGCAGAGATTACACCTTGTGCTCATCTATATTTAACGCGACGGCGGCAAGTGGGACATTTTTATTGCCGGGGCTCTAGATTAGTTTTGTTCTGCAAATTTGATGCATATACAATGAACTCGATTATTCAACGCCCCGCGCGAGTCGGTTGCCATTGTAATATGAATTATATATGATCCCATATGACTGTTTTCCTCCAGTTATATTACAAAATAAACGCGCGCTTAATGAAGGGGCTGTCATCTGGATCGCAAGTTGGTGAACATGTTTAGAATAAATACCTAACTACCGAGAAAATTGAGCACAAACTTATTAAGATTATTATGTGTTGTAAATTCCCGCAGCTGCTTGAACGGCATAAGAACGCCATGTTGCATGAATTGCATACCCATAAGTAAGGGAACTCAATTTAGCGAATACGACTTAACTACGCGGATTACGAATTTGAAATTCTAGCAAATCGGAATTTCGACAATCGGAGTGACATTCTGTATCGAATCCGAGGACAAAAGTGAGAATATGAACATGTGCAAAAAATATTTGGCGTATGCATTTGGGAATTTCACGTGACGGAGAATTTAATACGAGGGGAGTCTAATATTAAACCTCGGGGACCCATCACTTTTAATATCTGGCCGGCGTCCTAGAGGGCTCCTAAATTATTTACCAAATGGAAAGGTAATGGTCGCGGAAGAGTGCGAATGAAGGTATGCAAATTTTATAAGCACATATTGTTGGCCATAAAACGTGTTAACTTCTCCCGAGATCGGCGTAATGAAGAATGCCGCCCATCCTCGTGTGGTATATTATCACCTTTCAAAGTGTGTTTCCACGTACAATGTAATTACATTTGGAGCTTGGTAACAAACAACAGAACAGTTATGACCCGCTCGCAGGGCTTTTAGCGATCTAAATATTCGCTGAGGATGTCTAAGTACTTTAAAAGAGCGTTATTATTTATTATGTGTTACGGATGTACTTAGTAGCTTTTAAATATATTAAACAGCTAGCAGGATGAAAATAATATATTTTTAATTCAAATTAAGCAAACTTTGTAGGTTATTTGTGGAGTCAGCACTACCAAAGTATTATTAAACTACAGTCATTCACAAGCACCTGTTACAAATTTTGTTTTAAAACATCAGCCATTGCACGTCTATGGTCCTTCCTTCATCTAAGTAATTGACATTCGCATCCCTCAGTTCGAATCGAAGACGTCTTCTACAGAGTGGAAGCTATCATCATTTGATATGCCCATTAATACAGGTCGTACAGCGGTAGAGGTACTCTCAAGATTGGAGTCGTTCACTGGGAGTTCTGTGGAACCCTTGCAAACCCGTGTAGTAAGCTAAGCACAGGATATTGAGATATCTGTGTATGGCTCATAGCCACCTCTTCCCAACGATATGCTTCATTTATATTTTTGGCTGTATCTTGCAAGGATAGAGGCTGACATATTCTATTTTAGAATTTTCTTGTCCGTGAATATTATACCTTCTGGTTACGGTCCCCTTTTGTAACTTGGTATGTTCCCATATTATTTTAAAGACGTTTCACAACAAAATGAAAAAATACAAAGCTCTCAAGCAGGTGTACGTATTATAAAACGGTTAAGTTATAATATTCGAGCATAACAAAGACACCAGCATATAAATATAAAATGTCATAAACACAGGTAAAAATCCACGTAGATCCAAACCATAAAATAAATAATGTGTACATTAGTAACAGTCTAACAAAAACGCACAATGAAACGAAAATACGCCACATCAACAAATCGCGCTGCACGCTGAGTGAGCAACTGCGGATTTATTGGCAGAAATCACTTTTAATCCCTACACGTGTCCGCGTTTAGGGTGAAGGGGTGAGGCAGGAGTCACGGACCATAAACAGTCACGCTTCGCGGCCAGCGGCTAATGACGCCGCCGCTGAATATACTGTTACACTGTAACGCAGCAAATGTAATTATAACGGTATAATTGCAGACGAAAGAAAATATTTTTACTTCACAAGTATGCTAAGAAGCTTAGGGCAAGTTAAAAATCATTGACCTAAAAGTCAGATACACGATCAATAGTAATGGCTTTCGTAAAGTAATTTGTTACTCTGCAACTACTCGTATGTACATAAATGTACGTGTATGATGAGCTATTGAGAATGTAGACTTTCTAATAGTACCTTTCTAACTCATTGTAAAATTATATAAAACAATTCACTTTACAATTTACAATAATTAACTATAAACGATTTAATGGAATGAGAAGCTTCGAGCAAATAAAAATAGTATAAGATTTTTATTGTTATTATGAAGAAAAATAAATTATTTTTTATTATTATGTTCATAATATATTATTGATTTTTATTTTGTGTTCCTTATTTTGGATTTATTTAAGTTTTAAATCAATAATGATAAGTTGTTCCATTTTTAAATCAGCGTCTAATAAAACTAACTAAAACCACATTAAAACTGGGCGAATAATTAAAAAACTCACGATTTTCATAACTTCATAAAAATAAAAATAAAAAAGCAGTAATTCTAAGGGTCGCAGGTACAACAAATCGAAGAGCTCAATTTGTAAACATTGTCGATGCAAAATAAAAAGCAATCTGTGCATAATGAGATTCGAGTGCGAACAACAGATTGGATAACGTAACTCGATTATCGTACATTGTACGTCTTCTATAAAGTTCGTTAATCAGGACGGAGCAGGGGTTGAATTTTGTTTATTTCGATGTGCGCTCGGATTTAGTGCGCTGTTGTACAGCGAAGGTAGCCAACGAGCGTGTCTGAGAGGGACCCGACGTTGCCATTAGCGACCATTCAGATGTTTCGACTTAATAAACGATAATTCAATTCAATTTAATTGTTGTATTTTCTATGGATTCAACATTACGTCTATAATACATTGACTTTTATTGTTACTATAATATCAAATTTTATATTTGCGATGCTACTACGATCGCAAGGTTTGTTATTTTTTGGTCCATGAATTGAGTTGATAATAGATATCTAATATAGGTATGAAAAAAATTGACGACTAGTGTATTTCAAAATACCTACGTGAAATAAATTATCTGAGTTTGAGTTCGAGTACTTTTATTTTAAATTAAATGCACTGTTACGAGTTTAATACAATTTTTTAATATACTTCGTAATTTTTAAATTCAAAAGCAACTTCCCGACTTCAAATAAGTATTCATTTTCTTGATTTACTCTTTAAAGTAACATAAATAAGTAATGAATAATTTTAATGTTATTTTGCTAACTGTAAACTTTACCAAAAATTGTCTCAGATTGTGGAATAGTGATAGGGCTCGCTTCGCTCGCCCTTATAATATGTAACATCAAAATATTTTTACTGTTTTTAAATAATATTGATAAACATAGGCATATCTTTACATAATTATTAGTAAGGCAAATTAAAATTCGTGAGGAAATCTTCACGATCAGAATATTATAGTAAATGCAGACGATCCATATATCGAAATCGATGTCTTAATTGCTTAGAAACTTCCAACCCTTCTCCATTTTTGTCTTTTTTAACCGAGTTCTGAAAGCAGGAGGTTCTCAATTCGATTGGTATTTTTTTCCTTTGTTCTATGCAACACAGTGCATGTGACTATTTTGGTATAGCTTTTAATATTTCATTAATTTGGTTTTCATTTTAAAATATTTTATGTTGCATAATTTTATCTAAATTATTTATATTTAATTTCCATTCAATTGTTTTTTTGTTTCTAACCCCACAATTGTCGCGTTGCTTACAATAAGCAATAAGTCCGCAAAACGGACGGTGTAAAGTAATCAAGGTCGGTTGTCGGGTAGCTAACGCCGCACATTACTACCTCGGCTGGAATTACGTACGAGGCTTTGCACACGTAAACCCATTTACAACTACCCACATATTATCAGTCCCTGTTATTACTCCACTTGATACTTGGCTTGCATGCAATTGGAATGCTTTACGTGCCTAGATTGTGGAAACCACTGCGGATATGAAGACAGGACATGATGAGTTGCACCACTTACACCGTTTCACTGTCTTATTGCACTTAAATGATGGGTTCAATATCAACAAAGCAGGAATATTCATTAAATCATAAACCGATTAATATCTTATTGTATTGCAGCAGAACAACACACTATACTTATTTCTCTAAACTATTCTTGTAGTAACGAATATTGAATTAATTTTGTTCCAAAACGTTTATTTGTCTTTTTGAATTCTTTTCTGTTGTTATTTTAAATGAAAATTTTACTTGTATAAGGTTAAATACTTTTACTTTCATTAAAATCATATGAATCACAGTTTTACTAGCGAAGTCACAGAACATAGAGAATTAGCTAAGAAAAAGAAACATTGACTAAAAATCTATTTGTGATAAGCATTGACTTATTATTACTATGGACATCTAGCCTCATACTAAAATCGCGATAAAAATGTCCCAGTCAGTTATGTCATGTCATGTCATGCAGTTAACAAGGTAATTTAAACACTAAAATCATTGTGTCACGGTTTAATTTCGAGTGCAGTCGTGAACGCCAGCCATTGCAAGAATAGAAATGTTAACAAGGTAATTTAAGCACTAAAATCATTACATCACGGTTTAATTTTGATTGCAGTCATGAACGCGGAATTGTTTCTCTCCTTGCGTTTTGTTACTCATTTGGCTCGGACATTTTTCAGCGCGGACCCGACGTCCATAGTAATAATAAGTCAATGGTGATAAGACATAAATTTATATAACAACATTTTGTATCATGTACCTATCCTTTTTAGGTTGATCAATAATCGAGCAGACAGACTACTTGATGGTGTCGGTAAATGGTGAGTAGTGAGTAGTGAGTGGTGAGTGTTGAGGGGTCACCGTCACCGTAGACCTTCGTAATCATAAGGTTATCATCGACGCCAAGGATTAGATCCTATTCTAAAGACTACTTAACTTTTAATTTTTTTTTGCTCTTCTCAAACGCTGTATTCAAGAGCGATCTTTTGGATAAAATCCGCCTAAACTGCCTAGTATCCCGATATTTATATTAGGGGTCTTGGGTGGACGCAGGGAATCTGCGTCCACCCAAGACCCGAGAACAAACATTATTATATGCCACATAAATGTCTGCTGCGGCCGGAGATACTCTGGACCCCTCGCTTCATCAGCCTCGTTCATGGGTAGTTGTATTAAAATCTATAATAAAATTCCGTTCGAATTGACGGAAATGCCATACTGTAAATTTAAAAATCATGTCAAAGGCATTCTTATGACGAAAGGTTATTACAAACTTGATGATTATTTTAAAGATAAAAATGCTTGGACATGAGTTTGATATTCTAGCTAGTAAGTAGTAATAAGTGCTATCTGTAATGTGAGTAGCAAAAAAAAGCTTCTTGGAAGTTTCTTGCCGCTTCTTCTTCCAAGACTACTCACGGTAGGGATTTGTCGAAGCGATGGCGTAGATTGACTTTCGAAAAGTGTTTGTAAAAAACCAACTTCGAATAAATTTCATTTCATTTCATTTCATTTCATTTCATTTCATTTCATTTCATTTCATTTCATTTCATTTCATTTCATTTCATTTCATTTCATTTCATTTCATTTCATTTCATTTCATTTCATTTCATTTCATTTCATTTCATTTCATTTCATTTCATTTCATTTCATTTCATTTCATTTCATTTCATTTCATTTCATTTCATTTCATTTCATTTCATTTCATTTCATTTCATTTCATTTCATTTCATTTCATTTCATTTCATTTCATTTCATTTCATTTCATTTCATTTCAATTCATTTCATTTCATTTCATTTCATTTCATTTGCAGGAAGGATCGTTACCAACAAGTCAACGCCTATTGGCTGATCAATACAATATTACAACAAAAAGGTATTGACATATTGTAAACCAGTTAGTCTTAATGTCTACGTAGTTTCTGATCATCAATCACTAATTACAGTCCCACTGGTGTCGTTACCAGCCCGGGAATGAATTACAGGCCACCGTACAAAAGTAACGCCGTTATAAATTATATGGACGGAATACTTCGGCGCTGCTACTTTCATTCTCTTTTCAGGTATTCAATAGAGCATATAATCCAATTATGACATATAATGAAACCATTGATTGATATATGTACATACCTACGTGGAATGGATTTGAGAAAAAGTATGGGTATAAGGGTATGGCACAATGGTCGCCATGCCGAACTGTCGCTCGAAGGGTCCTGATTTTGAAATCCGTCTTAACTTTTTAAAGCTCTATTTTATAAACATTAGTTTATACAACTAGTAATGTTTCCTCTAAATCTTATACTTTTGTAACAAAATAATTATATTATTAGCTCATACCAGTTGTTCAAATTCGAAATAAAAATGTTGTTGTGAAATTGTTTTATATCTTCAATAGTTCCAGGAAATAAAAACAACTGGAAAACTTTCCAATTTACTAACAGAGTTTCAAACGCTTTATGTTTAACTATTGTCTGCGATGTGCGCTGAATAAACTTTTGACTGGCAAAATAACGAAAAATGGATAACAGATTTATAGGAATTAGCCTATCGGAGCCAAAACAACTGCACAAAGCGAATGCTAACTCCTATTACACTATAAAGCTATCCAAATCGCTTCCAACTTGTAAAAAAATACACTAACACACACAAACAAAATACAAAATAACACACAAAAATTGGTTGTCTGTAAAGTCGGTTTACTGACGATAGTTGAACGTGACAACGTCTTAAGAAAATACTGATGGAATGGTAGCATTTTTCAAAAGAAAATTGTAATTTCATTTGTTTAATAGATTTGTCAATGTCAATTATAGCATAACCTACAATCGCTGCACTAGCGGACCGATGCTATTCATTTTAATGATGAAAGCAAGAATACCTATTCGACAATATATCACTGATTATATAATTAATATCGAAAGAATCATTACCTTTATCGCTGTAATTATCGTTGCTATAAACAATTGACACCATATTCACTTTTCACTGCACTTGATACTCGATCAAAACATATAAATGTACTATAGTATAGCAGCTGTCCACGCAGACGCATCGCTCACTCAAGTAGGAGAGAGACGGATGTCGGACGCTGCCGAACGCTGCCGAACGCAAAGGCCGATTGCTACGCCGTTACGGTAACGCATGAGTCATGTTTTTTCATGCGTGCCACCGAATTATAAGACGTTGTCACGTCAATAACACACACAAAATAAACGCTAACATACTATTAACCTCCGCACTAGGATTCCTTGTGTCGCGGGTGGCATGACAACACATCTTAACACCCATCATCAAAAAAACATTTACCTTCACCGAAGCAAGTGGTACCTAATAAATCATAAAATATGCTCATAATTTTTGAAAATTAGAGGTGCGTGAAGGATTCGAACTAATCTATAATACACACATTTTTTTATTAAAATTACGAGTGAATTCGAGTGTTCGGGAGTCCACTACCACACATTCAATCCACGTGCATAGCTTTTTTAATATTATTAATATTGAATAAACACAATAATAATAACATAATGTACATAATTATATTAATAACTAGTGGTCCCAGCGTACTTCGTACCGCTTTATAATTAAAAAATGTTTTAGTGATATATCGACAGCAACGCCACCTACCGGGTCCAATTGTGAATCTAAACCATTCTCGGATCCACCTGAAGACACACAAAAAATTTCAACCAAATCGGTCAAGCCGTTTAGGAGGAGTTCAGTCACATACACACGAACACAAGAAATATATACATATATTAAGATGTGATAAATATCTACATCCATATATATCTACATCCTATATAATAATGTTATAAATGCGAAAGTATGTTTGTTTGTCCTTTTTCCACGTCGCGTCGCAACGAAGTGATAGGTATAATTGTTGTGTGTGGAGATAGGAAGGAGGTTGGAGAGTAATTTAGCCTACTTTTTCCGTGGTAAAACAACTCATTCCCACGGGAAGATCCATTACGATGTGTATTTGAATCACAACAGTAACAGTACCAACATCAGTAATAATTAATCCATCCATGGAATGATAAGAATAAATTTTTGAATAGATTTAGTTGGAAGGTCGAAGAGGATCATAGGCTACTTTTAACAGTTGAATTACATTGAACTCCCACGGACAATTGAAGATTACGAGACAGACCAAAATCAACGCGGGCGAAGCCGCATGCAAAGTCTAGTTTACTATAATTCATAATTTAATTGGTGTTATTAGTGTGACCGAGTCTGTTCCATGACCTATTTTGTATAACTCACTATCGAACGCTGCCGAACTGCCACGCTTTTAAATGTCTATTTTTGTTAATATAAAATGCTTTAACTATTTTTTAACCCTTGCCAGTAATGCGTCGAACCCAAATAGAACCCCAGCTGAAAACTCAATCGATCGAGTCGTATTTGAATCTAAAACTAGCGGAAACAGTAACATTGTATTTTAATACTTTGAAGGAAAAAGTTTGCATAATTCTAGAAGCATCGATTTGATATCTGAAGTTACAATTTTTTTCTCCAAGTAGGTACCATAATCTAATTTATACATTTGACCCCTGAAAAATAACTAGAAATAATACAACGTTTTGAATACCTAATTATAGTTTGTGAGAATTTTGGATTGTGGTATTATGACTTTGAATTTATTAGAGTAACATCAACAAGTATGTTCCAATATTCCTCGGTTCATCAAAGACGCTGTTCTCTATGGTGTAGGTACTGCTAACAAACGTTTGTAAACGCTGCTGCTGAAGCTGAAATTTTGAATGTATGTTCCTTAGGGAGTATAGGGTAGCACTAAGAAAGGATTTTTGGAAATCAAAAGGTGATAAACTGATTATTTGGAAATTGGCGGGCGTAGCCGCGGGGGAATGCTCGTACCTTTAAAAAAATTGATATAATGATAATTACACGATCTAATGTAAGTTGAATGTCTTATCAATTGTGGTTGATGCAACAACAGAGAGAACATAATGAGCGTTCTAGGCATTTCTATTGCGAATGCGGTCGGTGAGCGATGTTCGGACGCACCGCAAAAACCGACGCTCCACAATACCTGGAAGACAATTTTCCTGTAACAATAGTATAAATGCAATTCCAGAAAACTAAGTGCCATTCCTTGTATTACAAGTAATATTTTTGTAGCTCTGTGTAATGATTAAGTGGCAATTTAATAAGAATTGTGTATAATGTTGGCAGGTACTCTACCGTGTTGCTCTCTCCAGGCGTTTGCTTTCCTAGCTGTAGACTTGTTCTACGGAACCCAAAAAAACATAACACAATGTGATATAAAGCCATTTTAGGTCTTTCCATACACACAAGTAACAAAACTTTTACATGACAAATCTAACAAACGAATGAAAATTCGTACAACGCCTACGTGATGAATTTTGCAATTTAATTAGTACTTGTATACTTGTAACTTAGCGAGTACAGTCTCGCAGGCACACCTCATTAGTAATATCAATATACGTAGAGTGTAGTCATCCATCCATCCTAATGTTAGAGCTACAACGAGTACGTTGCGGTGCGGATGCGTTCCGATAGTCATTTGGTGCGGTCGGTGAACGATGTTCGGTCGCACAACAAGACCGCACCGCCTGTGAGCTCGCGTTGTCTGATGTCGGCCATTAGTCTATCGCTTAGCCAACTAAAAATATTATTTTAGTTTGACTACTTTTGATAAGTAGTATATTTCAAAAATGAATATTTATATTTTATAAATTGCATTTCATTTATTTCATTTTGTTTTAAACTTAACATTTTTTATAATGTTTGTGTCCGATCAGTTTTTTATTATTATTTCTTACGCTTTGATTATTTAATTATGAATGATTATGTTATACTTAACTGTTTTATTTCAATAGAATATTAACTGGTCCATGCCGATATTGGCCAAATACCTACCTATGTGTGTATGAATTTCGGAAAAATGGATACCAACGTGTATGTACGTATCTACCATAATATTTGTGGCAATGATTATGTAAATAAATAAAGTAAGCAGCGATCTCTTCCGGATAGCTTTTGAGTAGAGGTTAAAACAGAATAGGTGGCTATATAAAAAGTAGATAATAGTGATGTAAAACAATTGTTAAAATTATTCTCGTATAAAGAAAGTTTATATGCTCATCATTATGTGAATATACATAAACACAGCTGCACGTCACGACCAGAATGTGGCAAACAGACACATGGATGCGGTTCCAGAGACATTTGCGTGTAAATGCGGTTACTGTGCTATGTTAAGTTGCACTCACCGCTGCCACAAATCTCGCCTCAGTTTCTTGTCTAAATATGTAGATAAACGTTATGGCATCTATGTATGTAGCTGTACTGTTTGTGGGATGTTACTGCGCGACGTTTGCGGTATTCATTATGACTGAAGGAAGAAAGACGACGGATACAACAGGGATCTTGACGTTCTCATTAATGTCTCAGCGCAGCTATTAAAAATAGTAAAATACGGTATTAATAAAATTGTATTTGCCTTCCTAGAATGATTTATATTTCATTTTACAACAAACGTTAGGTATATTATGGTTTATAAATTTTACAGTTGCAATTTGATTATTATTCTAATTTACTACTAGGCTTGGTAAAAAATCACATGTATTAAAAACCGATGACAATGGAATAATTCATGACGATGACCTTTACATCATTATCGCCGTCACATCCGGTAGGTGTCCCACTGCTGGACTTGGGTCTCCTCTTCTTTCAGGTGTGCGAATTACTCACGAAGTCACGATGTTTTCCGTCAACGAAACGAAGCAAGTGATAAAATCAAAAAGAGAGACTTGAGATGCTTGCAGGAATTACATAAATATTTTTAATAAATATCAGATAAACTTCAGAAATATCACGACTTTTGAAATTTAACTTTTCCGTGTCTATTACTACAAAAGCGTGTTTTTTCTAACAACAATAGTTATTTGTTTTATTATAAAGGGCACCCATGAGGAATAACAATTTACTTGTTATGATTATTAGGGCTATTCCGATACGTATAGTTTCATGAATATTATACTCACTAATCGCTTTACGGTCCCATAAAACTATTTAGGTCGAGTTAATACACCCATAATGACTCATGCGAATGTAAAAATATTGTTTTTTATCGCTAGTAAAATTTAAAAGCTCTGGAAATGGTAAATCGAAAAAACATTATCTAAACCAAGTTTATTAAAGGGGCATTAACGATTTCAGATTAACATATAATCATATCAGATTATTGAATAGTCGGTGTTAATGATTTGAGTTGTATAGAGGACCAACGTATGAATCTAAGCCAGCTTTCCCTGCTCATGGGTACCTCTACTGAACAAGGATTCGGGAAACCATACCTCTCCTATTGGAAGTAGCTAGGATCAATTCATCCATCTTTATCTGACTTTATGCAAAACAAGTTTTTAAATAGTAATAAGCTATAACATAATATTTACAGCTCTCTAACTATCTTCGCGATCGCTTACACAACTGAAAGATATCACAGCACGGCCAATAAAATTATGACAATTTAAACCTTACCCTCGGTTTTAACTTTCGAATATTCGCTATGAAAGGTTACAAAATACCTGAATTAGCTGCACCCGCTAAAAGCTTCCTTACACTGAGAGGCATTAAAAAGCATTGGGTAACGTTCGCTAATTCTCTGTTACAAAAAGTATGTGTTCCTCCCGTGCGGTACAAGATTCACCTTTGTGCAGAGTGCTTACATTTTCAAATATTTTTAAGTATTCGGTTTTCGAAGATGAAATATTACTGTATGTTTAACGGAAGTAACGAAAAACAAAAGAAGCGGCGATCTTTGCACCTACTTATAACTGAGTTAAAATTTTCACGAAGCGAAGTGACTGCACCGCGCCGCGCGGCTGGGTTATTAGTATTAAGTATTCCCATTAAGATAAATAATTTTAACTAAGTAGCCATATTTCAAGTTAACTATAATAATCAATTATCAAGATTTACGAATATTTTTACTTATATATTATTATATTACTTATAGTACCTATATGATACTTATTAATACATCCTAGTCCCGATAGAGTCGATAGACCCGATTTCAGTCTGGTCACAGTTGTCACGGGCGGCAGCGGAAGGGTAGTACTACACGCTCGTTTGCTAAGAAAATACTATTATTTACTAAGTTTTGTAAACAACGCAGTTACCTGGCGTGGCCAAAGACGAAGGGATTGAAGGTCTAAAATCTCCCTCAAACTTTTGTAACTTATACCAATCCCTGACATGGTAGAGATTAGAGGGAAAAGAATACTAGATACACAAACATAAGCCGAGCTTTCGACTACCTCTCTCCGGTATTAACATCTGTACACCTGTATTAAACACAATGCACTTTTTATTTTATATCTTGCGACGGTTAAACACAGGTGCAGTAGCACTTAACTCGTGTATACTACTAAGTGAGGACATTAGTATCATTCTAAAATACATAGTTTAATTCTAGTATTAGGTGAAGTACTTTCTAGAAAGTCTAAAATTACTACATTCCTATTCATAGTTATTGTAAATTGTTTCCCAAATTGAAGCACACGAAAGAAACAATGCTTATTTTTTATTTTTGTTGCAAAATGTTGCAAAAGATTCCACTAATTTCTAGATATCATATCTACTGACGTACATACAAGAATAATCCCCTTTATTTGGATGTCAGCGTTAAACTGTCAGTCGGGGCCCCCGTCATGAGGGTGGTATCTGGTCGGGCATCTGACGTCACGTCATCGGCCCAATGTTTACAATGCGAGATAAGCATGACCAATCACTGGACTCCCTTCAGGAAATAACTACGATTTACGACTCGTGGATGTGACAAACTTTTCGTCACAGCACAATAACTACATTACTATGTTATCTTATATGTAGTTCAAATTGACGACTATGTACAAAAGAGCATTATTTTTTTAACAACAACTTGAAAACATTTATTTATTTTATAATTTATGTACACGTATACAACACAAACAAGAAAACAAAAAAAGTACCTAATTATGTACAAAGCTACTGCATATCCTATTAATATTAATATATTATCTATAAATGCGAAAGTTTGTATGGATGTATGAATGTTTGTTACTCTTTCACGCAAAAACTACCGAATGGATTTTGCTGAAACTTTACAATAATATAGCTTACCCATCACAATAACACATAGGCTATAAGAAGCGAAGTTAGGGCGGGTCGCTAGTATTAAATATTTGTAAATAAGATATTGCCAATGGAAACGTCACACTTTTTTAGTGATATATAATATCATTTAGTTATGTTTTAAGATTATATAGAAAAATCATCGCCTGATGGCGCGATAGTGATCCTTGCCTAAAAGATGGTCTCGGATTCAATTATCTACCAAGGCAAACGATACTCTACGTACCTGTATATGTATATGCCTATGCCACGTACAATACAGTGAATCATACTACAGGTTTGTTTCACTTTATTTTTTTCCAAAAATACATTGTTCCAATACACGGCATGGGTAATTTTCTGAGTTTAAACTCAAATAGCGTTCATGGTATGCACGCAAACCCGCGTCCGTTATTCGATGGTTTGTGACGGAAACGCCGACTCCGACCGTAATGCGTTAGCCTAGGTCGGCGCCTTACTGTCATTACTCATTTGAAATTTTACCAGACTAAGTACCGTTTCAAGTCGGGTTTACTCAAGCGAATCGATGTCCGGATAGGCCGAGTCATCGATATATTTAAATCGATGGCCCTTGTCATGTTCGTGAGTGCTAGTGTAGCTACTTAGCTAGTGATGCGTAACTTGAGTGAACTATTCAAACCATGTAGGTACATAGTTCAATCATACGAGTATCATATAAATGTCATATAATTATCGAAATGATGACTAAATCATTTTTGTGACTGCTTACTAAGATACTGCTTAATTTTATTGAATTATCTGAACCAAATATTTAGTTTCAAAATGAAACATACATTTTTTTAATTGTGGTACATTTTTTGGATAGTATTAAATAACCTAATTAAAGTAAAGATTTCTAATAACTAGATATTACAACGATTACCCAAGTCATGTTTTTGATTGCTTCGAAAAGCGATACTCACTTATACAGCTCATATCATATACCTAATTCAATTAAAAAGCACCTGTTAAGTAATTATAAAAAAGTTGTTAAAAAGTTAAATAATTTTAATAAAATGAAAGTAATGCAAACAAAGCTTTTTTACTATGACGGACCAATTATTAATGATGTTACTTTTTTGTTGGCCATTCAAATATGAATAATTATGGTTAATTAAAAAAATATTTTGTTTAAACGAATTAAAAAAAAAATTAATTCGTTTATAACTTTACCGCAGCGCCCTCTATACGTTATTTGCAAAGTATCAGTAAGAATATAAAGATTGCTAAAACGTATAAACACCTCCTAAGTGGAAATTTCACCAGTGTAAAACAAGATCAAATAATTTGTAATATTCGTTGTTCCCAATGAAACATCATTTAATAATACTCAACTCGGTGTTAGTTGAGAGATCTCGGGTGAACTGACTGAACTATTTATCATCATTCATTAGGAGCCCCTCAGGATACGCCACGCGTCTCTCGTGGCCAGATTATGAAAGGGTTTACGCACAACGGGTACACGAATTTGTTCCTTGTTTAGTGTAATAATCAATACAATATTATAACTAGCTGACCTAGCGAACATTGTTCCGCCATATAGATTTTTCATACAAAAATACAAAGAGCATGATTTAAATTTCAGGGGTAGGGGTAGGAAAGTGAAAATTTGGTATTATGTGTATTTTTTTATGCCACACCATATAAAAGTAATAAAAAAAATTTTGTCCAGAAAAATAAAAATAAAATGTTAGGGGTGGACAATTAGGGGTATGAAAATAGATAGTAGATACTCGATTTTCAGACCTACTGAATATGTATATAAAATTTCATAAAAATCCGTCAAGCCGTTTCGGAGGAGTATGGTAACACGACAAACACGAGTGACACGAGAATTTTATATATAATAATATTTATGTATATTATATTATAGATATTATTAATAATGAAAGTAGGTAAATATTTTTAAATACGGAAAGAACCAAAGAAAACATGTTATATTTTTACAAGCCTTTTTATCAGATGTCTTATTTTCTTATTTTTTATTTTTCATGATCAGTTATCGACAGTCTATCAATTATAAACGTGAATTACTCTGAAAAATAACACAAATGAAACCTGACACATCCCTTATTCAACCGTCCGATATCCAACCATAATAATTATTAACATTTTTTATTATTCTGCGCTGATAATGTAAGCAAAAATGTTAGACTTACTATCAGGTGCGATTGTTGTTAACAGTTTTTAGTAATTTTAGTTGAATTTTCGTGTTACTTTATTTTAACTTCATATAAGTTATTGCTTAACAACAATTCACCCGATAGAAAGTCGAGCATTTTTGTTTTCATTTTATCAGCGCAGAATAATAAAACATGATTGTTAAAAATTATGAATATTATGTCGGATGGTTCAATAAGGTTTCTTTCCTCAGGTTTCTTTTTTATAACACAACACGAACTAACGAAATCTAATATTAGTACAGAAGTCAAAAACTATTCCCTGTTAAAATTTACACAATAAGCACACTAAGCCTACGCCTCAAGTTTAACTTTGCTAATGGCACGTAAACTGGTTGGAGCCATTATAGTTCCACCACAGAGTATTACGCCCCCACATCCCATGGGAGATGAAACCTATTCGAAGAATAATGTAATGTTCGGTGCTTCCATCCGTTATAACATACAGGACAACTGTTGATTTTAAGCATCAAAATCTATATTTTAATAAAGAGTACAATTTGAATATAATTTAAATAATATTTCACACACGAAGGAGTGTGACATTTGATATACTTAAACTACCGAATCCTGCAGTAATAAGTTAATAAGTTTCATCAATAACTTTTTAAAAATTTGTTATTAGATTATTATTTTAATAACGCTACACACTAGGATTCCCTGTGTCGTGGGTGACATGAACAAAACACAAAGACAATGACACATACCAGGGCCGAGAACAGAAATTTAAACTCACCATTCAAATTTATTTTCGCCTCGCTGGGAATCGAACCCAGGGCCCTTGGTACGGTGATCCGGCATGGTAACCATTGCGCCATACGGATCGTCATTCAATTATGACTTGCTGGGTGAAGGAAAATATCGTAAGCTGTAGACCTCAGAGTTCACTATAATGTTCTCATATTGTTAATGTCGTCAGTATCAAACACAATTTTATTGTGATCAAACAATCAAACAGGTTGGAGATAGTCGATAGTTTCCATTCAAATCCTCTGTGCACGGCAATAACTCACTGTGAAAGACGTTTATTGGGAGAAAGCACAACCCCGTCTGATCAAATCAGAAATCTGAAACCAAGATGTCCAAGAACGGCCTTCGGTTCTACATTCTAACGGCAGATCTTGCGGACAAGACATAACATCAACGCGTCTGGCGACAATAAATCAAATTTGGTCGCAGCAGATTTAAGGAATATCACACCCAACGTACTAATAATATTGACGTATTATATAAAAGTCGTCTGGAAATATTAGTATCTGATCCCATCTAGTTCCAATATTAATTTATTATGTACCTATCTGTTGTGAAAAGATTTACGAGTCACTTTTGCCTTTTCTTTTCTTTGCTACAGAAAGGGTATCATGAAAAAATTTCGCGAAACAAATTTTGGAAAATTTCGAGAAGCAGTTATAGAACGGGTCCATTACTTAGTTCTTTAGCTGGCTACGCGTTGTTAATGCCTTTGGACGACCAGTGGTGATCATTTAACATAAAACCGATAACATACCGGGACCGAAGGCTTTACGTACCGTTCAGCTTAGGTACCTTTGGGCGCCTCAATATTAAGATAATTTATAAGATTCGTGGCCGCCACGGCAATGTTTAACACAATGTCTAGATAATTATACACAGCAACTTTACCCAGGAAACTAATTCAATTGGCGTGCCATCCACTCGAACTAAGTCAAACTAAGAACAAGTAGGACACTCACGATGGGCGCTCAAAGGCATCAGTCAGCTCCAATACTCCACTTTAAACTGATTTATTTCAGAGTGGTATAGTGCTCTCGTTACTTGGTCACTAACAGATGATAAACTTCGCTACAGGATACCTGTCTTTATTAATATGATGACTTTAACAAGTTTGAGGCAACGTTAGTTCCTGCCATTTAATAGAATCAATAAAACTTTCATAGTCCCGGTGTATGTCAATAATAGTCATTAGATGGACTTTGTAAGTACTGAGGTCGAGTTTCGGATGGGTGACCGTTACTGGAAAAATTTAACGAGCGCTTACGTACTTCGGAGGGTACATAAAGTGTCTGTAATGTCCCTGATGTTACGTAAATCTTTAGTGACTGGAACCGTCTGTTCGTTTTACGGCTTAAAGCATAAAAATATTCACTATGTTTCGATTCTCGATTAATATGTTGTAGGAAAATTATTCCAAATCCCGATGAAAACTGTGCAGCGAAATATTTTCCTGTCGCCACGCGTAATTGCAACTACAAGGGTCCTCCAACGCCGTTTAGTCCGGCGGCACTGACGTCCAGTCGACGCCATTAAATTAAAATTATTTTCCCATTTTACTCATCTGTCACATGGGACGCATTTAGAATCTCATTTTATAAAAGTTGTGTTTCATTTTGTGTAGAATTATTTCAACCGAAATCAATTTGTTATTTAAGACTTTATTCAATTATATTATATTTTTTATTTTGCAATCAGTGTTTTGTAAATAGTTGGACTAATTTTGGGAAACGAAAAGGAAAGGTTGCTTTGCTTTACCTACAATTCAAAATGTGTAAAGACTGATTATAAAACCAAAATATTAATAAACAATGAAGGTTTTTATTTAGTTTGGTAGTTTTTAAGTTTATTGGGAACAGACAGACCGACGCGGCTGGGGCTCTGTTTTATAATACGTAATTCTGATTAATGTTTTAGAAATCAAAAAAAGTAAACTCTCTTAAGCACAGAAGTGATGTGAGCTAACTATGGCCTGTTGAGCCAGGATTCCTACGCGCTACGCGATAATCTTTGCGTCGACGAGGCTAGCACGTACGCGATAACATATTCGATTATCGCGTGATTCGATAGCAACTCGTGTCGCCCAGATTACAATGAACCAGTGCAGATTTTTTAAATTGATTTTGTGAACTAATAATTATGATATTGACGTTATTATAAAATAACCAAAAAATCAATAATAAATTGGTTTCATAACTTACATACATGTTCAGTTTTCGTCTTTCCATCGCGATGTCAATTTATTTTAATAGGCATAAGTGAAGTTTAAGGAATAATATTATACTTGAACAACTTTATTAGTAGGTAGGTACATACATAAAGCTGCAAGACAGATAACTAAATATTAATAGGTCGCTTTATGTTACGAAACTAATACAGATAAGTTTATCCGCTGCAGCACTACGCAGCAAGAACGTAACAGCTGAACGAGGGCTGCAGTGCAGCACAAGCACAAAACTCAGAAGCATGTTGGGGCACAAAACTACGCTGAAGTTTGGAGGCAATTGCTATTATGTTATTGTCATTTTACGTATGTATAATAATATACAAAAAATAGGTAAAAAGTTAAGTACATATTTCGGTTTTTAAATACGTATTTTAATCACGATAAGATTTGTACATATTGTTAACGTTTCCAATTCTCTAAAACATTACAAAAAATAACTTCTAAAATGACGATGGCAAGTTAATGGTCTCTCAGCATATAAAACAGGTACCTTCAAAATCCGAAACCCTTAATGGACATGGTAAAGAATTCCTTCCCATACTGCCTAATGGACATCATTTTAAGGCATTAACGCTTAAAAATCCGATTACTCAGCGGTTAGGGCGTCAATGAACAAAATTTACAGCGTAGAGGGTTTTAGGTGGAGTTCGGACTTTTGTTAAAATACTTTAAATACAGTCTCCATAAAAACGACATATTAAGTACTGTAAATTAGCGATTATCCTTTACAATTACAACGCCTAAAATATTATATACCTACTTATCATATAGAATATAATAATGTTCTTAATTTTATCTTCTCCTTCTGTATTGTTTTATCTCAATTCGATTTATTATAATTAGTTACCATTTACTACTGAACTATGATGCTCGTAATATAAATAAATTATATTGTGGGTATCACCGACATTTTACAAAATATAATCTTACTTCTTTCAGCTCCAGTGATAAAGTCTGAGGCAATCTGAAGTAGGTACACCTTCTTGGCCGGCAAAGCGTTGGTGAATCACCTCACCACATGGCGTCGGTAGTTTTTAACGTTTAGGTATTACATTCAACGTAAAAAATTACATTCATTTTTATTGAAAGCAACTTGACCATTAAAGATTTAACTAACGTTGGAGGTGTTTTTTTAACTTAAATTAAACTAGACTCATATTAGATCCTGTTCTAGTTGTCATCTCAGTGCAGTTGGCTGCTATAATTGGCCATTCGGAGGTTGGCCATTCAGAGGAGGAGGCCAAATCACGGTTTAACCGTTTCCCTGCAGCGTATTCAAATCGAAAGTTCTTTTCTCGTTGCGCGCGACGGTTTTGTCCGCGTGATGGGGCATAGGGCTTAGCGGGCGCGCGCAATTATCGCGCTAATTAAAACGCCGTGTTATTACTAATTTATTCGATAACAACTGCTCTCTGCTGAGCCGATGGCGACGCTAAAATGCCTGTTTTTCACGACATTTTTTTGAATATGGATTTTTAAAAGGGTTTCTGGTTTTAATGCTTGTGGTTATCAGATATTCGAAGCACTAAGTTTTAATAGATAAATTGAAAGAAAACGTGGCAATTATCCATTACGGAACGTACCTTATCTCTGGAAGGATAAATACCGTTCATTCACCACAACTTCTTGTTCTGCCACGAATACAATTGGTTGAAATAAATAGTCAAACTACGACATCACTTCGCCAAATTCTAACCACGATCACCAGCAAGCTATCAAAAAACAACAAGAAACCTTCAAGAAAAATTGTTTTTTACTCCCCGTTACAGAGAACATACGCTGTCAACCTTTCAGCGTGGACTAAGCTGAACTTCAAAACAGGTTATTAGAAAATCGGCTATCCAGTGCAGTGCATTTTTATGCACCTCCAACATACCTGGCGCAAACCGAGGCTTTAATTGGCGGTGATGTGACGAACCAGGCGTCAGAGCATGCTGATTGCCGCTAACGAATCACTCTATAAGTGTTTTGTTCAGACGCCTTCATGCACACCGCGCCCGCGGATAATGAGAACGTTCCATTACATATGAATAAAAGTTTCTATACTTAGTCTTGTTGATAAACACCTGAAACTAATCCTTGGAAATTTGATATCGTCGTATTGGGAAATCCTGATATTGTCGATAACACCTATCCATTAAGTAGCTCTGTAATCAATTTCATTAGCAAAACTTTTTAATAATCCCTATTGGTACCTATAAACCAATATCTATAATATACTAATTATCTATAATATCCGGATCAATAATATACGGATGGCGCAATGGTTAAAATGCTGGATCGCCGCTCCAAGGTTCCTGGGTTCGATTCCCAGCGAGGCGGAAATTTGAATAAGTTTAAATTTGTGATCTTGGTCTGGGTGTGTGTTCTCGTCTTGTGTGTTGTGCGTGGCACCCACGACACAGGGAATCTTAATGGGCTATGAGTGTGTAGCCTACGACCAAGCAAGAAGTCGCCTTCTGTCGTTTTTTACGACATCCTGGTCTCGGCATAAGGTGAGGTACATAATTATTATAGGCCTCCTCAATATTTCTATAAACTACTACTCCTACTAATAAGCCCGGCGAAACTTTTCGTCAGCAAAAGTTACTACTTATTTAAGATAAGCAAAACGTAAAATTATAAGTGTCAGTATAGTAGTAAGTACATTTGAGTCATCTAGACTCGATTTTATAAATTCATGTTGCGTTAGAATTTTTCGTTGCATCATACAAAATAGCTGGTACACTGAGCATTTGTCGCTACGCCATAACACGTTAGCTGCGGCACCAATTTTTGCATACTTTCCGTTCCTGCGGCACGAGGTATAATCGGCCCGTACCGTGACCAGACGTTAGGGCGACACGCGGTCTATTAGACCCCACCTCCTTTTACAGACTAAAATCCATTTTCTGGCGCGAAATCAAAGATAAATGAGAATTTTGGTCCTTATTGATATAGACAGTGAATTGATGAACCCTAATCCACCGTCGCCCCGGGATCTGATGGCTAGTTTAGGAATTATTAGCAAAACAAAATATGGGATCTTATACACCTCGTAACGCACTGAAATAGGGCAAATTTTCGCTGCGATTAGTGATGGGAAAAATAATATCGACGTTTTTAAACTGTTTTAACTACGCAACGACTTGACCGATTTTGATCAATTATATCTCATTAGATCGTTTTAAGGGCAAAACCTGGCAAAACAACACAAAGCTATCAAAGGATACATTTTTTTTTAAATAATCTAAATTGTGCTTGAAGGCGCCATAAAGAAAAAAAAACCGGCCAAGTGCGAGTCGGACTCGCGCACGAAGCGTTCCATTCTATACCATTAAAGGAGTGCGCACATTACAACGACTCCACGACCGACCGACGCCAACGCGACTAAAACCTTGACAAAGCTAATAATCAGTTATGAGCTTTATATCTTTGAAGGTAAGGTTGAATTTCGAACTTATACTTAAAAGCCCTGTACTGCTCGCCCTACACCCATAACCGTTCCGTTTCGAGACCAACGCGTCGACGACTCACCGCAGACGAGTAGTCCACGCGTCGACCGACACAATGACGTAATGTACCTAGAACGGAACGTCGGAGTTGAAACGGAGTGGAGACGGAGTCGAGTTGACGTCGATGAAGCGTTGATCGCGGAACGGAACGTCGGAGTTGAAACGGAGTGGAGTCGGAGTGGAGTTGACGTCGAGTTGGTGTAATGTGCGCACTCCTTTAGAGGCACCTATTACAGACTTATTATTGGAAAATAATGGATTACGGTTTATGCATAAGGTTTATCTTTCTATTTGTATATGAAAATCTTAATGCGGTTCACAGAATAGAAAAAAAAGGCAACCAGAAGTAGAAAAGAAACTGTCCTATGTATTCTGCCTCGGGCTTTAAAAATACAATTATTAGAACTTGAATTAGCATTAAAAAATCAGTATCAATATACTTTTTTATAAAAATCTCAATATATATGTTGTACTTATTTATGAGTGTTTTTCATTGAAACAGGGTAGACAATAAGATTTTTTGCACTGAGTGCACTGAGTCAAAATCTTTTTGGATTTTTTATCAGCTTCACGAGATGGATTGTGATGCACAACACTGGTCGCGGGAAGCTCGCGTTGAGTGCGGTACGAGGTCAGGGGGGATATGGGACGTTTTAGCCTCGTTCCGCACTGCATTAAAATTATATTAATTCAGTGCGGCACGAGGCCTAAGACATCCGGTACCAAGGTAGGTACACCACCGAGTCCGGAACCATTAGTGATATCAAATATATATTTATCTCTTTCCTACACTGGACCAAACCAAAGCTATGCCATTCGCACGACAGAGAAATTCACTTTTTTGCTTGCCGCACCACAGGGAAGTTGCATCAGGGGTGATTTAGGCCTCGCTTCGCACTTAACGTGATAACAAGTAGGTTTAACCCAAATTGTAATCAAAATCCACAATGATTAATCTGGAACAAATCTTCTGAAGTAGACATCTCCAAGTCGATTTTGGTTAATCACAGCTAGCTCGAATTCAAGTGGGCATCGGGAAACTTAAACAATAATTGAATTTCAGCCCTCGATAGGGAATCAAGTAGGTGTGCTTTAGTTCACATTACGAGTGGATCGGGTTACTACGGAGTCTTCATCTCGATTGCTCTATACGATATCGACCAGAACTGTCTACGTGACTGCATGGTGTCCAGAGAATGGCAGTGTAAGAGGATCAGTTCAATACGATGCACCCGATCGGCAGAAGCATAAAGCGCTTACTTCATTTTAGAACAACCAAGCTAGCGGAGATTAAGAGCCGTCGGCGTCCGTATATCTGTCATTCAACTGTCTGATTGTCCTTGATCGTGTCCAACACATTCTCTATAGATTCTAGGTTTACATAGCATTAAATTCCCTCTGCTAGGAACAACGTGGCTATTATGAGTTCTGACAGATTAAACAATTGATGCCGTGGTGATATATTATGATTGGAAAGATCATTCTTAATCTTCATCGCAACCCATAACTGTTCCTCTGCCCATGGGCGTAGGCACGGTGGGGCAGGGTGGGGCACTTGCCCTGGCTCTGACTTGTAAGGTACCTAATCAAACTTAAAACTTAATTATCTAGGTTCTAACTACAATACTTAAATCCATAAGAAAGTTCACACTCGACAATCGTCTGTCGACACAGAAAAAATATTTTCATAGCTAGTTTCATATTATTTTAGACTGCTGCTCCACCCTGAGCCCATGGCTGGCTACGCTTATGCCTCTGCCCACAGCTGGGCTTGGGTCCTCACATAGTGTGAGGGGTACAGGCCATAGTCCAACACGCTGGCTAAGTGGGGATAGGATATTTACACCTCGCAGCCGCCTTCGCTTCCCTTCAGCAAACCTTTACCTTGGTACCCAACTACCAATACTAGAAAAAAATCCTAAACGAGATTCTTCAAACTGTAAAATCTTTTTTATTTTTGAACCGATTGAAATGAAACACAACACTAAATGTAAAGCGTAATAGAATGTTGATACATTCACGTCAAAACCGCATTCAAATCGTTTAGACCAGTTCTGAGTTTATAATCTCACCGAGAAATCAACCGTGAATTTGATCAGTGAGATTACAGAATTACGTGCAGTACTGCTGGTGTACTGCGATGATCGATCGGAGGTTTAAACTAAGCCGCATCGCACAGAAACCGACGGATGACTGTTTAATAGCAGTCCGCTATCCCACTACGCTTAACTGAACCGGCACTAAACTTGTGCTGGAGTTATGTCAAGTTGCTAAACCAATATTAGTTCTTACTCTTGACAGTAGCTTAAATTTCACGATATATGTTTAATCTTGAAATGCGAATAAAACTGCCGACACAACTGTAAATAAAATAGACACAAATGACACAATCCTCTTGCTTATTATTCGGCAACGCGTCTGTGAGGCGTAGTCGAATATTCGTAAATTCGTAATTCGTAAGTAATCGAATGTCGATGTATTGTAGGCGGCGAAGACTGACTTACCTTGGCTCATTTCTCGATTGTCAGCTGCTAATAAAAAAAAAGATGAAATGGTTTAATACACGTTATCCACACAAACGCGACATAAACATACGAGTATAGATC
Organism: Ochlodes sylvanus; assembly: GCA_905404295.2. NCBI lineage: Eukaryota > Metazoa > Arthropoda > Insecta > Lepidoptera > Hesperiidae > Ochlodes > Ochlodes sylvanus. The sequence goes on from FR990138.1 coordinate 6,106,183, forward strand.
GTAAGTTTATTAAACGTCAGCAACACACGGTCCGTAACTGTTTAGCAGAATATCGCATTGAACCCGCGTGCTACGAGTGCCACAGAAATAGGCTGCCGTCACGTCTTTGAGATTGATATTATATTAAAATCCTATACCAACTATCTTTTCTGCAATATTCTTTCTTGACACCGTTCTAGCATTGTTGCTTAGGTCACTTGTAATGTTTATTACTGATCACCTCGGAAAATAACAATTATTTTAATATTCATGTAATTTTAGTTACCTAGTAAGTACCTACACTTACTAACAGTAATAATAATAATAGTATAATATACCTACGTCACATAATTTATCCTAAAGAAAAATTGTATCATCACGAGAAGACGTAAGTCTTTTTAAACTAAATGGTTGCTGATCGTTGATCGTAGGCATTATATTTACGTTGCAATAAAAATGTATTACAAATAGCCATTAAAATAGATTGGACCTCGACGTTGTAAATTTACTGGTACCTACTGTTTAAAAAATCATTGGAACACGACATTGCACTCTTGCCTCATGCATACCTCATCGACTTTTCTGCAAAACGACCGGCAGCAGAAATAGGGGACCACTGTGCCGTAAAAACTTTAAATCGACTAGCATGATGCAAATATAAATTAACTATAGGGATGCCGAAAAAGTGTATTGTATCGATATATCGCATCGTAACTATATCAAATCCGTTTGTATCGAAACACGAAATTATCGCTTCCCTTTGTATCCATATATCATATCGTAACAATATCGCATGGTCGTGGCGTCGACGATGTATCGTGTGGTTCAGTACAATATATATTATTTTTTATTTAATTTAATAAGTACACACAAACAATTAAAAAAGATAATAGCAAACTTTAAGTTTAGTACTAGGGTGCTACTTATCCCACGCAGGAATCACTTCCAGTAGACCGGGTAAGATTTGTGTGTGTGAGTGATTTTGGAATATATATTAAAATAATCTAAAAATACCTACAAGTCTAAACATAATCCGTCTGCTGTTGTTCACTAAATAATTGCGGTATCTCTTATTCTGCATACCAATCATTATATTCAATGGGACTATTTAAATACCATTTTGTCATGGTGTAATAGTAATTTTAAAATTAAAATGTATAAAACATTGCATAGTTTGATACGATACGTTAATGCGATATTTTTATGGGACTACGATATATCGAGCATATCGTATGGCCAAAATATCGATATATCGTACAGTGCTGTATCGATATTACGATATATCGCATCGTAACGGGCATCTCTTAATAAACTGTAAGTTTTAACACTTTCACACGTCGTGATTTTGGTTTATTTTGGAGTCCAAGTGCCTCCTCCATCCACCTTTAAGCCCAAGCCATAGTGAGCCTGGAAGACCAATCATCACTGAGCATTGTTAAATTGTAGCAACCACTTCAACCCCGATGGCAATTACAAGATAAATATCTAAAGTGAAGAACAAGTACTTAAACTAAGTCACATTTTGATAAACCCGATACCAATATCTTTATTATTGTATCGAACTATCGACAAGAGATATGTCTGTCGCATATTATCTCAACGCTGATGTATATTATAAAAAAAGTTGTACGTCCATCTATATGCGCTCTTTTTTAAGAATTTCGTAACGTTTGGCTTAGACATTGTCGCTAACAATACCGTTGTTTTTGTAAGCAGTGATAGCCGGTGGTTGAACGTTGGACTCCCGAACCAGCGCAGCGGGCCCAAGTTAAAAACCTGCACGCACCTCTAATTTTCAAAAATGATGTGCGTATTACAATTTATTTATCATTTGCTTCGGTGAAGGACAAAATCGTGAGAAAACCTGCACACCTGAGAGTTCTCCCTAATGTTCTCAAAAAAGGTGTGTGAAGACCCGTGCCCAGCGGTTGGGCCGTTATGGGTTGCGATGATACCTGTTATTAATGCACTTTAGGTTCACGTTTCGTTAAAGAGGTTGGCAGGAATCACAATTATGCGTTTGCTTCACAGAAGTTATTAGTTTGCATGCCAAATGACTGAACACCTGTATTTAAATTTCGGCTTTGTAGTTCCGAAGATTTGTGCAGGGTGTTGATAAGTAAATCAGAAGTCAGCAATTCCATTTTTACTCAACAATAATATACCCTCCATTTTACCTTTTTCGGGAATCATTTTCAAAAACGCTTTGTTAGTGCTACCCCCAATTTATATGGTACATTAAGGAAGTCCTGTATAAAATTGTATGCTTTGAGATCCATTGGTTCAGACTATGCGTTATCACCGTTCGTTGGTAACCGTTAGCGTTTTAGTAGTAGATATAGGTATACAGGTCGAAACTGAATTAAATAAGTACATTAATTTAATGAATTGCGTAAAATAATTCTGATCGCATAGTGATAAAATTATTCTTAATTAATATTTATTTATCTTCAAATCATAATCCGAGATTGACGTTACAATTAATGATCTTTTTATCTTATTTTTAAATCGTTTTATTATATTTTAATCAGTACTTACTGATAATTATCTTTGAATCCGGTATAAATTCTAAGTGTTTTTGATTTTAATTACCTACCAACGTTTCTCGCAATGAAGTTCGTTCTGGTTTTGGCGGCTGTAGCCGCGTGCGCCGTCGCAGAAGATGTTTCTACTAACGTCCCCTGGTACAACACCGCCTACAACTACATGGAGAGATTCGGTATTCCCAGGGCAGAACAAATCCAGAAGTTCGAAGAGGAAAACCTGAACAACCCATCCTCGAGGATCGTCGGTGGTCTCCCCGCCGGACCTGGCCAAGTACCTTATCAGGTTAGTACCTACACATTTTTCAAGTCAATCGCTGAAAAAGTGTAGACTCATAGCATCCACAGCATAAAAGGCATCGAGAACTTGACGGACAAGAAGGAAGCGGATCGTCACCGACTAACATCAGCTAGCTTCATTTGATACATTTATCTAGACTCCAGCAGACATCAAGTTGTTTCGTGTTCCTAGGAGAGTGTTAAACACACAAAATATCTTCTGTCTCTTCTGGTTGTATTGGGGCGTCCTAGAACCAGCCAGGCCCACCACCAGGCTGCTGCATGACGACCTGTGTATTATACAATACATTCTTTAATAACACTTATAAGTAATACATAAATTCCACAAAAACATACTACTAGAGCACAAATACTGCTAGGGCTGTGCGATATGCAATATGCAATGTGCAATACATTAGGTGTAAATAATATATAAATGAAACTTATTTTTACAGGCTGGTTTAATCTCCGACATTATAGGCATGACTGGTAGAGGCGTTTGCGGAGGATCTCTCATCTCCACCACTAGAGTTCTGACCGCGGCTCACTGCTGGTTTGACGGTCGCCACCAGGCATGGAGATTTACCATTGTTCTTGGCTCGGTTCTATTGTTCTCGGGTGGTACTAGAATAGAAACTAGTGCTATCGCCATGCACCCCAACTATAGCCCAGCGTTAGCCCGTAATGATGTAGGGGTCGTCTTCATGGCTAGTCCAGTTAGTTTATCACGTAAGTAAAGTACTAAATTAAAATATTATTACCTACAAACTAATCTACTTTGCAACAATCCGCGAACAAACACGTGGTAATTTCATGAAACTAGCACCTCCCTCCAACCCACATTAGGAGCATCAAATTAAACGAATATACCACCACCAACACGTGCCCTCCAAAGCACGGAAGCGCCCAAGAAATATTGCCACTATAGATCACCCATCCAACTACCGACCGCGCCCGCAGTTGATTTAAGTTTGATCGACGCTAGCCGCCGGCGCCGGCCGGGCTATGAGCGCTTCATAAATAAAGATCTGATTTAGAAATCAGTAGCTAATCTTATGGTTATACTAAACTAGTAAACCCGTCCTCGCTTCGCTTCGGGAAACCTGTCCTTTAGTACCAAGTCCAAAAATGTTTGCGAAAAACTTTAATATATTATACATTTATAAACTTTCCTCTTGAATCATTCTATCTATTAAAAAAAACCGCATCAAAATCCGTTGCTTAGTTTTAAAGATCTAAGCATACATATGGACAGATAAAGCAACTTTGTTTTAAACTATGTAGTGACGATGTTTCGATTGACTTTCACATATATAATTATTATATCTTAGACATCGTCATGTTTTTAAAATATAATGATTTTTGACAAAATGGTATGTTTAATAATTATGTCTCTTAATCTTTGTCTAGCCACAATCCAAACTATTGCCCTACCTACTGGAAGTGACGTCAACAAAGATTTTGCAGGATATTCCGCTGTTGCATCTGGATTCGGAATTACTCGTGACGGTAACTTATACTTATCATGTATTACTTTGCTTCTAATAACATTTCACATTTTATTTTCGAAATTTAGGCATATTATTTTTAAAACAGTAGAGCTGAACTAATTACAGAAATATTTTAGAAATTATCCAGTTTATTGACATGCAAACAACCTTCCTTATAAGCTGTGATTTGAGTGTTCTACTTTGATTAAAATCGGCTAAATCATTCTAAAACCTACTTTAGTAACGTTCAACTAATTACTCTTTCCAGGTGGAGGCATTTCACCTGACCAGTCCCTGCATCACGTCAGATTAAATGTGATTGCTAATTCTCTTTGTTCAGTCTTCTTCCCACTTATCCTCCAAAATTCGAATCTTTGCACCAGCGGTGTCGGTGGCTCTAGCACTTGCCAAGGCGATTCTGGCGGTCCATTGGCTGTCACTAGCAACAACAGACTCATCGTGGTAAGTATTTAGAGTACGCAATCTTTGATTATAAAGACTTGTTTATAATCAAAGTACGCAATAATAAATAGGTAACTATTAAATTGGCTTCAACCCACTAATGGCCCAATACTGAGCACGGGTCCCCGCCTCATATCTACGGACGCCTATAGGAGCATACCCCACCACGCTGCTCCAGTGGAGATCGGTGGAGGGGTTAGTGGCCAACCCAAGTGTCTGAAGTTTTTATGCCGCCCGAAGGAAACTGACATGGCTTAACGACTGCTTCCAAATGGTAACAACCGGGACCGACGGCTTTACGTACCCTCCGAAGCACGGAAGAACCCAAGAGGTTACTAGTGATCACCCATCCAACTTCCGACTGCGAACGCTGTTGCTATAAGCGCCTCTTTTTAAAAGAACTATTAGATTCTGTGGAGCCGGTTACATTTTTTAGAGGCGACCATCTCAGTCTTCAAGGGTAGGAACACTCTGTGACCGAGTTAGAACAAGACTCTTACTAACAATTACTAACTTGAGTATTACTAACAACACCTAAACAACAACTAAACTAATCAACTAATGTTCTAACGCCGTCTTCTAACCAGCCTTTCTCGATAAATGGGCTATCCAACACAAAGAATTTTTCAATTCAAACAAACGAACGAACGAACGGACGGACGGACGAACGTATAGACAGACAGACCTTCGTGTGTGCGATGTCGCCACAAACATAACGCTTAAATAACACAGTATATAGGAGATAGGCAAATGATATATTATAGGCAAAGGAAAGTTCTTATATAGGTACGAATAATGATTTTGATTATTCGATTACAGATTGGTATAACTTCCTTCGGTTCAGCCGCCGGTTGCGAGATTGGTTGGCCAGCTGCCTTCGCCAGAGTGACTTCTTTCCTGCCCTTCATCAACAGCCACCTGTAAATAACAAAAAGTACCAACATGAAAAGATTTTATTATTTTATTAATTGATTGTTTTTATTAACTACATTCCCTCGTCCTTGGTAGCTTCACCGTAACAGAAACTTCTTTCCTGACAGCCATGCCATGCATACACTCAATCCACTTGGTTGTATATTATCCTATGCCATTTTAATAAGATGCGGTCAACATGAGGACCTTTTTGCTCCCGTTAGTTAGATTCTTTAATGTAGAGTTCATTATCATTTCAGCTATCTAATTCTTTGACCTATGTTAGAAACACTTATTCATCTCATATACGGATTTCATTAAGGTGCCATGCCTTTCACCACTGGATTCAATGGATAGGCGTGCTAAGAAACCAATCTTGAAACACTCGAACATAGGCGCAGAGATGCCAATCTCTCAGTATTCTACACAAACAGTAGTTCTACATCACAGTACGATGTATCCTACTGCGCACACTCTCTTATAAAGTATTTTGGAGAGTAGGGGAAAACCGGGTAATGCCGGTCACCTAAGCAAAATCAAATGTAAATTAGTGAAAATCAAACTTTTATTTAAAAATTATTAGGCAAACAGAACTTCAACTATTATTCTACGATAATCACAAACAATAAGATCAATAGTCATAATAAATTGGGCACAATAAACATTTAGAAAAAAAGTGTTTTTGACCGCCATTGCCCGACATGGAGGGTTATGCCGGTCAGCAGAATGACAATACCGGTCAGGCTATTAACGACACAAATCGCGTATGTAACCTATGGGTAATTCACAGTCCGAACACTCAGCATGAGCTCAAAGCCCCCACTGACCACACCTGTACTGTACCATTGTTTATTGTGCTAGCCATAATCGTTGCATAGCATACACTTGTTTTCAAGATCTTCAATGGTGTCTTCATCGTCATCAGGTACATCTATCATGTCAATTTTGGAGTTCGACGAGCTTTAATTATTACTTTCTTCAAACATTCTCTTTTTCATCTTTTTTATAGATTTTTCGCTACCGGTCAGGGTTGACCGGCATTAGCCACCTATGCACTTTTGAAGTTAAAAATAATTAAAAAAAAAAACTTGTTGCAAATTACTTGAAATCTTCAATGAAATAGATAGTCAGATAACTAATTGGCAAAAATTATTATAGACAATAATTGAAATCGAAATATTATTCTACTCACCTCTTAAATTCTGCGGCCAAAAAGTTATAAGAGAGTTGCGTGAAACAAACACAAGTCTTTTTTTCAGTGGCGCGTGTTCAGAACTGAACTGAGGTTGGTGCATCGGAGCGGGGAGCAATCAGTCCTCCCTTTATGCATTTTTGAGTGCGCGTAAACAAAGTATTTTGTAAGATAATTGGGTGACCGGTATTGTCGCCTGACCGGGATTACCCGGTTTTCCCCTATGCGCAGGAATTGCACGACTTAATTTCCCCATTAACCTTCCACTACCGAACGTTCCGACTACTGCCGACGTACATCAAGTATCCATGGTTTCTTCGTATAAAAAGGAATAAATTGCCAGCGTCCGTCGGTACGATTATAATGTGGGTAGTTCGATTATAATGTCGATTATAATCTTCAAATCAAGAGTAAATAACCTCTAAAGTGAAGACTGAATATTATTATAAGACTGAAATTAAGGGATTAATATTAATATCTCATTATTATAATAATGAAATTCCATGAAATGGTTGGCTGTCACCGTTTTACTTGTGTCAACCGCCAAACGACTCGGTGTTCCGGCTGGGGACTGCTGGGGACTGGAGAACCAGTAGATACTGTCTTTCTTCCTTCTCTCTTCTTTAATAGTAATACTGATGTTCACGGGCGACGCGACGGTGACCATTAATTATCAGATGGCTGCTTGGTCTGCTTGGTCTGCTTGTTGGTCGATTATTTACATTAAAATATCTGTCTAATGGTTGCTTCCATTCGAAGCTTCGCTGGTAAGAGTAGGAAGGGGCATAAATCAAAGGAAAATGTATTGTCTCATTCTTTGGATGGACGGGTCATAAAATCTATATAATTATACATAATTATACAAATGAATTGCAGTTGTAGCGTTAGTCACGCTAAAACTCAAAAACGGTTAGACTGATTTGACTAATTTTGGTTTTAAATTATTTGTGAAAGTCCAGGGAAGGTGAGTAAATATGAAAAATGCTTGGAATGTAGTAAAAACAAAAAGATTCTGAGGCGGTACGGACTTTGCCGGGTCAGCTAGTTAGATGATAAAAGTTGGTACTGTTACTGTAGATCGTTTCCAGGGTTCCGTACCCAAAGGGTGACAAACGGAATCTAATTACGGAGTTATTACTCGTATGTGCCTCCGCTGTCTATCTGTATATCAGAGGGATACTAAAAATAAAAATAAAAGCTATGAAAATGTGATTTTACTAAACTTATAACTCTATCCTCTCCTAGATGACACCAGATGTCACTAGTAGTAGCAAAAATTAATCAACCCAACGCATTGATACATTAAATTAAATTACTAAAAATATTAGCCATTATATATTACATCATATTTAGCCATATTACATCAACAAAATAGTTTTACACAAAAACCTTTTATTTATTGCTTTCGTAAAACGGAACACCCATCATGACAGTGCGTAATATTTTTGACACCTTTTTCTTTGTTACAAACGTCAACTGAACTTCAAATTGTTTTTGCTGTGCTGTGGTTGTGTTGCGTGGTACACAAGTAATTGTAATTTATCTTATTTCATTGATATTATTTAAAATAAAAATGGAAGAGATTGGTATAATACTGTCCGAAAAGGTATGTATCCGTTTTAAAACGCTATGGATGCTAATATGATGCGGCAGTTCGTTAAATCATTATTTTTGTAGGATGAGCAAGTCACCGATTCCAAGGGTCTGGGCCTAACAGGACCGCAAACATTTGAAGAACTCGAATCAGAAGATTTATACACTAAATATAAGGTAAATGCATTTTCTGTTGCAAAATAATCATATATCAGCTAATCTTTTGTCAATTCTCTCAGGGCTTTCATATATTAGCGTAGATTCTACTGATGAAGTTCGTTTCTGATTACAGAAATTACAGCGTATGTTAGAATTCTTGGAGGTTCAGGAAGAATACATTAAGGATGAACAAAGGAATCTTAAAAAGGAGTATCTTCATGCTCAAGAAGAGGTTAAAAGGATTCAATCGGTCCCTCTAGTCATCGGACAGTTTCTAGAAGCTGTAGACCAGAATACAGGCATTGGTATTGTCATTTTTTCATATTTGTTCACTGTACTTCTATAAATATTCATACATTCTTAACAATATGTACATATTGTAACAACAAATCCACTCGTGTGCGCTGTCTAAAAATGCTTTGGAATTTTTGTTTTACTTTTAAAATTGTATGGATTAACTATTGTTTATCTAAGTCATTACTTAGATTGTGCTGTGTCCAAGTACATATGTATGATATAATTCGTGGAAATGTGAAGTAATGTAAAATGTGTGACTTCATTCATAGAGTGTGTTATACTACAACAGTCAGTCTTTCATTCACCGCTGTTAGAGTAGGTATAGAATATATTATACAGTAAGGATAGAACTGACATCATATGTAACTCATAAGATAATAATATTATTGTTCACAGTGGGTAGTACTACCGGTTCCAACTACTACGTCCGCATCTTGTCCACAATAGATCGGGAATTGTTGAAGCCTTCTGCATCAGTTGCTCTGCACAAGCACTCCAATGCTTTAGTTGATGTCCTGCCCCCAGAAGCCGATAGCTCTATTTCTATGTTACAAGCTGGTATGGAGAGCATTTCTACATCATTGTTATTATATACAAATAATGCAAGCATTTTTAAAAGTTCTAATAAATAAAATAAAAGTAAAAATAATAATTTAGTATGATGACATGCTATGTTACGTGACATTTTCACCACAACCAAAATGACTGTGGTTGCCAAGCAGAACATAAGTTGTATGTTTTGAATGTTGTAATCCCTTAGTGAAACTCTATGTAGTACTAGCTAACCTCACAAATGTTTCTTTTTTATGTAGATGAGAAACCTGATGTTCAATATTCTGACATTGGTGGCATGGACACGCAGAAGCAAGAGATCCGAGAGGCGGTTGAGCTGCCTCTTACTCATGTGGAGTTGTATAGGCAGATTGGTATCGAGCCACCGCGAGGTGTCCTCATGTATGGACCTCCGGGCTGTGGCAAGACTATGTTGGCTAAGGCTGTTGCTCATCACACCACTGGTAAGATTATAAGATATAGATAGCAAGATATAGGAATTCTGTTTTGGCAAATTTAAGAAGGGAATATTTTTGATAGTTCATTTGGGTTTGTTTAAAACATTGAAATAAAAGTAACCCAAATTGATTGATTTTTGGGTATAAATTTCGGGTATTAAAAATAGATAAAGGATATGTGATACTGAGAAAGATATGCCTTGGTATTACAACATATCGTCCCCATAGGGCGAAAATTAACTAATTGGCAATTTAATTTTTGCTGTACGGGCACAATATGATATAGCTATTCGCTTTAAGCACTTATTCATACATATTAATTTGCATTATTGTTTTTTATGTTTTCAAATAATATTGATATGATGTAAGTGAACAATTTTATAAAATTAAATATTTCCCTAATCAAATGAGTTATTAAAATGTTTCTTAATGACCAGTCAACTTTTAAGCCAGGTTATTCAGTCTATTTTTAATTATGGAAGTGATTGTGATATAACTTAATATTGAAAACTTTGTCATTCACATTTACAGAGTATCCACAGTATATCTTCATATTATGTTGTTGCCATTACATCAATCCAAATCTGCAAGTTGAACAAGCATGGATACATTTCTATGTTATTTTATTGTTGATCCTAAAATTAATGTTCCATTTCAATCCAAATTCTAGCTGCTTTCATCCGTGTGGTTGGATCTGAGTTCGTACAGAAGTATTTGGGAGAGGGACCACGTATGGTACGAGATGTCTTCCGCCTCGCTAAGGAAAACAGCCCCGCTATCATATTCATTGATGAAATAGACGCTATTGCGACCAAACGGTAATTTTATGACAATCTTAATTATTTCTTCATTTCAATTTAAACATTTAAAACCAAGGCATTGATTGTACGTATTTTTTTTAGATTTGACGCGCAAACTGGTGCTGACAGAGAGGTCCAGAGAATCTTACTTGAACTTCTGAATCAGATGGATGGATTTGACCAAACCACTAATGTTAAGGTAACAATAACATGCCTAAGTCAATATAATTTGTCCTGTAATTTTTAATTTAACAAATTAAATCGCACACACTTATACCCCTGCAAGAGGATTACCTGTGTCGCGTGTGGCATGAATAACACAAATTATACATCATGAAATCATGACCTGACCTCTCACATAAATATCTGCCCCGGCAGGGAATCTACAACTGGGTATAATATTAATAATTGAGTTTGTTTAAGCGTTGAGTTTGTTTAATAAAAAGTCTGTTTAAGTGTAAAGATACGCCCGTGACTTTGAGAAAATGATTTTAGACTAATTATTGTTATGGTAAATATTTTCAGGTTATAATGGCTACAAATCGTGCTGACACTTTAGACCCCGCTCTTCTCCGGCCTGGCCGTTTGGACAGAAAAATTGAGTTCCCACTTCCCGACCGGTGAGTAAAAGACTAGCGAACATATTGATATAATGCATACAGCAATAAATTACCGAATGATTATTACGTATGTACAGGACTTGGCGTTAATAGGTGGTAGAGGCTAGAGTTCACCACCAGTAGTACCACCGTCCAATACGATAGTATCATTTCTACCATGTAATAATTGTTTTAACAGCAATCGTGTTCTGGTTAGAAAGGTGTGGATCGGGTTACACTTTTTAGATGCGAACATCTTGGTCCTCAAGGGTTCCAACACTGTTACCGAATTAGAATAAGTCTCTTACAAACACTAACTGGACTACTACTCATAAAGTCCCTACCCCACTCCTCGTACCTACTAACAAACTAACCAACTAAAGTTCAAATACCGTTTGTTAACTGGACTAACCATCTATCCATCCATCCATCAATCCACCCATCGGTCATAGTTGTCATGGGTGGCAGCGGAAGGGTGGTGCTGCATGCTCGTTTGGTACTTTAATTTCACAAAAAAAACTTGTTTGAGGTCATTGGAAATGTCTCAATTAATAGATTTACTCTTGAGGGTTTTTTGTCAGAAGTTTTTAAATTTACATATTATTTATGTTATGATTTTGCATGTAGTCGTCAGAAGCGGCTGATTTTTTCGACGATCACGGCGAAGATGAACCTATCGGAGGAGGTGGATCTTGAGGAGTTCGTGGCGCGGCCGGACCGCGTCTCCGGCGCCGACATCAACGCCATCTGCCAGGAGGCCGGCATGCACGCCGTGCGGGAGAACAGGTCATATAACAATAATAATGTACTTACAGTAGATCCATATTTGAATATTCATCAAATTACATCATTCAATCTGTAACTGATCGTTCTATGTACTTAAATATAATATGAGAAAAAATATTATTGGGCCTTTATTAACGCAATAGAAGCCAAAAAAATTATTGTTAGAATTTTTGTCTGATGATCAGCTGTTTGTCTGTGCCTTTGTACGCGCTAATCTCAGATGGCTTAACCGATTGGGGTGCGGTTTACACTAATGTGTTGTGGTAAGCTTCACTTAACATTTAGTGATTGTTTTGTTCAAATCAGTGGAAGTTAAAAGTTAACACGACAGCTGCTGAGCACGTACACATTTTACGTCGTGTTGTTTTTCGTAGGCTATTACGATCGCTGCAGCTAAAAATATTAAAGTATAAACAATCAAGTCTAACAATTTTAGAGTGTGGGGTACTAAGGGATAGGTTGCCCAGCTAAGAAAGGTCGGGTTTACTAGGTAGTTAAGGATTAACTGACATTGTTCTACGAAATCTTTTGATGATATGCTATTTTTATACTAATGTAGTTTTACTGAATACGAAACACATTTCACGGTCAGTTTTAGATGAAAGCTAGCCAGGCGTATTAAAACGCCGACATACAATACTGTCGGGATTAATCTGAGTAATACAGAGCCCACCGCTAACTACATAGCTATATTTAACTTAATTTTAATAGAAATTCCCATTTGTTGTTTCAGATATATTGTCCTGCCTAAAGACTTCGAAAAGGGCTACAAGAATAACGTCAAGAAGGACGAAAGCGAATATGAGTTTTACAAATAAGTTATTAATATTATGTCGTGTTTATCTTCGTATGTATATCTTCAAAATTGAAATAATAAATTGCTAAAATAGAAGATAGTTGTTTTGTATCAATATCTTCTAAGTATTATTTTATTCACTCGTGTTTCTCTTTCTCTTCATAAAAATATAATATAACGCCTTACCAAAGCCTTACGTCGCCATTTACCATCAGGTCAAGCGGTAACTTATGTTGGGTAATACATATAAAAAACTCCTAATCTACACCACAGAACAGAAGTAAGCATATTACCTTTATTCTAATATTCTTTCACAGAAGGTAAACAAAATAAGGACTTATAAATGACACACTAAAATGGTTTAGAATCTATATTTTATAACAGTTCTTATTAACAATGTGATTATTATAATATATTTGGCATATACCTTAACAGAATTGATTGGAATAAATTACAAAATTATTCGGTCACTCGATTCTAGTACATTGTGATGACAACATTTATTTTATAGTTCTAATTGTTTCACAAAATTATAAGTATAACAATTGAGTACAACATGCATAGAACAATAATACTTATTACACTGAATTAAGGCACTTATTCTATTTAAGGCAACAGAAGTTTATGTTATCACCTAATCTTAGTAACTGATTATAATTTGAAGGCAATAGCACTCATTGCAAATTTTAAATTAAATACTAAGTAAATATTTATGTACTAGACATCTTAAGAAAGATTAAATAGATATAAGTACACAGATTGTTTTGTAGCTACTACTGTGTATTAGCAGAATTCATATAGGGCTTGTGTCTGTCTAGTAATAGTCCTTAGAAGGCGGATCTAGTGGATATTAAAGTGTGCTAACAAAATAAAATGTTGGATATCTTACTGAAAACTACAAAACTACTTAATTTTATACTGTTCAGTCCCAAGTTCACTTTTAAAACTTCAACACATTATTACTGATCTAGCTGAACGTTGGTTATAATATTATCTCATTAAACATATAAAACAATACACATCTCATTAAATAATTGAGTCACAAAGTCAAGTGTTTGTGACTATATTAAAAAAATAACTAAATATCATTATAACAGTACAATACATAAATATTATATTTTAATAATTAATGGAAACATGTAGTTTTTTGGAATGCACTTAGCTATGATGACAAATTATGTTAAATAAATTAGGCGGTAAAGTAATGGAAAAATGTATAAGTATGATGTCTGATTGAAAAACCACGTTATATTTATTAAAAGAGACATCACAAGGCATCACTGACTCAAAACCCCGTCCTCTGACAGTTGTATAAAATCGTACATTTTACAAATCATTATCTATCAGACAAAATAAAGAATTCATATCAAAGTTGTGAAAGCACAATATCAAGCACTAAACGGTAACTTGACAAACAAATTTCTTTGACGCATCTTGTAATCAATACTTTTACTCGGTACATCAAGTAATCTTAAATTATATGGCAAACTTGTTTCAAATACGATGCGTCACTTAGGATGTGTCCCCTCGATTTGCCAGCACCTTGACACTAATTAATCTAAAATAATGGAGATATACACTTATAATATACATTTAAATGCTTATTTTTGATATTATATCTGTCTCTTCATCTAATCAAACACTTTATTAAATAACTAATTAAAACATTCACTTATTATTACTATAAGTCAATGAATTAAAAAGTTACTTTATGAAAAATAGTACACAAAAATTTATGAGTCGAAGGCGGTTAGAATAAATACTATTATATCTGCTGGGTCAGATAGTAAAAAATCATTAAATAACAGGAATGTAACATTTTGTTCTTCACTTATCAAATCTATGAAGACCGCGGGCGCGTATGAGTATTATTGAATTGTCAACTTTGCTCTCGGCCTTAGTACAACCGCACACTGGGCCACAAGTGATTTCCGCAGTTTAATTTTCGTACATTTTATAAGTTTAAGATTTTTATTTTCGTACATTTTATATGGTATCGGTGCAAAAGAGTGGGCAACGATACCTGTGGCCACGATTTGTTACTCCCTCGTACACTTGACCATAGCCGACGGCTTTTTCCCCCTGGGACTTGCTGAACGAAATTAACCATCATCAGTTTCAGCGTCTAGTGGCGGGACTTAACCACTATGAAGCTTGTTCAGTCACTACGAGTAGGCCATAGGCCAGTGTGTGGGAGGGATTACTGTCCCCGCAATGGCTGTGGTCTGTGACTCATTTGTGTATCGTGGTGATTTGGAATTCTATGAAACGGAAATGACGCACAAATGAAATGAAACGGAAACGAAAAAGAGACAGACACGTTTGAACGTGGGAGAAAATGAGATAGGAAGTATCGGCAAAGTGGCGGCTTACGTAAGCAAAGCAAAACATCAATATTTGGACTGTCAGTATTCGTTTTTTTTTTAAGATTTCTGTGACCATATTATTATATTGTTATGACGTATCAAACTCTTATAATGGGACTTACCATGGATCTAAACTAAGTGTACTCGTATTTTTACACGCTTTTTATTAGCTTCACCTGTATGTTTGTATGTTTGTTTGTAACCGACTTCTTTGGGCGCGATTTTGACCCACTTTAAACGGCCAGATTTCGTTCAAACTTTGTAGATTTATTGAGGACCGATGACAATACACTAATTTGATAAAATTATTATTCACTTAGCACTATAAAGCGTGTTTTTAGTTTTTATAACTATTCATTTATTTAAGAAAATATGCCACAGGTATACATAAATTATCTATTGAAATAAATTCAATATTTTCTCATATACCTTTGTATAAGTACATATTAAGTATTTCTTTGTTATAATACTGATTAATATTTTTTTTTATTTCAAAGGTACTAATCCTGGCTTACAAGTAACGATTTTATTAATAGGATCAGTATTATTAGTATCAAATTGGATTTTAATACATTTTTGCCATAATTTATGCAAGAATCAATAGATTTAAGGTTAATAAATTTAAATACTAAGTGTAAAACAATGATTTGATCATTTCATTTTGTAAGTTTATATGCTTGTACTATAGAGTTGTAAATATTAGAACACACGAAATGGACGGGGACAATTAATTTTAAATTTTAATAATGCATATTTTAGCACTTTTAGTTTAGGTCATTATTATTAATTAAGTATATAATAAAAAGTACTCGATTATAATATAACAAAAGTGTAAAAACAACATTATCCTGTAAAACAAGATAAATAATTTTAACAATAATAAACATATGCTAGAGAAAATAGAATGCTTATGGAAGTTTTAAGTCATTTACGTTAGGAATGTATATTATAAAAATACGAAGAAAACATGACAATATTACATGTTAATACAGTACATAGATAAAAATTGTAGATAGATTTCACTGGGTATAATAATAAAGTTCATCCATCGTTAATTAACAAAATAAAAGTCAAGTATAAATTTTAATTACAATTTTTCCTCCTGGACTGGTTTTCATTATCATCACAACCTTAACTACAGCTGCCAATTATCAGGAATAAAATATTTTTAATATAACACATTGTGCCAGTCTTCGTGAAAATTGTGTGACCAATAAATAAGTTACGTGTCTTATGTAATAATTGTATTAAGTAATAATTTCATGTTTTGTTTAAAAACTACGGTAATGTTATAGTTGTCATGTCACGGCTGGCGAATTCTCACACTATATTAAAGCAACATGTTTTATTATTCAAGTGGCACGTCTTGGGCAAATGTTAATAAATATTTTCGCCACAAATTCTACCTTTAGCTTAACTTCACCTTTTAAGATAAATAGGCAAATTTTATTTTAGCAACCATTGTTGATTCGATCTAAACTAGGCCATGGCGGATGAAATTATCACGAACATCGGTGACACACGTTAGCGAGAAACAGAATCTTACGTCAATGCAGATGTTACGTCACGAAGATCGATGCGGCGGGTGGGTGTTGTGACGTCACTGCTTGTCTCCGTACGATGTGCGTACGTCGTTTCACTTACCCTAGAAGCACAGAGACATCAAATATTTTCGTTGGAAAATACAATTGAGCTTAGACTTAGAGCATACTCCACCACGCTGCTCCAGTGCGGGTTGGTGGAGGGGTTATTGGCCAACCCAAGTGTCGGGTTTTTTAAAAGCCGCCGGAAGGTATCCGACATGGCTTAACGACTGCTAAAAATGGTAACAACGGGGACCAACGACTTTAAGTGCCCTCCGAAGCACGGAAGCGCTCAAGATTTAGCCACTAGCGGCATCCAACTACCGACCGCGCCTGCTGTTGCTTAACTTTGTCGATCACTTAAGATCGCCGCAAGCCGCCGGGCTATGAGCGCTTCATGAGTAAGATATAAGTATAATAAACAGTCTATATAAAACGGCTTTTATAAACGGAACTAACCGTCCAGACTAGGCGTGCCGGTGCGGCGGGTGCGTCGGGTGCGGCGCGGGGTGCGCGGGGTGCGGCGCGGCGTGCGGCGGCGGCGGCATGAGCGGCACGAGCAGCGCGGGCGGGCCGGCGCGCCGCAGGAACGGGTGGTGCAGCAGGCGCTGCGCGGGCTGCCGCTGCGCCGGGTCGCGCACCAGCGCGCACTCCAGGAACGACAGCAGGTCCGCCGGGCAGCGCGCCGCGCCGCGCGGCCGCGGCGGCGGCATGTCGCGGATGCGCCGCATCGCCTGGACATCACGTTTTGTGTAAATAGCGAGCAAACGAACGGACACGCTATCTCGTGATACTCTAGCAAAGGGAGATCTCCCGCCGGGCAGTGTCATGCCTCGGGAGCGACCGGGCTCCGATTGTACGCGTTCGGAACTTTTATGCGAGCGGTGTAGAAAACTTCGATAGCGTGATTCAGGTTTGTGGTGACGTCACCGAGTGATGTGTGTCCGATATCGCCACAATACCGTCACCTTCGCCCATGTATGTATGTCAGCGAAGCCAATGCGTTAATTGCTATTTAAATTATTACCATACTACAAATATAAACCTTTAAATTTAGGAAAACTGTAAATACTAAAATGTCAATGAAATGCTTGGATTTTTAATAATGTAGATAATGTATCTGATGATATATCTGTAATGGAAAATACATTTCTTTAGTCTTTACTAAAATCATAAGACTAATATAAGATAACTAAAATTTATGAGACACCAGAATATTAACATACATAAATATAATTGGGAGTACATTCATCAATATGTGACATTAGATATCTTACCTGCAATGGTGGTTCATTGAAGAATGGTGGTTCACCATCAACCATCTCAATCAACATAATACCCAGAGACCATACATCCACTTCAGGGCCGTACGGCAGTCTGGATATAACTTCAGGTGACATCCAGTAGGGTGTTCCTACCAATGATTTCCTTTTTGGCAGTTCCTAAAATAATATAATTTATTTAAAGAAATATTTCAAAATGATTTATTAAGGTACAATATTATTGAGGTGATCATCGATCAATCAATCATCACCACTCATGCCTGTCTATAACACCACAAGAACCACCAAGGTGATGCAGACGAAGTAAAGCTTATATCTTTATACATAATTATAGAAAAAACTATTATTGGGGCCTTTATTAACGCAACAGAACCCTAAACAAATATTGTTAGAATTTTATCTTTTGAAGTGGACTTGTTATGGGAGGGTAAGCCGCTTCGTTACGTAACGCGTTACGGCGCCAGTCGGTCTGGCTTCCCTTTCTCTCACGCATACGGCAGCGGTAGGCAGGCTCCTCCTCTCTCACTCTAACCCACAGCGCTAGCCGTATTTCGGACAGACGCATCCCCTTTTAAATTAATTTATTTCAATTTATTTTTAAAAATAAACAAATATTAAATAAATAATAATAAATACCTTATCATTATTAGTTTAAGTTATCACACGTTTTTCGACTGTAAGTTTGTACGCACTTAGCTCAGAAACGGCTTAACTGATTTGAGTGCGGTATATTCTTTCTTTGCGACAACGCAACAGTAATGATAGTGATGTTCATTGCCATCGTTGGCCTCTTAACATCAGGGCTTGTCTGCTATTTGTTGGAATTTTATACCAATAATATCTATAGATCTTACCTGTGAGACTTGGGCGCAAAATCCGAAGTCAGACAACTTCACTCGCCCATCCTCTGTCATGAGAATAGAATCGGATTTGATGTCCCTGTGTATAACACCTTGGCCGTGCAAGAACGCCAGAGCCTGAAAATACATAAAATCGAAAATACATATTTATATCTCCATATTTAAACTTTCAAGGACACTTTAATTTCCCAAGTCTTTGGTTGAATTTTTTTTTTAATTATAGAGAACATACACTACAGCAAGTTATGAAAATAATAAGTTCATCTTTCATACATTCCTATCAGGAACAATAATCCAATCAAAAGTTAAGTTTTTCGGTAATCAACACTTAAATATCGATTAACAAGAAGTGTTTAATGCACTTCTTATTAATGACTACTCATCTTACATTTTTATAACAAGTATATCTGTATCTTATAACTTATGCATTGTTTCTGCTTCTATCTAAGTCGTCCTTCTTTGCTATAACTGGTATGAACTAAGTATTTCTCAAGTAAGTGAAGAGTATATCGAAGGTTAAAGTAAGCCGTCGGTGGCAAAGTTCAATACACGAACTCTTTCTGCAATACTAAATAAAAACTATCATATCTTCTAACTAACCTTAAGACACTGCTTGCACACAGTGGCGATCTGTTCGGGGTCCATGCGCGAGCGAGTCACTATCTGGGTCAAAGACGCGCCGGCCATATACTCCATCACCACCCACAGCTCATCGCCCACCAAGTACGATGCGTGCATCTGAACTATGTTCGGGTGAGGGTAGTCGCGCATTATTACCTGCAATGGAAAATGTAGATAACTTTGTTATGTATACTATTGTGCATACCAATAAGTATTAAACTTTGAATGGGGTGTATATGTATACATTATGTCAATGGGTGTATAGCATAGATATGGTGAGTAAATTTTTTTTTCGTCCAATTTTTGGCTGTGAAATGGCTTCAACCCATTAATGGCCCACTACTAAATAAATAATGCAGTTGAATTGTGAACCTCCTCCTTTTTTTGGAGTCGGTAAAAAAATACGAACACAATATCACCGTACTCACAACTTCATTGAAGAGCAGCTCGCGCCGCTGCTGCTTGCGCAGGTTCATCATCTTGACGGCGACGCGCTGCCGCGTGCGCAGGTCGGTCGCGGCGCACACCACGCCCGTGCTGCCCTCGCCGATCTTGCTGAAGCCGGCCAGCGACTCGCGCGGGTCGCCCTCGCTCACCACCAGCCGCAGCGCCGCGCGGAACTGTCCGTTCACATTTATTTTGTAACTATATGTATGCATGCTGATTTAACATACAGTTACTTGTATGTACCTAGCATGTTAATCCATTGAAAAGTTACATTTACAGAAAAGATTATTGAAAACTATGCCTGATCATTAATGTTACTGTAAACTGACCCCCTCTTGACATCTATAAAATAAAATTACGTCCTCTGACAAATGCACACTTACCCCAAAAAGATTATAACATTTCAACCTATATACATTGACTTATAGTAATAATAAGTCAATGCCTATATATAACATTTTCCTTTTTTATTTAGTACACAGAAAGCATTTCAATGTAATAATCAAAAGTAAATTATTAAGTGTATAAATTATTATACACTTAAACAAATTTAACCTGTTCGTGCGTGAGTCGAAGCTCATGCTTGGAAGCTGCTAGAGGAAGATGAGGAGCTCCAGGTGGCACGCCATGCGGATGACGCGCTGCCGGGTAAGCATCACCTATATACACCAGAGAAATTATTAGCAAGTTTAATAATATATACATATATTTATTGGTGTCACAGTGTAACACATTGTACATATAAGGGTCAGGCAACATTCTTGATGTCATTGGTGCGTGTTTAGAATATTAAATAGTTGCCTCATTGTTCAATAGACCATGCAAATCATCAACCAACCTTATGGGTATATTTCTCTAGCTCTACATAAATAAATGATATCAATATTATTAAGTATGTATGTTTAATATTGTGTTAAGAAATAGAACACTAAAAACTTGCCACAATATTATTGTAAACATAATTTCAAAGATAATTTCAAAGTTTTAAATTATTTATAAATAACTATTCAAGGACATTTAGATAAGGTTATCATTATAATCTATTCAATATTGCTTGTCCAATTGTCTTCATTTACAATTACTAGAATAAAAATTTATTGCTCAATTTGTAACTTTTCAGATTATGATTTGTAGAATAACTTAGTTACTGACTTTCACTATCAATAATTTTCAAATTATTCCTGTGTTATACCGCATTTACATTAATCTTCGGACATTGAGAATAATGACAAAAAATAACTTATCTTAATTGTATGTTGTGTTGACCCATTTTACATGTTCTAGTAACTAAACCGAGTAGTAAACCGATAATTTAAACAGTTATTAAATATTCCAATTGTAATCTTTTAGAGGAAAACAATAAAATGATAATTATATTGAATGATAATAAGTGCAAACTTTCATACCCATGTTGACATTATTTCCATTCAGTCCATGTTGTGGCACATGTGTGATAGTTTGAGGAGGATGGTTGTGTTGATACGGCACATTGGCATTTTGTATGTTTTGATAGGTAATGGCCGCTTGTTGGTTATCATTTGTGTCAGAGATAGATCTGACTGTGGCTTCATGAGCATGCTGAGAACATTCCACTGGTGACTCAGTGATGGGTTTGTTCAAGGTATAGTTGCTCTGCTCTCTTCGCAGGCTCGGGTACTGCTGAGGAGCAGGAGGCACAGGTGGCGATTCTTCAGGTACAGATGGAGGTATATTCGGTTGATTCCGGAAATCTCTTCTAATACGTGGAGGGCTTGTGCTCCTCAATGAGTTTGATCGTGCAACATTCGATGTTTTTGGTAAGACAACCCCATTTTGAACTGGCTGTAGGGTTGGGTTTGTTGACACAGGCCGAGGGACTGATGCCACTGATGCCACTGATGCCGATCTATGATCCCCTCGCACAATAGTCTTAAGGTCCAATATTTCAGTAGGTGTGATTTCAGAAGGATCCACTAATGGCAATGGTCTATTAGTAGATTTCAATATCTGTAAAAACGTAAAATAAAATTGTTAAACATCTTATGCGACTCATCTGTAATGCCTACTGTTTTAAAGAAGTATGCATTATATTAATATATTATATTATATTAAATGATATAATATTATAGTCAAGATAGTGTACCTGGTTGTTCCCAACAAGTGAAGCCCATTGCAGTGGCAATCCCACAAATTTGCCCTCTCTTTTGTCAAACCCTGTGTGAACTCTATGCTCAAAATTGCTTGGTGGAGAAATAAGAGGCTTCTTCTTTTTCTTTGAAAACATACTGTGGCTTGTCGATGTTGTAGTAATAATAATATTACTGAAAAGGGTTTTATAGACTTTTGAAATGAGCTATATTAGGATATGTTCATTTATATACAACAAAACTCTTGAAAAGCAAAGGATGATTCACACAATACACTTTAACAAAAAATGTGTTTGAAGTATTTCACTCACTAAGTATACTAACACAATCCCATTATGAACCATTTTATCGAACGGGGTCTTCATCGCATAGTTATTCACATATAAAGTGCATGTCATAAATACTTCATCTTCAATGCTGAACGTAAATATTCAATAGGTGAAAACACGCATAGTACTTACCGTATATTGGACAAACCAATATAATTTCAGTCACACTTATTTCCGTTTATCGGTTATCCAACACATAATCACAAGAAGTCAACAGTAATCGTTTATCCAACAGTCAAACGAAAGATTTCACTTTTTACTCAAATTAAAATACGTACTTTGCAGGTATTAGAAATGAGCTTATACCACTTGTTTGTACTATTTATAATTTCCTTTATCCTTTCATTGCTTTTGTCTGTTGCAGATTGCCTATATAATACTAAAACAAACTACAACATAAAATAATTAAATTAAAATTTGTTTAACAATTTTACAATGTGACAAATTAAAATTACCATGTAGATAGATTGTAGACAGTAGACACAGAGTACTTATTTTGTTGTAGATGTACACTACTGACTGATTGAAGACATTTAATTGAAGTGAATGATTGAAGATTGAAGAGTTAAACCACAGAACACTATACTCCTGTCGGAGAGTTAAACAGTAAACACATTGAAGAATGAAGATTGAAGATTGAATATTGAAATAACCAGGGTAACCCTGGAGAAAGATTACATAATTAAGAAACAACTAATGAAGACTATCTATCCTTAATCTGCAACCTGTATTATTTATGGTGTGAAAATGGATAATGGTCCCAGAACACTATACTAGACTCCTGTCGGAGAATTGGTGTATGTGGATGTCATAAAGGGTAACAAGATGAAAAAGTGTTATCGTTGTTACGTAAGTAGCTCTAAATTTAAAAATTATATTTTATTGATGGGTAGTTATCGAAAGTACTGTATTCAATACATTTATTGACGTGACAACGTCTTAAATTAGGTTAGCTGGGAGTCACTTATGAAAAATAGTAACGCTCGGTAACGTTACGATGAGTCACCGAACGAGAGAGAGGCCCGCCGAATGCCTTGCGTCTCTCTCCCACTCAACTATGATCGGTCTGTCGCGCGCGCAGCACTAGAGAATTAGGCGCATTGAATCGGCGCGTTAAGTTTAAGTTTACATGTACAATGTTTTAGTAAACAAAATATATTTCTATAGTTAAAATTTGTGCAATTCTTATTTTCATTCAATTCCTTGTTCCTATTGCGCAATTTAATTATATTCATATCAATAAATATTCTACCGAGAAAAAGACGTTGTCACGTAAAATCTTCGCCCGTAAAACCGACTTTACAGGCAACCATTTTTTTTATTCAGTTATGATTAATGGCTTATTGCTGTTAACTAAAAAAAATTAATAAAAAACAAATAGTTGTAAGTAGTCGGTTTACGGACAATAATGTTGCATTATAATTGGAAGAGAGATAGATGCGTTGCAAGCCGAACGTTTAGGCCGATCGTGCCTCTCTTTCGATTGTTCCGCGCTCTCGCTTACACGCACAGGCTCAGGCGGAACGGGACACTTTTTCGTGCGCGCTGCCGGTGTTCATCAATTTGTAAGACGTTATTACGGCAAAAAGTGCTGTTAAATTTACCCTCTTCCTATAATAGCACCAACCTTATACTTAATTGTACCTTTTGTCGGATATTTTTAAAGCCTTAAATACCTTACATACACCTTAGTTCAATTATCCATGTTTATATTCGCGGAGCATAAACTTAGTGTTCAAGTACTCTGTGATGGTGGATAGAAATAGAAGTACTTCTATCCTATGTAAGTATATAGTCTACCTATTATATAGTCTGTGACTGTGCTTGAGTGCTTCAGGCGGCCTTCCTTCCTAGTTCCTATCCTAACATTCTATTCTATCCTCCATGTTTACTCTACTGTAAAAGTGTAAACTGTAGAACGCAGTGAACAGTGTTATGTTAATAACTATATAGACTCTTTGCAGTATTTGCTGTCTACTTTACGTTTACTTTGATATCAAATTACTTATTAAATAAATGTTGTGAGTGTAACGAACGCCGCCTACGCCTTGTAAAACTAAAAACTTAAAAAGCAAACTTATAATAGCTTGAGAAATACGTTTTATTCTTTTATATTATACTAATAAAGTATTATTAGGAGTGCTGTTGTGGTGTTTAAAATAATTCTAATTATTTTGATATAATTCATTACGATTGGTTAAAATTATAGACCTCTATTTGTTTTTTATGACTCTTTAGTTTTACACTGTTAATTTTTTAGCATAAACATAATATCTCACTATGGATAATGAGAAAGAACACAAAAGACATACAGAACGCTCTAAAAAGAAAAAAAGGAGACGAAGTGTAAGTACTAAATATACTCAAACACATTATATATTATTTAGCCTCTCCCTGTTCTTTAAAATTGTTGCTAAATGTCGTAAGTATATGACTTACGTCTGTATGGCAAACATATAATCCAATCACTGTAATTTTATCAGTCTTCAGATTCTAGCAGCGCAGAATCGGACAAGTGGGTTGAAAGAAAGGTAGAAAAAAGATCAAGTGCTTCCTCAAGTCATGATGATTGGATGTCATTAAGTGGATCTTTAAAAACTTTTACGAAGGATGACATTAAGCCTAATCGTGAAGTAAAAGACAAGAAACAAATCGATTCATATAACCCTTCCACAAGCAATAGAGAACTCAATCCTTATTGGAAAAATGGTGGAGTTGGTGTGCCACAAACATCAGATCAGTTCAGACAGTCAAACCCATTCATCAAACCCAAAAATGATGAAGATTATTATTCGAGACCCAGTTCAAAATCAGATGTCTCTAAGCATAGAAGGTCTAATCACGATTCTTCTGGATACCATGATAAAAGAAGAAATGATGAAAGTTATGGGAAATCATACAATTGGAAAAAAAATGATGGTTACTCTATGGAATTTGAGGAATCAGTATATACGGACACAGTTGATAAAATCAAGGTAGAATCTATTAAGCAAATTGAGAATAATGCAAAAAGTCTTTATTTAAGTGATGAAAAAATGAATAAATTAGCAGCCAAGATAGTTAAGGCAGAAATAATGGGTGATACAAAAGTAGTAAGCGAATTGAAAGCTAAGTTGGAAGCTGCTAAGAAACTCAGGAAACAAAATGCTGATCAAGATAAAATACCTGCCTCTGAAGGACAAGCACAGATACTTATCCAAACAACACCCTCGGGAAGTAGTCGACCAGTTATGGATTATCATGATAAAATTGATAGAGGTGGGAAAATAAAAACACATAATTCGAATAACAGAGTAAATTACTATGCCAATGATGAAAAATATGATATATCAAGGATGGTGAGTAACAGATTTATCAATGTAAAAGTATCAAAAGTTACAAGTATTTCCCATAATATTTGTAGATGCATGGGAGCATTTTGTACCTTGCTGCTCTAGTGTGAATGAGTAAAGGGATTAGTGGCCAACCCTTTTAAAATGTTATAACATCTGAAGATCTCTAACATGGCTCACTGACTGCAATCTTACAATATTGATCATGAAATAAAGATAATAACTTACCCGCTAAAAGCACATAATATTCAGGATATTTGTTCTGCCATCATTTACCAACAAGAACTTCATCAGTTATACATTTATCTAGAAATATAAATTCTTATGATGAATATATCTTTGCATTAAGAGTTCTTACAATTGTATTTATAAATCATTTACCATTGTAATATTTTTGCAGTTTCAACAAGAAAAATATGGTTCAAATCATGCTAATGATGTTCAACTTGTCACAGCTGCTAGTAAATGCAAAGATTCTGATACACTTGAGGATTTGTTTGTGGAAAGAATTTCACAGAACAAGCGTGCAATTAAAGAGAGTAGGCTTGAAGAAAAATATGCTGTTAGGCAAACACTTAAGTTAGAGAAGTCAGAAGAGTACTGTAGATACTGCTTCGACTCTAAAAAAATGTTGAAGCACCTTGTAATAAGTTGTGGTAATCATGTTTACCTGTCTTTACCTTGGAAAAAATCTATAGTGGAAGGACAATGTATCATAAGTACAATACATCACTATCCATCTGTGACAGCAGTAGATGAAAATGTTTGGGAGGAAATAATGGTAAGCAGCTAGATTTAGTACTTAAAATATGTAGAAATCTAAAAATCCTGTTGTCTTTATTTTAATATCATGATTTTAGCTAGTTATTCAATTCAATAGATGATTTTTCTGTAGTTCTGTTGTTTTCTGGCTGAAAATACTGATTTTTCTAGTAATTTTTAATACTGATTTATCTAGTAAAAAATTGAATGTGAATCGAAAATAATTATTTAAAAGTAAGAAATGATTATGACATAAAATGTATTTATTTTGATGGTAATGGAAATGATGTAAATTACCTCAAGCTGAATTGATATCTGATAAGGTTCAAATGTGGTGCTGCATACAGTCCTAGTGACTAAGATAAAATGCCTTAGTGAAGTGTCACTTGCAGTTTTTACAATATTATAATGTCAGACAGGTTATAATGTCCATTCTAAAATTAAAATAAACCAAGTTGTTTGTGTAACTAATTCTATCTGTTTTTCACTTGCAGTCTTATCGGAAAATGGTTACTCATTTATTCAATAAACAAAATAAAGATGTCCTGTTTTTTGAAATTGCCAACAAACTGTTCAAATTTCCACACATGACAATAAATTGTATCCCTTTGCCTAGAGATGTTGGAGACACAGCACCTATATATTTTAAAAAAGCTTTGCTGGAATGTGAGACGGAATGGTCTATGAACAAGAAAGTTATAGAATTAAAAGGAAAAAATATTAGAAAAGGTGTACCAAAAGGGCTGCCCTACTTTTGGGTAGACTTTGGTATGGAACCAGGATTTGCTCATGTAATTGAAGATCGGCATGAGTTCCCAGAAACATTTGCACAGGTACTTAGTATTGTGGTTTTTAACTAAAATTTAATGTAACTATCAAAATATAACTATTTAACATATATAACTACATAACATAACAAGGAATAGCAGCATCAGAAGCAAGACTAAGTTCCAGGAAATAACTCTGAATATGAGGAGACAAAAGTGGAATTGGGCAGGCCACATGATCAGGGAAAAGATAAATGGAGCAAAATAATCATACAATGGTACCCAAGGGATGAAAAAAGAAAGAGAGGTGGACCATAAAGAAGGTGACGGATGACGACATTAGACAGGTCGAACATGGGGTAGAGTGGCTATAGAACGGCCAGAATGGAGAAGATTGGAGGAGGTCTTTGCCACCTAGCAAACGGGTACACAAAAATGGAACAAAAGAATACTATGCGAATAACAAAGAAATATAGTTATGTCCGAATGAAAGCATATAATAATAAAAATTTATATTCTATGAAATGTAAAATATTAATATAATATTTTTTTTCAGGAAATTATTGGTGGGATGTTGGATTTAGATCACCGTTTGTGGAAGAATCCTCAAGGAGAATATGGCGAAGCACAAAGAAAAAAGGTTTTAGAATTTTTAAAGGACTGGAAACCTATTGAAGACATGTTTAAAAATGATCAAAAATTAACATGTGATTAATTACCACCTTTGAGTTGTGTGGAAATTAAGAAATAAAAAGATCTTAAATTGCACCTATTTTATTTTATGGAACTTCTTGATCTTCTTTCATCATTTCTTCTATTAGTCTCTGTCTTTCTGCTGCCTGACGCATTTTTGTCAAAACAAGAGACTCATAATCTCTATCGGATATCACGGTTGGTCCTAATACAGTTTGTTTTGGTGTTAGCACTGGTTTATCATTGACCCATTTTAATTCCAATGGATTGTCTGGCAGACCTGGAAATAATTAAACAATAAATTAATGATACCAAAGGGAAATATTCCACCAATCCGCACTTGGCCAGCGTGGTGGACTATGGCCTATACCCCTCACACTGTGAGAGGAGACCCGTGCCCAGCAGTGGGACAGTTATGGGTTGTGATGATGAAGGGAAATATTTATTTTTTATTTTTTTGTCCAAACTATTTTTAAATTCTGATAGAATGGTATAACTAATATTGAACATTTCAAATGATTCACTTTGAAATAAATTTCATTGATATTAATTATAATAACTTGTCCTGCTTCATAGACTATTAGTGAACTAATTAGAAAATAATATTTGACTAGAAAAATATGATTATAGATTCAAAATACCTTTCTCTATTTCAACAGCCATTTCGGATGCCTCTTTTGTAGCAAATTCAACGAGAGCACTGCCGTTCTTCTTGGGTGACATGATTAAGGCTACAATGTCACCATACTTTTTTAGGAATTTCCTCAAAAGTTCTGCATTGTATCCTCCATTATTTGGATCATCTTTCTCAGCTTGCCATTTGATTTTTATTCTGTTGAGGCTGGATTGCCAGACTGGTGCACTAAGTCGTGACTTTGTTTGTTGAAGTTCCTCCTTCATTCGTTTTTGCTCTTCTTGTAAAAGATGACTGCCTTCCTTTCGCAATCGTTCTATTTCAGCAGCTAGTTTTTGTTCTGCTGTAAGGCTGGCTCCTTTGCCCGAAAGTGCTTCCCTTTCTCGTCTCTCAAGGTCTTCTTTCAGTTTTCGGCGTTTCGAGTCTAGCTCTTGGTGACGTAACTTGGCTGCCTCTTTGCCCTTCAGAACACTATCATATGCAGCACGGGCGGAAGGGTCTGTTAATATTTCTAGTGCTTGTGATAATTCATGAAAAGTCTCTGCAGCTTTTGGGTCATCAGGGTTTTTGTCTGGATGGCATTGTAACGCTTTCTTACGGTAGGCTTTTTTGATCTGAAAGAAATGTAATTAATAGTGATTACAACATTTTTTGAAGGAATGTATAGACCCGAAGGTTATAACTTATTTATTATGGGGTAATAACGAGAATATTGTAACTTACCTCAGATTCTGTAGCAGTTATTCGCAAATCTAGAATGGCATATAGATCCAGGTCTTCAATTTTTTTCTTGGACATTTTTGTAGCAATATATCTTACACAATGTTATACAATATAATCCAGTACGGCCAAGCTAACGGAGCTTAGTTTCAAGTTTTCACTGTAAGCCGTAATCTACATTTAATTAAAAATATTAAAATTGAAAACAACTTTACTAAAATTAAGTTTAAGAAGTTTATGACATAACTTATGACACTTGTATTGCGAGTAATTTGACACTGACAGCAGTCAGAAATCGGAAAATAATGGGGCGTTTGATAGTCGGCATAGAATATTATGTATATTGATAGTCGGCTAGGATATTCGCTTCGAGTTGGTTTCGTCATTCATTGTAAAAGAATCAAGGTGAAAACGCGGTGCAATTTGTTAACAAAGTCGAAGCCTATACCTCTACCTAGTCTGTGGTATTTAAGTACACTGTGTCAGGAAAATTCAAATCACAATCAGTGAATCAGCAAATGACAATGACACTGACAAGTGACAGTGTGCTGGTCGTGTCGTGACTGTCTGACTGTCAGTGTCATTTCATAAATATATTTTCTAAATAATTTGTTGTTTATTTAATAATTATTAATTAAGTCATTCATTAATACTATTCAAGTAATTGCTTATGCTTTGTGTTTAATTCAAAATATACTTTAGGAATTACGCGATCGTTTGTTAAAGGGTTAGGCTAGTGGAAAAAATAAATACCATGCTTTCCAGATTTGTAGGTAAATATTTCTTCGTATTTTAATTGCTGTAACTTTTCTGGATTGTATTATTTTAATACTTAATGTACCAAAAAATTAAATAACCTGTATACAAGCTTTTATTAAATATTTTCAGGGCGTGCTCGAACCAAAAGGGCCATAGCTTATATCAAGCTGTCTACTGCTACACAGCCGGAACCTATTGGGAAATCAAATGAAGGTACCATTGTTAAATAAACCATGGCCCTACCCCTTCATAAAGGTACCCCATTTCCATTTTGGCCAGCAATGCGTCCAGCTAATGTATACAAGTATATTTTTTCCAAACCTGGCTTTTATTCCTTTTTTTTATAGAAGAAGATTGAATTTATTCCACATAAATTGGACTCTAGGAGAACTTTTGTGGTTCAACTCATGGTGTTTTTTTCACTACATATTGTGAAATGAACTTCCTTCTGAGTTATGTATTTCTGGACCTCTATGACATGGGTTTCTTAAAAAAATATGTATAAACAGTTCCCTTTCAGGGCCAGCATTGCATTGGCAATTCTTCTGGTTTGCTAGTCTCCATTTTGGTCAGCCATTCAGGCCTTGAAAAAAATTTGATAATTCTTACTGATCAAAGAAATTACTCTACACACAGTCATGTAATCACATAGATTCTGTACATAATATAATATCTGTAATCTTAAGACCCTAGTGTAATGTGTAACTTGATGACAGCTAAGATAGAAGTAGAGGATTCTTTTTTGGGGTTCTATACCTCAAAAGAAAAAACGGAATCCTTTTAGAATTACTTGGTTGTCCATTTGTCTGTTAAGACCATTTTTCTTAGGAATGCGAAGAGGTATCAAGCTGAAATTAATATCAAATACTCAGGTCTGCAATACCCTGGAGCGACAAAATCAAACATCTATGTCAATGCAATTAAAAATAGGGCAGTTTATGCTCCACGAAAGTGAGAACTTACAGTACAAATAAAGGGAAAATCCGACAATTGGTAATTTATAGTTATACATAATATAACAAAAAAACCATTACAAACGGAACTAACGAATTACTTTTTTTATCTTGAATAAGTTAGCACTTGATAATAATTAAATAATTATTTATATTCATATTATATTCTTGCATATTATATCATATTCTTTTCCAATGTCAAACAAAATATAGATTTATGTGAGATTTATGTAAATTGGAGCAAAAAATGTTTAATTATTATTTAAAAATAATAATAATAACTTATCTACAAGTTAGTATGAAGCCATTGCTGCACAAATCTAGCTCTAACTTGACTGGTTTTTTAAATTGGCTCTGATGATACTGCAATAGAAACATTTTTTTGTTTAGTTCTCGCTAGAAGGATGGTGGGAATTTAGTGCTATTTTA
This sequence comes from Ochlodes sylvanus, assembly GCA_905404295.2. NCBI lineage: Eukaryota > Metazoa > Arthropoda > Insecta > Lepidoptera > Hesperiidae > Ochlodes > Ochlodes sylvanus. The sequence goes on from FR990138.1 coordinate 6,137,744, forward strand.
TATTTCGTATATATATTGAAAGTGCATTAGTAAAGAAGTGGTGAAAAGAGTATTGTAATTATTGTTTTCAGATGCAGTTGTGGTTAAGAAAAATCCTCTTGAACACCCTGATTATTTTCAAGTTCACAACCTATTCACTGTGAAAGACCTATTTGACGCTAGAGTCCATTATGGCCACATGGAAGGATCCTTGAATGAGAACATGACACCATACCTTTATGGTTCAAGACAAGGGCATCTAATATTTGACTTGGATATCACAGCAGAACATCTTCGGAAAGCCTTAAATGTCACTGCTCATATTGCATACAGAGGTGGTATTATCTGTTTCTTTAATAGAAATGCTTTGAATGCACATTTAGTTGAAAAAACAGCACAGGAGTGCGGAGAATATGCTCACACAAGGTTTTGGCGAGGTGGTATCTTCACAAATGCGAACCACCAGTTTGGAGCTGTTACAAGGTTACCCGATTTATGCATTTTCTTGAATACACAAAACAATATCCTCAGTCAACACACTGCTGTAAGAGACAGTGCCAAGATGTTGATACCCACAGTTGGAATAGTTGATACTAATTGCAATCCAAACCTAATCACATATCCAGTCCCGGGAAATGATGATACACCAGTAGCTATTGAACTATATTGTAATCTATTTAAAGCGGCAATTCTTAGGGGTAAAGAGGTAAGAAGGAAATTTATGCAAGAAAACGAAAGTGAATAAAATTCTTCTTTATTATGAATAGGTAATATAATAAGCTTGGCAAAATCTAGATAATTATAGTTGTATATTATTAAAATTTACACACAATTTGATTTTTAACTTAACCCATTGTTACAACATTTTTTTAGAATCTTAGTGGTTGCATTAAACAACAAGAAGTGGTAACAATTCTATATTATATATTAACATTTTGAACAATAACAATTGCGAATTAAGGACTTGGCCACTTTAACACGGCGGTACTGAGTCGCATTGAAGCATCCCAAGGCTAGTTTTTATTCTATACACACCTTATCAATAGCGCTCGAAACAACATCGTGTTTACCAAATCAATTAGGGGTCTTTCAAGTATTACGTAAGCACAACAGGGGACGGGGGGTCATTGCTTTGCTTATTTTTGATGACATGGGGGGTAGGGGAGTCTAGATGGTGATTACGTCAGCATTATTAATATATTTTTTTAACTTTTTCGGATTTTCCACAATTTTTTTTCTCAAAATTCTCTTGAATCAATAAAGGAACCATTGAATGCAAGTACCAATGTTTACGTAAGGATGAGGGGACGGGTAAGAGCTTTGCTTACTTTTGCTGACGAGGAGGAAGGGGGGTTAAAATTGCAAAAAATCTGCTTACGTAATACTTGAATTGCCCCTTAAGGGCCGGTGATAATATTCTGTTTATTCGTATTTCTTTCTTTAATCTTCTTTTCTGGCCGGCAACGTATCGGTGATGCCTTTAGGGGCGGCTTTAACTATGGTGCAGGGTGGCCTATGGTGCCTTTAGGGGCGGCTTTAACTATGATGCACCCGGGCGCCGGTTGTCATGGGGCGCCGAGAGCGTCTTTTAAGTCTACCTATTCCATTTCGACCGCGTATTTTGATACGAAAGGGCGCCAGAGTGTTGATTGCACACGGGCGCTACATGTACTAGAGCCGAGCCTTACCTTTACCTTAACCACAGACTATTTTGGTGGTCTGTGACCTTAACTTACCTTTGGTGTAAATGATATCCATGGGCGAAGGTGATCCCTTACCATCATGACCATCACGTGGCTCGTTTGATAGTTTGTCGGCTTTACACGTTAGCTGCTGAGCACGTATACGTCGTGTTTTTTTACAACGGACGATAACAACATATTTTGTCAAGGGTCAAAAATGCGGAAACGTAGCATTCGTTGTTATTACTTTACTTTACCTTTTAACTTTATCAAAGTTTATGATAGATAAAATATTGGGAACGGCCGTACGTAACTGAGACCAGTATTGCATCATGCACAGGATCCAAATATAACGGAGCTATTGAGCTGCATTATTAATTACATATTATAAAATGATGGTGATGTTAAATTATTGAACTATTGTGTTTGATATTAAATGCATATATTTCAACCTAGTATGATTTTAACAATAAACATAATAGGTAACAGTTACATGTAAAAACTATAGTTAGGAATGACTGAAGATATTTATTAAATTACTAAATCTTAAATGCTTCTTTTTATCAATTATTTTGTATCTGTAAAAATAAAGATTTGAATCAACCCAGAAGCACTTTACGCATCATGTGTGAATGGGGGTTGCTGTCTACTTCGCGGCTTTCCCAGCTGCCAGTTATACATTTAGAGCTGCATAAATATTGAAGCAGTGGAATGCGATATTTCCCACAAAAGTCCACGAATTTTATGTGCTCCACTCTGTTGTCGAAGAAAACACCTGCAATTTGCACATGATGTTTTATAAAACATGGATATGGATTCCCTAATCGTACTTAAATATTTGTAGTTCCTACATACAGTGGTAAAACGTCATCAGTTCATCAAGTTATCTCTTTAGGATAATTTGGGTATGGTGCTTCACCTAAGCCACAAAGTAGATAAGTCCTAAGCCAAACAATGTTAGGCAATTCGCATACTTAAGTTTTCGATAGTCAGAAAATGTACTCCAAATTCCGACGCGCACTTGGTCCGCGTGATGACCCGTAGCCGTAGCCCTAACCCTTTTTAATACTTTTAATTATGAAAGAAGACCAGATCCCAAAAATATGATATTTTGAAGTTAAGTAAAACATTTAATATCATAGACGATGCTCCATGTTAAAATTTACAAAAAAACACTACACCATTATAAGCTAGTGTTTCATATTTTGCATGTTTCATATTTTCTTTCGTCTGCATTTTTGGCCGACCACGCATAGGTGATGCCTTCGGTATTAAGAATTTCCAGGGTCGACAGCGACCAATTACCATTAAGTGGTTCAACTGCTAGTGTGCCGGCTATTGACATAGAAAAAAAAACAAAATATGTGCAATTCTAGTGCTAGAAGTGAAACTTCAAAAAATAGTTTGGTTAGATATCATAACTGTTGTTTTAGCGCTGCAGTGAACTTTAGTTCTACTTCTAACTCTTGCTAATGTTCCTATCTCATTTTCTCCCACGTTAAAATGTGTCTGTCTTTTTCATTTCCGTTTCGTTTCATTTGCGCGTCATTTTCGTTTCATCGAATTCCAAATTACAACGATAGGTACTTTAGAAGTTTTCACTTCAAAAATATTAAAGCAAGTTCATACCTTTGCACTTAGGGTTGACACAACATTGAGCGGCTTTCAGGTATCTAAGTAAAGTAAATGGCACTTCGCCGACTCGCACGGGAATGCTGTGCAGCTTGATCGTTCTGCCTGCTAACTCCAGAAGAGATGGTGGTTGGAATGTCATGTCTCTTACGAATCTCACCACCAGAGGGTTGTCGCGTAGACTCAACTGCGGGGAAAACGAAAGTTTAGGTTTGTATATTCATGAATCTTAAATATCTAAATACTCAACGTTTTTCATTTCGTATGCTGGCAGATGGCTGGCAGTCTTAATTTTTACCGAAGTCTCATAAGTTCAAAATCTGATATTTCAAGGCCTCGCTTAATCCTTTCTTAATTACGAAAAACCTTTTGTCTCGTAATATCGATGTCCCAATAACGTTGACGAATATTAAAGAAGACCCTGTAGTCCGAGTCAGGAGTTCCGGGTTTGTTGCCCGGCCGGAGCGGACTTATGTAAAAGATAAATTAATTTTTATTCTTGATTACATCCTTGTTTAACAAGGATACTTACAAATTAGGCATACATAACAAGCCTTGTTATGTCTAATTTGTAAGTATCCATTACGGCACAGTTACTTTTATCCATACGTTTCTTATATCCATTGGATGACCAATTTTTATCCTCTTGTTGAATTGTTGAAGTACAAAATTATGTACAAACTGGCTGTCCGAGACCCAGCGAACTTCGTACCGCTCTATAAATACAAATTTGGTGACATATCGACAACAGCGCCATCTACCGCGTTCAATTGTGAATCTAAACCATTCTCGGATCCACCTGAAGACAAAAAATTTCAACCAAATCGGTACAGCCATTTAGGACGAAACTTGTTCTTTACGTTTACAAATATAAAATATTTTCCGTTTTTCATTGATGCTCCGCTCCTATTGGTCGTAACGTGATGTTATATTATAGCTTTCCTCGATAAATGGACCAATATTTTTTCAATCCGAACCAGTAGATCCTGAGATTACCCGTTCAAACAAACAAACTCTTCACCCTCTATAATATTACTATAACTATAGATACAGCATTGTTAGCATGGTACGTCTCGTATTGTCGGTCGTGTAACGTCACAACACAACAAATAACTTAGGTATGAAAGGACTACAATACAATACAAGAACTAACTATTACGGTTGCGTATGACGTTGATGTCGCAAGACAAGTAGGTAAAGAGACTGCGTCAGTTCGGTACGGTATGTGATAACGCATGAATGCATGATAAAAAGTTATTTTAAAAGGAAATAAATATACTATACTAGGAGCTATAATACTCGTACGTGTAGGACTACAGTACATACATGCTTACTACCTACGTTCTTCTCCACACCCTGTTAGAGATCTGGGAGCGCCGTATCTCGCCTGCATCTTTCTAGAAATGTCTTGTTACAATTTTTATCATTCGTTTTGTGCGTTCTTTAACATACATAAGTACTTAAAAAACTACAAATATGATATCAGTTCTGTTTGCCGATATTTGTTAATTGGTTTGTCGAATGTCGTAACGCTGCTTACTGACACTACCGAAACGACGATACGCGACGAATCGTGCATAAAAAATGGCCTAGACTGTTTCGTAATTTAGGCACTGATGATGCAAACTGCAAAATATGTTAATTCGACTTACCTCTGTTAGACATTTCAACTTTATTATTTGTGTGGGAAGTGTCTTCAGCCTATTCTTGTGTATCAATAAAGAACGAAGTTGGTTCAAATTGGCGATGCTTGCTGGCAATTGCTCAATAAAGTTGTCGCTCAGTACTAATGCTTGAAGGCCAGTTAGGGCGCCCACGGACTCCGGAACGTCCACTATTTGGTTACCGCCTATAGATAATATCTGTAAACTAAAATTATAATCGAGGTTTATTTTATTGACAAAGATTAGTTAATATTAGAAAACGGTGTTTGTGTTAGATTAGGTAGGTAGATAACATTGCTATTATACCTACTAGTAGGTAGCTTGAGAGGCCATCGACATTTAAGTTTAAGCGGCATGGCTATAGCACGAAACACTTTAATTAATATTATCTACTTAGTTAAGGTATTTTTAGCTTAAGTAAATAATCTCTATAAAAATACCAGTAGTTACCTTCCTACGCATGTAGGAATTACGTAGTAGCCGTAATTAAAAACTGATTAATTTCAAAGTTCCACGTGACAATTATAACATCGTCATTATTTTAAATCGCGCTATAATGTTATCAGTAGGTAGGCAGGTTTATCCAAATAAGCAAATATGAAAAAAATACGTAGCGACTGTTTGTTAAAATATGATACCTACTGCACTAAAATCGTCTTGAATTGATTTCACCTTTGAACTTATTTACCTAACTTATTCCTACTCTATATTAAGCTATAACATAATAAGAATAAAAGTAAGTAGGTAGGTACCTATTTGATTTCATATGCTAGGAAATATCATAATTATTTGTTACATACATACTTAACTGCCCAACAAAAGGAATGTAATATTTTCACTCTCACGTCTCATCCAGCCTTGTTTTGAAAACATAATATCAATATTATAGTTATGTAGCTGTTGCATGGCGCTATTTTCAAATATGAAAAATTCTTCAATTTTGTAAATGGAGAATTATTCATAATAAATAATAATAAACAATTATTACTAAAATCAAATTAAAGCGCTTGATGAGCAAATTTTTTTTGATAAATTGGTCATTGTCGCCAATGAGTAACATCGAGAAACACCAGAGGAGTTGCAAATGCAACGCCGCCGCCGGCTCTGAAGCAGCAAAAAATATCTTGAGAATCAGTCTGTGGTAAGTGTGGTAACCACCACACTCTACGAGTGCAATTGAGGGGATGAAACTTCAATATTCAGGATAATGGATAGAAGGGTGAAACAGGCGTCATGTCGGCGTTTTCACCGGATTAAATTTACAAATGTACTTATACAACCAAAAAGTCGCTATTAAAGCGTATCTAAACTAACATTACAATTTTCAAATTCTCAAAGTAACGATAGGGTTCCGTTGCAGTTTTACTATTAGTAGGTAGTATATTATTATAGGTAGATATGTATGTGTGTATGTGTCTAGAAATATCTTACTATACCTACATTTGACTCGCGAATTGGTGCATTTAACTGCCTCTGGGCTTGACTTTATACTAAGACAAACCTGAGAGGCAGATCTCTTATCCTTCGATACGTAAAACAGGCGCTTTAATGTCTAACAGCTTGAATTAACCATTATTATGATAACAACAAGGGATATTTGTGTGGACACAGATAAAAAGCCATACATCCAAGTTGCATCCAAGTCATCGTGTCGTGATCGTGACATCAAAATTCAAGGGCCCATGAGTTCTGAATGCGACTAATGTGAATAAAACGTGAACTTTTCCGAGAATCGTTGTAGGTATGTATTTAAAAATAATCGTAAACACATTATCAGTAAGTAAATATTTGCTAATTTAATGACGAAATTATAGAGTGGATAAGAGCTATGTTTTAGAGAACTACTATAAGGACGGTTTATAGTAGTAACATTGAAAAAAACAGTTTATACCGAAATTATGAAATGTGTTTCAATTCGTTTTAATGTGAAACGAGAGTAGCAGCACAGATTAAGTAATTAGTAGCAGTAGCTACGACCAACCCACGCGGAAGGGTAAAGGCACGGTAATAAATTATGAACCGTGGATAAGGGTTTAACCTCGACTGAAATCGTTCTTGATAGACAAGACACTCAATTGATACCTATGACGAAAATGGCCACTGTTCTGCTTTAAATTTAACTCTAATTTTATTATTACGGCCTCACATAAGTATCAGTATCAACGTATTTTTGTTTGAGTTTGAGCTAGTGGTTTTCAAACATTCATTGGTAGGGACTTGCTATAATTTATAATTGCAAATCAAAATATTTATATTAAGTAAGTCTTGATATGATAATCTTATAAAGAACAAAAGATGTTTTTAAAATATGCGCCTTGCTGCGCCTGTGATGATGACCTTTGTGTTGATAGTAAGTAAGTAACCTACTCTTATCAAAATTTTGTTATAACTAGAATAATAATTATATAACATCCACCCATCATCCATATTTTAGCAGGTTATTTAATATGTTTCGCAAAACATACTATAGTCTATAAGCTGACAGCTTCGTTTGTTGCTGACGTGCCTAGTTCTCTAGGTACATTGTAAATAATAAATAAGGCGCAGCTGAAAGTTAAGTAATTACTGACTGAGTTAGTCAGTGACTCTTCGAACAATCAAAATAATTATTCTATAAGCACCATCATCGGATTGGTGCTCTTATCGTAGAATCTCGCATTTTGTTCATTTATTTATTCACTTATCGTGTTCTAATTGGAATCTTTAGGCATTCTCTTGTTTACGCAAAAACAATTCTGATATGGCGTATGATGCTTAAAAGGCACCTTTCGATCCATGTACTTCCAGGCTTTTTAATACGCTTTTATAAACATTTCATTATGCGCACTTTTTTATACCTTATAAATAAGTGTTTTTACGTGTTTCGGTCACAGAGTGGAAAGCCTTTTCCATTATCCTCTGTCGGCTAAATAGATGGCTATAAGCTGGTGTTGCTGATGCCTTCGGGCAACCACTTATGTACCCACTGTCCACTGTCAGAATGGCTCTTCTCTGCAAGCGTGCGTGCAGTCCAACACCAGGTCACCCATGCAAGGTTCAAAACTGTTAGCGGCCCACTGGATAGTTTATAGTGAGAGATCTCGATTAAAACATGTATATCACATACATAATGTATACAACTCGAAGGCTTCTCACGAGACTAGTAACCAGGGCCTTTAACGTACTTTTTATAGCACTGCAGCGGTTATAGGTATGGTAGATAGAAGAAAAAACTGCAATTACCAAGTACTCTGAAGATGTCATCTATAACACAAGCTTATAACTTATTGCAAAATTAAATTAAATACGAAAAAAAAATGGATAAAGTAACTAACCTGTTTAGTTTCCATATGTTCTTTGGTATGTTTATGATATTGTTACCGCCTAAATAGAGATACTTCAGCGATGTTAGTTCTAATATTTGTTCTGGAAAAAAATTCAATTGATTTCCACTAAGATTTAGTTCTCTGAGTGAACTTTTCGCGCAGAAGAAAGACTTGGGTAACGAATCATTCCTGAGCTGGTTGTGTTTGGCTATTAGAGTAGTTAATGGGCAGCTTTTGAGCACATCTGGAAGACTTACTAGCCTGTTGTTGCTCACATCCAATATCTTCAAGTTGCTAAACCTGTTTATCGTCTCTGGCAATCTTTCTATTCGATTGCTGTAAAGTAGAATTATCTCGTAATTTTCCGCACATTCCTTCTCGTTGATAATGCTGCACAATTCTAACGATACGCTGGTAGAGTCCAATAATCGACTTGATAAATTAAGCGTTTTTTGTTCCCTGCTGTCGCTGTCGCAACTATCCGAAGTGTAACACTCCATATTTATAAACTAATAATAGCCAAGATAACGGTTGTACTAATGAAGTTACTAATAATTCGTTTTGTTACATTATTGACAAATTTCACAACTCCAAATGAACTCTGCGCTGCAGAGCTGCGCACGCGCAACTGGCCTGACTGTCTGCTGTCTGGCATTAATGACAATGTGCGCGTGCGCGAGAACCGACAACTCGTCAAACTCGTGGTATGTATTCTCGTGTCTCACCCACACAATGATGCTTATTGATAATATTTATGTACTATATTCACAATGATAAAATATTGATTGATATAATGATAGGACAGCCTTTGACTTTGTGAAATCTATGTCGGTACCATGTTAAGTATACCTACCTACTTATTATAGCTATTGGCTATTTGTTTGTACTAATTAATATTTTATATTACATTGTAGGTAGTGCAAACTGCTAGTACCATCGGTTGCTAAGAAATTAATTATTATTAATTGTAAACATTTTCATAAGTATAAAAGATAAAATAAATGCCTAATGTACGAGTTTTACTTCACTAAGTATTTGGTTAAAAATATTTCAAATTATTTATATTTAACTTACGTAGGTACCGATGTGGGTAGTTCTTACCTTTAAAAATAACTCTACACTAATAAATTCAAAAACGCAATACATACCTACCTACATGTATTTTTTTTTAAAGTTACATGTGCACTAAACATACTTTATCGCCTATCATCACCATCACATCGCAACCCATCCATAACTATCCCACTGCTGGGCACGTCGTGGTCTCCTCTCTTCAGAGATGATTAATCGACATTGATGTGAGAGGTACCGCTACAGGCCGTAGACCACCACGCTTGTCATATATCCGAATTGGCGGACTTGACACCTTTGAGGACTGTGGATGTGGAGAACTCACAGGTGTTCAGGTTTCCTCTCGATGGTTTCCTTTACCGAAACAAGTGATAATTAAATTCTAATGCGCACATAGTTTTTGAAAATGTGTGGTGCATACGGGATTGGAACACCCCTGTTCGGGAGTCCAACTTTCAAACCGCTTGGCTATCGCTGCTTTAACGTCTATTCTACACAAATTACAGTCTTCCATAACATTTACAGTCACATGTTAGATATAATTAATTGGTACAGACAAAGCAATTGCAGCAGTGCTACGTTGTAATTATTATAAAACAATGTAAAGATCTTACCCGCTAGTCACTAAAGACGGCCTTATCTTTGAATAGAATTGAATAGTGCAGGGGGTACGGTGCACCCGGGCGCCGGGTGTCAAGGGGCGCCGAAAACCTCTCGCGACACCCAAACCTAATCCATTTCGACTGCGCATTTTGATACGAAAGGGCGACAGGGCAATGATTTGATTGCACCCGGGCTCTACATACTAGAGCCGCCGCTGCTCGCAAGCTCCCAACCGGAACGAGACAAGTCGTTTGGGCGGCTGACTCAAGCAAGGGGGTGGTGGCTAGCTAGTTGGGCTTCACGGAAAGATAATACAAACTTTTTCTATGACAACCATTTTTGCTAACTTCATTTGAAACCCAAATAAAAGGATAAGAAATATAAAAAACTACTAATTTACGTTTTTGATGTAAAACTTCTTTACGCACGCTTGACTTGGGGAGTAAGCTGGTGAATGCGTGACGAGAGCGTTACGAAAAGTGTGATCGGGCGAAATGTCTTGATTATTTCGTAACTTCATTTCGTTTTTGAACAATTTTGTAAATTAATATTTTGTTAATACATTAAAGTGAATAAAATTGTAAATTCATTTTAAAGTTGGTTTCTATTTTGTGAATTTTCAGGTGATAGGTAGAGAAGTTTTACTTCAGTCGTGTGGTCCACAGGGTACTTTGTATTATACGGAAATTGTGGTCTAAAGCCATTGACATAAATACTTTATTAATATGTCAATGTCTAAAAAGCACACTCAGTTTAATTTTAGACGGACTAAAGACACATAGTTATACGGAAGTATAGACCAGTCATTGACTAAGAAGAATATTACTAAGACCAGTGGATGACATCTATCACACTCAACAAGAAAAGGTAACATAAACGTCGATGCAGCGATGACGCAAAAAAACGAGACAAAGTGTTGATATTTTTTATATCACCGCGTGGTTTTTTTTAAAGGAAAACATAGTTGCATGTTGAACTTCATAACATTTTTTAGCAATAAATATTTTTTCAAAATTTCGATAGGGGGCACTCCCATAATCAATAAGATTTAATTTTTTTGTAATTAAGTAGCAAAAAACTGTCTCTTTGAGTGTCTGATTTACAATATTTAATATCTTCATCTTCTAACGGTTTAAAAAAAAGGTGCAGGGCAGGTGTGCGCCAACCTTACCTGTTTACTGCGCCTAACTTAGGTGTAAAGTGTTTACTAAATAAAATGTTAAGACCACGGAATACAGAAAGAATTCCGTGGTTAAGACTCACGGAATACAGAAAGAAGTGGAAATGGTACAAGTGTTGATTAATAAGAAAACCACGGTAGCAAAATAAACACAAGTAAATCCCTAATCGTATTATTCACACTAAGAAACTTACATTTTTATTGGTTGGTACTTGTCAACTTCAAATAGTCTATCAAACCGGCTCATTATAGTTGAAAATGCACCTTAACGATTTATCTTAATTTTTATTTTACCTTGCCATATTTGGTGTCTTGTTACCTTTATCAATTAAGAACATAACAGTTGTAAAGATTTTCTTTCCACCGCTAGATGTCAAAATTTTACGTAACAACTAATTTTATATACCTACTTAAAACTGTAAGAAATAAAGTTGACATTGTGTTGTCCGGCAATTACGCGGAGCTCCCCGCAACCTTAGTCCGTGTGCCACGCCTACTTCGCACTTCCACTTCTTTCTGTATTCCGTGGTTAAGACTGAAGGGCTGAAGGCAAAGCCGCGGACACAAAACAAGTGCCTGACTGCCTGATAAAAACCATAGCAATGTTCTTCGGGTGTGTAAACAGCTAAAAGTTTTGCTACAGTCACAGACCACTTAAGTCTTAACCAGCCAGTGGTCTGTGGCCACAGTATTTTTTTATTTTATCACGCAGAGTGCAGATGGAGATAGATCATAGAAAGAGAGAGAGAGAGAGTGTGTGTGTGATAGATAGATCATAGATCATAGAGCATAATACCACAGAATATCAGTCTATAGGTTTTTGTTGTTAGTCTCTATATTTTGTGATAATACTTTTATAGGAATAATGATTATAAAAATAATATTAGCGTGTCTCTAATTCTCTATTTAATTTTATGTACGGAAAGTCGGTAACCGTAGCACGGTAGTCGATAATCAAATCAAATTTATCAAATCACATGTTGTTTTTACTAAATAAAATAAACTTGTTGTATGGTGGTACTTTCAAGTGTCTAAAATAAATTTTATTTTTAGGATATAGTAGTAAAACTTTTCTTTATTAGTTAATATTATTTAAACTTATTTTTAACATGTATTCGTACAACGGAACACATTCTTGCTACGTCACTGATCGAAGGTCCGAGCGCCATCCGAGCGAATGCCGAAATTAGCCGAATGACCGAGCGAGCGATCAAGTCTGTGAAGTCTGAAGAAACTAAAAATTTGTCGTTCACTTTATTGAAGTAAATTTTAAAAATCTAACAAAATGATATTGTAAAACCACTATCTTATTTTGATTTTAATGATATAATTGTGATATTGATTTAGTTATTGCATCCATAACTTTGTATTTCATCCGAAAAGTGAGAGAGTTCAGTGTGAGTGCAAGGGTGGTAACGAGAAATGTGAAGTAGTATCTATGAAGTTCAGGATTCGGCCGTTTATTTTATACATTTAATAATGAGCGGACGCCCTAGGACCACGTCATTCGCCGAGGGCAGCAACAAATCCGTTCGAAAGACATTCGACAACCAACCACCGAAACCTCTAGGAGGCGTAAAAATTAGCAGTAAGTACTACCTAACCATTCTTTGTCGGCCATCGTGATTTCTTAGACTGTGACGTATCTCGCTACTGACACAACAGTGTGACTGTTAATTTGCAAATCTGCTTCGTTTTTTGTAACCTAAATCCATTCGAAAAATCAAATCGATATCGACGGAACTGTCTTCATCATTACCTATATTTTAAAAATGGCCACGGCTGACGGCACTGGTTCGGGTTTGCCACATAAGCCTTGGCTTGGCGTATGACAGACTGATATCACGTCAAAAACATTATATGTAGGAAAATGCGCCGTGTTTTACCTTAATCTTCCAGTCAGTACGTATTTTACAATAAAATCTTGTTACAGTTACGTCGTATTGCATGAAATTGGTTAGGGTTCTGTAATGGATTATCGTATTTTACTAATCCTTTGAGGTTACATTTTAATGACGTAATTTAATGATATGCCTGAACAATGCATGGGGTTCTTCATCTGAGATTAAAACCAGGCAGGTTCTGTTCTGATTTTCTCTAATTGAATACCAATCTGTCACCAATAGCAAGTGAAATACACATAATTATAGTATTTCCTTCTTAGCTGATTAGTTTAGTAGTGAACATATCTAGTTTGATAAGAATAATCAAAAACTTATATATAGTTCCATCTATATTCACTATTATCTGTATTTAATATGTCAGAGGAAGTGTAATACTAGTATTTAATTTGTGACAAAAAAATGGTTTTGCTAAGTAATTAATGTTACACCATCAAATTTATCAATATTAGTCAATACATAGTGCAATTATTTTGCTTCAATCCATTAATTATCCACTAGTCCACTACTGAGCATGGGTGCATGCGCTGTCTTATAACTGAGGTGAAAACTAGAGCATACTCTACCATGCTTCTCCAGTACGGATTGGTGGAGAATTATTGTTTATTACTCCTATTTCTTCTCTATGATTAAGCACCTTATCAAATGAAAAGTAAAAAGTTATTTTAATCTCTAATCTGATACATTTCATAAACATAGATCATATTTTAAATTTGAGCTCTTAGCCTTACACTATGTATATTTTTTTATTACTTATTGTTCACTAGGTGATGGTCAGTGGCACCAGGTTTTGGAGGTAAAGTTTACTAACTTAATAGAACTTTATCTGCTCTTGATTTGTAGACACCCCTTTTATAATCAGATGGGAATATTATTAGTTCCTAAATAATTTAATATCAGTCTTTATTTTAATAGTAATTTATTTCAAGGATTTTTTATTCATTCATTCAAATAATGAATACTCAAGTATGTTCTAGTTGTGTTGATTGTAGTCAGCAGATTGCTCCAATTACTAAACACTTACTACACTACACTTACACTTACAGTGACAAAAATCTATTAAGATTTTTGAAAAAAATCACATTTTATTGATATTTGACAAGTTCTCTGCAGAGCTCAAATAGCAAATAAATTGAATATCACAAATTATTTTATGGCAAAAATTCTATTCAAATCACACCAGTGTTAGGACATTTCTGTTAATTATACAACTTATAATAATATTATTATTCATTGTAACAAGACACATTTAACATGTTTGCTGTAGGGATCATAATTTTTATGGATAAAACGTATACATGATCCACAGTGAATGTCTTAATTGTTTAAAAGATTGCAAAAAGTGTCCAAACGGCAGCCTTATTGCTAAAGTTGTAGGGTACTTTTGATTAAATAAATATGAATAAAATAAAACATAAACTGGGGTAGTGGTGTAGAAAAAGGATAAAAGGGATGTTTAATGTCTGATAATCCTACAACATTCAATATTCGCTAATAACTGTAATGTTATGTAGTTACTGAAATAATGTATAACATAGGGTATGGCTCTGTTACAGGTCCATTGATATTAATATAGCCAGTTTTAATATTAACTTATATAACACACGGTGTTTGTAAGTACAATGATTTTATACTAAATACTAATTTCTTCTCATAAAGATAGATCTTAAAATTAATTAATTTCATTTTAATTTCTATTCATTTGGTTTTACCAGTATATGGCCTTAACTCTACAGTTCTAAGAGAAACCCAGCTTCATTTCATTGCACAACTTTACCTTAATTTTAAGATAACCTTTTCATCACAACCAATACTGTAACAAAAAAAACATGCTATACATTTCTATAATTATGTCCTTGTTTAAATAAATTTAGTAAACTTTACTTAGAAAATAGGATTTGCGTAACATATTCTTACTTAGCTATAATATTTCGCCGTTACTTCTCTGTTTTATGCAAATAAGAGGAAAATAGTTAGCAGTGTCTAGGAGGAACAATGTTAGCAGCATTAATAAGTAGAAGTGAAATGGTCTTTCTAAAAATAGAAGAGGATCGATTTAACTACCTGCATGCTCACCGAATTGAAATGAAATGAAAAATGATTTAAATAGTCGAAAAACAGAGTCACCTACTGATATCATAAAAATTGTGTAGGATTTTATAGCTATCAAAATTGCCTGAATTTCACAAGATCGACCAGAAAAAGGTGGTCGCGATTTCTGGGGATTGCATAGGTTTTTTCTTCATAAATTAGTGTGGCCTGCCATGGCTTTGCCTAGTTATTATTTTGTGGAAGCTAAAGATGCACGACTTTTTGCGAGTTAGAACGAATATCATCATAAATCTGTTTTTTATGTACGAGTCACCTGATGCTATCGATGACCCCGTGGTTCACATTACTGAACTGATTTGGTGTTAGGTAAGGGCTTCATCGATGCCTTGCCGACCGAAAGGATGCGGGGAACCGTATTATTACGCACTCTACGTAAAAACATCTCACCGCCGGTTTTAGAAGTAGGGTGGTAGCTATCCAGGCGGGTAAAAATTCGTACCGCATGTGTACCGGGAATCTGAAATTAAAGTGGGTTCCTGAACGTAGCGATTTCCAACATGAAGGACCTGGCGTTATTTTAACTTTCATCGTTATTCGGCAAATTGCTACAAGTGCAGGGATGGTTGGCTTGAATTCAAGGTTGGATGGAACCCCTTACATCACAGACTAACTGCAAATGGGACCAATAGCGCTTGACCATAAAAAGGGGCGAGAGAAGGGTATCCCCATGTTAATAGCTTCCACGTGTTTACTTTGTCGCTTGCTACGATTAATCGGTTCTGCCAAAATATTTAGGTCTGGTCTTTCTGGACTAAACCTTATAATTCTATCCTGACAAGTACATACATATAGGATAAATCAGTCTGGCTTAAAACAAAAAAGTTTCTCATGAAAACGGGCTTGTCCGATACACGTTATATAGCTTAAGTCCATCCGGAATATGTACCTTTCAAATGATGAATTAAGTTTTCTAAAAGGTGTCGTAGATTCGGATATTATCTTCGACAGACTTCTTCAGAAAAGTCGCTCTCCCTCTTCATAAAATTTGTATCTAGATCGTATTAAAAATAGCCCTTTAGTAGGAAGAGAGCATGTTAAGCTTCAATATTACAGTAATTAAAAGAAACTACAAAGAAAAATAAATAAGGAAAAAAAATTATCAAGGTGTCTTGATTTTGCAAGAATGCACATTGCTTCAGAAGAACAAAGTTGCAATGCATACTCTTTAGAAATATGGGTTCGTCAACCTAATAGCTACTACTGGACTTAACACGCGGCTACATTTATTTCCGCCTACGTAAAACAGAGTAAGAGGAAAAGAGAGGAACTTGTAAAAGGATTTTTTTTGTCATCGTTGACAGTCGAAGAGTTTGTTGCGACATAATTCTTCATAAAAAGAAAACAATTTGAAGGATCATTCATTTAAAGACCCATTTATATCATGGTGTAAATAATGAGTAGAGCTGAAGAGAAAAAAGAAAAAAAAAATGTTTTTGTTTCACTGACTTTTGAACCTTGAATCTTATTATTATACTAATATCGTCTAAACTTATAAATCAAAATTAATGCCATACAGGTTACACCAGATTGCGAATTATCTCCGCTTCCGGTCTCGCATATACCTATTTTAACAAGTTTAACATACACGTCACACGTGGTTTATAAAATAACATTTACTGATCGGATTGAAAGACGTTCACCGACTGTTGTCCAAAATGTTTCGACTAGGTATCCTTGAACGTTTTTTGAGACTAATTACGAAAATATAATTATGCTTAAACATATTTTATCTTGGACATTTACCAATATCGACGTCCCATCGAAGTATAATTTTTATAAAACACAAGCTTCTTGCAAAGCACTTTGCATTTGATACGACTTCTCGTAATTGTTTACGATACAAGTATTTTGCTAGTAGGTTTTCCCATGTCAATGGTCAGGCGGAAAATGATGATTTCAGACCAAGTGGCTGACTACACTATATTTTTCAGTTCTGGATTCAAAAATGTTTAACGAAAGTAATTTTGATTTAAAAATTATGTTCTTTATTTTTTCTATTCTTTCAATGTTATGTTCAATGTTGTTTTTATTTAAGCCAAATGTTCGCACGTGCGTGTCGTATGTATGTACGTATGTACATCCTATTGTGTGTAACTTCTGTGTTTTTAGCTGTTATCTTGTCCATTATCTTGTGTTTCAAAAGTCAGCTGTGTAGTTGAAAGATTGTAATGACTATAATGACAATTAGACACGCGCACAGCGTAATTTAATACAAAAACGATTTATATTCAGTTTGTCTTTTTAGGGTTTCGTATCAAAATGGTAAAAACGGAACCCTATTAATAGGCCTACGATGTCTGTCTGTCACTCACATGGCTCTTATCTCTTGAACGGAAATTGGTAGACACCTGAAATTTTCACAGAATAAGTGTAATACAGATAACGTAAATTTGAATCCCTTCAACCCCTAAGCTATTCAGAAAACATTTACAATTTACAAACTGGGTTCTTCCAGTTTTTAAATTGTAGCTGTCTTCAGCTCAGCAACAATGACTATCATAAGTAACCCATAAAATGTCGAATACTTATCAAAGAAACGCACTGTATTATTGCCGGCAACGCATCAGTGACACCTTGGAGTTACCGATGTCCATGGGCGGCGGTTACCACTAATCATTAGGAGACTCGTCCGCTGGTTTGTCGGCTGTCGGCTATTTGTTTACTTTAAAAAATGTTAACATCCTAATTACTGTAAAGTTCTTTTTTTATGACTAGCTTTCAAAAAACATGTACCGACCTATTCAGATGGGTTACCACGGAAATAATTAATGTTTCCATACATCTTATTCTAATGTGGCCCTTGACACGACGTTATCATGATACCGGGAGCAAACTGTAGTATTCATAGTTTTCTAATACAATAACGAATTATTGTCTAATATTTCTTTCAAATTTCCAAAAAATGGAGATCACGTCTTGGAAAAAGGAGCATAGGGCGCCCCCTGACCAGGTGGACTGACGACTTGAAGAGGACAGCGGGCAACCGCTGGATTCAGAAAGCTCAGGACCGGTCCGCTTGGCGCAAGTTACGAGAGGCCTATGTCCAGCAGTGGACTACTAAAATCTGATGGATGGATGAATGGATTTCTTTCCATTTCTTCCATGGTACTTGACGTGATTGTACATACTACAAAGAGATTAAAGTGTTATGCTATGGTAATACCTTAATCACTTAATGTCTCTATTTAACTGTGACTTGCATTTCGTTTCGATGTATGTAGGCCGCTATCGTACCAGCGATTGTGGAGCGTGCGTGATTCGTGTTCCTCTGACGCGTCACCAGCGTTACGTGCAAGCTGCGGGTACAGTCTAAACGAAGCGGTCGCGGCGGGTAATCCAACGCTTCTTTCTTTGAAGGAAAATCAAGCTTCATAGTCATTTTGTAATGTAAAAACTACTTTATAGACATTTAACGTTGGTTAAACTATCAGAGCATTTTATATTTTAGGAATATTGGTTTTTGACTTACGTAATAATAAAGACTGAGTACTTTCCGATCACTCATATGAACAATTCATTAGTTAAAGGGCACAAGCAGATTTCACAGTATTTCTCCAAGTTCTCACAGTAGTAAAATGAAAGTTAAAACAATGTTTTTTTACTAAAGTTGATATCGCCCTGCCCTTTTTTGTAGTACTTCATTTGTATTTTTTTTTATTTTTAATAAAATGCACATGTAAATAAGGATAAAAGCATAGGTAGGGACGAAAGATAAAAAGGTAAAAGAAGAATTTGGTATATTTAGTTAATAAACGCGTAGGTAAAAGTTTTTTTGACGCCCAACAAACTCACTCAAAGGCGTCATGGCTATTAATATATACACACATTTCCCTCATCGTTACAAATACATAACGCGTAATGCAGTCATAGTATCGCGGTGAAATAGCACGACCTTTGCCAATGCAATTGACCCATTAAGGAGTGATCAGTGACGTGTATTAGTTACTTGTGTTTTGACGAAGCCGATAGTTCAAATAGTGCGAGAGTTGTGCGATCTTTTGATTGTATACTTATCGCTAACTGATAGATGTCACATGCCATCCAACCATAATAGCCGTCGCGTAAAAATTATATCTTGAGTTTTATACTTCATGAAAATTTTTAGAGAATAATTCGGATCTTCTAGCATAATCAAGACTTGGGGGGTCTACTCCTGGGTTGCCATTATTCGTATCTATTTTACTGAAAAATAGGGACAGGGTTTGTGAATTGAAAACTCAGTAAAATGAACACCACCTCCTGCACTACATGTTATCTGTTGCGTTATCAGTGAACGTTGGCGATCAGACTATCTAGTGGTCGCGAGCGAGCGCCCCATCCTGTCATTCGCGACATAACCGTGCCAACGTACTCTCGGTTTTCAAATCGCCTTTCGCTCGGCGCCCCATTCACAATCGGCTCGTTCGCCACAGACGTTGCAAGTTGCTAAACAGCAAACCAATTGGTACGTTAACCCGCTACACGGTCCTATGCGCTCGGATCCGTTGCGAGAAAAGTTCGGAAAATGTCTTCATCGCATTAATTAGTGTTAGTGCGTTCGTTATGAAGACCCATCAGCTGGGTGTCCTGGCAGTGTCAGTAGTTATTGCGAACAAATGACCATGTTGAAGTGTTTAGTGAAGTGTCTGATCCGTATCGATTTATGCATGAGTCATCTGAGCGGAAATGATGTTGCGTCGTCGAGGAACTTATACCGTCAATGCTGATCCTAACATTCGTCACTCTTGTTCTAAGGCTGAAGATCGAGCTTTGTTTACCGTGAAAGAAACTGGTATGGAAACCAATAGTATAAATAGTATGTTGTAACTGGTTTAGCTCAAAATATGTGTAAGGAATAATAGAAAATCTCCGTAAGAAACATGTAATTTTATATGTTAAAAGACAAGATCCCAAACATATCCTATGTGACGTTGCATTGGTGGAAATCTATTTCTTACAAAACATGTTGAACAAAAAAGATTACAACGTGAATTTGTTATTATCTTTTTATAGCGGTTTATATAATAAAGATTGCATAATATCCTTAATAAGCTTTGCAGGAAAGCCTACTATCAAATTAAGTATCGTAACGCAGTCATTGAATTTGGGAAGTTTTCATTTATAAGTAACAAAATGCCGCAAACGTTTAACAACGCTAGTCTAATATAAATTCACAGTGACTTTTCGACGCCCGACACCCTTTAATACACCCCTTTGTCCACCTTTTTATTCATTTGATTGGAAAATATATTACGTTACTTTCTATTTTGCTAACTAACGTAAACGGTTTGACATGTTTTGAGGTTTTATGTATATGATAATTTGATAACATTATCTAGTACACTGATGTTTGCTAATATCTTGTTTATTTATGGTGTACCAGCATAATATGATATATAATAATGTTGTGTTTTTTACTGTTTCTGCCCTAAGCTCTTTATACTGCACAACAGATTTTAAAGCAGGCGCGTATCTTGTTTATGATTATTTTGAAAAGGTCTTCATATTATTCTTGATTATGTTATTAAGGACGAAAATAAAGTTACGACACTCAAGTAAGACTCCGCCGCCGTTGGCTGGCTTGATCAAATACACTTTTATATTAGAAATAACTCGTGCCCCAAGCAATTAAACGGAGCATGCCAAAGTTAATTAAAATAACGATTGCTAGTAGCCAGTGACTTTTGGATATGGAAAAAAACTGAGTATTTTTCTGTTAGATCAATCGTTTTCTATTATATTTAGGTATCAAATCAATTATGTATTGTACCTGATAAAACACAATTTATACTAATTTGACCTCGTTCGGTACGATACACGTGTTGTTTTACAAAAATTGCACCCAAACAAAGGAGAATAAATATTATTTATTTTCGTTCCGCACCGACAGGGAACTTGAAACATGTCGGAATTATTAAATCAAATAGATTATTACGTTCGATTAAAATTATGAAACGTTACCAATTTACATGTACCTACTTTGTGTCTGTTTAGAAATAGGGTTTTTATAATTAATGTTAAATATTCGACATACTTTCAGAAGAGGTCCAGAATGTTTTAGAATGCCGATATTTGCGCCATGGTGGCAGCGTCGGGGATAATCTTTCCTGAAGTATCTATCTGATGGCGCCCTCGAAGAATAAAGCAAAGCGAATTCTCCCTAAAAATCCGGATAGGTTTAACGTGTCCACAGAATCTCTCGTGATATTTATTAATACCAACTAACAATTGTCTTTCTAGCTCCGAGTCACGCGCGCTTTGATTAATGGTCCAGTTATTTAGTTTAACTGATTATATACGTTTGTATAACCGCGGGCACGAAATATTCAGTGGCACGGAATAACAGTATTCAGTTCTAACAAATTCGATTACCAAATATATTTGTTTACATTTTTCGGCCAAACCGAAGGTTGGGAGTTCTATCCTTAAATCCAAGCCAATCTCTGTTCGCAGTGCACCCTCCTGAACAACGGACGAGGTCTAGGACCAGGTCTTTTTTAGGTCTCTGGATTCGTACCAACCAGTAGTTGTTGGTCCCGACGGTATCAGTAGGGTATTTTACCCGCCTGGTTACTTACCAACCTCCTAAAGTTTGATCTTAAATCTATCGGTAATATAAATCTCTTCCGTTACTGAATTACTGACAGACAACGCACAGCCGAAACTAACTGAACGCAAGAAGCTGAAATTTGGCATGTATGTTCCTGGGGGAGTGTAGGGGAGCACTAAGAGAGCATTTTTGGAAATTCCCCCCGTAAGGGGATAAAAAAGGGAATAAATTGAAACCTTTTATTTCTTCAATGGATTCACTAGAAACTGTGTTTTCTTCAAGTGACACAAGTGAGTACTAAGAAAGGATTTTTGTAAGGAAATTATGGTATTTGTTAAACAAGTCAGAAGAAAAAGCGCTGTCGAGTTCATTAAAAGGCGCGATATAACCGAATTTCACGCGGGCTAAGCCGTGAGCAGAAAGCTTGTATTTTATACGTGTTTTGGTGGCAGTGTAGGAGAGACAGTAATAATGCGGACTCCCGTTTCCTTTTTTGTTCTAAGACAACGGTGACGGCTGACCGTCAGATGGAGGATCTGCACTCTAGGCCCCAAGCCCCAAATCTGCCTATTTTAAATACTTCAATTGCGTCGTGTCGGAATAGTATAACACATTTGGTATACGAAACGTGTCCAACTATTCAAACACGACGCAGTTGAAACATTTGTAAATTAGCAGACTATGGCCGCTGTTCGTTTGTCGAATATTAGTTCCATAAGAAAAAAATATTTTTGATTTTACGACTTGCTTCAACCAAATATTTAAAAAGCAGTTTACTTTTTTTAGTCCCACTAATTGGTTTGTTGCAAATTCTGATTATAATGACGTTTTATAGTAGTCGAGAACCGTAAAATGTAAATTTATCGGTCGACTTCTTACGGGTGGGTGACACGAGCCATAGAGTTATAAGCGTTTCATTTTTATACTAGACAATGATAATTTATCACATGGCACTTGATAACTAATAATATGTATAAAGAGATTACATAATAATGTGTATGAATTTATGGTGTAGATATGGGATAGTTGTTCTTATCGCTAAGAGTGATTTTTGTCAGACATCTAAGACATTAAGGTACATAAGTATATGGTAAACCTATGTGGTACCTATATGGTATGGTACGACCTTACATACTTAGATTTATTTTTGTTAAACGGTTTGCATGATACAAGGTTACATCAATTATAACCATTGATTTTATAATTAATTTTCCGTTAACATGCCGCACCGTAAAGGCTTATAACTATAACTTCTACTTCTGATCTGACTAATCAATCTGCGGGAGAAGTCGACATTGTTGGAAGTCCAAGAGCAATGCTATAAGAAAGCGTTTTAAATACACATACGTAACTAAGAAACTAATTAAAGATCGTGATATATATTTGTAAAAAAAATCTTATGGGTCTCAAAAATTCACTAAAAACAAATAAGAGTAGTAAGATGACTTAATTTAAGTTGGAGTGAACAGGATTTTTCGATTGAATATATTATTTTTTAAAACATTTGACTGTAAAATTTAACAATAGATACGGGTCGACTTTCAATAAAAAATTAGATAATCTGATAAGAATTGACGAATCTCCGATCTCTTCCAAAGACAAAGCCTTCAAGTAATCAGAACGAAAATAATAAATATTCGCAAAGTAATAATAAAAATGTTCGGATACTTGATAGGTACTGAAACGAATCCTTGATACAGATGACAGGATTTATTTATGATTCACACTCAGCGTGCGAATGTCAATCATGATTAGTTGATATTATTATAGTACCTAGTTAATATAGTATAGTATTTGATACTATTATCTGTAATCTGCAAGGTATGGTGATTTAAAATTGAAATGTAAGATTTTTACCTTCCCTCTTGTATCCCATTGATTTTTATTGAGTTAAGCATTAGTGTCTTAGCATGAATTTATCACATTATTATTATTATTAGATATAAATGGATTATTTTGTTGGTATCAAAATAACATAGATCCATGAATGTACCGTGCATGGTATTCATCAATGACGAAAATTATCACTAAGTTAAATTTGTTTATATTTAAAGAAGTTCAATGATAACACCAAACATCGAGTACCTCCTACCAATGACGATAAACTATCAGCGACAAAATTTTATAACGGCTATACTAAATTACACTTGACGTTTGATAATGATAAGGTCTGATAAATGCTGCATAGTAAATTCAACTTAAGATAAAATGATACACTACGTAATAGATAGGTACATGTATACATTAGTTTAAACCGTAATATCCTATATGAATTGCACCTCAACGCCGATTGTGACAAGTATTGATTACGCTCCTAAAGGCCGCAGGGCCATACATATATCCCTCCTATTTTTTCCGCAAAAATGACCTAGATCACTCATTTTCGACTAATTTACGCACATTGCACAAAAAGTGAACATTAGTCAGAGGTGTGTCTTTTTGGATAAACGCCCAAAGTCTAATGAATAGGCAACTTGTACCTATTTGTGTTATAAATAGATTTTATTTCCAGGGTCAAGTTTGCCTGAAACGTAGTTTACCGGAAGATGGGCCCTAATTATAAGTTTGCCATTTTGTCTAGTAAAATCAGTTTTACATACAATATTTGTATGTACATAATTATATAAATGCTATTATTTCCGAAAAAAATAATTTGGTGTCGTAATTAAATACGGTCTAGCGAGTGGATACCAAGCTTCAACTCCATTAATTTATTTTAGTCATCCAAGTGTGATAAATCCTATTAAATAAATTATGTAACTTCAATGCACTGATCGTTACGTAATTAAATTGATTAGTGATCTAGGAAATTATCTTTAGTATCCGTTGAGGAAATGAATGAGCTTGTTGAATTAATGATAATGTTGTAACGCAATTGGCACGTTCCAATAGTAAGGATTTGCATGGGAAAACACAGCAACCTTGAACACTACAAAAAGTTGACTTATCAATTCAGTATTATTGAATAAATTTTGTCTACTGATCTGAATTCAGCAGATTGTAATAAAAACAGTTTTATAGAGTATAATAAAACACATTATAATATATTATAAGAAGGAAATGCATACAATTGTATTACACAAGAGCGTATTAAATATTATAAATCGGAAGAACGAAACATCTTAAATATTTTCTCTCCAATCTCCAAAACCTCATTCAGACCCTGGGATGGTCAATAATGAATTGTCACTAACATCAATTTTATCATTAAAACATACATATACACAGACACATGCAGAATATTTTCTCTTTTTTTGTTTTTAAAAATCACGGATAAAAAGAGGCACTTTATAGTAGTTTAGAGTTCAGTCCAAAAACTGGCTAGAAGGAGTGAAGCGCCTTGACCCATACTTTATTTGTGCTACACGGTCCACAAAGGGAAACATTTTTCTAGGAAATAGTTATGTACTCACAAACTCACGAGGGAACTACAATAAGAACGTAAATTCATCGCGTCGTACTACGTATTTCCTACTACGTATATTATGTACTAGGTATACTAAGTGTTTCCTGCACGCACAAGCAGCCAAATTAAAGTCGGTTCGCTGGCGTACTGGAGTTTCGGAAAAGATCATCCGCCTTTAACAACACACATTTCATATTATGCACAACTCAAAACTAGAAACTAGAAACGAGGTATAGTATATACCTCATCTCAAACACTATACGCGCTGATAATAATCCAGGCAGTTTTCTGTAAGAACGAAATTCGAAAATATGGTCGATTTTTTGAGCTCAATCATGTAACTTTTGCATTATGTTATGACGGAGCTCATGTATATTAGATTGCTTAGAAGTTAAACAACATAGCAACAATATCAAGATAGCCAAATATAGAAATAAAAGACACGTACAGCCTGCAGGTTGTATCTTTGTGTTGCAATGGGGAAAAGCGTGTCTGTGTTAAAATTATGTTTCTCGGTTTATTTTTATTATTATACTTTAGAGATAAGAATTATAACAATTGTATTTTACTTCGTTTTAGTAATCTACAATTAATTTGATTAATTAAACATTAAGCTCGCACCAAGTAGTAAAATAATTTAATTGTGGTGAAGGTTAAATAAAGAAATTGCATGTGCACATGGAATTCTATTTATGACTTACGTCCATTTGTAATGAACACTTAACATGTTCAACGTCTATTTTAAACTGTACTCTAGAAAAACATATTCTTTCTATTTTAATTAAAATTATAAAATGTAAGGGAAACTTTAAATATGGCAAATTTGCTTTGAGATGTTTCCATTCTCTATAAAATAACTTCCAGGCTTCGGGAAAGTAGAATGTAAAATTATAAAATTTATCAACATAATAAAAATGACGTGCATAAGTCTATCAATAATATGGATTAATAGTTTTTAATTTGAATTCAGTGCACGAGTGCACACTCATGGCGCATAATATACGTAGTGTGTATTGTAATCGTAAGACGCTGTTGTCAGCTGGTCGGAGCGCACGTCTGACACGCGCTTGCGTTACAAATGCTAATGCGATATAGGCCTTAAATGTCATGATTACGTAAAGTACGTATTTACAGGGCGCAGCTGATAGACTTCAGATAATGTACACAATAATAGGCTT
This sequence comes from Ochlodes sylvanus, assembly GCA_905404295.2. Classification (NCBI taxonomy): domain Eukaryota; kingdom Metazoa; phylum Arthropoda; class Insecta; order Lepidoptera; family Hesperiidae; genus Ochlodes; species Ochlodes sylvanus. The sequence continues at coordinate 6,163,986 of FR990138.1, forward strand.
TATGTTGAAGTTGTGAACATGTGACGTTGGTAGTGATTTTGTCAAATACGCTTAGAGTCTATTGAAGTAAGGAAGATATTCATTTTTAGTAGAAGATCCGAACCTACATCGACATTCACCGGGTTGATAATAGAATCAAACTTACTTTATAATAAATAAGAAAATATATTAAAAATGGTTGACAAAAGAATTCTGGACAGAATATTTTTAATTATTTAAAAAAAATGTTTTTTACATTAAATGTTGCAACATGAAGATAAATAATAAATAAATGTTGCAACTTGTACGGCATAGAGTTGACGCCAACTGAGTTTACGAACCGCAATTTATGAGTCTAAAACACAAAACAATCCCAACTGCTACAAGGTTCCACAAGGTTGCACAAAAAAATCAATTCAAATAATATGTATTTTATTTCATGATGATAGGCTAAGGTTCTTGTAAATAATATAGTGTAGTAATTTATTTATTAATTTTATATTTACATATAATCTATATCGCCTTATTTTAATACGGTAAACATATTCATAATGTGAATTAAAATGCAAAACATACGGCGAGGTGTTGATTCATTATCAGTTGCAAAGTAAAGCGTACACCTGACGGCGTAGCAACACGGGCGCATTCTGACGTGAGGTCGGTGCGTCATCGTTTTAGAAGCGGCGCGACCGGTTCCCTATTATACGCGCTTAGTGTGTTGCGACAGTTGCCTTGGTCGGCTTCAAAAGCTGACAACACACTCATCAAAGCGTAGATGTAAGGGAACTGCAAACCCAGGTGTCGCCTTCCAACAACAATGGGATGCGCAACGGATTGTGACCAGGAAATGCGTTGTCTGGACGCTCTATTATAAAAAATGTGTGGCATACTTGAAAGAATATTATTAGCGGTTAACAGTTGAACCGTTTTAGTAGCCTATTTTTCCTGAATGAAATGATTGTGTCAGTTTGAAAACCATTGCAGTTTTTCTCTATTATTTCAGTTTTCGTGATGAATTTTTAGTTTTGTTGCGTCGCTGCGTCGCAGCGTTACTTAGTTAATAAATATGACATAACGAGGAATGATCCGGCAAGTGCAATGTTATTGCTTTCGGAATAAGCTGCTGAAATAGATTTTAAATTGTTAATTCAGGTTAATTGAATCGCTTATTGCTTGACGGTTTCGTCAATCTTAAGTCGACCAAGTTGATTAACTTCAGGATGCGGTCGGTAGTATGGTTCGTGAACACTCGGGACAAAATTTCTTACGTGAGGGTACATTAAACTCACGGCTGTTATATTATCACTATCAGTGGATGTAAGTTTGACACGTCGAGTCGGCGGTCTTGGCATATTGGTTTCATAGGTACTTGTCGCGCGGCAATTGACTGCTACGTAATAATTAATATGTACGTAAATTTTCGCTACGTAATTTAATATGTAAACTTGTCTTATTTCATTAATCATTAATTTGCATTTTCAATTACTTAGTTACGTTATTTAATAAAAATAAGAGTAACAACGATGTTGTAAAACGAACGTCCAGTCCAGGTTAGGCATGTCCGATTATGATTTCGTAACCTCGGATAAATCAATCGCAACCGGCAGCGAAAGCGTATCGAATGACAAGTGCGCGCAGTCTCGCGGCTTCTCGCGTGCAAAGAACCCAACTAACTTCGCCGAAACTTGTAATCCAATTGTTTTAGGGGTCACTCAAGTATTACGTAAGCACAACAGGAGGCAGGGGGGTCATTGCTTTGTTTATTTTTGATGACATGGGGGGTGGGGGAGTCTGGGTAGTGATTACGTCATCAGTATAAATAATTTTTTTTTTCACTTTTTTAGGATTTTCCCCAAAATTTCAAAATTCTCTTGAATCAATAAAGAATTAAACCACTGAATGCAAGTACTATTTTTAATAGGTGTAATTTGAGGTGTAATTTGATTTCACAATCAAACAGTAAAAATTACCAAGTTCGAAGCTTATCCTTCCCAATGCAATTTATGAACTTGTAACTGTCTTCAGAGTTCATATTTTAATATATTACTGTCGTTTATTCTGTAATTATTATTAATGGTATTAGTCTGAAGTATCGGCTTTGAAGAATGTTTTGTTAGAAGTATAATGTAGGTACTTTAGTGAGTTACTGTATCACGTTTTAACTAAATATTGACACCTTTACGATTGTTTTAGTAATAAAGCTGCGAAACAAATTGACAGAAAAATTACTATAATTATAATATAAAATGTTTACCATCGCCGGGGGTTGACTAACCGGGGACTACCTAATCATCCCTTTCTAAGATATTTTTTTATTTATTTATTTCACTCTTTATTGAAAAACCTAAAGCTAGGAATTACAATGGGCGGACTTAATGCCTAATGGCATTCTCTACCAGTCAACCCTTGGAGATGGTGAGAAGTTGAGGTAGGTGTTCAATATTAATTATTGTAATTATCTACTTTTATACACATACATACATATACATAGATATTATAGTAATATATATATATATTATAAAGCTACATATATACCCTAATAAATATATATAAATAAATATATATAAATATATATACATATATATCCATAGATAAGCGTATATTGTAACCATATGACAGTAGTCAATTGGTGACCTTGACCTATTGATCGAGAGGAGACAGATAAAACTTACGCACTTGTTTCTTAAAGGACCACAGAGTAGGAGCCTTTCTAATTTTTATGGGTAGGGCGTTCCAGAGTAGTACAGCCTGAATTGTAAAGGAGTTATGGAAATAACCAGTATTTATTGGTGGAATGTAAAGTTTTAAATTTGCAGAGGAACGTAGTACCTTGTCATGAGTATCACAAACGTACTGAAAATTATCCTTCAAATAATTAGGAGAAGTGGCACTATTTAATATAGAGTAAAGGGAAAAAAGGATTCTGGAGTCACGCCTCTTACGAATAGGTAGCCATTCTAGTTGGCGACGGTAAGCAGAAATATGGTCGTACTTTCGCAGGCCGAAAATATAACGGATACAGTTGTTTTGTAGGCGCTCCAGTTTATTAAGAAGTTCCGAGCTAAGATCAGGATAACACACATCACTGTAATCAATAATGGGGAGTATTAGAGATTGAACAAGCATGAGTTTGGTCTTGATGGGGATCAAATTCTTCAGTCTGTAAAGTGAGTGTAATGTGGCAGACACTTTCTTACTAACAGAATTAATCTGGGCTTGCCATGTTAATGATTTATCCATAATCAGTCCCAGATTTTTCACAGATGGGCTTAAGGGGATAACACTGCCGTTGTAAATAAGAGAAGGAAGAGAATGATAATCCACCTTAGCTACCATCCGCGAACCACCCATTAACATAGCTTGACATTTGGAGGGATTAACAGCAACCCCGTAGCGACGTGACCAATTATATATAGCTTCAAGATTTTCATTTAACTTGCAGATAGCGTTGTGGAGATCGTCGACATCAGAATGAACATACAGCTGTAAATCATCTGCATATAAATGGTACGAACAGTTGATAATGGAAGAGATCGAGTTTATAAATAAAGAAAAGATAATCGGAGATAGTATACCGCCTTGCGGCACGCCATTGTTAAGATCAGCCCAATCTGAACACTTCTGCCCAGAAAAGACTGCTTGTTTGCGGCCGCGAAGATAGGTTGTAAACCAGGCCAGAGCCGCAGGGGAGAAGCGCAAGTGGGCTAGAATGGAGATAAGGATTTCGTGGTCGACTGTGTTAAAAGCATTAGAAAAGTCAACAAGTACCAGCACTGAGACCTTTTGATGATCCATAGCTTCCCTAATGTCATCAGTAACTTTAATTAAAGCAGTAGTGGTACTGTGACCGGAACGAAACCCAGACTGATAACAGCTCAGTAGGTTATTAGAAGAGACGAAGGCTGATATTTGCTTATATACACAGATCTCCAAGACTTTTGATAGGAAAGGGAGAATAGAGATTGGACGATAATGGTTTGGAAGCGACGGGTTTGAAGTTTTAGGCAAAGGACGTACAAGAGCTTTCTTCCAGGCAGTTGGATAATGTCCAGAAGAAAGAGAAAAATTTATTATATGGGTGAGGGCAGGTAAAAGGATATCAAGGATATTAATAATCATTAGGCTGTTGAGGTCATCACAACCCACGGCCCTGGAATGAATGTTCATAACGGCCTCCTTAATATCAACCTGGCTGACAGTAGAGAACTGAAAAGCCTCATGTAATGGCGGAGGCATAGCATCAATAGAAGCAATAGTTTGTGCGCGGATCCATGGGTCCAAAGTAGAAGTTGCAGAAAAATGAGAATTTATGTCTTCAAGAGTGAGAGATGGGCCCAGATCCATTGTCGGTGGTTTACAAACACCAAGAGTTTTGAGAAATTTCCACACGCCAGCGGGAGAAGAATTGACAATATTATTATGGATGTAACGGCGTTTGGCTATTCGTACCATTTGATTGCATCTGTTTCGAGCCTTCTTGAAGCGCAACCAGTTATCCTCAGTCCGTTCTTTTTTATATTTACGAAACGCTCTATTTCTTCTGCGTATGGCCATTCTCACTCCTTCTGTCATCCATGGCGCAGGTGGGCGCCGAAGCCTGATTGTGCGCTTAGGGGCATGAGCGTTGTATAATCTAAGCACTGTACGACTAAGAGACGAAACCATGTCGTCCACATCAATCGCAGTGAAAATAGGACTCAGGTCGCTGTCCCTAGCATCTTTCTTAAGTTCATCAAGATTCATTTTAGAGTAACTGCGCAATTGTACAATTGTCGGGGTGGATTTAGGTGTCTTTAGTTTATATGAAGCAAATATAAGATCATGCCTTGAGAAACCTGGAGCAAGTAACTGTCCATGTGTGTCTACACGATCAGGTGACGCTGTTATGATATGATCGATCCAGGTATCTTGAGCATTGTCATTACGATGGGTTGCTGTCAATGGAAGTATCGAGAGATTGACCGACTCAATAATGTTGCGAAGTCTGAGAGTACGAGGCGAACCTTTTAACAAGTCAGTATTGAAATCCCCCATAATTACATAATGTGTGTATTCCGACCCGACGCTGTCAAGGGCGCTTTCAAGCGCATCAAAGTAATCAACAGAAGGAGGACAGTATACCACACCCAGAATGACCTTATTACCCATCAGATCCAATTCTAAAATCAAAAACTCAGAAGAACCCGAGTACTCCGAAGGTGATGCAAGAAGTACCTTGTGAGGAATAGAGGCTTTTAAATAGACGGCGACTCCACCACCTCCCTTGCCTGTACGGTCATTACGTATTAATACAAAACCAGGAAGAGGATAGAATGAGGAACGCAATGACGGCTTCAACCAGGTCTCCGAGATAAGGATAGCGTGAATGCAAGCAGTAGAAAAAACGGATTCCAATTCTGAGAAGTGACTAGGCACGCTCTGTGCGTTTATGTGACAGATGTTTAGATTGGATTTACGAGAACTAAAAATATCTTCTAGCTGGTCCTTTAAATCGATAACTGTCTCATCGTCGCAAGACTTAAAAGAATCTTCACTGTTTGCTGAGTAATAATCATCACTGTCTGTCATTATGTCTCAATAAACTACGGATATAATATTATATAATAAATATTATAAATATAAATACAACTAAAACAACAATATTAATAATTATTATTAACACTTTTTTGTATACAATGTTACCAGCATTTACCTGCTTACGTACACCAAATACTCCAAGTTCAATACACCAACCAATAGTTGACTGTTACAAAGGTACATACATTGAAATGTAAATCAAGAAATTAAACGATAAAATTGACGAGCATATTAAAAAAGAAAAGAAAAGAAAAAACAATTACAAACATTTATCTATTACAGTCTAGCAGCACTGACTAAAAATGTTAAATCTATAAACTATAAAATATAGGTCAGTAGTTTAGAAATGAAATGTTATAATAAAACAATTATGCTAAAAAAAAAACGGTAAATAGGTTTAAAAATATTACAGTACGGCCGTTAAATTATGGTAAAAAAAAAAAAAAAAAAAATAGAGATAAAAGGGTAAAATAATAATAAAACCACAATGAACAGCATCAGTAATTTTACGACACTAACCTACTGTCAGTGACTGCAGTGTTGAACCACAGCTTATTATATTCTATGGTGCATGGAGTTAAATAGTTTTAGTACCCATTAGTCTGTGGATATACTACAGCATACCATAGACCACACGCAAATCAGTATTGTGACATCAGTCATGACATGGTGGCAGTTGTCAATTTGTCATTGTCAAACGAATGTTTTACGATTACAATTTTACAATAACATTAATTTGATTTGTACTCTGTACATGTGGATGGAAAATATTAACTAAAAATAGCGGTAGAAGAATAAAAATCGTTAACTACACTAAAAGTGAAAGTGAAATAACTGATTAAGTTTACTAATCAACCGGCATGCAAGGATGAGAATCTTGTAATACTGTAATTATATTGCTCTCGTCGATCGGTGTGCGCCGCCGCATAAACACCATTCACGTCACAATCTAATAAACTTAAACACTGCAATCACTTACGATCTATGATAAGGAACACAGACTGGAGGATAAAAGAATGCATTGCCCTACTTCTTGAAAGCAATACGGCCAGTCCTCCTCGACTTCTTGGAATCGTCTTGGTGGCTTGCTTCAGGAAGCAGTTTTTGATGGACAGCTTGCTGCTTGACTCCCGCACTATCATCTGTACCTGAGGCCGACGCCGGGAACTTAGCCACCAGAACATCTAGATCCTCCTCACATATGATTTTGTAGCGTCCTTCATTAGGAATATTGATATGGATTACACCATCAAGTGTCCATACTTGCCGCATTCCAAAGACACTCCGGGCTCGCTTAAAGACTGCCTGTCTAGATCGAGTAAGGAACTCCGAGATGATAATGTGGGACCCCTTAAGTTTTGCCTTAGATTTCCACACTTCAGCCTTTATTTTATAACTAGAGAAATGTACAAGAACAGGCTGAGGTCTATCTCCCGATGAAGCTCCAATCCGATGGCAACGCTTGATACTGGTACTCGTTATATTTGTGAGCCCCAAATTGTTTTGGATGATATGAAGCACCTCATTCTCCACAGTTGACTCTGAATTGTCAGTTATGCCGTTAAAAATAATGATTTTCTGGCGTTGGCGCATGTCCATGTTGTCTATAGCCTTGGAACACTTGGAGACCTGTTCACGTAGCAGACGAAACATCGCAGTGACAAGATTCTTAAATGTATGGAAATCATTACTCAACTGGCTCAAATTGGGATTGCTCTGGGACGCTGCTGCAGTAAGTCGGGCTTCAAATTCTGCCATTCTTTGTGTCCAGTTAAGTTCCAGTTCCTTCTGCTGGCTCAGTACCTCAGCAACAGTGGACATGATCAGGATTTTGGTGTCACTTTTAGATTATAGTGAAGTAGGATAGTGATTACATTTGGTGATGCAGGAAATGCTGTTGTAATTTACATGTAAGTAATTATTATCACACTATGTACAAAAAGTGGTTCTAAAACTGATATTCACTAATTGAAAAATTAAAATGTAAATAAACAATTTTATTACAATTTAAATTAGGAACGATTAAAATCAGCTGTTGTTTATAAGCACCTCCTATTGTTCTTGGGTGACACAACAAAGAATAAATAAATATGTACTTATAATAAATAATATTCAAACTACATTAAAAATTACTTAAAAACCCAAATACACTGTAAAGGACTTGTTAAAAAACAATAACAAGTCACGTAGAAAACATTTACCCCAATTAATTATTTGAAGTTAATCTTCGTCCACTCATTCAATAATGATTAAGATAAATTACTTTACAAATCTGGGTCAGAGTTGATCAAATTTTACATTGTGAACAAACCCTATCTTAATTTTATATTTTGTTGATTTATAAAACAATCAATAATTTAGCAAAGCAGTGTTACGAAGTCTTATGTAGCTACAATAATTTTAGATGTAAATATTTTGTTTGTCATATTGATCGTAGGTAAATATTTTCCATTCGAATAATTTGTAGTTTACTGCGACTCGAGAACTTGCGTATATACATAATTCTGTATAACCTGTCACATCTCCTTATCTCGATTAAAGATACACACACAGTATCTACATTTTTGCATTCAGTATAATCTACCCATTTACGGATTGATGAGCATTAAAATTTGTACTCCCTGAATTTAATGATTTTTGAAAATCTTTCCTGTATCAAATTACATTAAGTTCATACAATAAAGAAACGGCTCATCAAACATAAAAAGAGATATGTTATAGGAACCACGTTTTAAAGGTTGAATGAAAACGGTGGATGTGAGAAAAAATTAACAGGCATGCATATGAAATCAAGAAGTCTGAAACTACGTATTGCCAAAAGATACTAGCTATTCAGGCAGCACAAACCCAAGAAAAGAGTAGAAGTGTACGTAATAGATGCACGTAGAAAAGAGTAGATGATGTATAGTACTAAATGGTTCATAAATAAGAACATTGAATACTATAGAGGAAGAAAGAGAAGACGTATGGAAGGTGTGAAAAATGATGAGGCTGGCCAGAGGGTCACGACTCACGCGCCGTACCGCAACGCTCGCAGCAAATAGCTTTTTTTATTGTGTTTATATGCGAATTAACATGGACGCTGGTAACGAATAAAAGCATGGCATGTGTCTTGTGGCCTGACCATAACGTAAGAAAGACTCGATGGATAAAAAGTACCTACTTGAAGATTTTGTGAAAGATGACAACGGCAATGAAGGTTAAAAGAAGATTAACTTTAGAATTAATGTACGACAGGGAGGTAGGGAAATTAAGATAATGTCGAACCTAAAGGATGGGTAAGGTTATGCGATTGTTGAACCTGTATTTTAGAACACTTAGGTCACAAAAATCGGCATTTGGTTGATGGCTCGTTAATTATTTAATGGGTGGTTTCTCGAATAAAATGTTCTGTAGTTTTTATTAGTTTCCCAATTTTAAGTAATAACTTCGAAGAAACAGTGTCACGGCTACTTTTCTATAAACACACTTTAACAACATAAAGGGACATATATACATAAAACAATAAATAAATCATAAGTACTAGTTGTATTAAAACTATTTTATATACAGGAAAACTTAAAATTATTGAACATAATATATTATGTATATTAGTTTAAATTGTTATGAAATATCTCCAAACATGTTTTTATCTTATTATCTAGTTCAGGTGGGTTGTAGTCGGCGAATTGTTTACAGTTACTTTTAACATGCAAATTTGAAGATATAAATAAAAGTGACGTCACTAGGGAAAAAATTATCATTGGTTGTATAAAGAGTAAACCACGCGCGCATGCATGCGACTCTACACTGATCAAAGTTATGACGATATAATTCACATTCAATAGGTACATAAAAAATGTCAACTATTATTTTATTTGTTATGTTTAATAATTAATATCCAATAAGAATTTTATCTATTCCTGAACAAAGGTAGTTAAATAACAGGTTATAACAATTCGCGTCCGATGTATTTGTTCAAACATTTTATAGCCAACTAGCTGTGCCCGCGAATTCGTCTGCGATGATTTTCTAAAATAAAAGTAGCTTAAATTACTGCTTATTACATCTATCTGCCGTTGAAAGTCCCATCAAAATCGGTCCAGCCGTTCCAGAGATTAGCCAAAACAAACAAACAAACAGACAGACAAAAATTGTTTGTTGTCTACTAACGTAAAAAAACAAACAGTTGACGGGATCTAGAAGCTGTGTGTATGAAAGTTTATTATGTAAAAAGTAAAGTTTTTGAAAACTATCGTAAACACTGGAATGGGGCTATCAATGTATTTATGATAGATGTGACAGTGCTATTATTACAGTTATTAGTAGACATTTCAAAAGTTTCAATTAGCGCATTCTCTTGTTAGTTGTAGAGGGCCGTCCTCTACGGGGCGGGGCGGGTATGTGACGCGCCATTTGCCGGCAGTTGACTACGAAGCGTGCTCGCGTGCGATACTCTCTACTGTCAAGCTGGAGTGTCCCGTAGGTCCAGTATGTTTAGACAATTTGAGAGTTTCCGATGGTCCCGCGACTATGACCCTCCGCCCTGTCGGCGAAGTGGCCGCACGCTCCGAACCTTCGCTGCTCCGTTTACTTGACGCCGATAAGAGCGGTCAATTGAGTCGTGCCCGTGATCGCCTATCCACTTTCTGTAAAAAACTGCGCCGCACCATCAGTGAGTTTCATTTCTCTCGTTGAAAAAAAAAACCATGCCGCGTTTTCGATTTGTTGCTAATAACCTTCTCGTAAAGAATTTGTGCTTACGTATCAGGTCGACCAGTAAACATTATTTTTATTTTGTACGTATCATGTATCACACGTGTAATGGTTTCATCAATGTCCTAATTCTGCTTTTGTGTTTTGCCGCGACATGCAGGCGACGTGGATACTCCTAAAAAGGCCGAGCTGGCTTCGGAAAAGAAGGCCGGCGGCTCGCATCGTAAGTGCTAGATGTGGCGCAGATCATTAGCTCGATTGTAGTGTTTTTTTATTCACATTATCATGGTGTGTTTCACGTTACATGTGGCGAGAATCCCCCTGCGCGAAGTAAAAATAAATGAAACCTTGTTCATATAATCGTATCAATCGAGTCGGGAGGATTATCGCACTGAACTTAATCCGTTTACTGTCACCCTCATCGTCTTCTACGGTTGGTGTCGTGTTTTAGTTTATATTTCATTTTGATTGACTTACATATATTTTTGTATAGATTTGATGGAGCTGTAGTTTACATACATGAACGTTTTGCATTTATTATTTTTGCTTGTTTGTTGTTCCCTGTAGCGCTTCTGCGAACTTTATTTCATTATTTCAATAATTTCTGATAAATTCTTTAAAGGAATTTATTAGCACGAAAGTCCTCATAAAATACATATAAGTCAACGGTGGTTGCATACTTAACAGCAAAACAATAATAAAATTTATATTTAAATTGCCATGACGATAAATTATTATTTGTATAATTAATATTACGACATTATTCTATGTGCTTCTTTCGTCTTCCTATTCCCGTATATTGACAGTTCAATTTGCACGCTAAGACGTTGTATTTAGTGTGTTAATTTCTATCCACAACAAAACATACGCGACGATACATGCAATTATTAGAAAGTGAACTGAATGTTTGTTTTTTTTAACATTCCCAATAATAATCACTTTCTTGTGTTACTGCAACTGTGGATAATGTTTGCTTTACGAATATTTTGCATCAAATAATATTTGTTATTGTTATACATACCTAAAGTATATATAATTATGTATGTTTATTTTCTTGTTACGAGTGTTGTGTGTGTTGTAGTTTATCTTCTATCTTTTCACTTGTAACAGAATGATTTTAGTTCGCGCTGTTTCTATTTTCCTCGTCTGTCGTGAGGTAATGCATGTTAACTGATATTGACAGAAAATCAATCATTTTCGAGAGTGTACAAGCAGTCGTAACCGCACCCGTGGCGTTTATTGACGCAACCTCGCAAACCCTTGCGCAGTACACCCTTGTTTATCGTTGGATATGTTTATCTACATAATTTGTTCCCTTTATAACCCAGCCCTAATTGGCGACTAACTCAGTTAGAAACGTCTTTTTATTTGGTGTGTTGATGATTTGTGTATAATCTTTTCTAGAATGTTGTACTCTAAATATCATTTAACCAATCAAGCCCCTACGTCACGCGTACCTACTGTTGTTAACCAATATGATTTTAGCTTTGTTATAAACTATACGAGTTACTAGAGAATAATATAAATTATTGTTTTAAGTGATTGAAGTTAACAAAAGCATTTAGTCATAAAATGTGTTGAAAACTACGATCAATTACCGAACTTTATCATTTAGCGTTTTAAATACATATTATTATGTCATATCTACTTTAGCTTAATTCTAACTTGTTTTAAGAATACACGTAGAAGTGACACTATTGTAATTCGTTTCTACAAAAAAATGTTGCGTAACGAAAAATATTTTAAACCAAAGTATCGAAGTCGAGTTGGTTTTTTGGTTAGTTTAATTAAAATTCCGCAAAATTTTATGTTAATTTAATGGCAAATTTAACAATAATACGATAATAAAATATTTAAAGAGTACCTATTATAATAATCGATTATAGGTATTTCATTTCAAGAAATTATTAAACAAATGTTTATTCAGTATTACGTACAACCAACGCAAATACTAATACAGGTTTAAAAATAGCATATTTCTGTATGTTAATCGTACTTTTCAACGGCAAGAAATTCATTGCACCTGTTTCGGCATATTAACATAGCTTGTCTTTATACTTTGCTATACAAGGATAAATGCATAAAGAATTTGTCTTGTTTCAACATTAATTCACATGATTAATTTAAGTGCTCAAAGTATTTAATGAAGTTCATAACAAAATGTAAAAGTATTGTTGTACTTGTAATTGCTATGGGCTCTATGGTAATTAATGTATTTTTAATTGTAACGTGACAGTGTTCACTTTACGACCGTGTGACAGTGGTGCTGTGTTATTGATTCTTAAATCGATTTTGTTACTATGTAACTTTGTTATTTTCGTTCATCTTCGAGTTTAACGATTTTGGATGCAGTCCTTAGTTACTTTCCTGTACCTACCTACTTAGCAGTAAGCCGATTGTGGCAAAATTTCTTGGTCGCTTGCGTGTTTCGAAAAGCACCCTAGAGTCCTCGGGCCGGTTGTGATGTCATAGTTAAATAATAGATGAGAAAAGCCGTCGGGCTGCATAAAACTTTCAACACTAAAGCTGACCTCCACCAATCCGCATTATAAGACAGCCAGCGGGGTGAAGTTACTTTAATGGTATATTTTTGTTTAAATAATTTGTGCTAAATTACTTACACAATTTTATTTACTTATTGTGACAAATAAATTAATTATCATAATGTTTTTTTTTATAACCACGTAGATTGTTTTTGTTGTTGTGTTATTTAACAAAACTATGTAGCGTTTGATCAACTTAAATTTTTATATTTGGTCTACCTATTTATGTAGGTATATGGGAGTCGTTCTTCACAGCACCGACCACACTTTGCAGGCCAGTGCGATAGTGGGAACTATTATCACCCATCTCTGATTTTGAGAGAATTCGTAATTTGAAATTTTAATCTGCAATAGACGTCATTTCGGATTAAAACGCAAAGGCTATTGACGCGAAAAAAGCTACGGGTACTTCCCGGAAATTAAAAATGGCAGGTTTACGTCACTCAACATCACATCAATAAAGGAAATATACGTTTCAATGGATTAAATTATGTCGCATCCTCGATATCCGTTGTATGTTCCTGTGCCATGTGATGTGACAGCTTGCTTATAGGATTTGTATCTTTAATACAATCATTTAGTGATGGCCGTAGTTGTCTGAAATATTAGAACACTTGAGTGTCTACTCAACGGTGTGTTATTGTAATATTTATTTAAACGCATGTTACTACGAACTTGAGTAACATATTATTGCGTCTATATTATGTTATGTTAATGCAACAATAAACTAATTTATATCGCAATAAATTTTTATCATGAAATATGTACGTAGGCGAAATTATTTTGTAGCAAACTTTGATAAGAGGTAATATAAGGGAATATACTTCCATATTTGTTTCATTTTTTGGGATTTTGCCATCCACCGTTTTATAATATTATTGAACTCGTGATGTTTAAACTAAATCATAGAAAATAACCAGAAAAGTTTTGCTTGGGACGTACGAAGGAGAGATTAGATGTCCAATTACTCGGTCATACTGCAACCACCACCAAAGTAATGAAATATAAGGAATACGCGTTATGACAAAGATATAACATAGCATAGCGTTCGTTATTTGCTTCAACTTTAGCTGAATGTAAGCTTCGGTTTACACCATTACTAAGATAAATGGTACAGGCCTAATTACTCCACGAGGAAAGAACTGATTGATAATCCTGAAACCGCTGAAACACTTTTTATTTAACCATAACTAGGAACCATTTTATTCATCACTTTTCAAATAAAACTTAAATAAAGTTCGTTTATCCACTGCTCTTTTTGCGCTAGGAGTTATTAAAATAAGTGTTATACTATACAATTACAAAGAAACAATAAATATGTACCAAAATTAATCATTACTGTTTGTATTACGCACACACGGATACTTGCTGACACACCGAAGTAACACAGACTTAGCTTAGGGCGCGTTTATATGACACGATAGCTTTCGCGCAGCGAACTCTAGGGAGGCCCAACTGCTAAATAGGGCCTAATTGACAAGTGTTTTAGCAGGAAAAACTGAATATCTCGACATAAACCAGTTTTACCGTCAAGTCAAATTAGTTTAGTTCGTTAACCAAACCTATAAAATTATTTCCTTGCCAACATACCTGGGTATTGATTTTTTATTCCGATCTCGATATAAGATAAAATTTAAGTGTCACGAGGTCGAGATCTGTTTTTTACTTGTGATCATGATGCCTAGATCTGATGTTTTTGTAGCACGTGCCAATGCAACTTTAAAAAGTTTTGTCATTTTTTAACCATTTTCAAACATTTTTTGTTTTTGCATTAATTGTTTCCTTTAGTAACAAAGTAATGATTTTACTTTGATCATAGGTTAGGTTGGCAGGATGAAAAAATGTGCGATAATGCCTGATAGCAATAATCTATAATATAATTAAAAATTGTACACCAGTTCAACCTAAAAAAAACCTTTAACAAAGTAGAAAATACAGAAGTAATATTGCTAGGGTTTATTTTGGAACTTATACGAGGACTCTACATTTCGAATCAGTAATCTCAGAATTTTGCATCACATTTTCGAACGGAAAATAATTCGAGGAGCCCAATTGCGTGCAGTCCGTTCAATATTATACGGAGTACAAAGTGTATAGACTGGAACGAGCTCCCTACTGAGGTTCTTGAGAGTTTAGGTTTGGGTAGCCACTTCTCTGGTGTTGCTCATGTCCATAGGCGATGTGACATGTGACCACTAATCATTAGAGGGCCCGTCTGATCTTTGGTCAGCCCTTCAAGCTGTAAAAAATGAAATAAACAGTATTACGCACTAGGATTTCCTCTGTCGCGTTTGGATACACGCAATATGTAAGACGTCACGAACGAACTAGCCCCTAGAACAAACATTCATCTGTCACACATTCGTCTGCCACGGCCCTGGGGATGTTTGTAAACATTTTTGTGTTTAAATTCTGCGGTCGTGGAGTTAGACTCGCAATGATGACATGACATATTTCTACCCAAACAGATGGCTTGGATGTGGGCCTGGACATGAGTCTTCATATTCCTTCTATAGTCTCCGTCATGTAATAAATTGTATTGGGCCTTTCATTTTAAAATATTGTTGTTACTTTTGTTACTTTTGTCTATGTTTTCGGTGTGCAATCAATAAAGAGTTTAAATTAATTAATTAGTAGGTTAGCTTATTCTTACACTTTTATAATTATTTTTATATTTCTATATAATTATACTTAAGTGCCTAAATTTTTATAATAACGATAACCAAACATGGATTTACGTGGAATTTATTATTATTTTTTACACATCTTCACGTGATCAAGCACAAGATCTACTGAGTGTGAAATTTCATACGATCAGTTTAGCCTTATTCCTAGTACTAATACCGTGACATTCTTATCTTCATAAAAAATATCATAGTATTTTTAACGTACATAATATTACACAAAATGTGACGTCACCACGACGTGACACGGCAGTTATTTCTTGAAAGATATTTCTAAGTGAGTTCTTAGGCATCAGTTGCTCAAGTCTGCTAATTTATAGATGCCTCAATTGCGTGTTTGAATAATTTTTCATAATAATATTTGATATAAAAAATCTGCCAAACTATTACGACACGATGCAATTGAAGCATTTATAAATTAGCAGGCTTGGTTGGGCATCAGGTCGTAAGTCTGTTCTAAATTTTCCGTCGGGGCGTTCAAATAGTGCGAGAGTTTAAATCGATGGCGGGTGTTTGTTTGCAGGCAAGGACGGCTCGAAGGTGACGACCGTGGTAGCGACGCCGGGGCAGGGCCCCGACCGGCCGCAGGAGGTGAGCTATGCCGACATGAAGCTCATTGGCAACGGCAGCTTCGGCGTCGTCTACCAGGCCAAACTGTGCGACACGGGCGAGCTGATTGCGATCAAGAAGGTGCTCCAGGACAAAAGGTTTAAGGTTTGGAACTTTTGATGTATTATGACTACGCATTTTGGATAATAAATAAACGCTTACACACTCATACCGACGCAGTAGGATTATCTGCGTCGCGATTGGCATTGACAACATCAATACGATATCAGAAACACCCGAGATCAAACAATTATCGGTCGCGTAAATGTCTGCACCGGCTACTGACTCGTTCTAATGTTCACGAACTTTACTCGATTTGATGTGTGTTTAATAATTATAGTTAGGAATTTAAAATGAAAATTGATATTTTACTTCATTGAATGGTTTTTTTGTTTTTTTATGCTATTGTTTAACTCAGTTTTAATAAAATAATATTTCACATTTTTTATATCCGGCATATTCTATAATTGTTAACAAACTTTATCCTTACAATTAGAGATCATAATTTACTTTGCCGTATTTAACACTAATTAAGCGGATTTTGTGTTTGTACTTCTATCCTACATAATATAAACAACACGTAACGTATTTTCTACTGATTACAGAATCGAGAACTACAAATCATGCGGCGACTGGAGCATTGTAATATTGTCAAATTGAAATACTTCTTTTACTCCAGCGGAGAAAAGGTATTTATTTTATTAACGTTAATAACTAACAAAACAATTGGTTTAATAGCTAATGTTATTTAATACCACAGATAGTGTTAGTTGTGCGTTATTAAGGGTTTATTCTTTGTTTATCTGAGGAAAGGTGGCAGCGCCCGCGGCGGTTAGCTCACTACTAAACGCATTGGAGTCTCTAGATGTCACAGTATGTCTAAAGTACCAATAAAAATTCTTACGCTAGTGTGCTAACGCACAATTAGGTTCATATGATTTTTGGCAAGGGTTACCGATTTGTATTTATAATGCATTTTGTATTGTAAGACTATGTATGTATTGGACATATAAATATACAAGTGTTACTTGTCAGTTATCGGTCGGTGACCTAATTACCCTTAATCGGTTGTATGCGATGTGAATTCTTTGATGCGAGTTGTGGTTGAAGCGAACATAAGTAATCATTTCACGCGGCTCTGAGCTTTTAGATTTGAAATCGGTTAAAGCTCTGGACTTTTATGTTTTTCTACTCAAATCACATTTTGAAACAGGCTCATCGAAATGACTTACCTATTTCAATTGGAGGTGGTGCTTGTTTTGTTATTTTCTGTTTGTTTCTCTTGGATTCAACTAACGGCTTGTTCATTCATTATCATCATCTTTTATATTTATATGAATCAAATCATATATCAAATGCGGTCAGCAATTGATATGGTGGCAGAAATAATTATAATAAGGTTTTATGATACATCGGTACATAAATACAAATGCCTATTATTGAATGCCTATACAATAAAAGTAAGAAACCAAATTTCTAATTTAGTCTTAAATTACTATTTCTATAAAACGCTTCAATTTTGTTTATCTTTAGTTGTGCAACATTTCAAATTATTTCCTTCTATTTAAAACATTACATTGAAACATTTCAATTAGCATTATAATTGAGATTTGGGTTAGTTGCACATTCGCGAAAAAAAGAATGAGAAGGGCACGTAGGCACACGCGTATGTGACGAGTTTTTTAACGCGCGTCGGACGCTCGGCGCAGGTGCAAAAGTACGCACACCATCCCGCGAGCTTGTCTCTCCAAATAAATAAATCATTTGAGCCCCGACGCTACGCGTCCACGAATCGCACATGTCGGTCCATGAAGGCCCAGCTTCGCAGAAACATTAAAGACCATTAAAATTGTACTAGCGTCGCTGCGCTAGGTTACGCGGCAAGTCCTAGAGACCCGCGTCTGAGTCCGAAGCGTGTACCCCGCACCCGCGCGAGTTTTAACGTTGGCGAAGTCGTATTAAGCAAATACTATGTAAATCACTTCCGATGTACAAAGTTTAAAACTAACCTTTTTTTTGCTTGCGGTCTTAAGATTTTAAATTCTATTTGTTTTAAAAATGACCCATTGACAAGTGGTTAAAAAATCTCTGTAATAGGTTTTATTAAGGTAATCGTTCACACTAATTCAAACTGAGACATTAAATATTTAGAAATAAAATAATTAGAAAGAAATATAGAAAGAAAACATATTTCGTTATTTTGCCACAATTAAATATAGAAATAATTAAATATGTAAATAATTTAAATATATAATAATTAAACATAATTATACTAATTCAATTACATACATGACCGCTCTTTGCTTGATGCAACGCCCTTTCTACTGAATTTACGAATCTTGTTGATAAAATAAACATAATCCATTAATTCTGAAACTTACTTTACACGCAGTATTTTGAGTATAGCCTAAATTCTTATACTGCGCGCAAAAAAAGTTGTGAAGAAATACTCGTGTGAAAAAATAATATTAAGTAAAAACTTAGGTAAAGTCCAACACTTCGGTTAAAACAACAGCTCGCACCGATGACTCTGGCTATTATTGTGTAAATCATATCATCAAGTTAAATAGGTGTTTCGTTTAATTATGAGGAAAATATAGATTTTTGTTTTTTTTAACATCGTTGTACCGGCGCCATGAAAGTCATTAGAGTTACGGCTCCCTTTCAAATAGACTGGCAAGATTGCTGTAAAATTAATTTCGACAATCTCGAACAAAATACCCAAAATATGACAGTTGCGCATCACTATGTATTTCATTTGCAGTAAAATTACTTCAAAGAATTTTAATTACATAAAAATAAAGCAATACTACAAAAACTCTAGTTATTCAGAAGAATAAATAAATTAATGTTGTTCTTAATACAAAAAATAATAAATAATTACAATGTATATACAAAGAGTTTTTCTTTTTATAACGTTCATTTAAGGAAGTATTTATCATAGATACTGTACCAATAATATGTCAGTAATATTAGGCTATTTTCTTACACTAAGCAGTCATGCTCGTGACTGCTCTGTATACAAGTAACCTTCACCTCGAGACGTTACGATCGCAAGCCTTTGTATTGTGATGTATGTGTGTGACATGTGAACGTGTGTCACACGTGGACGACCTTTCGACTAGCCTCATTATATTATTTCAAACACTTATTTAAGTTCTATTTCATTCTTAACACGTACGGAAATGTTTTGCGAATAACCTTCTTATGTATAATTTTACTTAGGACGCTTCTTAATTTTAAACTCTTTAAACTCTCTCTCACTCTCTCTATAATATATATATAAGTATTATTATTTCTAAATGTATAGTATACAATTATTTTTTTCCTGTACATATTAGTCATACATGTTTCATTCATGTATCTAGTTCAAGGTTTCCCATAGTAACATTTAAAATACAGGAGCCAAAAGGCTTTGGGCGCTTGCCAATCTGATAACATTTGTTTGAGCTTATGTACTAACCTTTGTCTTTGTCGTCCTAATCCTAGTTACTATACTATAGTATACTATATAATTATAGCTTCGATAATATTCTTCTGTTCAACAAGTACCTACTTACAAAAATCTTGATATTATATCAGTCCTTATGACCTGAACTGATTATTGAACTAATCCTTTATTTATTCTAAAACTTAAATATTGCAATATTAATAATATTTTTTTTTTATTAGGAGTCAAAATCCTTAGACTAGCCATGCAATGAGGTTAGGAGGATAGGGATAATACGAAATGTGGTTTTATTTATTCCAGAAGGACGAAGTGTACCTGAATCTGGTGCTGGAGTATATACCTGAGACGGTGTATAAAGTTGCACGTCACTACTCCAAAGATGAACAAACCATACCCATTAGTTTTATAAAGGTGAGTTTCGTTTAACACAAATATTACTTCATAGCTTTTTCGTGCAACTCTTTCCTCATCTCTAGTTCTTTCATCTTTCACCTAAACTGGCCACTTCTCCAATTTTTCTATCTTGTTCTTTCATTTAAATTAAACGCTTTCTGGTAGAGACTGGTTTCAGCTGCAGAACCAATTTCTGCACCTATATTCTTGACGTTGTATGTGACCATTTCCTGGGACTATTATCATTATTATTTTGTATTGTATTGTACCATACTTACGTACAAAAAGCAACAGTACAGTACAGCAAAAACTTTGTATTGTACCCTTTTTTACGAATATTGTGCGGACGGAGGTGTATGAAATTTGGCACACTTATAGTTTATTTCTATACAGAGGAGTGCAGAATGCTAAACTTTTTTTAAAATAATGCATAATAAATACATTAAATTGATAAATATAACATTACACACACTAATGTTAGTTACTCTATGCACACTAACATGCCTTTGACACGATATGACGTTTGAAACGTACCTACATTCATTGTACGTGGTGTGTCAATGTAAAGTAACCGTTTGACGGAGTGAGTTACGGTCGAATTTCAAGCGCAGCGCGGGTAACTAGTATCATATAGATACATATTTATGTAAAGTTCTGACACAGGATGTTAATTTGCCTCACTGGCTATCGGTTGCCACATGCTAATTATTTGAGTGTGTCATCTTACCGCACTCTTTGCTCTGTGATTTGTTGAAGAACAAAAGATAGTACTTGGAGCTGTGAAAAAAAAATGCTTTATATTTTTTAAAAGAAAATATACCTATTACCTACTTTCCGTCAATAACATGTTACAAAGCGTAATAAAGGCATATTTTTATTAGAAAACTATTAAAAATTCACATTTTCCGTGTCCAACTGTCCACATCTTCCCTTCCGAAATCGATACCATATTGACGGTACAAAATTATTCCATTGTCATTGGATTAGCATAAACTTTAAAAATATCATTCGTTCGATTAGTGAAATAGATTAAAAATTGGGTAAATAGAATATAATAGAACATTGTAATAAAAACTCAGTTAAATTCTAAATATAGTCATATTTAGATCCTAATCAAACTTTAAACTTCTTATATCAATTTCTCTTTATTTCCTCTGAGACTTGTCGACTTTTTTTAGCATGTTAAGGAAAGGAAATTGGAAATAGCAAAGCGGAGCTTCTCATTTATAGGTGTGTGGCAGTAAGGATATAAGTTATTATAATTGTTACTTTTATTCATTTTGACGCATGAAAAACGCTAGTTTATTTCTAATTTATGTGACTGTTATACATATATATAATTTCCCATAAAATTCACTTTTTACCTTTCACCATGTATGTGGCACTACTCGTACCTACTTCCAAAGATATGAGAATGTGGTGATACATGACAATAGTAAATGTGATGTTTGTTGTTTCCGACAGCTGTATATGTACCAGTTGTTCCGAAGCCTCGCATACATCCACTCGCTGGGAATCTGCCACCGGGACATCAAGCCGCAGAACCTGCTGCTGGACCCGAAGACGGGCGTGCTCAAGCTGTGCGACTTCGGCTCGGCCAAGCACCTCGTGCGCGGCGAGCCGAACGTCTCCTACATCTGCTCGCGGTATTACCGCGCCCCCGAACTTATCTTCGGGGCTATCGATTACACTACTAAGATTGGTGAGCCATTTTGTTTTTAAACTTAACTCATCGCGGTTTGAGCAACGCTCGGTCATCAAGGAATTGTATTTTGTACGCCGATATTTCGACCAAGTTGCATGATCTGGTTGTCCATATACGACAGTAACATCCAAGGCTTTACTGATGCATTTTCGTTAATTATCGTTTTACCACGCCTACCTTTAGTTTAGCCCGGACAGTACTCGTGCACGGTGGTAGGTATTTTTACGTGCCTAGTACCAACCTCCATCTAAAATGTTAAAATATTTTAAACGTGTTTCGGTTGGAATGTTGGACTACCAGACTTTCTTTACGTCTTGGTGTTACTGATGTCTATGGACTACGGTGAACACTTAGTCGTTTGCTACCTTAATTCCATAAAAAGGTGGTTTGTCTGTTCGTCTGCTAGTTTGTCGGCAATTTACATTAAAAAAGAATAGGATTTCATTATTTTATTGTGTTCACTATCTTGGACTTGATCGTCACATAAGTGAGATTATTGTCGAGCATTAATTTATCTAAGTAAAAAAATGATATTAATAACAATAATTTGATAATAAAATTTGGATTCGTATCGTTTTAGTATCACCAACACTTGCTGTGTTTTAATACGGTTGAGTGGAACAGTGGTTTATCAATTTTTTGTATAACACACAGATTTATACACAATTAAGTTTAACATTGAATTAACAAAAACTCGTCTCGTTATGTAATCGAACATTGTAATTTTGCTAGGTGAACAAGGTTATGTACTAACCGGGTTGGTGTGTAATGTGAGAATATGTTATTACAGATAGGGTTGCCAACTGTTCGGATTTGTCCAGACTTAAGGATATTGTCCGGCTTTTTGAGATTTCCGAATAATTATAAAAAAAAATAAGCATTCCATAATACTTTTTTTTTTTTTTTGAACTACAAAAATTTATTAACTAAATGTCATTTCAAAAACAACTGACTTGTACCTTCTAATTCGGCTTACTTATCAAATATTAAATTACAAAAACTTATTTTTTGTCTAAAATATCCGATTTTTTTAGAGATGTTCAGATTTCTTTAATGTATTTTATTAAACTATATCCTACAAATTGTTGGTGTGTACATATAAATTTTAGAAAATGTTAACCCTATATACGTTGTAGTAGACTAGCTAGTAGTGAGTGTGTAACTGTGTGTGTGTGTGTAACGCGAGAACGTACGGTTGCAGATGTGTGGAGCGCGGGCTGCGTGGTGGCGGAACTATTGTTGGGCCAGCCGATATTCCCAGGCGACTCGGGCGTCGACCAGCTCGTCGAGATCATCAAGGTGAGGCCGCTTTGACACTGTTTTGTCCTCTTTGTTAGGTGTTGCACTATGTGCGTGTGTATCGGTGGCCTTGGGCGGTCTATGATGATGCCTATCGGTAACGGGTTTGATTCCCGGGTTGGGAAATTTCTCGGTGAGGTAATTTAGTAAGTGGGTCGTGTTTGCGCGTTGGCGACAACGTATGGCGTATACGTACATAATATACTGATTTATCATGTTAAAAAGTTTCCTTTTGAAATCCCTGGGGAGTCAACTCTTCTCACTACGTACTATTTTTGGGCAGTTAACGGTATTTAGTACGTTTCGTGGAAAAGAAATCTAATATTTGGTAACTTAAATTTATTTAAAAATTTACAGGTACTGGGCACACCAACACGAGAACAAATCCGCGAGATGAATCCGAACTACACAGAATTCAAATTTCCACAAATCAAAAGCCATCCTTGGGCGAAGGTAAGAAAACGCTTCGTATTCGGATTTTGTAAAGTTTATAATGAATGATAAGGTTGAAATTTTATATTTTATAGCATCTGTCATTACATAAGCCCCATCAGTCTTCACGTGTGTGAAGTAACAATTATATTCAAATACACATTTAATGTCATCGAAACATACTATGTAAGGTCGTAGATGGGGATGTACGAATTTTATAAGCATATTAATATATTACGTGGGGGTGATTTCTATTGTTTGTCTATATGGTTACATCGCCCCCGTCATTGCAGTTTATGTTGGAGCGTATGACGATGCCCAAGTCTGCCACTGACCACCAGCGCATCAGAGTAAGCCCAGCCATAGCCGCTCCACACTCACTGAATGCCTTCGTGCTATATAATCGTTGCTATATAATCTTACAATTTAAAAAACCGACTTCAAAATAAACCAAATTTAAGACTTTGGTTTTCTCACGGATGCCATTGAACTGGACCAAATTGAAACGGAAGCACCAGGTTTTGAATCAAAAAGGGATTATCCAAATCGGTTCAGCCATTCAAAAGTTGTGAGGTAACAACGTAAAAAAAAATACAGTCGAATTGAGGACCTCCTTTTTTGAAGTCGGTTAAAAATGCGTTGTCGATCTTTCCACGAGGAAATCACTTACGAAATATTGTCCACAATTAACTTTGGTTTACAACATTGTGTTACGAAAGCATTTGGTAACCAATCTATTCGTATTTTGTCTATTGAGCACACTACTTCGAAGTTGTTATTGTGATGATACAATACAATTTATAATTTATGTACAATGAGGTCTTTGGAGGTAGACAAGTATGAACTTGTGACAAAGTCATTGTCGAATGTGTTAATATACAACTATTATTTCATAATATACAACTAAATATGCTATATAGTATATTTGAACGTTAATTAGTTCTGTGATGGATAATCTGATATTTAATTTTATAATGACCGAACCGAATATTCAATGTGATATTCAGTCTTAAAGTATTATAGTGGTGTGCGTATCAAAATGCGGATACATTGTGTCGGTCGGCAATGGCAGGATAGCCTTAGGCATGTGTTGAATATAGATCAAGACTAATGTTTTGCGCCGTCTTTCACCGCAATCTGTGTGTTGGTATTCAGTGTGCATTGACAAAATGCTACTATTGAGTGTTGTTTGTTTGATTACCGATGTTTAATGTTACCATACTTGTGACTTGTCATTCAGTCATATCAGACACATTATCATCACAAGACTCCTTTCATTACAAGGCCATAGTTCCATTCACTACGTTTAATAGATGTGTCCTAACCAATAACAATGTAAATACGTTCTGTATTCATCGTTTTTATAATATGTATACTCTTGTCATTGATCGGCTGCTAACACGAGTGGAAATTATCACTGAATCAGATATAGACTAAAAATATATGAGTTGTGCTAAGGTGAGGATTAATTAGTTTACTGTTGTAAAGAATAATTAGGCCGAAATTCCGATTGTAAAATTAAATTTATCAAATGATTCCACTTATTACTTACTTATTAGGAAATGCACGATTGGCAACTCGGGTCTTTTCGTCAGTCCTTTAGGCCTTATAAAAACATGACTGCCTAAGGGCGTAAGTAATATAGTGTATTCCCATTACACTCATAGTTGAAACCGCTGACACGATGCTGGTACGTCATAATTGGACGTAGTTATGCGATAACGTTCCAATCCACAATGACGGCAATTTGAGAAAAATGCAATTTTAGTGTTTCAGTGCTACACTTTTTTACCCTAACTAGTATAGGCGAATATTGTAGTAAAATAATCATGACAAATTATCATGTACACTATCAAAAAATTTGGGTGACTTGTGAGTTGGAACGTTTTCGCATAACTACGTCCAATTATGTGATGTAGCTGTGTGTCATTGAGGTGTCTGCGGTGCGCAGCAAACTACAACATCCGGCGTTGCCTGTGTTATCGCCGCGACGTCGGCCAGTTTACATAATTATATTATTATAACCAAGTGATAGGTACCATTACGCCTTGACTATTGCCAGCAGTGATTGCCGTTACTTACTAAACGTGTAATTATTACGTTGGCATTTAAAATTGGTTAATTTGACGACCCGGCTGGCGCAATTGTTACCATGCCGGACCGCCGTTCCCAAGGTCCTAGATTCGATTTCCAGCGAGGCGGAAATTTAAATGAGTTTCAACTTCTCTCGGTCTGGGGTGTAGTCTTGTCTATGTGTTGTCCATGGCAAAGGAAATCCTAGCGTGGGGCTATGAGTGTAGCGCTATTATTACGTGTTTGATTGTACAATTCCGGTTGGTCGTGCGCTCGCGCAGGTGTTCCGCGCGTGCACGCCGCCGGACGCGATCTCGCTGGTGTCGCGGCTGCTGGAGTACACGCCGGGCGCGCGCCTGTCGCCGCTGCAGGCGTGCGCGCACAGCTTCTTCGACGAGCTGCGCGAGCCGGCCGCGCGGCTGCCCAACGGCCGCTCGCTGCCGCCGCTGTTCAACTTCACCGAGTACGAGCTCGCCATCCAGCCCTCGCTCAACGACTTCCTCAAGCCGCGGCCGGCGCCCGACGCGGCCGCCGCGCCCTCCGCCTCCGCGCCGCCGCAGCCGGACGACGCGCACGGTACGGTCACTTTTTGATGTTGACGATGGATGAGCCGGCGGGCCACCTGATTAGGTATAGGTGGTATCGGTATAGGTATATTAGGTAAAGGTGGTATAGGTATATTAGATATAAGTGGTATAGGTTAGGTTAGGTAAAGGTGGTTGATCTAGGCATCATCGATACGTTACGCAATCAAAACATGTTAAAAAAGATTATCCAGTCGTTACAAGGAGGATGAGGTGAGGATGGAGGTTACGCCGTAGTGATCCAGAAATGATCGCCATTACTTCCACCTCTGAAGATGTACGTTGGTAATAAGTTAAAATAAATGGTTAAAATAATTGTTTAAAGGAAGGTTTTGAAAGTAATAGAAATGAAGAAATACATTTAATATGGGTTTAATAATTTCAAATATACTTATTAGTATCACAGTGTGAACATGAGGTATTTTAGTAATGGGTTTTTTGCTTTTGTTTTTGTATTTCGATGGAGTCAAGTAAAATTGTGTAAGTATGTAGTACGTAGGCCGAATAATATGTATGTAATAGAATATGAATGTGTTGTTCTTGTTCGCAGGGGAGGCGAGCGGCGCCAGCGCGGCGCCGGGCGCGTCGTAGGCCCGCAGCCCACATCGACACTCGTTCGTATGCTATTTAGTGATAGTACTTTTCGTGTTGGCCATCGGGAAATTTATAATGCATAATAGGTGTTTTCGGCGAGTAATCGTGTGATACTGTAGTGTGATCGTCGATAAAGCTTGAGCTGCCGTAGTCGGTGAGAAGGGTAAATCCGCCGTAGATTCTTAACCGTCGCTACGTGAACGATTACTTTGTACTTTTGTAAGCTCAAATCTTTTATTTTCGTGTACATACCTTAAATGCTGCGTTTTGATGTTTATATTCGGTAAACGACAGATCGCCATCTGGATAAATTGTATTGTTTTATTGTTGAACGTCATCGAGTCACATGCTTGGTTCACTTAAATCACCTATTGAGAGATAGCCACATGATATTGTAGTGAGGGGCGTCTTTGCTTGAGCCGCGTTAACTGTAACCAGTAGGGGAGACATCCAGTAGTGCATTAGAATATTTATTGTTGTCGGAACGTATCACTTGCATTGCACGTGGAACTCGTACCAAGTGTATGTCTAGTGTTATATCAACGATGAAACTTAGCAGATGAAACGTTTTATTGCGTACATTGAAAGCATACTTGTAAATTTTATAACTAGCATAAACTGATCTCTCAAGATAATTTTAATATTTAATGATATCTCAGAATATTATGTATTTGTATAAACAATTCAAAGAATATAAAATTTAGATTTTACTACTTGTAGTTATTTGTTTATTTGGGCAACTTCTACATTTTTATTGCGGTGTACTTTACCTTGTCTTATCCAGCGCTGGATAAATGTATTGTATTTAATAGCACTGTCGATGTCCTATCGTCACATCATAGTTTTTTCGATAATGTATTCTATATTCAATAAATGATATTTCTGCTATGTAAAATTTGTCATTAATACACATATTAGTAGTCATTAATAAACAATGTTAAAATAATTAAAGTCATTGTAATAGTTTTAAGTATTCGAGTAATTTCATTTTGCACTTAAATTTGACATACAGTTACAAATTAGGTAAAAGGTATTTGCCTTTAATTTTAGACTAACAAAATCTTATTCATGGTTTAGATGTAGCTTTAAAGCGTAACCGTGTCGTTTAATTACCTGTCGCACCAGTCTTAATTAGGACTTAAGACCATTACCAATTAGGCAGCTGTGAAGCATGATATGCCTGCTGAATGATGGTCGCTCTCGACCACAGCCGCTGTCACAATAAATTTGGATTCGATTGGAATAATCGTTACCGTCTCGACCACTTTGTAATCGCATCTGATGATACCCCGCTTACATGCTCGCGCGAGCTGACACGAGTCTATGCGTCATAGCACGAAGATGAGCGTGTAAAAGCGAATGCGAGCGCACTATTAACACGCACGCGTCCATTCAGTTATCCACCAATTGTAATCAACGTGAATTAAAAGGCTCCGTTGCGATGAATTGCCATCGCCCACCATCTTTTGAGATGTTTTTTCCAGGTTATTGGTATGTTGGACAATTAAATAACAGTTGGAGTAACGTCATCTAACTTGGATATCAACTGAATGCTTCGCGAGCGTGTAAATAGCACTTCGCGTCCCATTCGTGCGTGAACGTTTCGCCACGAGGCACGAGACGAGTCGCGAGGCGAGCATGTAAACGAAGCATTGCAATATGGCGAGCCACAGCGAATGGATCACGTTTGCAAGTCGAGTCGGTCCGCTGTCATCTGTCATCCATACGATGAACACTATACACGTTGGGCCACGCGGCCCCTTATATAATACAACCTTGTATTACTATATATATGTACTAATTAATTACGTATAAATTCGTAGTATGTTAAGAGATGTAACGCGCTCGGCGCACGATTTCAAATCACACATAGTGGAGCTTAGTTGTCGTCCCTAAGGCTATTGATTTGCTGACACACCTTTATAATTCGTGTAAATATATTATAATTATTATCTTTATGGTATGACTTTTGAGTAATGCGAGCCCGTTTCGCGCCCGCGTCGCTCGGGCTCCATAAGGTACGATAGTTTAGATATGCATATTTTATTAAGTCTATCTAATATGAATTTTGTAATCGACGTTGCTTCTAAAGATCCTCTGTGTAAAAAGTTAAGACATACTAGTGACCTGAATGTTTGAAGCGATGTTATTGGAACGTCTTTATCCCACTGAATTCTCACTTTCACGATTTGCGTGCACATTTACTACTTGAGAATTTTCCATAAGATCAAACTTCGAAATGAGGTTGACTTATATAAATTATTTAAAGTAAAAAGAGTTTTCTTATAACTAGTACTGTAATATTAAATTTAATAGTGAGTGAAATTTGTATTTTGTTTTAATTTGTTTTACTGAATTTGAATACATCGTAACACCCATATCGTTGTTAGTTATGAATGAAAATAACATAATTATAAAGTAAATATTAAATGAATAGTAAGCATGGCTTTTTATTTCACAGTCAAAATTTAACATTTTTATTATATCCAATACATCCTACAATCACATTTGTCTGTCAATGCATCAAACTAAAGTAATTATAATTTTGGTGACATTTTTTTTACAACATCGAACGAGCAGGAGGAACGAAAAAATATATTTCTTTAATTTAACATCAGTACTGTTATTACATGTTTACCGAAGTAACTTTAGAAATTACATCTGATTATTATGTAAAATAAAAATGCTTATTTTTAATTTTCTCTATCGTTTTTATTATTTTTCTATTACAATGAATGGATATAACCTTATATATATACTATGAATATTTTTGGATCACTACAATCAATGCAACACCTATTTTCCCTTTAGTACGAAAACAATGTAAGTAGATGTCAACATCCAGGTATTAGTCAGGTATTTCCAAAAAACTGATAGTATTTCAAAGAAATGAAGATATTTATCTGTTCAGTTTCATAGGCCATAAGAGTTTTAAACATATACCTAAAGTAGGTAGCAGGATATGTTAAAACAATGAAAGTGCCCATAAAGTAACTGATGGGAGTGCTTGTCCGATGCTACGAGTACGATCATCGTCCGAAACGTACTTTCGTTTTCCGTAGTAGGCTTCCTTCTGCTATATTAGGTGGGCGTAGAATACTAACCCCATTAAAATACCGATACACCAGGGTATTGTAAGCGGCGACACAAGCTGGCCCCTGCTCGTTACGGCTGCTACCACTCTTGTTTGAGTCAGCTGCCAAAGCTGCTGTCAGCTGTATTCCAGCTGGGAGCTTGAGAGCCCGCTTCCTTTTCTTCACCGCACCCCCTGCACTATAGGTAAAACCGCCCCTGGCGACGGTGACCACTTACCGTCAGATGGGCTGTCTTCTCGTTTGTCGGCTATGAACATTGAACATTAAAATAAGTATGTGAAGTGGGGGATGCAAGGGGCTTATTCTGCCCAATCTTAGCTCCTATGCCTAAACTTAATCTATGCAAGATAATGAATAAGGACTGGAGGTCGCGCAGGCAGTTAAATCACGACGCCACTCGCGCCATCTTGCTACAATCAAGTGTGAAATATTAACGTGTTTCGGTTGCAATTTCGGACAGCTGTCGTTACTCCGGTACCTACGTTTAAGCCCCCGCTACGGAGTGAAACGACCACGGACCATCGATTATACTGCGTTTGTATTCTGTAATCAGGAACGGCTATAGCGCATCATGTAGTGCTCGTGTGCAATTAATGTCCTCTGCGCCCTGTAGACTGTTGTATCAAAATTCAAAATGCGCGGTCGAAATGAATTAACATACTATATTACGCGTGCAGCCTTTTAGACGGTTGTTAATTAGCAAACGGTGTTACCGTGTTAGAAGTTGGTGAATTGCTCTAGGATTATCCATTCTTTCTGGGACACAAAGTTGTGAATTGCGATTATCTGTGGTTCTATTAAATCATTGAATGTCATTCAGACATTTAATACGTCAAAAATAATTGACAATTTGACATAATTCAAATCAATCCATAAATTCCTTGATGATTCTGTGATTCATTCGCTTTCTCGGGTTGTATAAAACTTTTATTAAATTTTTTGGTTTCTGTTATTTTATTAAATGCTAAGAAAGTTTCTACAGAATACTAATACCGAATTACCGATACCCACTGTCATGGCGTAGGTTACAAAATCAGCTTATACATTTTCATATAAATTGAAAGAAAAACAATAACAATGCACGAGGCCTACGAAGTTACGCATCTATTAACTGCAACAGTGCAAATTGAATCAATTGCAGCTTATGGTAAATAACAGTTCTTATTATCTTTTAATAAATCCCGTCTCTGTTTCAATACTGTAATTTATTTTTCCAAATTTAAGAAATTCCAAGAAATATTAATAACCAATATTTTTGTGAACTAATCAGAAAGTTTAACTTATTTGTGTCAATTAAACATTTTCAGATGGAAATCTATTACTGGGAACTAGACAAGGTCATTTATTGATGTACTCACTTGCGGAAAATAATGGAAATCAGTTATATGAGTTGCAAATGCTCCAATATTGTAAGAACTTTAGTAAGAAACCCATACAACAAATTGAAGTTATCCCAGGTTTGGAAAGTTGTAAATTTAATATACAAAAATTTAAAAAGCATGTACTATCCGACAAGTTCTCTGGATACAGGCAGTGTCCTAAAAACAGGGTTCTAGGCATAAATCAGAGAGGCTCTTTGATTTTGGTATGAAGTATTCTTATATTTAGTTCAGATCAGATATATAATGTATATGGTTATTGAATGCACATAAGGAATTGAGTGTGCATTTGTAAAGAAACCTTGCATGCTCTTGTTTATAATAAGTATAAAGATGTTTTTGCAATGAATAACAAGTTTCTACATCAAAATGATAAAGGGAATTCATTGTTTTGGCAACCAGTTAAGAATAGATTATTATGATTATGCATTGAACTTGTAAGAGTACTTTTTGTCCATTTTCTTTATACTCTGTGATGTAATAAAAGTCTTTTAGTTATATTTTTTAATTCTTATGATTGGTGGATTCTTAATGGCTTGATCTATTGTAAGAAAGTTGGACTTCATCTATCCATCAGCCTTTTTGAGTCTATGTCTGAACATAAGTCTCCCCTAACTTGCATCACTCTTCTCTCGTTTTCTTCACATTTTCAGTCCACCTAGTGTGGTGGTTATCTTAGTCTTACGCTCCTTGTGCAGAAATGAGAGTTGGACTACCTATACTTAATTTGTACATACTGATGGATTGAACATTTTCATTTCAGAGGACAACTTGCTAATTTGTTTGACAGACAATGTATTGTCTACCTTTGATATTAAAGGAGTAAACTTTCCATTAGTTGCAACATTTCCAGAGACTAAGGGTGCATCACTCTTTGCCATAGACAACAAGGTAACATTTGAATTAATTTTGCAAATTAAATATAACAATTTGAGTTGCCTAGTTTGTTGAAATTTGTGGTTGGACGCTTGGGATGGGCACTTTTTAACCAATTCCAAAAATGGACAGGGTTCTCAATTTTGATTAATTTTTATTGTTTGTTACCATAGAACTCTGTCATTAGTTGATTTGGAAAATTATTTTCTTGATTAGGAGGATATATTTCCCATTTGGTCCCATTTAAATTTGGGGCAGAAATACTGCCGCTATTGGTGAAAAAATAGAGAACGAAATTTTGTATGACTTGTAAGTGAAATACATTAGTTTTGAGTTGTGTACTGTCCATCTTTAACTGGTGGAACAATGTTACAATGCCATCCAACACAATGCAATAATTTTTTTTTGTAATTACTGTTTATATTATGATATTATCTTGTATTCTGTATCTTATATTAATAATAACATATCATTCATCTTTATTTCAGTCAGCAACATCTATGACCGGGGAATCTAATTCTCTGGTTCACTTGTGTGTTGCTGTCAGAAGAAAACTTCAGCTGTATTATGGAAAGAATGGAGTCTTCAAAAAACATCTGTTTGACTTTACAATACCAGATGTACCTAAAGTCATGGCATGGGGCACACAGTACTTGTGTGTGGGCTTTAAAGGAGAGTACACATTATTTGATGTGAGTATTGCTATGTGTGACTACAAAATATATTTTTGATCTTGATACAAATTAAAATTTGGTGCAGTGTCAATAATATAATTATGCAGTTGTAGTAGGAATTTTAATACAATTTTGTGCCATTCAATGAGATTCAATTACAAATCAGAGATGATATGTTATGGAACAATTTGTTTTACCATTAAAGTCACATGGAAGGGGTTTTTTATGTGTATGTAGTTTACTCTGTTAAATGGTCACTTCAAAGCCAAACCAAATTATTGTGAATCACATGTATACCTATAGTCTAGGAAAGTCAAGGAAAACCTGTTATGTTATGTTTGATGTACTGGATCAAAGCTAAGCACTAAGTTGGTGAATGCAGTAGGATAATAAAATTCTGAAAATTTGAATTATTTATTAGTAGTAAATAATTATTATGTTATAATATATAAAATTTCAACAGTAAACAATAATTTTAGCTCTCTTCAAGGAATCCAAAAGAACTATTTCCGACAAGTAGTTCTAGGATGTTAGAACCAACCATAGCCAAGTATACTGAAACATCATTTCTACTTGGTCGCGACAATACTTCTGTGCTGGTTGAGGAGGCTAAGGAAATTGAAATTAAGAAAACTATCAAGTGGAATGAGGGTGCACCTATAGCTGTAGGTATGTAAATTAAGAAAATTCAAAGGATACATTTTTATATTAAATTAGCACCTCAATCAGAATTTTGTTTGTATAAAAGTATGGTCAGCTTTCAGAATACCAGAATACTCGCTCATAATGTGCATTATACAGAATATCAGTACAACTGAGTTGGGCCCTAGCATATAGTGACAAACTGGTTGCTTGTTAGTGTAGGCCTCTCAGATGATCGTGACAGAGGTCGCAAAGAAACAGGAAATTGGCAAATGATTGTCGACTAATATACGGGATATTTATTTACACAATAAACATTATCATTGATTTTATATTTTCTCACAATAATGTGTGCAAGTCTTAAAGTCTTACTACTAATTGCGCAAATGGAGTGATAACCTATTACATATTTAATTTTATCAATATTTGTGTAATCTAATACAACAAAGGAAGCATATAACAGATCATATTTTATCATGGACTTAGTGCTGTTATTTTTAAATTAAAACAAAGTAGGCTTTATTGTAAATATAGATGCGATTTTTTTTAATTCTTCTATTTCTGTCTGTGCAATTATCACGCGGAAAATACTTAACATAGTTGGATGTATAGTATATTTGTATCTTATAGTCTTGTTCATTATTTAGGATGTTTGTTATTCTGGGAAGTACCACGGCATAAGGTATGAGAGGTAGTATAGTATAGATGTTCTGTGGAGAGGTTAGTAATTAATGTTTGGACTGCTTTTGTATGTGTTGTAGTGAGTAAATCTGCTTCTTATTCATAAAACAATACTACTGACCACTAATATATTTAAAAAGCTAGATTATGTAATTCTAATAATGCCTGATATATTTGAAATTTGAATAGCAATTTGTTTTGGAGGTTGGTACTAAAGTATAGGTTTTTAATTGTAGTTGTATACAATTATACATGACTGGAGATTTGATTTCACCATTTTATGTCTATTTATGTATGCATTGTGTACATAAAGTGATAAATTTAGGTTTACCTTTTTTTTAGTTTGGGATCAACCATTTATTCTTGGACTTTTCCAAGACCAAGTAATTGTGCAGACTGTGGAACCACCTCTGTTTATTCAAACATTATCTGATCTAAATAAAGCAAGACTGATGTATAGGTAAGTTATATGTCTACTCTACTTAGTTAATACAAAGAAAAAAATATGCTTACATTTATTGGTCATGTTCGATTATTTGATGTCATACTATACTACCTTATAGAATATAAGTTACTTTTGATGAAATTTTTAAGCTATTGCATAGCTTTTATCGCGGGTCTTGAGCGTGGGGACCGAATCCAGAAATTCCGAAACGAAAAAAACCTAACACCACCAATCAGCGCCATCTAGTACCTTAATACTAAGGTATGGTACGTATGTTTTCTACAAACTAGATGGCGTTGTTCTGATATAATTATATAACTTCTAATAATTATAATTGCATAAGTTGATAAAAAATGCTATGCAATATCTTTACCGCGGCAGTCTCCGAGTGCCACATTTAATTTTTATTTTTATAGATAATTATATACGATCGATAGGCCTTGGTTTAAAAATCCACTAAGTATTAGTGGCACATCTTACCATACCATATCATACTCAGATAATATATGTAATTATTATATTATCAAGATATAACTTTCATCAAGAATTAATAATTTAACAGATGCTTATAAAGTTATATATCCATTAAGTTCTATGTACATTTTAGATGTAAGCGCGGTTTAATATTTGTGGCATCAATCGGCCAAGTGTGGTGTTTGAGTGCTGTGGATATAGCGAAGCAAAGGCAGCAGTTATTGAAAGACAAGCATTTCCAAATAGCGATAGATCTTACCGTAAGTATTTCCTTAATAATAAATAAACGCTGACGTACTTACTCCTTCCCCCGCACTAGGACTCGCTGTGTCGTGTCGTGGGAGGTACCGACAACACAAACAACATATCACCAACACCCATAACCTGTATCTGTCACATCATTAGCAACCTTATGCTGACGAAATAGAACGCATTTCTAATGTGATTAAGCAGTATCAGTATACGAAAATATTATTGTGAATTATAGTCGATTGTTTCAAAATATTGTTTGATAAAATTCTCTAACAGGAACAGTTAGTCTATGTTTAATAATTGAATAACATTGCATAATGTTACCTTAAAGGTCTGCGCACATTTCATCAACTCAACTCCGACTCGACTTCAATTCGTAGAAAAGCATTGTAATATAGGCCTTATACTGTGTTGCTTACGGTTGAAAATTAAATTTACTTGAAAGCTGTTCCACACGCGATTGAGGCATTGTATATTTACAACCAACTCCGATCCGGCCGAAAATTTGACCGTAAGTGACACGAAAGAAAACTCATTATTTTGCTTTTCTATGAGTTGAATCTAAGTGGAGTCGGAGTCGAGTTGTATGTGCGCAGACCTCTATAAATACAATTATTATACAGAAGGAAAAGGATGCAATGTTTTCCTTATTTATACAATCAATTAATGGTTTATAATTACGAACTTAGTGAAGCATTGGAATACGGTCATATTTGTTGCGAGAATAATAATTATTTCACTTTCGGTTACAGTTAAACTTGGTGTTTTTTTAATATTATTATTGTGATAGATTTAGAATTTACAATTTTAGGACTCGTAAGGTGATTTATAATATCTACAACACAAAATAATATCATTAAACTTAAGTTATGTACGGAATATAATTTCTGTGAATAATATTGTACAAAAGCTTTTTAAAACGCTTATCGCAAATAGATAAGCATTCGATTAATTAACACTCTTTAAAGTAGTAATGAGTTTAATGTAACAGGAAAATTAGCTTAAATGGTAGATTTGTTTTTTGACGTTGACTAGTTAAATCTAATTTTTATAATGGAATGTTGTTTTGCAATACAATGTTTCGTACTAAAATAAAAAGAAGAGAGGCTCAAATTATAATTGCAATAAATGTAAGTATTATTTTGTGTTGTAATTCAGGTATTTAACATAATTAAAATAAAATAATCGAAACAATGATTCGACGAATTAAAGATCGTATGGGGACTATGCAGCTTTTATTAAGCGTAAGTCGGTTTTGTAGTTTTTTTCGTTATAGACGACGTTGCTATTATTTCGATTCGGTAAACAGAATGAAATGAATCGTTTTACTGTCAGTTGATTTTAATGCTTTTTATCATGTTGAGTGTAGACAGTGTCCTTGGTGTTACGAATTATGAGGTGGTTGAGATCATGTACCATGAGGTATGCAGTCTATTCATTTACTTGCATCATGCATAAAAATACTTATGTATATTGTACCTGGTGTACACCCGCCCTCGCTTCTCTTCGGGAATTCTCCACACTCAAAAATTGACAGAAGTAATTTTTAAACCGACAGACAAGCAGACAAATATTCATTATTTTGTTTGTTACACAATAAACAAATTGTATCGCAATCAACAAAGCAATAAACGCAATAAACATAGGCCCCCAATAATCTTCCATGTTTACGCAGAGATTAATATTGTACTAACATAGATGAATTAAATTTAAACTTGTGGTTTGGTTTAATTGTGATGTTTATTATTTTCAGAAATTATCAGAATGTACCGAAGAGGAGAAAAAGCAGACAATCCATTCCATTCAGAAGCTGTTCGCCTACGAGCTATTCGACGATAAGAAATACGCCGAGTCCATGAATGAGTTCCGTAAGCTGAACACTGACCCCGCTGACGTCATCAAGCTGTTCCCGGAGCTAGACAACAAGCCGGCGAACAGCGATGAGAAGAGATTGAAGGGGAAGGATTTGGAGAATGCGTTCAATGCGTTGATAGAGTATTTGGTTGATTTGAGGCGGAATATTGGCAAGAGTGGGTCGCCGGAGGCGGGCGGCAGCAAGGACGAGGCGCCCAGCCAGCGAAATGTTACGCAGCTGTTGGAACTTATCGATACTACGCTTCTGAAATGTTACTTGCAGGTACCGTTGACAATATGTTATAATGTTACAATTAATATATCTTTATTAATGCTTCTTCACCAATCCGGACTGGAGCAGCGTAGCAAATTACTTAATAAGTTTTTTTATGGACTATAAATAGTTAGTGTGCTATCTTCATCCAGCACTACCCTTCGCTGTCACTCATGACAGATCGACTCAGAACAAGACTCAAATCGGAATGTTAGTCCTGTTAGTTTTTGTTAATAATAGTTAAGTTAGTAAATGCTAGTATGAGTCTCGTTCTGATTCGGTCACAGATGTGTTGTAACCTTTAAAAACTAAGATGATTGCCTCTAAAAAAGTGTAATTTATTTTCCCATTTCTAGACCAACGACGCGTTCGTAGCGCCGCTTCTGCGTTTGAACAACTGTCGGCTGGAGGAGGCCGAGAAGACGCTGCTTCAACACGGCAAGCACAGCGAGCTGATCATCCTCTACCAGACCAAGGGGCAGCATACGAAGGCGCTTCAGCTGCTCAAAGAGCAGGCCAAGCAGCCCGACTCCAGCCTTAAGGGATATCATAGGACTAAGATTTATTTGCAGCAACTTGGTGAGTAACACTACAATACAAAAAAATCCCATCGTTGTACGCTCTCAGCCTGCGTGCGTGTGTTTTTGTGTGCGTGTATTTGCGTCTTTTTGTACGTGTAAGCACCTCGTTGGCGCCCCTTCATAAAGTGTACATAAATTATTGCGTGTTAAAAAGAGGGAAAAGAGGGTAGATTGACTTTTAACGATTTTGATATTATGTTAATTATTTTCTTTGTTTAAAAACTGACCTCGCGCCTTAGGGATATAACTTTTATAATATCAAGAAATGATGTTTATTGATTCTAATAATATGTAATCGATTTGTTTATGTTATGCATAATTACTTAATTAAAATAATAATACCAAAGCATATCGTAATCAACACAATGTGTTACCCAGGTGCTGATCATATCAACTTGATATTTAAGTTTTCTGATTGGATATTAAAAGAACATCCCGAAGAAGGATTGAAAATATTCACCGAGGATAAAGTAGAGGTGGAGCAACTGCCTCGACCCAAAGTTTTGGACTTTCTACTGAGAGAACATGAGTCACTAGTGATACCATATCTGGAACACGTGATCCATACGTGGAACGACAGCAATCCGCTGTTCCACGACGCGTTAATCAACATGTATAGGGAGAGAATTACTGATAAGAAAGCGAATTCGACAGAGGAGGAACAACAGCATATTAAGTCGAAATTGGTGGCGTTTTTAACGAAATCAGCGCATTACACACCAGAGAGAGTGATTTTGCACTTCCCCAACGATGCTTTGTTCGAAGAGCGTGCTATTATACTGGGGAAGCTTGGAAGGCACGAACAGGCTTTGGCGATTTATGTACAATTGTTAGGTAAGGTGTAATGATAGTTGAATGTAATATGATAATGTCACAATCGTGTCTATAGTTAAATAAATAAATTCTAACACACTCATACACCGCGCTACAATTCCCTGTGACACGGATGGCGTGGACTACACAAATAACACATTACCCATGATCCGAGAAACACCATTTATCTCTGACATAAATATATGCCTCGGCTGGGAATCGAACCCGGGACCCTTTGCTTAGCAGGCAGGGCCACTGCCAGCTAGGCTACGGGATCGTCAAAACTGTCTTTGGGTAGTCATAATTTTACGTCTTTGCTTCAATAACGTGTAGTCAGTCACCAACCAGTCCACCACGCTGGCCAAGGGCGGATTGGCGGACTTCACACACTTGAAAAAATTATGGCAAACTCAAGTAAGCAGGTTACACCGAAGCAAGCGATGAATAAATTCTAAAATTAGAGGTGCGTCAGGATTTGAACCCGGGTCCCCGGTTCGGGGAGTCCAACGTTCAAACCACTCGGCTATCATTATCTACACACAGATACAAGTATGTAATAAACCCCCGTCACCACCGCAGGCGACGTCGACCGAGCGATACGCTACTGCGAGACCGCGAGCGAGGCGGCGCGGGACAAGGTTGACGTGTACGTGGTCCTGATGGGGATCCTCATGCGGCCGGAGTGCGCCGCGCTGGCCGCGCCGCTCGCTGCAGCTCCACGGCACCCCCGCGCCGCGGTGCCCGACCTGGAGACTACCTTGAGCATACTGGAGAAACATGCCGATAAGATATCGCCTTTGAAGGTATACTATAATGTTTCTAAATAATTAACCCAAAACCATCCCAACTTCTCCGTGTAAAAATGTATGTTATTTACATTTTTTCAATTTTTTCCTACACTGTTTATTAATTAAGGATAAGGAATCTCTACATTGCTTATTGATTAAGGATATCTTGCTCGAGTCTTGAAATGTATTGACATTTTTTCAGGCACTGTCGGTCCTGCCCGATTCAGTTCCGCTGGGGCGTCTGAAATATTTCCTAGAGACCGCCCTGGAGAGCCAGCTCACTCTGAAGCGGCGGACGCAAGTTCTCAAGGGTCTGTTGTATGCTGAACATTTACAGGTATGTTACTTTGGTTTTTTGCGAACGGAACGCAACAAAATTTCAGAACAAATAATTGTTGCTGTGGACTGAGAATATTTTAGTCGTTTGGCGTGGCTAAATTATGATAAGCCTTTACACCATATAATTTAAATGAATATCTTATCGCAAAATGAAAACTAACGCGTTTGAAAATAAATTCGTGCGTGAGTTAAGTTTAACAATTTTGGAGTGAGGGTACTGAGGTGAGGAGTGAGGGAACCGAAAAGAAACTCCTTTACATTTCTATCTGTAACATAATTTACCTTGAAATTATAAATATTTTTCAGGTACAAGAAATAAAACAGTTCCATGAATCAAAGAAGATTATCATCAATGATTACAACGTGTGTCCAGTTTGCAAAAAGCGTTTCGGTAACCAAAGTGCCTTCGTCAGGTATCCGGATGGAAATATAGTGCACTATTCATGTAAAGTTGAAAAATAATCGATTTTAGACGGTAGCTTCAAACTATGTTAAACATTAACTTAAGTGTGTGTACTTTTTAATTAAATAGTCGATGTATTATACAGAAGTGTGTATTGTCACGTCATATTAATATTATTTATAATCACAGTGATATTATAATAGTTATAATGTATGTTAATATTGATACAAGCTATAAATATTTGTATAATTAACGTGTAAAATGAATCATGTAGTAAATTCTTATCCTATACAAAGAGTTTTTTTTTCATTATCAATTCTTCCTATAAACTAAAATAAACAACAAGTTAACGAATGATTGTCGAAAAACTGACTGACAAACTTTCATAACAGTTTATATTCTAATACTTATAAAAATTTGGTGGATTGGCTTCAACCCATCATGACCCACTACTGAGCACGGGTCTATACTCTCCAATAGGTACATTCAATTGTAAGGTGAGGTTTAACAAAATTATTATGATGTACGATACACCACAGACTTGTCTTTGTTTTGAATACACTTGATCAAATAACGAAAGTGCTACTTACTTTGTGAATCACGTTTAAACTTTGAACGAATGGTCGTTATTTCGAAGTAACATAATGTAAAAAAAAAAACTAAAGAAAAATCTTTTACTGTGACTTTGAGAAACGTTTTATTTTTACCGAGGCTTAGCCAAGGTGTTCAGAATTATTAAGAAAACAGTGGCGTAGCGTGGACTTTAGCCGCCCGGGGGCGACACTTCACACTACTTTTAGTTGATGCAAGATTTCAGTCCCCCTAAAAAAGCTCCGCACTCTGCACTATTACAAGTGAAAAAATCGAGCGAGGCAGTGTTGAGAGTACTCTTACCGTAAGTTTACCGTGAAATGTAAGTAGCTTCATAAGTTTATACGAATGTTGCGCTACCGTATGTCTAATTTCATCGATTTGTAATTTTATTGTAGCGTAAGCACGTAAGCGTTTCTTATAGTTCACAAATGAGCTCATAGATAGCGTGCGGAGTTAACCCTTATAAAATCGTAGCTATTCTATTTTTTTTGTATAGTGTTATCTTGTTCTTTTTGTGTGCCCCTTACCGCCCGCCCTCCCTAAGCCTTCAGCGCCCAAAAGGGAGTGTCATCACCCAATTTGAGAAAGACTGACCTAGATAGACACTTTTCATCGCGGGAAATGAATCTGTTCCCGCCGAATAAGCAAGGAATTATATTAGAATCTATAGACTTAGAGGTACTGTTAACATTTATACTTATTGCAAAAATTTATACTTTTTGCCTACAATAAGTAGGCAAAAATGTTTATTTCTTGTTAGAATGAATCTGGGCTTTAAAAAATTTATCACATATTTTCCAACGACTGATATTTTTATTCATCACACATTTCCTTTCTCTCTGGTTCCAATTCTGAAGTCTATGCAGATGAAATCGCAGGCAAAAGTTGGTATTACATAAATCATGTATAAAAATTGTCATCGCAGAACTCCATCTGGACGTTTTTCCCTTGTAAGTAAGTACGTCAAGAGATGTTATCAGCAGAAGAGTGGTGAAAACATTGCCAATAGAGGATCAGGCTTACTAATGTATTGTTTTTAATGTAATTCAGTTACTTACACAACGAAACATATTATACAAAATAACAAGTGTATTTACCGCTTCCGCCGGCGACGCTTTGATAGTATGTAGATATTCTTGGTGTGGCAGACGTAATTAATACGCGACTGACCATTCGCTATTATGTAGTTTGTCCATACCTTTAATGGCTGTTACTATAAAAAAGCAATCCTAGAAAAGTTCATCTATTAATATACCTGCAGTATGTTCGTCAAGGTTAACCGCCTACCAAAGCTTTTTGTTGACTAACCAAAACATCTACTATTCTCTCGCAAACTTATATCAAAGTGTAATGAGTAAACGCCTTTATTTATTCCTAACGTAGGTATATAGCCGCTTGTAAGGTATTTGGTATTATGTTAAGTTGTATGTATTTCACGTTTGATATAAGCAATCAGTTATCAGGTTGTCGTTAATTGGCGAGCGTGTGTCGCGTGACGTGCGACTGTGACGCAAGGCCGCGTCGCCCGCGCCGCGAGCGTGTGCTTACACGCGTCGCTCTCTTGCACGCCTCTGTGGCCCAATGGATAAGGCATCGGCCTCCTAAGCCGAGGATTGTGGGTTCGAGTCCCACCAGAGGTAACTTACAACTTTTTACACAATCGATGTGGAGCTAACAAGAGAAACATTTAAATTGTTTGATTGATAATAGCCGATGATACAAAACTTATTCGTAATTGAGAGCGCAATTGATTTGTAATCGCATTTTCATTTTATTTTCATGTTTGTCAGGGTTCAATCAATGTTTGGTATCTTTTTATTAAATACCTAAGCAAGTGGCTTATTGTAAGGCTTTGCGCTAAAATCGACTGTCTATTTTGTGTATGCTATTTAACCGGTTTCTTTTACGTTCGAAGTTATAAGCATAACATTTCTAAATAAGAAGGACCTGTTTTTTCTAGTACCAACTAAGTATGTAGGCTTCTAGTGAGATTGTTTGCTAAGCAAGAGGTCTCGGGTTCGATTCCCGGGCGGCGATATCATTTATGTGACAGATACATGTATGTTCTCGGGTCGCGGGTATTAGTGATATCTTATTTTTGTTTTCCATCCCATCCGCGACACAGGGAATTTTAGTGGCAATAGAGTGTGTGGGGATATTTATGTTACTATTTTCATAAAAAGATTCAAGGTGCTATACTACTATATGCTGGAATGTGAAATATAATCAATTAAGCCAACGAAAGTCAGAAGTTTATAAAAAGACGTTCTCAGGAATTTGTTTTATTTATTAACCGTCTTCAAAAAGGAGGAGGTTCTCAATTCGACTGTTTTTTTTTTCAATTTGGTCCAGTTCTGTCAATAGCATCCACGAGAAAAGTTGCATTATGTTGAAATCGGTTTTTTTAAATTGTAAGATTATTTACCTTTTTATGTAGGTAATGTTACCTACGTATTATGTAGATAACATGACCTATTGATTGGTACATTGTTATATTGGGTATACTTAAACATATTGGTTTTGTCATATGAAATATACCCGTTACTCATAATATATACGACAATTATGGGCGCTATTACACTGCTAATTAGCTTAGCGAAACGGTGGTAAATGCAAAAAATTGACGTTCATAAGTGTATGTATCATACCCAAATGAAATAAATGATTTGAGTGTGAGTTTAATGCAGGTAGTGCCAGAATACCCACTTGATTAAATTATTTTGAATTTGAAAAATAAATCACATACCTACCTACTTACCTAAGAACCTAAGGACGCTTTCAATTTAGACGGTTGGACCCAGACTGCTTGCACGGCAGCCGCACGGCAGCAGTCCGGGTCCAACCGTCTAAATTGAAAGCGCCCTAATAATGAATTCTTACTCATGGTTGATAAACTGAAACTTTAAGGACAAATTAACCGCGCGTGGAAACCTATTTATAATATCTCAGTATAGGTATACTCGTACATATTTGGAATTGATATTCTGGGAACGTAACCGAGGCAATATCGCGAGAAGTGGTACAAATCTTCTATAATAAACTACTTATAGGTAAAATGTTTTTTACGTGTTCGATTGAAGTGTCGAATAGTCAGTGGGTAGGTACTTATACATATTTAGTAAGCGGCTTTCTCACTTGCTCTTTGTTGGCAACCTGTCGGTACTACTGGTTTTACTGACGTCCAAAGGCGCCATTAACCACTTGTCTACCGCAAGTAGGTTCGTTTGCCAACTACATACAATCTCAAATCACAAAAAAACAGAGATTACCTACACAAATACTATTATCAATGATTTTCGATTGCTCCACAACCCATGATTTCTGGATTTCAAGACATACCACCGTTGATAATTTGATAATGGCATGTCGTCCTCGCATGCTCACATCTGACAGAGATAAAGCTATCTTCTGCAATATAGGCATCGGTTCTAGTTGTCGCATTTATAAAAGTCTCCTATCATGGGGGAAAGCTGTTAGATATGATAACGCCACAATTTTATTGATAACGCCCGGTGAGGCATCGATCAGCCGATACGATCGCCTGCAGTCCTGCCGAGACCATCATCGGCTCTAAATCATATCCTATATCGAAGTTACATATTTCGCGGCGAGAATAAGTTATCGGTTTGTCTTTAGAGGGATTAAGTAGTCGATAATAAAGGGGAGCTTCGTATGTATTTGTTGTACGGCTGGTATTGAATACCTAGTTAAGTGGCTACTGTGGCAAGTGGAGCATCCAGTGGACAGGGTGTAGAA
Organism: Ochlodes sylvanus; assembly: GCA_905404295.2. Taxonomy (NCBI): domain Eukaryota; kingdom Metazoa; phylum Arthropoda; class Insecta; order Lepidoptera; family Hesperiidae; genus Ochlodes; species Ochlodes sylvanus. The sequence goes on from FR990138.1 coordinate 6,208,524, forward strand.
TGAGAATGATGGGCGACAACGAGCTGGGTTACTGCGATTACTACGGCTACGACAACAGCTGGGCGATCGTGCCGCCGGACTACGGCGCCGACCCCACTTGCCAGTACCGGCAGCCGCAACCCGAAGAAGACTATCGATACAATAACAACACGTATGCGTAAGTATTGGAGCATAATTATGCGAAAGTAACTCTGTCTGTCTGTTTGTCTGTCGCTTAATCCGCTGAACCAATTTAAATTAATAAATTGTATTATGGATAGTTGATACCGTGAATAGTCGGACATAGGATAGTTACAAACTTACCTAGCTATCATTCTAAATGTAAAAAATCCTGGCCAGAATGGGAAACACCTCTCCGAACTATGTACCTACATTATGTACGAAGATTATAAGTGTAAGGATATTATGTAGAGTACTTGCTGAACTGAAAGCTTTAGATTATGTTTCAAAAAGGTAGAGAGACAGATTATGTAATTCCTTAAAATAAAACAATTTTACTGTATTAAACAAAGTACATACTTATTACCAATTATAATTATTTTCAGCGGCGTTTATAACTTACAGTTTTTTATAAGTCATTCCAGTAATTTAATACCTATATAACTTTATTTTATTTTTTGAAATAGTGTTTTGCATGTTAAAAACCTTAAAGTTAATTTAAATAATTTCCTTGTCACGATTGAAAGGATAATAATTAAATTATATGCTTATTACTTGTGAAATAACGGTACTAACACTACATCTAGGTAGGTACTAATTACTGCTATTATAACGTTCGGCTAAGAAAAACGAAACTAAAAAATTAAAATGTTACGTAACTAATAACTTTAGTGTTCTGTACCTAATTGTAACAATAAAAGCGTAGAAAGAAAAGTCGCTACAAATTTACTTCGTGAGCACGCGAGCCCGACATTGTTGTGAAAACCGGCGGTGATTTAACGTAAGTGCACTGAAATTGACTCAATACTGGAGAGTACTACTGTAGGGAAGGTACGGACACGTTACACTATTATTTATTTTTTTATAAATAACGCTACACACTCATACCCCCACACTAGGATTCCCTGTGTCGTGGGTGCCATGGACAACACACAAGACAAGAACACACACACCTAGACCAAGAACGGTAATTTAAACTCATCATTCAAATTTCCGCCTCGCTGGGAATCGAACCCCGGACCCTCGGAACGGCGATCCGGCGTGTTAACCATTGCGCCATCCGGGTCGTCGATTATTGTTATTTTGAAATATATTACTTGATTGTTATTTTAAAATAGCGTAAAATTATTAAACAATAGTTGCTAACACCCATACCCCACAATAGGATTCCCCGTGTCGAGGGTGGCATAAACAACACAAATAATGCACCATCATTACCCAAAAACAAACATTTATTTGTCACATAAGTATCTGCCTCGGCCGGCAATCGAACCCAGGATCCCTTACTTCGCAGCAAGGCCACTACCAACTAGGCTACAGTGTCGTCCCATTAAAAGTAATACTAGTATGGTTAATCGGTAATTTCCCTAACTCTACGCTACCTAATCATAATTTTCTTTTAATCTAAACTTCTAAAGTAATCTTTTTACCTTTATCTATAAATGCATACTGCATAGAATAATATCTACTGAACAAACCTGAATTAACTAGAAACCTGATTACTTAAATGAAAATGTAAAAGCAAGCAAAATGTAAACATCCAACCTATGTTATAGTAAAGTTAAGTGTTCGATTGGTACAGTCGCGTCGTCGCGTGTCGCACACCAATAGTCCCGGGGCTGGCGAGCGGCGCACTGAGTACCATCGAGCTCATAATCCACCAGCTGCGCGCTCTCCCAGGCCTTCGTGGAGCCCTTAATTGGTTTGGAAACCCTCTTCGCGGCCTGCCGTGCCGCCGCCCATTTAGACACACTGCGCCTAACCAGATTGCCATAACGAAATATTCGTGAAATCCCATTGACTTCTCTCCTCGCTCGTAATCCAGCCAAACTTCGATACATTTGGAAAGTTTGGTCGTCGTAAATTCGTCTTAAGTATCATAGGTGCTGACTGTCGCTCATTGGACCCCAACATCAGTTTGTTTTGTCACGATAGATCGCAATGAAGAGGAGCCTATTATTATTGATAAACTTATATTTGCAAACTTTCTTTTGGCGGATATTTTCTGTTTTCGGAAGGGAAACATTAGGAAGATGGAGGAAGGTTGAGTAATTTCATAATATTGAGGCATACTGTAGGAAACAGGTAATGGCAGAGAATAAGTTCGGTCACGGGGTGTTTTTTCTTGGTATCCCTGGCGCATGGTACGGACGGCGCGGGCACACCGCCACTGTATACTTACCAGTATATTTACATGTATTAAAGTTTTACTAAAATTACTTTCCTATCGTGCTCACTATCAACCCTATTATTTTATCATTAACCGATGCAAATGCGAACCTCAGCTTTATGGATTCACCGCTTAATGATGTCTTATTTGATTTAAAGTGAATCGTTTCGTGACTCTTCTAATTGAAAGTAGATACCTATGTACCTACGTAGACTAGAACGTCTAGAAATAGGAATACTGAACACGCTGCTTTTAAAATCGAATTAGGTATAGGATAAGGTTAAGTTTATAAGGGTAAGTTTACCAAATTGAAAACTTTATAAAGGTTAGAAAAGTAATACGTAACATTATATTTACAAAATAAATAGGTACAGATAGATGAGCTGGAGGAAAGAGAATTTTGAAATAGTGTGCATCACAAAAGAAGCATCTAATCGTCGACGGCCAAACATGAAACAGATAAACCGTATTACCGGCTCTGAAGCCAAAACTTTTCAATATGTTTCACGATTGATTCCGACACGGGTTGTAGCTAAACATACACGTAAAAAATCTTACCACCACTCATTGGTATCTAATATCGTGATAAAATGTGGATGTGAGTCACTGAGCGTAGCGGTAGCGCTGTGACATTGCCTCGTCCTTTGTTCAGCAGGGTCCAAGATGGATGAAGGTATCTCTTTAAATTCGTTGCGGGCAAGTAATTTCTTATGATTACAAATATTGAGTATATATTAAAACGTGCTTTCCCGTGGAAATTAGATTTCTTTTCGGGAAAATAGTAGTAGTTGAACTATCAACATACCAAAAATCACACTGATCCTTTTGCATTTTGACGTAAAAGAAGGTATAATAAACACACCATCTTAATAACATATTAGTATGTTCTGTTATGGATCTGGCACCTGGACTCATCTATGTACGTGCAAGTATAGGGTGTCCCACGGCGGATTTATGTTTTTAAATACGATTATTTCAAAAAGTAATAAACGGTTCGGAGAGAGGGTGGTATCGTTGGAATCAGTGATCGTGCGGATTTTTTAATCACGATGTCGCAGTGGTAGAGTGAGCATCGCGCGCTCGACATCGAAGCATGTTTAAAAGGCACGATTCGTACGTAATTGCTCGTCGACAATTTTGTTCACACTTCGGTATTCGACGGATAAGTGATGAACCGAGTGTGAATTTAATTCGTTCCTGGGTGCAGAGGTTCCGCGTAACTGCTTCGGCTATGAACGCCTCATGGCCGGGGCCCAGTCGATCATCAAGGACCACCGATAACAATGAACTCGCCGAAGAGAGTTTACGTGAAAATCCACGACTTTCGATACGGAAAAGGGCAGTCCAACTGGCACTTCCAAAAGCGATTATTTACGAATTTCTTTTCGCCGAACCTGCGAGCTCACCCATCGTTCTCATCGCACACGTGGTTCCAACAGGATAGTGCGACCGCACACACGGCCAGAGCTTCGATGACTTTGCTTCGGGAAGCTTTCCCTCAAAAATTGATCAGCCTCTTTGGGGACATCCCGTGGCCACCGAGGTCGCCCGATTCAACCCCAATGGTTTTATTTTTACGGGGCTACCTCAAAGAGAGAGTTTACATTAACAATCCCCGAACTCTTGTGAACTTAAGAGAAAATATTCGTCGAGAAATCAGCACAATTGAACCAAGTTTACTGCAGCGTGTGGCGCGGAAAACGAGGCTCCGTTTTGAATAGTGTGTGCAATTCGACGGAAGACATTTGGATGACATAATCTTTAAAAGATGAAATCCGCATTATTATTCTGTCGTTTGGTACTTTAATTAAAACGATATGTCAAATAGTTTTTGTTTTATTTAATTTTGAAAACATAAATCCGCCGTGGGACACCCTATATAATAACAACATCTCCGTTGTTACTTTTGACAATCATAGGTACTTTTTTTAAGTTCTTGAAAATGTTGCTAGGTAATACCTATACCTAATACGAGGACCCGTAATTTGCCTACATTAATATATTCAATGTGTCATTACATAATTTCCTTATTTGCCGAGTCTAGTATTAACAAAAGACTTAGAAACACTGAAACAACAAAGAAACAACTGAAGAACAACAACACGGAGAGTTATTGCAGATTGCACCATATTTCAAATAGCCTACTTCTCTCTGTGATTAGGTACTTAGTTAAACGGCTGTAGTTTGTTCTTTCAAATATTATAAAATTAAAAATAAGGACTTAAAAATAATTTTTATTTTGAATTTCTATGAATATGATTATTACGCGTAAACTAAATGTGCTATATGCGGGAGGTAAGTTGTGAGGGTGAGCGCACCTGCCGACGACCCTCACTAAATCTGGTGCAGCTTACCTCTGTATAGACCATACAATAATTCAAGATAAAACAACCCCTCAGAAAAATTTTGCTTAAATGTAATAAAATCACAAACATTTTTATTAACTATTTTGTAGGTACTTAATACGTTTCTTTAAGTTTTGTAAATGCTTCTCTGAAAGTATGGCTAATTAGAGTCCTGTTAATACATTTTTAACATAATATCATTAAAACCTACGACCAAAATCATCTGCAAGGCTAACATTACAAATATATCCTAAATAACTTTTATTCGTTGTAACCCGTTTCTCCTCACCACCAGTTTTAGCGGACTTAATTATTCATTTTCATAACTTTGGGGTAAACCATAAACCAATACCTACCCTTTCTGCTCATATTTCTATAATTACAGTTATGACACAATCAAGGACCTCTTTATATCTTCATTTTATATCATCAGAAGAATTAAAGGCGTTGTGATTAGATCTCACAGAAAACAGAATATATGTATTTTTGAATATAAACAAGTTCTATTTAGATTCTAAAGGTAATGAAAATTGTGTATAAGTTTTATACCTAATTTTACGAAGTACTATGTTACAAACGGTGCGTCGATCATGCAGCGATGGTTCGGACAGATATTTTAAAAACTCATTCTCAATAAGTCAATTAAACGTTTCATGTTCGTTCGCTGCACGCCACTTAGGGGATCGCTCCCAATATAAATAATTGCCCTTTGTTATCGCTGCCCTTTAACCAGCCTGGTTGAGGCATCGATTTTACTATTAAACTTGCGCTTTACGGTGCCATCGCAACTTGCAACAGAGAATTAGTCACAGCAATCAGGTGAAACATTTCGTAGGTTATTCATTTTGGCACTGATTTTCTCTGCTGGACATCTTGTGGGGGATATTCTATTAAAGTAGGTATCGTTTGTGAACCGTTTGTATCAAATTCGCGCTTAACTTTACGATGATACTTTGCATCGGAAAATTTGTCCTATTAATTAGGTCCATAATGATAGTTTACTAATGTTATCAGCGATTTTCTGTGCGATATTGCTTATGAGTTATTAGGTGCTTTTATAACGGCGTTCATTACCTACTCATTTTATTAACTTTAGCGTGCCATCCCTACTTACAATGTAGAGGAGTAGGTATAGTAATGACCAGGTAATCGAATTGGTTTTCAATTTTTCTCGTAGGTACCTACCTGAGACTATTAGCGCTTCAGTAGTGTTGACGAAAATGATTTTATTAAAGTTGCGCTTTACGATGCCATCAAACTTATCAGCAAACTTACGAGAGAGTGATCGGCTAAACGAGCGTAACTATTTGAGTTGTGTGTCGTGTGTGTCTGGTACATAATTTATGCTGCATTAAGTTTCACACAAAATCCCTATTTTTGGCACAAAACGCCGCAAAATGAATTACCGACCGATGCGGTGTATGAAGGAAGATTACGGGACTCTGAATTAAAAAAAATGCTCTAGATTAGCCCCAGTCTTCCATCGGTCGTTCATACAATAACAAACTTTAGTATTATTGTATGTTGTCCATGACACAGGTTATGGTTGTTATTATTCAGTTTTGAAGTGAAACTTCTATAACCGCACTGAGAGTAAAAATTAAAAATACAAGGACACACAAGTTAGGGCGTTGAACCTGTAAAGTTTTTGTTCTTCTCTTTGCCCGGTGCTTGGTAGATCTCCCTATTCTGTGTCGACGGTCCGCCACATCTATAGCTATGGAATAGCGCTACACTTATTTTTATATTTACACAGTATTGTATGTCATTCTTTATACACTTAATTTTAATCCTTACCAAAATAAGTAAATTGAACATGAATTTAACTATCCAAACGTTGAGAAGTTTCACTTTATTTATGATAAATTTTTAGTTAGGAGTAGTAATCTACCTGACTTGGTTGTCAATCAAAAAATAATAGAAAGGATTTAATTTACAGGTAATAAAAATCCGTTTGTTATTAGCGTGTTAATCCTCCACTCTTCGTTTGCCATTGTTTTCAGTGCCTGCCTCATTGTTCTTAAGGTAATCTGCAGTTGCACACCTGCAGTCGTAAAATAAAGCCACTTTGTTGCAGTTATAAAGCTATTTAGTTTCTAGGAAGCTTTGCGTAGTTAAAATACACTTACCTATTAGTTACCTACTATCAAAGTAATCACTATTCTATACATACACATAGATGTAATAAAAGTGTAACTGATCGGTGTCTGTATCTACATAATTAGGTATATGGAAGCTACATAATATATTTAGTATCATACCATTATTATTATGCCATTTGTACCGTAATATTTTATTGTGGTCAATAAAGTTTAAATAAATAAATAATAAATATATGTAAGAGAAAGTAAAGACGTAGGTATTATAACAGTTAATCTTATTATGAGCGAATTAAAGTTACTTTGCTATTAATTTTACAAAAAATTGTACAAAATTGCTATTTATTTTATTTGAATACGTAATGTTATAAGTTGTCAGTTTTTTCAGGTTTAGTGCCTACAAAACATAACACTACTAATAAAGGTAGGGATATCAAGTCAAATAACAAATAACTTATATTTTTTAATGTTTTAGATTTCTAAATGCATCTAGAAAAACCACGTCTGTAAACAATTGTATCTATTTGTCAGCGTCAGCTACCGTTTTGCTTTTTTCTAACTGAGACCTATAAAATGAACCTCGATGAGACGTTTTTTATAATAACGGATCATTACTTAATATAAAAAGTTAGAAAATATGATAATAATAATTTTTGTACAGGTGTTACAGCTCAGTAGAATACGTACCGACGAATCCTACGATGAAATAATCAAGCTTTTCTAAAAAAGGTTACAGTGCCTAATGCGAAACATCTGTAGATCTGTACACACAAGTCAATAGGCACTTATAAAACAAACGCCGTTTGAAACATAATCGAGAATGAATTCAGTCATTGAAAGCCTTCGCGATAGAATAAGTATTTGCGAAACAATACCGGGCACACGTGCAAGTCATAAACTGATAACTTCGGGACTTGTCTACCTGTTCCGGGAACCAACCAGCACTCTTTGTCTTCTGATCGACAATGAGCTAAAACTTTGCACATGTGTCGACTGCTTACAGCAATGGATTGACTGTGTAAGTCAAAAATCATCATTTTTATTTTCTCGTATTTCAAGGATGTTTTTTTACCAGAATAAACGGTACAATCCGTACCTGCAATATAATTTTATTACAGACACAATAAAATTTATAAGTGTCGGTACGTGTAGCAACGCTTAGTAAAGAAAGAATCGATTGTGTCTATAAGAGCATCAACTATTGTACATATGTATAGGTATTCAATTCACTCATAGGACGTAATTATCGACCAAAACCAACAAAAAGCAATATGACAAAATGTAGACATAGGCTTACACGGTCTTATTAAAAACACTCTAAATGAAAATCGTTATCCGGGGCATTTGGAGCGGCGTCCATAACGAACCGGCCTCAACAATGGGCTTAACGCGCGCACTCATTACAAAAAGCGACATAACGTAACGTGCAACGTTGAAAGCTCCTTTATTCAAAGTGTATACTTCAGTTTTTTCGTTGGGAAGGCTTCGGAAGCCCCGCGATTGGTTACCCGGGGTCCCGCCCAGGCGTCGGCGAGCGGGGATTGGACGGCGAGAATGGAGCACCCTCGACGAGCTGAGTAGGCTGTCGAGGCACGAGGGCGGGGGTGTTGTTCACCCCGAGGGCCACTCGAGGGTTGTTTAGTGCGGGCGCGGCGTCTCGAGGCGCAGCACGTGTTGTCGCGAACGGGTGGTTGTGTCGTCAAGATTATTCCGAAGGCGAGTTCTCCCGGTCGGGAGATGAAGTGCGAGGAGGGCGAAGTGCGGGCGCGGTCGCCGCCGCCGCTGCTGCCGCCGGCGTCGCTGCTGGCGTGGAGCCCCATCCTGCTGCCGCCCTGGGGCCCGGCCTTCCTGCCGGCGCTCTACCCGGCTGCCTTCCGCTCCGCGTTCCCCGGGTGAGCGACGGCCTGTGTTTCTCACCAGCGTGCATATGCCTGATTATGTAGTGGACTACTTAAATATGTGAATGTGTGATACAAGTTAAACAACAATCATATTTTTTAAATAAAAGAGAAGACTGAATTAAAAACTTATACCTATCTACTTACCAATTAACTGTGGAGGTATTCATTACATGCTGTTCACAAACTATTCTTAAGATCATCATATAAATATCACAACGAAGATAGTACTCGCTACTGTTCGTGAATTATTTAGAAGGTAGTGAGTGGATAAACATAAAGAGGCATTATTCAAATATTCGTCCAATAAAACTAGTGTTATCTAAAGCTAGGAGATCGTGACATACATACGTGCGACGTACCTCGTTGATAGTTAGAGAGAACTTGCTAATAGGCATTAATCCTGTTTACAACCTGCTAAAGGACCTTGTGTCGTGCCGCCTTTTGACGCCGTCACGTACGGGACTTCGGGAACATTTCACGCTTACTTGTAATTCCGATATTTTAATAGACATCCCGATGTTAGGCTTTGCTCTCATTCAATCCCCGGCCGCCTCCTTTATACCGGTCACGTTTTCTCGAGAGCCCCTCTTTTGACTATTATGCGCTAGCCAGACGGAATGTTGTGTTTTCTTTCAATTATATGCCCTCAAGACGTGCTTGTAACTTATTTCTTAAGTTGATGTTAACTGATGTTTACTTGAGATATGCCTTTGTAAACAGTTCCTTTAGAAATCGAGGAGTACTTGGAACAAATTTTATCATTTCGTTTTTGATAGCGGTTAAGAATATTGTAGAGAATATTGTTGCAGTGATGTTGATATTTCAACGCTATTCTGTAATTTAATAGCGTTAGAAAATATTTTATAAACTACTATCTAAGCTAAATAAGTCTCAATTGTTGCCTGTACCTATAACACTTTTTTTAGACGGAATATTTTTTCGCAGGCTCTTGGATAGCATGAAGATGCCTGGTCAGCGAGCTGGGTTCCAGATTTCTGACATTTTGGGTCTTAACGAAGCAAACAAGGGTCTCGAGGCGCCCCAGAGCTCTCTCGGGGGCTGCTCCCTGGACCTGCCCCCCTACGCGCCTCCGCAGCACCATTACTCTCACGAGCTGCTGAGACATCACCAGCCTTGGTTAACTCTGGAACAACATGAATCTACTGGTAAGCAATTCACACATTTCATTAATTTTGACGCTTACTTACTACACTTTTATAATATCTACTTATATCATGTCGTTTAATTGCAAGCTAACGGTTTTTAGCCTAGTTTAAAAAGAAGCATCGAAATTAAAGTGTTAATAAATATAACAATACTATGTAGCTCTTAATTAAGTTCAAAAACCAAAAAAACAAAAGAATTTGGACATTAATTACGTTAGTAAAATTCCGAAATACGCTATTGGTTTTGGACTTCGACTTAGACTTAATTTCAGATTTGGGGATGAGATAGCCAAATAAGGAACGCTGGAATTTCGGTGTTTGACTAAGCAGGTACCTACGAGTATATTAAATTTATCTTGTCGGCGAAAATTCACGATTGCAAATGATATACATAACTAAGCATAGTGTACATAGGTACATACGAGTAGTGTAAATATACACATACTACAAAATGTGAATCAAGAACAACTTCAGTTACACAATGGTGCTTCATTTAAGTTTATTGCAGCTTTTAACTTTATGAGTGGTGATGTAGTGGTTTACCTACTTGTAACTTGGAAATCTCTAACATACATAAGTAGCCTAAAATCTAATTCAACAACGTGTTAAGCAACTCATTAATTATGTGACTTTTTAAATCGGTAATATATTAACTTGAAGCCCACTATAAAGCTCTGTGAGTGTAATAGTAGGAGTCAACTATAACCTTATGTTATCTTGATAGATACAGTACAAAATGATATCTGCGATTTTTCGGATTCCTGAAGCAAGAGGAATATTTACAAGTTGACGCCCGTTTACCACTAGTTTCGGCTGTGTTTGTGAAGTTGGTTGGATGTGTGGCTAAATTGACGTCATCTCTAGAAGTATTTAATACATATTTATCAGCTTCTTGTTGATTTAATGAATTCTATATAATATATATATAGGTATATATATATATATATATATATATATATATATATATATATATAGAAATATAGGACAGTAAAAACATTATCATAATTGAAGTAGTAGCTATCGCGCAGTTAAATAATCGATCACGGTTAGTCAAAATAAAAACTTAAGTTGACGTGGCATATTTAAACATGATGGTTTAAAAGTAAGTTCTATAGATGATACTACCTAATTCTCGCAAGATCATCACGTCGGTTGCTGTCGATAACAATATTGTGAAATTACTTATCGGATAATGTTCATCACACATAATATCGCAACATCCGACCTTGATATGGCTGTCGGTAACCAAAATTTAATAACTTAGGCCGTGACAGCACTGTGTGTAATTCTACACTAGATTGCCGACTAAATAGTTACCCGGTGATTTTATATGACACAAGCGGACCCGACAGACGTTGTCCTGTCTTAATATATTGCACAAAGACATTCAGTTTATTTACATCTTCTTTGACGATATTTGCAGCACGTTTTCTGTGTTATATCAAACGCCATAAGGTTACATTAAAAAAGTCAAAAGAGCTAAGGTTACATTAGAAAATAATTAGAAAATTTAATGTGGTGGTTAAATATTGTTGAATTTTCTAATTTTCCGCGCAATTTTCTTAATTTTTGTTTCTTTCATACTATTTATTACCTGTTACCGTCGCTGCTATTCCGGTATGCCTAGCAGTTATCAATAAAATTATACGAAATATGTTGGAATGTTGCATCTCGCTCCAAAATTTTGTTACAAAGTGCCAAAGTACGCTATTTATAATTATAATCTAGTGGATCCGCCCTTGCTTCGCTTCGGGAGAGATCAATCAAAGTGATTAGAAAAAAGGTTTTAGAATGAATGTGCGCTAGTACATTCTTACCAGTAGATAGGTATAGGACCTATCTTATCCTGTCCTCTAATATGTTGAAAGTGCCTCGTTTTAAAATAGTAGGAACACTACGCTAATAGAACATTTATTTACTGAATATATGGACTACATTTATATTCGTAGTAAATGTAACACAGTTAGTGTGATCACAGCTTTAACCCGAAAACCCAGAAAACATGCTTTATCCAAAGATAAGGATAAATTTGACAGAGGTAGCGTGTTTATTCCACAATTCATAAAGATATATATAAGTTATAGTTTCGTATTATATGCAGATATAGGACGTCGAAAAATTATGCAGTTTAACTTATGAATTGGTCGCGTAACATTTATCTACTACGAGTAAGGGCTATATTTCACCGGGACACCATGGCGGCGCAACCAGTCGCCGCTACCAATAAAATGTATACAGCTCTATAGAGAGTTACTCACCTGGTGTCCGTTTGGTTGCGCAACCAATTTGGCGGCGCGACCAACTCGTACACGTGCACAGAATGTTACTGGTTGCGCCGCCACGCTGGTCGCGCCACCACTAATTACTATAGCGCTACATGGTGTCTCACTCACTCGGCCGCCAGTCCGGCCGCCAGTGACAGTCTTCAAGGTCCATTTTGATACTGTATCTGTGTGGTGTGGCAACTCTGGTGTCTGTATGGTGTCTAGTTTGGTAGCTTACGGACACCACGGTGGCGCAATTGATCGCGCCGCCATGGTGTTCCGGTGAAATATAGCCCTAAGTGCTCGTTCAGACACGGCGGGAACCACGCGGTTTGAGAATCGCGCGGTTCCCGCCGTGTCTGAAGAAGCACTAAATTAATAATATAATCAAATACGTAGATAATTAATACCTATATATTAACGTGTTTAGTTTATCTCCATAAAAAAGTCGTTCCATGATTTTTTATTGTTTAACATTGTTTACATGTGTAACTCTAGCCTTTTTACAAGATCTACGATTCAGAATGATAAGTTTTCAGGAACGTAATCATAAGAAGTATTTCATACTTATACTTTTATACTTAGGTAAAGCCGTAGGAGAGCACCCAGTCTGTCACGCGTTAAATGTTACAACCACATTTAACCCGTGGCAGACTGGGTGCTCTTTTCGTATCAATAATAAAAACGGAGATATATTGACCCACTCGAAAATAATAGGTGTTTGGTAGTCGAGTTCGAGAGGCCGAGATTATTTTTGAAATGCTCCTCCAGTGGAGTGCCTTCACCCGCTAATCTGTAGTTGTCATTAATTATTTTTATCGCTTATCAAATATTTCGGCACTCATTGTGAGCACGTTCGATTGCTTGTTCAACAAAAAAATACTGTCTTCCGTGATTGATTGGATAACAGTCCATTCACTTTTATGGATATTTTTCTACTACTTACATTTCGCAGATAAACTGAATGAGCTCTCTTAGTTTTTTGTTCAGTTGTATGTGCGTTGTTAGAAGCAACGGATCAGGACAGTAATTCCGACGGGAAAATTCCCACCACGGGAAGCGATAAGTATTAACCTATATCAACTCCAGACCCTAATAATATTGACAATATTGGTCCAAATATCATTATTATAACTAGGTCCTGTAGCCCAATTCGTGGCAAGCTTGCCTAATGACAGAAGGATCTTGAGTTCATTTCCCGGGGTAGACATTTATGTGAAAACTAACCTTGTCTTTGGGCTTTGATCTTAAGTCCATGCCTCTCTCGATATTGTAAATAGTAGGTAATAGATTACACACGAGTGCCCTTATTTTTATATATATTTAAGTCTGTAATATGCAAACACAGTGAAACAAATCGTAGGAAAAGACTTCCACAGCTTACCTACTTCGGAATTTGATGAAAGTTTCGGCTTATCCGCTTTTCTCATTCAACAATATTGCATTTAAGCTTAGCCTGTCATGCCGTAACGGGAACGGCAATTTGCGAAGATAGTGGCTTTAAACGATGTGTTGGATAAAGATAAATTGCCTTAGCGGGGCCCGGGGCCCGGGGCCCGATCACGCCCCGAGGCTGGTAGCCGAGAGGGGCGCACGGCGGAGCGAATCTGTCACCAATAGACAAGGGCAACATGAGCAGCTGTCGGCTATCAATTACACCGTGTTTGCGGCTGTTAGGGACGCTATTAGTACATTATTTGACGACTGTTATAGATTTTATTGCCGGAGTATTGTCTAGCGCTGGGAATGTCACTTCCTGTTTAAAAGACAATGTGATTCTGTATGACCTTCTCTAGTAATTTATGTTTTGAAGCTGGGTCTTTTATAATAAACTGCGCATATTATTGTTAATTATTGTCAAGTTTATTGTTTAAAGCAATTATGTATAGGGATAGTGTGCACCTATTTTTAATTGTGTGACGTAGCGTTACTCATAACTTTACAACTGCATAGACCTTTGTCAAGATTGTACCTACCTATTTCAAAATGTAAAAGTAATATTTTCGTAACATGGTAATATTTCGGGGTGAATTTTGAACCATTCATTAATTAAATTCGTTTATGAATTTCATCCAAATTTAAGTAATTGTCGCTCATTTTATTTTAAGACAGTGTTTATACATAAGAATTACTCCATTTTACGTGTCTCATATATTGATGACCGCAATTATTTCGCGTAATGGATAGGATTCCGTCATGTTCAGGACATAATGTAAGTAACGTAACGTCGATCGTTGTCTCATCTGAACAATGGACGGAGGCAGCTGTCGGTGTGTGGGTGTGGCCCCCGTCCCCCTCCCCAACGCACTACCACGCCCAGCCTCCCTCCCGCCCTCTATTATCATATCCGTGTGAAAAGGCCTCGAAGCGAGGGGTACACGGGAACAATGTAATATTTGTGATTTTTTCTCTCCTATTATTTCGAGCTGCCTAGTTGCAGTTAAATAGCCCGACCCCAAAAGATTAAGTGGAGATTTCAATACGAGTGTTTAGTGTTACACGCATTACTACTTATGTATTCGTACTAATGATGGTTTTGTTATTAACATATTGAATTTTGTTACTCCATGTTATGAAACTTGAATTAAACTGTCAGTCAATCAGGATTTTATTATTATTATTACTGTATATGCTTTCCACACTCTTCTTCTTTACCTTGTATGCGTGTTATTTGCAAAACTATGGATATTTTTATTTCAAATGAATACCTAGGTACTTGTAATTATGCCATCAATATTCAACAAGATAAGCTATGAGACCCTAGAGAGATTTGGCCCTACATTGTACTTATACATATATAAATTGAGAATTTGTTAAGTTTTTAATAGCTTTTATTCTTTTAATTTCACATATTAAACCAAATTTCAATTGTCGCAGGTGTGATTGGTCAACAAGCGAGTCCGGACAGTACTTCCCGAGCTTCCGAATTGTCGTACGTGGGCGCTTCGGCACCGTCTCCGCCGCCTATAGACGTGCGGCACGACCACGACGCCGAACATGACCACGACATCGATCACGACATCGACCACGACGACGACGACCACGAACACCAACCGAACACTTCCTCGGACCCCAGTCTCGCTCACAAGAAGCGAAAACGCCGCGTCCTGTTCTCCAAAGCGCAAACTTACGAGCTGGAGAGGAGGTTTCGCCAGCAGAGGTACCTCTCCGCACCAGAACGTGAACACCTGGCAAGTCTTATTCGCCTCACTCCGACGCAGGTGAAGATTTGGTTCCAAAACCACAGGTACAAGACGAAGAGAGCGGTGCAGGAGAAGGGTGCGCACGATTTAAACGTCGGAGGGTTGAACTCGCCGAGGCGCGTCGCAGTTCCCGTCCTGGTCAAGGATGGTAGACCGTGCCTCGGTAAGCCGGATGGTCTACCGCCGCTGGGGATGGCGCTGCCGCCGTACCAGCCGATGCATCACCAACCGTCCGTAGCGGGACCACACGCACCACAGCCCGGCGGATGCTGGTGGTAATATCATATTTAGTCAAATTAGTGGTTTACTAGTCGTTGTAGCGTGTGTCGTTCCTAAATGCCGTTTTGAAAGAAACTATAGTTTTGTTTGTGTTCTCATGTATTGGTATAATAATACCGTGTTGTAGAGTTGTCTTAGGCATCGTTCGCTTATCAGTGATGCATGCAATCGGTTGTATGTCACTGATAAGATGAAGCGAAGCGAGCGGTACATAGAAACAGATCAGCGGCGTCTTTCATTTCAATCATATTTGCAAAAATTATATCGAATAAAGTTCATGTTTTAAATCAGATCATGTAGAACAAAATATTGTTTTAGTTATCTTAGGAGGACGTAAAAATTATTACTAGATACTAGCTCGAATACTAAAGTTAAAACGAAAAGTATTATTTTTTAATTAAGTTCATATTACGGTGTTTGGAGTTCCTATTAATTTTCCGAGCTTTCGAAATAATTGTATCAAACGTGATGAAAGCTTGGATTCGGATCTCGGCTGCTTTCGGGTCGGAAGGCAACCAACGACAAGCTAAATAGGGCATTAGTGATTTAATACATTCCATTTTGTATATTATTGTAAAAAGTCAGAAAAAAATTAGGCCTTAGATATGTAATATTATGAAATGACCAGATTTTATCACATTGCAATATTTAGTTGTAAGGTTCAGTATTATCATAGTCGAATATGCCTAGTGAATAATTATTATGATATACATTTAAGTAATATTCTATAAAGAGTAAATTTATAAAGTACGTTTTAATATTAGATGAATTTCATGAATTAGATAGTTAACGTGTACAAAAATATGATAAAAGGTATATATAAATGATATAATTATAATTGTAGAGTCCTTATAGCTTAAGCGAATATGTATCAGTATAAATGGTTTAAAGTGTTAGGTGGTGGGTACCTAGAAAATGTATATATTGTCGGTGATGATCAAATTCGAAAAATTAAAACGTATGGTGATGACGTAAATTAGAAATCGATGACAATGTCATGCCATATTTTGATGATTTAGAATTTCGTGATCACAAATAAAATGTATTTTTTTTTGGAGGTCCTACAATTTTTAAAATTGACACGATTTATCTGACTAAGTAGATACATAAATATAGACTAATTAATGGTCTTATAAATACTTAGTTATTTTAATACATTTTTATTTTCTAAATGAAAATTTACCTACATAACAAGCGTCTTATAATGATTGACAAAAATTAGGAACAGAAACTACCTTTCATAATTGTCTGAAATTTAGAAACCATTGAGGTACCTACGTCAGTAACTTTAAATTAAGAAAATGAATTGTATAACAATAATTTTTATCGTAATTTTATTCATAACTATTGTATTTGTATATTTAAAAATGTAAAAAAGTTGTTACATATAAATTATTATGTGAATATAAATTAATAGAGACAATGTATTTTAATTTACCCTCCTATTGATCGACACTGCAAATTCTACAAATTTTAGCTTGCTGTACTCAATAAGTTGAAAATTGAAACAGTCGTAAAGTAGACCAAGATATTAATATCAAGATAATAATAAAATTAAATAAAACAATTTAACAAAATTAATAAACAACAGTCCCAACTCTACATGCTACAAATAAATTAGACATTGAAACAAAATATAGGTATAGGTACCTTACACGTAGTGTTTATATACTCTTTGGGTACCTATACTTACTACTTACCATCAGGTGATCCTATATTTGGTATATCCCTGAAAATATACAACAAAATCCCAAGCAACAACACACATGAGTCAACGAGTCCTAGTTGACATCAGTGTACCGCGCTGTGTCCGATTAACATGTTTAAACAGTGATTTACAATTATTGGCAATATGCATACCTACGTGCAGTTGGGCCATGCTGCAATGCAATGCAAATTGCTTATTTGAGATTTAATGGTGTAATAGGCATAGTAGATACAATGACAATTCATAAAGATAGCTATGTATTTACTTATATAACACTTGAATGTTAAGGCATAACGTTTATCTGCTGTTAGTTAACATTATGGTTTCGAATGATTTAAATTTGATATTGTCTTTCATTCACTACTATGATAATATCTATAGTAGATAGGCAGTCTAGACCCAGTGAACAGCCTAGTGCGAACTATACGACGCTCTATCAAACAAGTCCTACGCGAATCGGTGGTAGCGCATGGATAAAGGTCAATCCGTGTGCTAATAACTTAGATTAAGTAGTCGGCGTCTCGGAGGCCTCTGAGAAGAATTAACCAATGTTATTTACTTAATTATAAGGTATGTACCTAGTGTAATTAAACTAGTATTAGCGACTATAAGTAGAAATACACAAAGTTAATAACAGTAGGAAGTATGTATTTCTGCAATGTAACCTACTGTTAACTATCAAGTACCTACTCACTAAATTACTAATCTACTAGGTACTAATTTCATTTCAACAAAATTATTTTAGAACTTTAGCTCTGTGCTTTAGCTAACTACAATCTTTATACATAATAGGTATAATTATGTATAAAATAAATATGTATTGAAGCATCTGTTAGTGATCGAACTACAAAACGTTATGACCATAGTGATCATAAACCTTGAGTTCATAATCACACATTATTTTATTGTTTCGTCCCGATAATACTTCATAGTGTTACATGAGAAGCCCCATAATGACGAGTCTAGTATAAAACCACAGGACCGCCAGCGAATTTTTCCTTGAACGTACATATACACGAGGTGGAGTAACCGAGTACATCGGAGGTGGAGGCGATGTGCCGGCCATTGTTTGCGTGTTAAATATTTGCCGATCCCGCATTTATCTAATCATGGGCTGCCGAGCGATAGCTTGCGACCCGATTACTGAAATACTTGTTAGCCGGTGCCGAGGTGTTTTCCTTGCACCTGTTATGATCTGGACTATTTTTATGAAACGGTATATGTAAAATAACTAATCAATCAAATAAATACTTCGTATATATAAAATTCTCGTGTCACAATGTTAGTTACCGTACTCCTCCGAAACGGCTCGATCGATTCTCATGAAATTTTGTGTGCATATCGAGTAGGTCTGAGAATCGGCTAACATCTATTTTTCATACCCCTAAATGTTAAGGGTTGTCCACCCTAAAATATTTTTTTATCATTTTTTGGACAAATTTTATGGTTATTTTTTATGGTGTGACATTAAAAGATACACATAATCCCAAATTTTCACTTCCCTACCCCCACCCCTCAAATTTAAATCGCGCTTTTTGTATTTTTGTATGAAAAATATAATATGGCGATATAATATGGCGGAACAACGTTCGCGGGGTCAGCTAGTTATATTATAAGTTAATGTCATGGAAGTGCATGACAATAACTTCAATATCTTTGTGGCCTACCTATCACTTTATTCGGAAAATCATATCTACATAATTGTTGAAATTCTTTTTTATTTTATTAGCTAAGCAGAATTTCTGTTTGGCCATCTTCTGTTTTTGTGAAAATGCCGAAATAATAGATAAATGATACATTTACTATATTTTTTACAAATATTCAAAGATATTTTTGTATAGAAACGTAGAGGTAAAAAAATTAAAGTATTTAGGTACGAGATGTTAGAAAATGTTAGTAGAGCCATGAGACTACCAATAAGACTTTCCTAAAGATGATAATATAGCTCTATAGAGTCAAAACTGAACTTATGGAAACACAGGGCTAATAGTTGATCTCAACAGTTTCATGGAGGACCTAACAAACAAACCTTTTGAAGCATAAAAATTGTAAAACAAACTTTACATTGATGGCTAAGGCTACGAAATAGAAGCTAAGGTATTGTAATCATTTGAGAAGGCAATTGTGTCGGTAAATCCCCAACGTGTAAAGAGCTAACGCCTTCGTATGTCGATTGAGCATACATTCGACAAAGAGATGTCACCGTTTATTAAATAAATAATAACCGTTCACACAAAGGCAAAGCCGTCGGTAGTTCTACAATGGGCAAACAAACTGAGAATTAATTTCGATGAATTCTCCAAACGCCTTCAATTTTGTCGTGCCAAAGGCTCAATGGGAGTGTTGAATCGGGCGGCTAAGCCGATTAACGCGATACACAACAAATACTGCCTTTCACTCAGTAGCTCTTGCTTAATGTGACTGTTGAAATGGTGACACACGTGAGATCCTAAATTAAATGGTTTTTATTTACCAATACCAATTTACTTCAAGTTGCAGATACTTTAATTGTTTAAATATATATACAGCTCTTCTCTCCGACGCCCAACAAGAACAGACGTGTACAAGGTGTAATAGTGTAATAGAATTAAAAAATATAAAGTTCTAAAAATAAAAAAGTAAATCTCTAAATGCGGAATAGTACCAGGAGCGCAGCTGCACACAGAGGTGAGTGTGATATTTAAAATCACGCCACATGCGACATACAAATGTTAAAAAGAGAAAAAAAAAGTCACCTTCGCGCTAAAACAAGAATACTGCAGAATCGGTCATCACCTTCATGCAAAACTAAATTGCGCATGAATAAAAGAGACAAATACGCTTATCTAATTGCGGCACGAGCAGCGCCCCGCCCCTAAGCGCATAAGTGCATTTCGATTGGCCTTGACCCTATCGCTGAACTAGTAGTGGGGCTAGTGACGACAAAAACGGAGATAATTTTTTGCTCACGCGCAAGTACATTTAGGCCTACTAATAATTCAATCGAACAACCATGCTCCGCTCACCGCCGGAAAAGGAACAGTCGAAATCAGATTCGAACTTAATACAGCTTGTCTCCAACGAATATGATAAACAGGAGTGCGTTACAATGCGCAGCAAACGTCGACGAATATCCGGGGAAACAATAAGCGATGAACTATCCTCTTTTAAAACCGAAATGAGGGATTTAGTAATTAGCCTCATGGAGGACCAAAATAATAAACTAGAGAGCCTACACAAGCACATAAAAGAAATAAAAACAAATATGAGTACGATAGAAAAGACAAATAAAAATATCGAAACCTCAATGGATTTCATGAGCGAACAAATAAAAAATATTGAACTTAAAATACACGATTTTGAATCAGAAAAAAAGCAAATTACTCAACAAATAAACTCATTAGAAGAAAAAGTAGATAGCTTCGAACGTCACACCAAAAAAACTCAAATAGAAATAAGAAATGTACCCAAATGTTTGAGAGAAACGAAAGAAAGTTTGTACGCCATGATTCAAACAATTTCTAACACATTAAAAATTGATTTTGATTCATCTTGCTTACGGGATGTATTTAGAAATCGTAGCAAGTCAGAACACAAGAATTCTACAGTCATCGTCGAATTTACGGATACTCTAAAAAAATATAAATTCCTAAACGCTACAAAGAAATACAACCGTGAAAGACCAGCAAGCCAGCTCAACAGTAGTCATTTAGGAATAAAACCCCTTGATGCCAAAAATACTCCAATATATATATCGGAACATCTAACCGCAAAAGCAAAGCGGCTACACTACTTGGCGAGAGACTTAGCTAAGTCAGAAAAATATGCATACTGCTGGATAGCAAATGGACTCGTATATGTACGAAAAAGCGAAGGATCACCGTATATTTTAATTAAAAATGAAGCTCAACTGGAAAATCTGCGCAAACTCGAAAAAAAAATATGACTAGAATATAATGGGATCGCAGTAATAAACTTAGTAAAATATATATCCATCACTAAAACCATGTGTAATAACTATTTACTAAATAGCTGTCTTACACAGTGCAACTATAACTATCATTGTATTTTTATTATATTACTTATTTTTATTGCTGCGAACTCAATCAGAAATTTAGTTAGGATAAGTTATAGCTGTAAGAGTGCTTATAATAATATGTCTAAAATTAATTTATACACATACACAACTCCACAAATAACACACACATACACTAAACAAATATCCTATAACACGATAAAGAATAAAATCCAACTAAACACAATATTTATTATAATAATATATAACAATAATATACAGATTAAAAACAACAATCAATATCTAGCAAAAAAATCTAATAACGTTGCTTACTACTATCTATCCTTGCTATATATCATAAATAACGTAAATAAAATATATCCTACAAGTAACAATAAAATACTAACATATATTAATATGTGTACTATCAACAAACCCATTTACCGACATGAAGAAACAAATATTGTTATCCTTAAGTGCGTGTTACATAAAAATATTAATAATTAATTATGGATTGTAATGATTTAATAAAAGAAATTGATAATACTGATTTAATCACCAGTACGTTACTAACGTCCCCAGAACTGTGTAAAGAGCAGATTGGGGATACTGGGAAAAACATAACAATACTGACGCAAAACATACGAAGCATCAGGAAAAACTTCAATTATTTTCTCGTATTTTTGTCTAGATTAAACTTTAAACCTGATATAATTGTGCTCACTGAGTGCTGGCTGGACAGCAATTTTCAAACAATCTATCTGACAGGATACAACTGCCACTTTACACGACGGTCACTAAATCAAAACGACGGCATTGTAATTCTGTCAAAAGACAATTTAAATGTCCAAATACAAGAACCACCTTTTGAGGAAGCAAACTGCTTACTTATCAATATTGATAGATTACTTAGTGTTATTGCCATCTATAGGTCGCCATCATACTATCGTATTGAAAAATTTTTAGATTCGCTGATTAAGGTTATGAATTCGGTTGCTGGAGAAACCTCAATTATTACAGGGGACTTAAATATCGACATTAAAATGGGAACAACTGACACAAGAGCTGAAGAATACCTTAATGTCACGGCACATTATGGTTACCTACCTGGCCAACTATACCCTACACGAGGCCAAAACAGCCTCGACCATGCACTAATAAAAACCAAAATGACATCAAAAGTTATAGTATGCCAAAGTGATATAACAGACCACGACACCTTATTGATAGGATTACAAAAATCTCCTACTACCCCAGCTGTAATTAAACAAAACATTAAACATATAAATTACCTAGAACTTACCGATAGTTTACAAAAAACTGACTGGTCCTCAGTCCTTAATGAAAGTAATGCTAATGATGCTGCTACCCTCTTTATTACATATCTAACTAAACAAATTAAAGAACACACCACTGAAAAAATAATCAAATCATCAGAAATTATTAAAAGGCCATGGATAACACCTGGTCTTTTAAGCTGTATACGGAAACGAGACCAAATGCATATAAAACTAAGAAAAAATCCAAACAACACAGACCTAAAAATAAAATACAAACGGTATAGAAACTACTGCAATAACATACTTCAAAACCTAAAAGACGAGAACGACAAGGAATCAATTGTAAAACATAAAAATAATAATAAACAACTGTGGAAATCCGTGAAACAGATATGTAACATACCATCAAACAAAAACTTAAATAGCCCAGAAATACTAAATATTAGAAGCACACCAGTAGAATCAGTAAACAAATTAAACAGATATTTCAGCAAAGTAGGAAAGAATTTGGCGACCAACATATTAACTAAAATAAATAAAACTGAGGAAGAACTCTGCGCCTTAATAGATAAAAATAAGACTCCATCTGCTTCACTATTCCTTACCCCAACAGATGAAATAGAAATTGTACAAGTGATCGATAACTTAAAAGCGGCATCAGCTCCAGGTTGGGATGGCATCACAAGCGATGTATTAAAACGGACAAAACACATATTAGCAACACCAATAACACATATATGCAATCTAAGTTTGTCATCTGGTATATTTCCTGACTGTTTTAAAATAGCAAACATACGACCAATTTACAAAGCTGGAAACCCTTCGGAGCCATCCAATTACAGGCCGATCTCTCTGTTGACCTGTATGTCAAAGATTCTAGAAAAAATTGTGAATAAAAGACTGCTATCCTATCTAGAAGAAAAAGGACTCCTATCCGACAATCAATACGGATTCCGCAAAAACAGATCTACGGAAGACGCAGTTAACACCCTTTCAGATTACATCACAACAAACTTAGATGCTGGGAACAAATGCATCGGTGTCTTCCTTGATTTGGCAAAAGCCTTCGATACTGTATCAAGGCAAATCTTATTAAAAAAACTAGGACATCTAGGTATACGTGGTCTAGCACTAGAGTGGTTCAACTCTTACCTGTCCGATAGAAAGCACAAAGTAGTAGTTGACGGAGTATATAGCGACTATTCTACACCAACGTACGGTTTGCCACAAGGTGGAGTGCTCTCACCAACCCTCTTCCTGGCATACGTAAACGACCTGTGTGACCTACCTATATACCAAGCAAAAATACTGGCATTCGCGGACGATACAGCAATTCTATTTTATGGAAAAGACTGGCAAGCTGTACAAAGACTAGCGGAAAAGGGAATGGCCAAAATCGCAACTTGGCTAGAACAGAACCTCCTAACACTAAATACTACCAAAACTAAATTTATAAATTTTAGAATTAGTTATAAGTCTCGTCCTACCCTACCATTTAATATTAAACTACACACATGCAATTATACAAACAATAATGTATGCAATTGTCCAGTCATAGAAGAGACGAAAAATGTAAAATACCTAGGGGTTGTAGTTGATAATCGACTGACATGGAAAGCACAGGTGGATATGCTATGTGGGCGCACTAGAAAATTAATGTACATCTTTAAAAGACTAAGACACGTGGCAGATGTCTCCACAGTTAAAATAATCTACCTGGCTTTATGTCAGTCGATTATTAACTACTGCATTGTCACGTGGGGAGCGGCTACCAAAACTACACTCATAAAACTAGAGAGAGCACAGCGAGCCCTACTAAAAGTTGCTTACCGAAAACCATATCGTCACCCGACAGATCAGCTGTATTCGGAAACTGGACATTTAAGTGTGAGAAAACTGTATATCACAAGGACAATAGCAAAATATCACAAAATAGCGGTACATAAAGAAGACAGACAAAAAAGATCAAAAAGAAATACATCCTGGACTATACCAACTACAAAAACAAAATTTGGAGAAAAATGTTTCACATTTAGGGGACCCTTTTTGTACAATAAAATTAATAAAAAAATTAATATTTTTAAAGAAAATAATTACTCATGCAAAATTAAAACATTAAATTGGATAAGGGACCGTACATATCAAGAGATAGAAAATATACTAGATACTGACCGATAAAATAACAAATATATATATATATATATATATACAAACTATACTATATTATTTTATACATTAATACTAATATATGTATATACTAATTACACACATTAAAAACACACTCACCAATATACACACTGGCATATTCACTCTCTCTCTCTCTCTCTCTCACTCACTCACACACACACACACACACACGCGCGCACACACACACACGCACACACACACACACACACACGCACACACACACAACACACACCGCACACATCAACTAGATCTAAAAATAACTTGTAAACAGCAATTAATGTTACCGAACAGAAGAGACTAGACCTCATAACACAGGGAATCCTAGTATGGAGTCTAGAGGCCAATTTATTGTACTGTTTCTGTATTTTTGCTGTGTATTTCAATAAATTTCAATAAAAATTTCAATAAATATATATGTATGTATTTGTTTAGATTTGAGTACAAAAGCAATAATAATGCTCACAGTACATCTATCTAATTTCATAGCAAGTTTGAAATCACATTAAAAATTATTATTAGTTCCTATGTATAATTTATACTACGAAAGTTTCAAAGATAACCAGTAAATAAATCAATCAATCCGCGTGTAATAGCAATAGGATTAATCAGTTGGAATCTGCAGTGCAATTAAATATATTTTATTTATAGCCGAAGTAATTAGGTTTATAAAACATGCTTTAAAAAGAATAAAATAAACTTTTTGTTGAGTTCACCCGACCAAGCATAGTAACATACATACATACATTGCAAGTTGCAAAAGTTAGTCATGCATTGTTATCCAAACTAATAAACGTGTAGGTATACAAAATTTCAACTCAATCGGTTGACGTTAACTGACTCAAAATTGATTTACAAGATTTCACCCGAACAAACATACTTACATACTTACATTGCAAGTCAAATAAAAGCTTCTAATAAAATAATTCGAGGGTAAAGAAGACGGCATGCGGCATGTGGCAAGAGAAACACAATATTTTAGGTGTAAGCGTAAAGTTGAGTTATGATGGACGAGCGGCGCCGTATCGGCCGGTCAGCGTGCAATCGACTCGAAACCCGATAACGCCATGACACCTCCTAATAGACATAATGCACCACTCCATAGCTCGCCTTACTTATGGTCTGTCTTTCTACGCTTTTTGAGTGATTGCTACCATTATACTTAGAAGTTACCTCTAAAAATATTTAACTTTAAAGAGTACTGAGAAAAGTAATTATGCTTCGTGTGGTGTCGTTAACGAAAAGTTGTTCTTCATCATCGTCATTGTTCTGATTGCTATATCGATTTATCTATATGATTTCTAAAATATAATATATTTATTTATGATTATTATATCGATATTATTATGTCCAGTTAAATTGTGTCACAAAATATCTGAAAAGCTATTTATGTATTATTGCTAAAAACATATGATTATCCGCAGCCGAAGTTCGGGAAAGTTTCGGTTTAGTGCTTCACTTTAGACAGAGCGCTTGAATGAAGAGTGTCTTTCTACTTATAGTGTAATTATTCTAAGACCCAGGGTTACCTCGATAGCGAAATGGATGTAGTAAAAAAACATTCATCTTATTATTTATACTTTGCCATTATTTTATATGCATTTTATTACACTTATTATTTAACGGTTACATTGTATCACGTAGAGTCAGCCTCGTCGCCAAGAAGTCATTTAAATAAAATTACTTTTCCAAAAATTATTTTTTTTCCATAAGGGACACATTCCATTACTGTTTTAATTAATTTAATATAGTGCGTTACATAATCCAGTAAGTAAATCAAAGTCGTAGAGCGCTGTAGTGGATCTGAAGCACGTTGTAAGAGCTTATTCGGCACGCGCGGAGGCCATTCTGCGGCTAACCCGCCACAACCCGCCCTCGCTTTAGGGCTGCCTGTTTTTTTTTAAGAATTCGATGCATAATTTCTAATTTAATAAGAGATATGTAACTGTAATATGTTTATTAGATAAATTGTTGCAACACTAAATAAATAGTAAATAAATACCGAAATATTTTCGCTTTAACAAAAATAAAATTTTAGAAAAAGTAGGTAGTGGTGAAATATACCAAATAATACAATTTAAGACGATATTTTTTAAATGTCGAAAAATAAAAATGCGTAGAGCCTTTTCTTTGTTATTAGAATAAGAAACTAAAATAAAACCTTTTACTGATTCTAATTACTGATAATTATGTAA
Organism: Ochlodes sylvanus; assembly: GCA_905404295.2. NCBI lineage: Eukaryota > Metazoa > Arthropoda > Insecta > Lepidoptera > Hesperiidae > Ochlodes > Ochlodes sylvanus. Next base: position 6,235,471 of record FR990138.1, read on the forward strand.
ATTACTGCAATAAATGTATTATCAATAAAATATAGTTAAAAAAGCCATGCTTTTATAATAAATCGAACTAAAACATAAAATAAAAATACTCTAAATGTTAACTTGCCATTGGTCTTTGATAAGTCTACAAAGTTTGAACGAAATCTGGACGCTGAAAATGAGTCAAAACGAGTTCAAAGAATTCGGTTACAAACATAGATGTGAACCTAATAAAAGCGAGTTAAATATGGATACGTGCAGTTTGTAACAATTTGATGACAGTTATGTTTGTCTCTGGTGACTGGTAGCCCTGCCCTTGCCTGGTCGGATTTACAGTCGCCGCTCTAATAAACACGTTATATTGTATACCTAACGAATATTAATAGCTTAGTTCCTGGTGCGCCCGATGAATTTCATTTTTGTAATTGCCCGATGTCACGTGCGAGGAACTGTAATTACCTATTATGCTAAACTTGGTTCATTTCTTAAGAAATGCCAACTACTTTATCCTTCACTTTTTCTAAAATCACTTTATGATCAAATATGAATTTTTAATTACAATTATGAACCAAATTGTACCCATTCATAAATTTTGGCTCAGACATCTTAATTTAAACTTTGAATCGCCTAATTAATTTGAAGGACTTGCTACGCTTTTTCAGTTAGTTACCCAATATATTATCTTATCCAAATGTCATCGAAATAGCAATTTAAGTGTTAGCACAAATTTTACTTCATGTTCAATTTATTATTATTTTACATTAAGCAGCGGATATTTAACGTGTTTAGCGCCTGAAGGTTACGAGCGTGGCGCAAAAATTCCGTAACATTACGTGTCTTACAGAAAAATGATTTAGTTTTTCTATTTGTATCGCAAGCTCCATTTTTCTCGTGCCAACAACGACGCACAGACATAAAGGTTTACGACAGCACGTCATATTTATGGCGCGGGTATTGTGATATATTTTTTGTTGTTCGCATTAGGTTTTATCTGACTTTCCGCTAAATCAAGTAGCTACTGGCCGGTGTCAGGAAATACCCTCGCATATATCATCGGCGGCGGATGCGAGCATTTTGGGGTTATGTCTCGATTCCGTAGGGCGCGGGCGACGCGGCCGTTATTTGTCTTATCGATGCTACCGCACGCTAATTTACTTTTTTATTGTATCAAATATTATAGCTATTATTATGGTACTGAATATATTCGCTTTCTCTTATAGAAATACTATTTTCGAACTTATCTTATATTAAACTTAACTTTTTAATAGTTTTGTGCAGTATTTTCTTAAAACTGAACGGTTTATAACTGAACGCTTTTTCAATACTTTGATTATTAAGTTAAATAAGGTAGTAAGGTAGGTAGGTTCTAGGTATGGGATATCGTTCAAATTGTTACAAATGCTGCAGTTCCTTACCTATTTAGCATCTTTTATTGGCTTTTAATGGGAATAATCTATCAATTGTAACAAGTTAAACACATTTAGGCCTATAACAATACTGTCAATCTACAAAAAATACCGCCCGTCGCTCCTCTATTTGTCTTTGGCTAACGGCTGCCCCAGTACAAAAAAATACAGCAAAATTGTGTGGCATACTCATCTTTCTAGTAGCCCTGATGCTGATCAAACGTGTGCTGTGTCGCATGGGAGAACTATGTAGTAGCTCGAATTCGAACAACTCTCTATTAAGAAATCACGCGCCCTTTTTTCTGTAAAAAAGGGAAAACGAACAAAGTGCGGGGCGGAAATATTACCGACTAACGGCATTTCCGCACAATAAATCGCAGCCCAATCAAAGGAAACTCGTAGTATTCGTCGTATATCTTTATTAATGCCACACTATGTTTATTGGACTTTTTTATCGGTTGCATTCCGTCTTATTGTCTAATTGACTAGGATCTTTATAGGAGCAATTTATTACTTCTTTAGACTTTTTGAGTTTCACGTGTCCATTTTAGTTTTGCTAATCCTTTTAAATTCTGTCGCTATTAAAGTGTATTAAGTTGTCGCTTAGCAGCTGCTCTGATGTTTAAGAGAAAATAATAATTTTATTAACGACTAGCTGGCCCGGCGAACTTCGTACCGCCTAACAGTCGATTCTTTAATTTTTTTTTATTCTGCTATTCCCGGAACCCCTCCACTAACACTTAAACTTTATGGTATGGTATTAAAGTTCAAATTGACTTATTATTACGAATCTTTTGTATGGAAATACAGAAAAGTGTTGTTTTTAGACATTTTTAGGCAATTTTTTAAATCATTCTCTCCGTAACAACATCTTCGTACTTTAAGGAATATTATAAAAAAAGAATTACCGAAATCGGTTCAGCTGTTCTCGAGATTTGCGCTTAGCAACAAAATCAGCGATTCATTTTTATATATTATACATATAAGATTAAAACAGCCTACAGTAATAGATTAATTCAATGAAACTAACGTTTTTAAACGTTTCAACGTCTTTTAGACATTTCCATCAAGCAGGCACACATACAATATACAAAATATACAAATACAGTATTGTATTTCATATACAATACAATAAAATGCCTTGGTCAATTTATTGAACACTAATAAACCAGCATAACAAGAAAGTATCATAAGTCATTACTGTGTATTTAACTATGGACTGATTATTATCAAAGGCAGTGTTTGTTCTATACCTATTCGAGTTGTTTAGTTAAGTTTAAATAACAATGAATCATAGTATACTGATTGTATTTAGCGGAGGTTACCTGTGGCGTTATCTGCAGGGGGAAGTTAAATCAAAAAATCGATACGGACTGAGCGCGTTTATTACGAGACTACGCGTCGCTTGTCCGTTTCACTTAGAGCTCCCCGTCCGTTCGCTACTCCGATTGCTCCAAATAGAAAAAGTTTTACGGGGTTTCTTGTAAACGAAAATTGAACAAGAGAAAACTTTTGGAAAGGAAACTGATTTGTCCAAACTATATTAAAAAAACTAAGTAAAGTGGGGTCGAAATGTTGTTACCCAGAAACTTGTAATTTTGCAACTTTATAAGTAGATATTCAATATTTTTTTATTTATAAAATTATTCATAAAACGACAGACTCGAAACACTTTCGAACTCAATAACAGCTTAATGAAACTTAATGGGTGCCCACAATTTAATGTTGATGCTTACTGTATGCGTAAAGAAATTAACAATCCGGAAGTTGGAATTGAGATGTCGATGTCTGCTCGTATTGACGGACATCCGCTCGCGAGCCAATAATTTGCTCCCCACTGATTGTTGTGAAAGACCTGTCAAACATCGATTAATGAGACAAAGATTGTAAATATCCGACACCACACACGACCACAGAATTTATCACCGCTGACCATTGTATTGTGAATTAAGTTGCAAAAGGTGGCAGCTGATAAGTCTCAATTTGGCAAATTTTGTTTCTGAAACGTTATTTTAGGGCAAGGACTTATAAACAGCTTACAAATAAGTACCATTGAGGCAGGGTCCTTTATGATGGCGGTCGACCACCGGGTAGGTGCGTGAATCAGCACCTAGCTAATGGTCATTTGGTTCGTTGGGGCATGATTAATTATCCTTATCAAAACTTGTCCGAACCGAGTGAGCTGATGGCTCAATGATGAGGGCTAGTTTTATCATGTTTATAAGTAAGCTTTTTAGATGGATGTGGTACATTTCAAAAGTGGATAAGTGATAATCTATAGATGAATTGAATAAATGCATTATGCATTGCATCTTTTTTTTTTAATTCTTTCCGGACAGTGCAATTGCACCCCCTTGCGCCCCGCTGCCGGCGCCCATAGATAGATTAGTTAGTCAAGTCGTAAAGTTTGTTAGGTTGTTTACATGCCGCAACAAAAAAAAAATTATTCCGGTTAACGGAGTGAGAGTTGTGTCTTGTGTATAATATAAAAATTTGAAACAGCGACTTTGTTTTATACTAGGTACCTAAGTAGGTATTTCTGGAAAATACCCTTTTGCTTTAATACCTTTTAGTATTTATTTAAATACCTAATTATTTTTAGAACAATATCTATAATATCTGATTAATTATAAACTACTCATCTATGATATTAATCTTATCGGTGTTCCTGACGACTGGTGCATGAGGTAAGTACATAATATGTTCCATACCAATATAATGTTATTAGTCACAGTTTCTGCATGGAATTTTACTTATCTTACTTTACCTATGCATGTATGATATATTCCGTTATACTTATACCAATGTATAATATAATTTGCAATGCTTTTCATGATAAATATTTTACAATAATTCTTTAATATTTTTCTAATTAAATATTATGTTAGGCTCGAAAAAATAGGTTACTCACCACAACGCAATGTTGCTTCACTCAAAAATGAGGGAATACACTTTCGTTTGAGTAAAGACACATTATATTGTTGACATTATGACCATTTTTCCATCCAATGAATGATATCGTCAATTGATCTTAACATATCCATATCTTTATTTCAAAACGTTATACACTTATACAATATTAGTCTCATATTAATTTATTGGCTTCATGTTTCAGAGGTGTGGGTGATTGTGCCGAGTTCAGACAACCCATCTCGCACTAACGACGATCTACATACATCAAAACGTTTTACAGAGTAACTGACCGCATTAGTCAAACAGCGATGGTAGTGGAACCAACAAATCATTGAAGGGAGTAAATAAAAAATCGGTTAAGTGCGAGTCGGACTCTAGACTACTTTACTGACCTAATAAAAAAATATCAAATCTAATAAATAACATTCATACAATAAGCCGCTATTAAAAAAATAAGAATTAACGTAATCCCCTATCCTATTGAAGTCGCTTCTTGAAATTCGGGAGTTTGCAAGAGGCAATCTTAGGCAACTCATAATTGGCTCCTTTATTCGTCACTACCGGAAAGAAGACCCACATCAGAGTCCGCGTCTAAACGGATTTATAATGGGGAAACTGAGAAGCACAATATGCGTGGCGATTGTGCGGACCATTCCGAACGCCATTGGGACCAGACAGTGCGTCGCCGGTGACAAAAGCCATTCAGACATGCATTTCAAATGTTTGGAAGCTACTTTGTAGAACGTCCAACGTCTAACCGTCTCTAGTAATAATGAAAGTACTGTCTACCAAGTAGCTCAGAAACAGATAATTAGATAGGTATGTATTTATGATGTCAGCTTAAGAATACCGTGTAACGTAAACATTTATTACAAAACAAAAAGTCAACAAGTTTATTTGGCTGAAATTCTATTTATATTCCCTATAATAGATTTTTAACGTCCTTACTAGAAAATTGCTGTTATAGGTAACAATCATTCTAAAACATTCATCATTTTAAACTACCTTAACTACCTACGAGATTAACTCTATCTGCCTGTCTGCTGCGTTTTCTACGATTTAGTTGAAATTTGTTATGAAGATAGTTTAAGACACTGGAAAAGACATAGTCTAGTTTTTATCCCGGTAACACATTCCCTTTAGATCATTTTAATAGTATGTTGTTGTTTTCCGACTCCGACGCGGGCGAAGCCTTACTAGAAAAGAATAACTATCCCGAAGCAACGTAAAGCTAGGGCGTTTACTAGTACCTACCTAAATTCCTACATACCTAACTAGTACGTAGGTACAATATTACCCTAAGCTAATATAATCAGTGGAAACAACATCCAAAGTTAAAGAAGCATCCTTGAAATATTTTTAAATTAACAAAAGAACTTGTTTTGCAAATAAATCTATTTAAAAATAAATTTTATTACATGTGTAATTGCATAGGTGTATTCGCATAATCATAGCCTTCAGAGAAACGTGCGATTAGTTTGATAAGACAGACAGATAGTATCTATATGTTGAAGTACTATAATATACCAAGATAATAACAATATTGATAGCAATGATTTAATGTCTATCTATTGGTATTGTTCGATAACATTAAGTATCGCCTTATTAATACCTAATAAACAATAGTACTGATTAAATCTTGATTTGCTACTTATTTCTTTACAAATGTATACCTGATCATATCTTTATATTGTCGCTTGTACCTATCCTATTAAATTGGTCCCTAGTAATCGGTAAATATTTTGTAAATTAAAATATCATTGACTTATATGGCGATATGACGTCACAAGTCAAGAGGGAGGTCGAAAAATGTGACATAGTGTGACAGCGGGGAACCGGAAACTTGAAACCTATCCTACCTTATTTTTACCTGTATGTACCTTAATGTTAACTTAATTACAGTATTATTAACTAGTATTAAATTATCTTTATACAGAGAAAATACTTAATACCACACTGCCTACCTATATACTCGTAAACAAACATTATACAACGCACGAATAAACAGGGAAACTTCTCTACCCGTACGGAGCGTTTACACGCGGATTAAGGATTAAATGGAAGTTAAATGGCGTGTTATTCGTTGGGTTGCACGAACAATTAAAATTATGTCCATACATATAACTTCAATGTCACCTTATTCGGGTAAATACAGTGTGTGATCGACTGCACAGTTCCAATACTGTAATTCTCTGGAGGCGTCCATTCATATAATTTGTTATTTAACACAACCACTGTGGGTTAGTACGAGGTACATACATTGATGGATACCCTATTGATTGTTTGAATTCCGTTTTATGCAACGGCGTAGATGCGTGAAATTGATTGGACTCAGCTTAGAACGCAGCGGAAGTTTCTGCAGCCGAATACTTCATTCATGGGTTCATTCATACATTCTTAAGGTCTACTACTTGTAGTATACTACGGGTCTCTTGCAGGTAAATTTTGTCGTGCAAACTTTTTATGAATACACGATTGCGGCAAGACAAAGATTATTTTAATTTTTATTTCATTGAAGGTGACTCTTTAGTATGCGCTCTAATTACAAGATACGGATTGTGGGTATGTTGAAATGTTGGACGCGAGCGTAGACTGTAGATTATGCTCATTGAAAGAGTATTGGTGAAAGAAATATTACTTTTAGACCCAGGGCATCCAAAATTAAGACATGAAATCATTACCTCATTGAAATGAAAATACTTTTCCACTATAACAACCTGTTTTTCATTAAATTTATTATTTATTTATAATCGTGTTATATTTTTAAATAATCACTCTAGTCAACATGGTTTATGCTCTGCATATATTTTTGGTGCTAGTAAGTAGTAAGTAGTAGTAAGAATATCCTAGGAAAAAAAATTGTGGTTTAATTTATTGGCCCAATTCAATGATATGACTTTTGATTCAATGATATAACTTTTGATTGATTTCATTGTAAAAAGTATAATAAATTTGTATAAAAAGTATAACTGTAAAAAAAACAATTAAAATTACCGACTCTGAATCTGACTCTGAATTTCATACTGTGAAGTTTCACTTCATCTGCGGATAGGGCTTGGAATCCACGCACCAGTATTTTTATTATTTTTGAGTAGTATCATAGATATGGTTCATAGCTAGACTAAGTCCGATAGATGGCTATGAATTAAACTATTTTTTCTGTATCAACGTCCTTGTCAAGAAAGCAGTTACGGCTATTGTGTTTGAGATGAGAGCAAACTCGAAGCTGAAAAGGCGTACTCTAAACAATACTTCAATGGATGGCTATTTAGTACTACGAGTGTTTTACAACTGCAAAAAATGTCTCAAGCCAGGTACGATCCGGATGCGAATGGTCCTGGGGAAGGGTTCCCACGACTGGACCGGACAGTTACACTTTACGAAGTGACGATTTCAACACTGTTTATTCTCTTTTTGTTTGTGCCGGGCCTTGTTTAGAAACAAAGCGCCACATGTGTTGAAATAGCCGTCAATAGGGTAATTAACTCGAATCGCCGAAAACTTTTGTGGTGTGGGCTAACTCAGCTCAACTAAGTTTCATGGTTGATGTCGTTTTAATTATTATTTTGTTTTACCATAGTAAAACAACTGTTTTGGCGTGATACAGTAACCATCATCAAAATAATCATTAACTTTCACATTTCTAATGAGTAGGATTCTAACTGGCTTGATATAAGAACGTTATCCAAATTTGTTTTAACTTGAATTATTATATCATTGAAAGTTTAAATTACGCGAATCGAATATTCGCTAAGAGTACATTCGACACGAGCGCATACGTTTCTTACGACACGTAACTCGCTGCGAAAAAATCATTCGCTACGAATATTCAGTGGTAAGAAATTAATTATTCCTCATCGTACCGTACTACTAATACTAACTACTTAATAAATAAACTGAGTACTAACTTAAAGCACGAGTAAAGTAAGTAGGTATGTGTTATGAAATTGAAATTAAATTTGTTTAACAGTACAATAAAATCCAGTCTTGAATGTCCATTCATATTTTCGTTAGGCCTTACATTGTTCTCGTAACATCCGTGCGGAAGTGTCCGGTTGTAGAATCTAACCGTGTGGGCTGTTTACACTGATCTACGCCACAATGGACCTGCGTATGAATGGCTGACCGACCACCCAGAGAGCTCGATACGATACTCTAAGGCCAGTCGCAACGCTCAAAGCGAATTCGCTCTGCGCTGCGAGCGTTAGCGTTGACCGATGAAAACAAATATGTTAGACCTTATTGGGTCACGACACGAATATGCAAAATGTAGCGATTTTATGTAACTTTCTTTACGAGTTAGAAATGATGACGAGTATTTCATGGCTTGGCCATAAGTCTAAATAATTATAAGTAAGTATTTTAAGAAGTAGGTACATATTTATTTAGAATTTTTTGAACCATACAATGTGAAAATACAAAAGGCAGAGTGTTAATTCGAGTTCTAGATTACAAGATAAATTACCCAGTTTTCAGTTGTAACATATTTCAGTTTATCTGCTCCATGGCGAGCGGCGAAGCGTGTGCCAAAATTTCTTCGCCCTTCACACCAATGTGCACTGTTCCCGTTATTTGAGGGTCAATTTATTTTCGTATTAATGATTTTTTATTTTAATAATGTGTACTTTATTAAGATTTTAATTTTAAAGTATATAACTAATTAGTAAACACATTACTACATGTAAAATAGTCATTACCACATTAGATACTCGAAGATCTAGATATATTTTAATTTGACTGTAAGTTTCGTGCTTAGGTGGTCCCAAATGGGTTTTAATAATACCTACTAACTCCAACTGCGTCCATTTATCACGGCACCTTTAATTCCAGCGCACATTATGCCTTTGTGAACAGGCGTTATTCTGTAAACGCTTCTCGTTATAAAACCACACTTTGTATAAAAATATGTGCTCGAGTATAAAGGTAAACATTGATTTTTTCAACTGGCCAGAGAGAATGCGTGTTTGGGCACACTGACAGACTGACAAAAGGACAATGAGATGGATGGTGAATGGGACCGCACAGGGCTGTACGGCGGCGACCACTCGAGTACGCACCAAAATACTACAAAGACTTTGTAGTGTAATGTTTAGCTGCGCTATGACTAAGGCAATCTGCAACACATGTGTGCGTGTTCTTGCACGAGGCTAAATTAGTGATTAATCTTCGTTCTTCTATAGAACGTAGAATTTCCGTAGAACGAATTGACGTTGAAGACGGTCAAATTTTAACTAGGTATTCGTTTGAATTTTATTACAGTTTGCGGAATTATCTAAAGTATAAATTTAAAAATTATTGAAATTATAATTAAAACTTTTAAAATTTGTTTTGATATCGCAGTGTCGGAGAGACTTTGAAGGGAACCCACACCCACAGCCTTCCTGAATTATGACTTCATTCTGAACTCCGAGTGTGACTCTGTGAAATCTGTGAATCTGTGAAACAGTAACTAGATGGTGCGTTTCTCTTACTTACCTACTCTAAAGTTTTGCAAGTTAAAACTGTTGATAGGATTTGATAGGAAATCGGCCTTGTAAAACATTCACACTACCCAGTTTAGAAAAGACCTGGAGACCTAGGGACAAAGAAGATCTATCATCCATAAACAGAATGAGTAGGATATCTTAAATTTTTATATTATTGTTAGATACCTACACTACACAAACAAACCTACTTAAACATCTGTCGCTCTTGAGAACTGAAAAAACAAATCATATTAATGTATACGTACAGATTATCCTTGCAATTTATAAGACCACATCAAAGAACATCACACCCACTACAGGGAGATGCGATCTCCGCCCATCGCATTCTGCGCGAAGTACCGGACGGCGCGCGGCCGCGGAAACCCTGAGAAACCGCATTGTTACGAGTAAACAATATTCGGACCTCGTCGCATCACTAAATCATTGGATGATAAAAAATAGCGTATGTACGTAAGCTCTGACATTGATATAGAGACCGAAACAATTTTTAGGATTCCGTATACCCAAAGGTTGATAACGCATACAGCGTTCGTCCGTCCGTCTGTCCGTCTGTCGCGGGGCTCTACCTCTTGAATGGAAATAGGTAGACACCTGAAATTTTTACAGAATGCGTTGGCCGCTATCACAACAAATCATAAAAAATTAAAAAGGTTACATTCCAAGGGGGGGTTGCCTCACAAATAACCTTAAAATAATTGGGTTCTTCCACATTCTATCTTTTTAAATATAAGTAACTACATTATTTAGTTACAAAATAATCCTGTAATTGTTGTTGATAAGTTACACAAAGAAAGTTCAGTTCATTAGTTACAAAGTAATTCGTAACTTGTTTGATGACTTGGTAATTGAATAGCCACCATCAGACATCTATGCAAAAATGTAAACAATTAGGTACGTCGAAATCAGACGAAGACTCATATATAGTTTACATTGTAGGCCCATTAATTGAAAATTACACTCGTTTTACATTTGGTTGGCTTATATCTCGTTGGTTGGCTTTTGATGTTGTATTTTTAGCGTTAGGGAACGCTAATTTGATCAAAAGACGGAACACTTGGAATTGGACGGAACCAAGAAGTATGTTGGTTTGTCTATGTGTGATTGTCTGTCCGTCATATTATGCGATTTCTCCGTATTTTTTACCGGATACTTAACTAAGTACTGATGAAAAAGTACATACAAGTTTATGTTACAGGAAACGTAGGTACATGAAAGGTTAACTTTAAGACAGGTTATTTTAAACAAAGGTACCAAACGAGGTTTGTTTATGTGCGCACTACTTCGTCGCTGCCTAAGTTCGCACCGTGTAGGCAGCTCAGCAAAAATTGAGTCGGCTTTCTTCGGAAAGCCTTTCTATGAATCTATTTTTCTATAAAATTGCAGAAGAAAAATTTTCTATGGTCCTATTTTTCTATAAAATTGCAATTCAGTTACATAAATACCAATACAGTGCTGTCAAAACAGTCTCATAATTTTCAATGATGTCTTTATTAAAGTGCTTCGGCGCCATTGTCTGCGAGACGAACAAAGATTCCGATAGGTATTGCTTTCTCCGAGGGGCAAACTGCTACGTAGGGAATTATGTATGCTCTAACAAACAATGCAAGGCTCGCTTACAACCCGATGGCTGGTAGCGATTGTAAGTGATCATAGCTTTTCGGTGGGATGGTTGATCGATAGTTGCAAAAAAATATTGAGCGGTTTGTCATTTGGACTGCATGTATATTGAGGTAGAGCCTTCACGTCGGTCCAGACCCCGGATGCTAAGATAACTCATTGAACTTCAAACTTCACAATCATTTAATCATGTAGGTATTAATAAATACATAATACACATTACACATTTACAACCGAGCATTGACGGGTAACTATATTATCGGGCATAATAATGTTCTAGACTCTTCAATTATGAGGAGGAGTACCTGTGATGGTAACGGATTTAAGCTATGAGTACGTTGCAAGTAATTTTGTTGCAGCAGTTGTTTTTTGAATCAGAATCATTTCTATTTACATGACTATAACATCAAAGGACTAGGTAGACAATTACGTCATGTCGCATTATTATTATACAAGTGTCTAATCGCTTGACTAGAGTGAATATAATGTTACCTGACTGTAAAAAAATGAATAAGCAAGCATCGCCAATGGTGAATCATTACTAATACCATTAACTTAACTGATACAATACTGTTATAGGGGCCAATAATGTTATCAATGATAAATAACAGTTATCTTTAATATAAACACCTAACTATAATTATAGAATGTCACATGAAGCAGACGGTGACTCGATTGATCATTTCTAGTGATCAATTAATCTTTTGTTTGAGCGTAAGTATGTAGATTATTTTGCCGTTTTCATTCATTAGTAGAGCCTCCTAGAGCGTACTCCATTACGTTTCTTCAGGGAAAATTTGTGTCAGGTTTAGTGGTTAATAGCTAAACCTAGTTTCGAAAGTATTTTTGCTGTCTGCAGGCTTCCGCCATAGCTTATCGATAGCATTCGATTTGGTTAGATAGCAATATAACGATAATCTGACCGATGGATTAACTGACCTTTATAAACAGGAAAGCGTTCTAGTTTTGTCGTTGCAGTCATGTCAACCACGTCTTAAGTTGTGAATTCGGTCGATAATTTAACGATTGCCACAAGACGTCTGGTTCTGCTTATGCTTTCAGATTTTGATTATAGCCACATCCATTTAGCAACAGCCAAAGAACGTAACGCAATTTACGAATCTCAGTTCACGTATCCAAATGAAAAAATAAATTCCTAACATAGCACGTATACTTAACATAATCACAGAAATATCCTGAAAATCCATCTCGAGTAAATTGAAATTGGAGTGAGATAGCATGCTCCGTAGTGTGTTGAAGAGGAAACGAGATGAGAACAATGGAGTGAGAGGTCAATAACGAGGCAGCCAAGGGTTAGCTGTTTCTCCCGGGCTGATGCTTGCGCAATATGTGCAGATTTATGTGCGACCTACCAGCAATACAGCTACTTAGTCGGGTTATGTTGCAACTTGTACCTACTTCCTGCCTCACTGAGCTCGTAATAAAAATATAGTTACAATGTTCGTATTTGAGGAGCTAAAAGGTTCAGATCATTTACGAATTCACTCTGATGATCAGCGCCCATAATCCATTCATCTGCATGTGTCTTATCTGTGGTGTAATTTTAAATTAACCTGCAAAAAGTCTCTATCTGTGCGCGATATCCCCAAAAATACTGTACATATTTTAATGCTGTTGTTAACAATAGATAAAGTGAACGAGGTTTAGGTAACTAGTGTAGATTTGGGACTAAACATGCAAATATTATAATATGCATGATATAAAATACATGAAATATATATTTATAAGGTGCAATATTTCGACAGTTACAGAATATAATAATGTACCATTTCCTGTAAGTACATAGTTATTTAATTAACTGAGCGTTTACTTGCAAACAAGCCACTAGATTTTACATAATCCGTATTATTGATTTAATTACTGTAACAACATTTGTTACAATACCATTCGTATTCATGTAGGAGCCCCGGAACCAATAAGCCGGTAGTGGACCCTCCCACTTAATCTGCAGAGTATCGCTAACAAATTTAATATTTACTCTTGCTGACTTATCCTTATAAATCGTCGACAATATTAAAACCGCCATTACATTTTGATTGTCGTGTCGCAGTCCCCCCTGCGATTTGGTATGTGGTACAAGTTGCTAGTTTTGACGAGGAAGTATAATCATTTATAGTAGTAGGTAGTAGCGGAATACTGCAGGGTCTGTAACCCTTCGCAATAGCTATTTTTACATGTGTACTGGAAGCGCTGATATTAAAGAGAATAAGGCAGACAATTGTAATTCCTCCTAATAACAGGTGAATGCCTTCTGTCAACACATCTGACTTATAGTACCGATATAAATTCGTGCTGTCTCATTCTTTCCCGTAGCTTAAATTAATCTATTTCTTTCCAACGTTTCGTGTGGCCTTCAGTTAGCCAGTCACCCCGCTTCGTCTTACCTCAGCTAGTTGCCAGAATGCATTCAATTCGGAAAATCAAACATTACGGTGACTGAAGTCGACAACGTAACAGAAGTATGATCATTTGTTAGGTAATCAAATGTTAATTTTTGTAACTTAATTTTATAATCTTTAGTTCTTAACATTTCACATTTTTGACCCCTGATGCAAAAATATAGTATACCTAGTATAGCTCCTAAACGGATGAACCGAATTTCGTCTAGTTTTTGTTTATTTACCTCATCATCAGTGTTAAGCATCAATGTTAAGGTAATTATCTACGGAAGATTGCGCTGCACATAATAGTATATCATTCGGTTTCGGCCGGAGTTAATTGTAATAAGTACCTATATTTTCACTAGCGCCTAAAAATGTAGAGAGTTTGCATGAAATTTAAGCCTATTTGTCATTTGAGTAAACAAAACTTCGAAGTTTCTCACTTCAGTGTTAAAATCATGGATTTAAATGAACATTTTAATAAAAAACGCAGTATTTTATAACTTAAACTGTTACTAAGTATCTGTACTCCGTACCCTCGCAGAATGCAACTCCGAACGCGGATTTACACGTAATCCGAACCTATGTTACTCTTCGCCTATATTGAGCGTTAACTCACAAGCCGACTTTATTAAAATTTTACGCCTATTCCCATAATAAACTAGTCACTGATTTATTATTATTAGATATTACTTAAAAGAAGTTCGTTACACACAGAAATAAATATGTCCTGACAACCAACGAATAAGATTTTAATTTAATAAAAGACAGTTCCTATCTAATACTCGTAAGTATGTACCTAACTAGAACACAATACCCTATATTGAGTCACTGTGTTGTTAACCGTTGAAAGATTTCCCCAGCCAATTCTGAGCGTTATACGGATACTACGCTCAGGATAATCAGGTACTTGTCATAACATTACATTATCTGTAACAACTAAACACATAACCTCTTTTTAATAGTAGATATTGCAGTCCGATTTGAGATAAGTTATCAGTGTCCATGAAGTTAGATTCTCAGATGAAAGAATATGCTGTATGTGAGTGTCACGAAGTAAGTTTCAGAATTATTTATGTTTCAGAAGCCGTACATTTACATAACAGTTTAACGACCATAAATTTTATAAGGTAAACATGATAATAAAATGATTATCAATACAACGATTACAAAAAAGTGCACTGGTAAACTGCAAAATAAATTAAAGATTATCGTAATATTTTTTTTCCAATTTCCTTTTATACATAATATTATGTCAAATAACCAATAAATACGTGCGAACCTAATGGCAAGTTAAATAAATAAACCACCACCGTCCTGAACATTCCTATTATCAAAAAAATTATAAAAAATTAATGTTTCATTACAACCATGTCCCACTGATAGTTTCGGATAAATTTCGAAATTCGTTCCATTCAAACGACTCATCACTAGCCCATGACTATATTTTCTACTAGTTCACGTTTAACAAAAATAATTAAAACAGCAGTTTGTATCAAAAGCACCAGTTGTTGTGTGAAAAGATCTCTGATCTGATTTTAAAATCAAACAGTCTCCTCGACAATGACGGGCTAATTAAGCGAATAAAGGGTGACACCGCAAAGCTGCCGTGATGGATCCCTTTAATATCTGCCTCCGAGCTGCTCCAGATACCAATCCCCTTGTTTGAATTTTAATTTAGACTCGTTTATCCTATAGAAGTATAGACAAAGGATTAAGACCGTAAATGAGATTGGTTTGTCGATAGGCGAAATAAACAACAACATAAATTGCTTTTTATAACACTGTCTAGTTTTGATATTGAAGCGGTTATTTAGATACTTTCTTTAAGTTTAAAACATAAGTGAAAAGTAATTACTTTTATATATATACTGTATGTAGATACATATGTAAATATTACGTCAGAGAAGAAGTTTCATAAAGTACGGTTATATATGCTGACGCATTAACATCCCTTTACTGGAATGTCGCGGGTGGTATAGATATACTCATAACGAGGTAGACATTACATAATGAGCAATTAAAAGTTACTAAAGCAAAACGTCTGATAAAAATAAGCAACATTTGCTTAAACCTTAAAGTGCTTGTACTGTAACGTATACGACTGTAAAACTTGTTAAATCACCTTTCTTACAATGACGATAACATAAAAGCTAATATTGTGAGTGTATCCAAAATCAGATGTCCGATCAAACTACCCCGGGCATTAAGTAAGATGTAACAGCGGGGGTCGGAAGGGCAGGGAGGGTGCGGATATTGCCTAATCATTCCCTTCACACCCTACTAACGGCCAGTTGTTTTAGCATTCATGCCGCTTGCGCCGAGCGCCGCCCGTCGCCGCCAGCCCGATTGAGATTGATTCGCCATTGTTAAGGATTTTAATGAATAAAATGGGTTTAGGTGTTATAGAGAAGAATCTGATGGGTGCTTTATTAGAATACTTACAAGCAAGAAGGTATTCTAAGCGATTTATATACTTATTTTTATCCGGCTACGGCGGAGGGTTATGTGTTTAAATATGTGTGGTATGCTTTTTAATTTATAGCGTTTAGGTAGGCTTATAACTCTAGTTTGTTTCCAAATCTATCTAATTATCCCCTGTAATGTTGCATATATGTATGTAAGTACGTGAAACTCTTTCTGGAATAAAAATAAGTAGGCACCTTAAATTGTTTACCTATTGTAATGTCTTATTTTTTTACATACAAAAGTTAATAATGGTAACGGTAAGTAAAATCAAGTCTTCAATCCCATCTCCGTAATTGTATTGCGAGGTTAATAATGCGTAAAACAATCCCAAAGTCGGGAGTAGCGGTGCCGATGCCGTAGTGCTCCGGGATCCCGGAATCTTTCGGGTTATTAATTCTGACAAAGCATTGATATAACTTGTCAAAAGGGTTACTGCAATCATTAACCCGAATGTTAATACTTTTAGACATATTATTTTTTCTTATGCATTGAAATAAATATCGTGTACAATTAGTTTTTCAGTTCTATATTTTAAAAGACGTATTGTGATTGATGTGTGGTAAAGAAGTAACGTCAATTTCATACTTTTAAAAACATATATATTATATGAGTTAGTTATATGATATTATATTATATGTTATTTATATTATATGAGTCAGTTATATGATATCGTAATTACACAGGTGAATTTTATATGTTTTTAAAAGTATGAAATTGACGTAGCAGACAACCGAAAAATCACTTCCCATTCCTGATAATTCCTAATCTTATGAAGCAGTTAATTTTCTCAAGTGAATTCTATTATGATGATTGATTTGGACTGAGGTAATTTAATAATAGAGTAGAGAGCAGATAATAATAGGTATAATATGAATACTATATCAGTAGAAATATGTTGTAAAAACACATTGTGGTCTTGAAATGAGTTGTGTAATCCTTCAGTGGGTCATCAGTCAGCAAACTTATTAGGTCTGGGAATATTGTAAGCGATTAGACTTAATGAAGCCTTGTAACTTGTAATGATAGAAACAATAAACATCAGAAAACAATAACAATTCAAGTAATAACATTACCAAACTCAATGAAATTAGAACGACACGCAACTAAATAGACTGCCATTCATCATTCGCTCAATAAGGCTATAACAACCGAACAACAAGCCATTGAGCATTCTTTGCTTTGTGTGACGTAATTTTATCAAAAATATCGGACACGACAAAAGGACGTCACCAACAAAAGTCGGAAGACCGGATGCGATTCGCGTCGACCGCCGCCGACAAACATTGCGCGTCGTTTTTTTACGCAATTTCTACAACACAATGGGTAAGTATTTGTCGTTTGTCGCGAAAGGATGTTTCCACCCATAGATCGATAGTACTAGCTCATCGTTCATTATGGACAATCGGAAATGACTTCACGCACTTTCGGAACTTTTGAGCAACTTGTAGTCAGTGATATTTATCGATATTAGAGTACACACAGGTGTTCGGAATGTGATCTCCCTTTCTTGCACCATGTTACATGTAAGATATTGCAGGTACAATAATATTAAATATAGGTTATAAAAAAAATTTAACAATTTATATTTCACAAGGTAATATATTTTAAAACCTTTTACTCAAGGTTTTAAAATGGATCAATCCTAACACTGAGATATAAATTAACTTTGCGGCTGGGCAATTAATCCCGCGATTCCTTCAACGAACGACATAAAATAAGGTGTTAGAATGTTGACTCGAACGACGTCATGGTGGCCATTATCTTACTTTTACTGTTATCGCATATCGTAATGTCTCCCAGGACCCATCACACGACAAGCTATTAGCCGGCAATAATACCATAGCTACGATGTATATTTCGACGAAACAAAAGCGCAAACCCTATATCACTGTACTATGCTTGACAGTTAAAGTTATTGGGTAATTTTAGTAACCAAACAGAGCAATGGAAATCGCGTGGACGTAACGATTTGAGCTGATAGCGCCCAACCCTTGATTACACGATGTGTTAGCAGACAAAAGCACTGCTACAATAAAGTGCATAGGGTGCAATTGATTTGGGTTTGTATTTAGCACATTTACAAGAGGGGAAGCCATGCATTAGGGCTTGACCAGTTAATATTTAATTGCAAATGACATTTCAAAAGTAGCATTAAACGTTTCAACCAAACAGTTGTTTAAAAAGACTTGCTAATTCTGCTGTGAACTGAGCAGTTTAGTGTTTTGATTTGCAAGATGTTGAGACCAACAAATTGACGATTGATTCAGTGGTTATTTTGGATAAGGCCTCAATCCTTTCATCAATGACAAAATATTGAACGATCTTTACCGTGAATTGTTCTAACGTCTTTTGTAGCCCATAACGCGATGCCTTTGGTTGTACAGATTTCGTACGTACGTACGGTACGCAAATGTAAATATGATAGGGATATAGGTACGAGTATAGCATGTTGGCTGTATTGAAATAAAATATTGATGTAACAAAACCAATTAATAATAATTACCTACATTATATTCGTAGTGTCGTGTCATTTTCATTGTCATTCTTATTCGTATATTATCGGTATGTATTCATTACGCAAACGGTTATGGAATCTTTATCGGGTACTCACGATCGTTGTATTTTATATACGTACCGATATTTCGACCTAGTTACTAGCATCATAGTCCCTGCGAGGTGGAGACTGTGTACCTTTACAATGTTTAGTATCCACGATAATAAAAGTATAAAATCACAAAAAAAATTGAAACTAGTAGCATGTAGGTTATATTTTGGTCTACTGTAACATATTTAGTTTTGCCCAAAATTTGTGTCTAGCTAGTCAATGGCCTTCCATCCGCAATGGAGCAATGTGGTTGAAGTGGAATGGTTCGCTATTGGGTAGAAGCCAACTTAAGATTCCTGTCGTAAAAATTTGCACATCGATTAATGTATCTACGTTCTCTTTGAGCAATAGCAATAAAGTTCCGATCAGACGCAAATACCTCTGTAGCGTCCTGTTCTCATTCTATTCATCTCCCTAAAAGCTACTGCGCAACGTTTGTACAATAGTTGTGACTTTTGTCGGCATTTGGCCCTCGATTTAAGAGTAACGCCCTTGCTGACCGACGCAATCTAACAATAGCCATTCCGGTCTTTTCGAGTCAAGGAAGGAAGTGAATGATCTTTATTCGATTACGGTACGGAGACGGCAGTCTACAAAGCTATATCAAATAAGTACATGCCTCCCATTTGACTTCACAATTACATTATTTATTAAAAAATCTGATGCTGTTTGGAAAAATGGATCGGCGAGAAGGCCCATTTTATTTTGCTAAACAATTAATAATGTGTCATAGACATTTGGATTTTCTTGCCGTATGGCGAATAAAAGATAATCCTCCATGCTGATTGACAGCTTTTTAAGTTCGGAGGATCCCTAATATATTTTTCAACATGAAAGTCAAATAAACACTCGTTAATTTAGAGATGCCAATAGGTATTTCCAACTCAGACCCAAATCACTGCAATAATTACCGTGCCCAAATGAAAAACGACTTACAAGGCTTACAACTCATGAAGCTTTTTACGAAGCTTTAAATTAAAATAAATAAGATAATTCATTGACAACTTGCATGGCACAATGCTTACCATGGCGAACAATCGTTCACAGGGTCTTAGGTTCAATTACCAGCGGTTAAGTTTCTGTTCTTGGTCTGGGTGTGTCGTTGTCCTTATGTGTTGTGTTATCTACGGCACCCGCTATACATAACAGAGAATTATAGTGTGAGGCTTTAAGTGTGTAGCGTTATTTATTTATAATTTACATTATATGTTCTTACATATAATATGTAATGAAAACTATTTAAGATACATTATACAGTGCACTCTCTTTACTCATTTTGAAATTATATTAGGATGATATTATCTAATAAAATAATTTTGAATTGTATATTTAAAACTACCGTATTGTTCATTGCGTAACCACATTTGTCGGGCTTTTATAAGGAAAATTGGAATTTAGAACTTTCTTGGAGGAAACCTGATATAACAGTTAAAACTTTCTACTGCAAACAGTGTTTGGTCTTTCTCCTTTTGTTTTCCTTTCCTTTTGTTTTTATGGGATATAAAAAATCATGCCCTATCAAATATACATTATTTTATAAAACAAATTATTTGAATAACGTATTTAAGGTTAGTATTTAAAAATGATAATAAAATATTATTATTTAAAATTAGAACTCAGGAATTCTGTGTAGGTTATAAGCTAAAAAACTAAAAAAATGTGATATATTTATGTTATAATTTATGTTATAATTAATTATGTAGATAGCGTTACATAATTAATTATAGTTTTAATTAGTTGCTACAGATTTCTGTTAAGTCTTGTCGAAATTCGTAATATTTTCTTTGAAGTGACATGACATGCGACCTTCTTTCGCGTATAGTGAGTGAGACAAAAATTAAGTGGCGCTTTTGTTCCTACATTAAATAAGTTTAAATAATGAACAAAATATTTATTGTCAATACCGACGTAGTGCGTCTCTAGACATGTCTTCTCGGATACAAAAGGCAATTACCATATCCCACAAACTAGCATATCACAGCTGAGCGATCAACGATCACAGCTGTTCCACTGTGTGTTCAGTAGAACGCAGGTAATTGTTTGTAAGTAACACGCTAACTAGGTCGGAGTGAAGCCTTCGGGCAACTAATAGCGATGTTAATTACGCCGTAATTGAAAGGAAAACAACCGATACGACCTCATGCATTACGGTTTTAACGAAGGAATGTACTTAGAGCTACTTAAATTCAGATTTATAATTACTAACACTCACTTTTAGCACGTCATTAATACACAATTAGACATCCAGCGAAACATTTTTATATAAAATACGTGAAAATACTCTTAGTATTAGAAGAATTTACTGGTACTTACACATTCTATTAATTGAAAAGTCAAACCAAGATAGATCTTGGCGTTCTAATTTAAACTATCCTATTGAAAACCGAATTTATAGCCTAAGTCGATCCCAGTCGAGTCGGACCTATTTTTGTATCCATAGCATACTGATACTGCGCAGATATTCTGTCTGACGCTGCCGTGCGAAATAATATTATAGCGATCTGGGTACCAATATAACTAATGAACTCACTAATTTATATAAAATATTATATACACATAGGTACATAATGTTTTGAAGTTTGGTTGGTTTCGAAGAAAATTAAAAACAAGGAATTAATGTCAAATAATATAGTATCTACCTACTTTCTAACAATTTGACTTAAATATGTGCGTGCAGCGAACAAAATGCACAAAAAAATACATATAAGCATTATACACCACTATACCTATACCTATCTACATTATTACCATAAAAAACTTATAAACTATAGATGTAGGTATGGTCGAGGCACAATTATAATTTTAAGTTTATTGCAACAGCCATTTCTATTTTAGGATTATGTTGATTGTTAAATTTAGAATAAAGCAATACCATAAGGATATATTGGAAAAAAGACTGAAAAAGGGAATCATCACAATGGAGTCGTCTCCCGTGGTAGTCGCCGAGATAATACCATAGGTATTTGGTATGTTTAAGATAATGCGATGGTAAAGGGAGCACAAAATTGTAGCGTACCTCCTCATATAGATAACAGTAATCAATGAAACGGTTTAGCTTATTGAAAATCATAACTATTTGTATCGTTATCGTTCCGGTTGGAAACGTGAGGCGACCATCTTGGTTTTCAAGGGTAGCAACACATCTGTGACCAAATTAGAACGAGACTTACTAACAATTATTAACTGTACTATTAGGTACTAACAACAACCTACTACTTATCACTAAAAGTCTTCATACCTACTAACGAACTGACTAGCAACCTTATTGATAGGTAACACCCTCTGCTGACTAGACTAACCATCCTAGTAACGATTAGAGTGTTGTTTGGGTCGGTCACAGTTGTCATGGACCATGGTAAGTAGAGTGGTGCTACATTCTCGTATCCATAAAAAAATCGAACTACTAAAGTAGGTACTACTAACAAAAAATCCTTTTTATAATAATAATAGTCTTAAAATTAACATCGTTTTATTATACAAGTTAAAACCATTAAAAATACAATGATAATTTGTCATCGACGAATGACTTTAGACACCTGGCCTCCACACGACCCCACTGTTGGCACTACTGTCTACTGAATCCTCTATAGACGAATACCATAGATAAATTCGCAACGCGCCGACCTTTGTCAATATGATTGTTTAATTTATATTATGTGATCTTCTAACTTTATTTAAGTACTTCTTTAAACATGTGCAGATGCCGTGAGGCGGGCCCAAAGAACGGCAGCTGTGCCGATGCCGCCGCGCCGATCCCCTTTTTGTGGCTTACGTGTAATGATCGAATTAGATACCTTGTTTATTAAAAAAAAACAATGTATAAAAATACGATTGGTAGTCTGTTTTAGCGTCTAGTGCCTTTGAACTAGGCGATACATTATGATGCGACTAAACAGATCTTAGTAATATTAAGTTCACTTTTAATTTTTGTATCTTTATGGATCTTAGAAAGTAGAAATGAAATGACTTAATTTTAATTTGTTTTCTTCTATTTTAAGTGGCAAACGAGACGGGCTATATAATGGTGACAATCACCGTACATTTAGGAGTACATGCACGTAAATTTCCTAAAGATATATTTATTTTTACCAATAACACAAAATTAAATACTATAATATAAATTGTGTATTGATAAGATATAAATATCTCACCTGAAACGTTTCATGTAAAATAGGTTAGGTACTGACAAGATTAAAACGCTTACGCTTTAAAAAAGCTATCAGATCTTATGTAGAGCCAATAACTACATAAACCTGACTCTACAATCCTTAACTCTATAAATGTAATCTATAAAAACCATAAAAGTTAAAAGTGAAAGATATGCCGAAATTTATCCGGGTAGAACACTAAACTCAATATAAATTACGGAAAGAACATTCTAGATTCTTTATATATATCGAGTAGGATACAAGTCCAATACCGTTAATAAAATATTTATCTTACTAAACAATAAAGTTAGTAAACAAAGACATAAAGTGTTTTTGAACGATTTAACTCTCAATTTATTATTGCAGGTGGATAAAATTGTTTTGATCGTCTACTTTTAGTATAATACTTTATTTTAATAGTTACGTACTTGTTAAAAGATATTCTAAGTGAAACAATCCATGAAATTTTGTACGAAAAGAGGTCAAACGTACATAAATGCACAAATGTTGGTTTGGTAAACCTTCATTAGGCACTAAAACTTCTTGGAAAAACAAGCTCACAATTTTACCGAATAAACTTCTTATTTTTATAAGCTTGCACATGAGAATATTTGGTAGATATACATATGGTAAATATGAGATTTTTGTACATTTTTTTTATTTCATATAGATGAGTGGGTGACCACTAGTACCTAATCTTAAGCACTTCTGCGCTTTGAAACTTCGGTCCCGGTTCTGTCAATGCCGTCGTTAGACTGTAGTCGAGAAGTCGCATTGGATTGCCTTTCATGGGTCCGCAAGCCTTGTGGTGAATCTTTTTTTTAATGAAATTAAGGTAGCAAACGAGCTTAACCCTTCCGCTGTCGCCCATGACAACAATAACTGTGACACACAGGACGAGACTCACATCGGGACTAGAATGGTTAGTCCAGTTAGCATAGGGTGTTAAAACATTAGTTGGTTAGTTCGTAAGTAGGTATTAGGACTGGGACAGGGACTGTTAGTGATAATTAGTCCTCTTAATTGTTGTTAGTAATAGTCCAGTAAGTAATGGTTAGTAAGAGTGTAGTTCTAATTTTATTGAAGCCTGAAAAGCTGACGTAAAAGTAGACGAGCTACCTGATGGTAAGTGGTCATCGTCGCCTATGGACACGGGCAACACCAATTCGGTCACAGATGTGTTGCTACCCTTGAGGACTGAGACACTTTATTAGAGGCATAAATATTTATTCTAACTCAATTATTAGGATGGGACCGTGCCCTTTGGTGTGCCGCAAAAGGATTATGATACATAAATATATTATACTACTATCATCATACTAACGCCATCTATCGTAAATTAGTGTAAATAAATCTCGTACAGAGTGTTCCTTGAAGCAGTTTCACATTTTAATTCCGAAAACGGTAGGATGTCTGATACTCATTTATGTCGTTTAGAAAAAGTGATAAATCTATTAACTTTGTTTTCTTAGTACTTGATCACTGTGATCACGGTTGAATAAATGAAGACTTAAATAATCAGTTGGTCAATCGGTAATATTCTCATTAAACTACTCATATCATGTTATAATCATGCACTTTATATAAGTATATTATGTATATAGGAAAACATATTGTATGTTGTCTTCAAATCAAGATTGAATAGGCTTTTAATAAGTTGGTGCGCTTTACCATCCAAAACTAGAACACCGCTTACCATCAGGTGGGATTGTAGTCAAGCATTAATTAATAATAAAAAAGATGACCTGGATTTACCTAACGATTAATGATTTAACCAAATCCAAACTTTTTCGATTTATCGCACATTAATCATGGCAGCAATTAAAAGAGTAAAATGAAATAAAAGAAAAACAAATTGAAATGGTTGGAAGGCAACCCGGTCGGTGGCGCCGGCAACGCTCGCGGTCGGCGAATCGACTTCCGGCGCGGCGCTTCCTGCAGAAATGGATCGCGTCCGGACCGATTTGTCATCTCCAAATCACGGAGTGGAGTCGGTACAGACAACTTATGTCATCAACACAGCACAATCAATATTCACAACTCGCACAAGACAATTCACACAAGACATGAACACAGAGAATGAATGAACATACCGAGAATGAATTTAATATCATCATTCTAATTTCTGCCTCGCTAAAAATTGTACCCAAGACTCGATGAGCGGTGATTAGGCATGGTATATTATTATTCTTATTGATACGTTGAAGACTTTTTATATTAATACGAGAATACTAATTACAGTTGTAGATTGAAAATATATAATAATCTTAATATAATATCATAATCATAATCATATCATCATCATATCATAATCTTGGAATAAAAATCTATCCTATTAAAATTATCAATATCCCGATTGCTACGCGCTACGTCGTAGCCACTGATAGGCAATAAGAAAATTGAATAGAATTCCTTGTGGCTACAACCCATTAATGGCCCACTACTGAGCACGGGTCTCTCCTCGTACCTGAGGAGGCCTAGAGCATACTCCACCACGCTGCTCCAGTGCGGATTGGTGGAGGGGTTAGTGGCCAACCCAAGTGTAGGAAATTTTTTAAGCCGCCCGAAGGTATCCGACATGGCTTAACGACTGCTACCAATGATAACAACCGGGACCGACGGCTTTACGTGCCCTCCGAAGCACGGAAGCGCTCAAGATATTTAGCCACTAGCGGTCACCCATCCAACTACCGACCGCGCCCGCTGTTGCTTAACTTTGTCGATCACTTGAGATCGACGCAAGCCGCCGGGCCATGAGCGCTTCTAGAATAGAATTCCTTACTTATGTAGTAAAACCTTATTGTGTTACAGAACACTAGTATTGTAAAAATATTCTTTATAAGCCTCTCCGAGCCGCTAGGCTCCGTGCCACCGGCTACGGTGGCACAACCCTAAGCATTTTGTAGCTTTTAAACCGGATGTCGAGGAAACATAATTTTATTCTATCTTCTATCAATCCGCAGCAAAGCACCGTAGTACCGCCGTAGTATCGTAGTACACCGTAGAACACTCATCCACCATCTTCTACATTCCCTAATGAAGGACTTAACAGGAGCAGTATGACCATCATAAAAAAAGTAGCAGCATTGATTCCTAAGAATTATGTTCATGAAATTGGAATGTTTAGGCCTTTCCATATAAGTAATATAATTAACTCATATGGCGTCAATGCGTTAGTGGCTCACTCCTAGGCAGGTGTTTTCCTTTGGGATTGAGGAAGCTTGGACCTTACTTCACTAGGCTGCCCTATTTGTCAATTTTGTTATGGAACCAGTGGTAAGTAGTGTATTCTTAACCCACAACTTTTATCTTATGAATGTATATTTTGTATCAAATGAATGTATCTATCAGCGCGTCTTATTTTACTTTAATTTGTTACATATTATATACCTACACAGTAGTTAACACAGAGCCATAACAATTACAAAACATGCGTATCGCCCTAAGTCCTGAAATGTTTCCGCTCAACTACAATCGTTCGGACGTCTCTACATTACCTTCCATTGTTGTATCATATCCGAGTAGATCATCAACACAGTTAATTGCCTTTAAAGTGAATCAGAGCTGTATAATTGTGTGAACTGATTGCGTAATTAGTGCGACGAGTCGCCGAGGGCGCGGGAACACTCCACCCTCGCTAATGCATTTGTTTTAACTTCTTTTATACCCGTGGGACGTTCAATTTGTGTTTGCCTTTTGATACGGTGTATTAAGTAAACAGTCAATTAGAAAATATTATATTCAAAACATAGATTAAGTATATAAAATAATATAGTTACAGATCAAACAACAGGCTAACCAACGAGGTCAACCTAGTTTATGATTAAACGGTGTTTTTGAATGTTTGGTTTTTATAATGGTTTCGATGTGTTCATAATACTCGTACGGTAGTGACAATGCAAGTCACGAATTACTTATTACTTAAGAACTTATTCAATTTAAATAATCAGTTATAATTGATTAAGTATTATAAAATTATTATGCAAAATCTCGTAACGCATAACTTAGAACATAATGAAGGCATCACAGATTCTATTTGAAGTTCATTGACTTAGAGCACCTTTCGCAAATGACCTGTGAATGTTATTACAAAGCGGACGTTGCGAGTGCATCAATTTATTTCAATTTATATGAAAGTATTGTTTTGGTCGGGCGAGGGCGCAGTTCCCGCGCTTCCGGGCATAGCTTCCGCCACGAGCGCGCCACGTGCCGCGCCATCTTTGACTTGCACCCTACAACAATTGCTGTTTGTTGCCAGATAGAAAAACAACCATTGCTTAAACACGCTAAAGTCAATTACAAGCCTTATTTTAATAGTGAAAAGAACGCATTTCCAATTTAGATGTATCATTCCACGGTTGTACCGGCTCGTGTTATTGTTTTATCTGTTGCGTTAATGTTGTTTAACAATTATCCCAGCGCGGTGTCGTGTGGTGTAGGGGCGCCTTTTGCGAGATGTGTATAATTTTGAGTAAAAGTCACGTCATCAACCAATAATAATGATTATGGGCACATTTACGATGATGGATTTTATTACAATTTATAGATTTTTTTAATTTTATGTTCACTTCTATCCCTCTTCAATGCTCTAATAACTCTATTTAATTTTAACAAATTATAATTAAAATCTGTAATTATTTGTTATTTAAATTAATACTATCTTTTCTGCCACATGGATGACGTTATAGTCTAAGTTAAAGTTAAAACGTGTTTTCCCTTGGAAGCAAGACATTTTACCACAAAGAAGTGGCATATATCACTCTCTAGCTCTTCAACATGTCCGTACCAAGAATCATAATCTCTTGCTCCGTTTCGAAGAGAAAGAAGGACAAAAACACACACAAATAGGACACACTTTCTCTTTTATAATATGAGTATGGATTTAATGCCAATACCCAGTCCTATTTCTATAACATAATTATAATTTTCTACAGAATTTGCAATAAAATCATTAAACAAAGTTGTTCATGATGATGCTGATGATGTTCATTCTGGTGTCAAAAAAATTAAGTCAACTCCATAATACGCTATGGATTTAAAGTACGACGCATTTTTTATAAGGGTTGACTATGATATCTGCACAAATTGGCAATTAGGAACAATTAGTATTAATTAAAAAAAAATGTGATCAGTAAACAAGCTGATCACATGAACTTTCAACATTCAAATTGAATTGCATACAATTATGGTGACCATCCGTAACTAATAAAACAAACATTGATTGTATGTGAAAACAAACGATCTAGCCGTCACAAGTCACGTCACGCTGGTATCCCGGAGGCGATGTTCCTATGACACGGCAAACATTTACGGAGGCGCACCCTTGTGTGCGCTGTGAACAAGCGGTTGAGCCATATTTGCCTGTAACACATTATCGATTTGATTTATTGAGTCATTTATACATCATAGCATATTTTTTAACCTTCTACATTTCTTAAAGTAAACAATAGGGGCAATTTGTCAACTATTTTTAAATTGTTTGCACAGTACAGGTTCACGTGTATAATAATATCCGGTTGTAATATAAAGGAAAAATGAACATTACGAATCGAATACTCTTCCGTTAATTAATAATTTAGAGACGGGTTATTCCAGTTCTCAAAATCTACAAAAAAGCGAAAGCATAGTCACTGCATTGCATATTGCTCACTAATTAAACACGAAATCTCGAAAAAATCTTGACCAACGAAGATTTAGTCAAGAAGAATTTAGTCAGGGAGATATTATATGAGTAGGTGTTAGCTAAGAACAGATTTTGTCACAGTTCGCCCATAACGAGGTAGAACGAGAACTTTCACCAAAGAACTTTCGCCCAGGCAACATCCAATATTAAACAAAATAAATCTAATTCTGATAAAATAAAAAAAAACTAATTCTGAATTATTTTGTCAGCATGTAATTAATTACCTAACATCCAACGTTACGTACATTACAGAAAAATAATTTTGTCTATAAACCCTGAACTTTAACTACTTAAAGGTCATTGGTTATCTGGGCAGTGCTATTCTAATTGTAACCGTTTTATTTTTATTGCCACCGTGCCAACTAGATTACAGCTCTGTGTCTATTACACACATCAAAGTTATCCTTGATTAAGAGTTTAATTTTTTGTTCAAATAATAGCTAAATGGTTCCGTGAAGTCATATAAAAAAGTCGTAAATGAAAAACATACTTAATGCTGGCACCACATCTGAAATGAAAAATATCATTATTAAAACATTCACATAACAAGTCCTACAAAACAATAAATGCTAGCAGCTACACGCAGATTACAGTATCAAATTGTGAAATAATT
Source organism: Ochlodes sylvanus (assembly GCA_905404295.2). Lineage (NCBI taxonomy): Eukaryota > Metazoa > Arthropoda > Insecta > Lepidoptera > Hesperiidae > Ochlodes > Ochlodes sylvanus. The sequence continues at coordinate 6,264,792 of FR990138.1, forward strand.
ATTATAGCCTATGATCTAAAATATCTAGCCGACTAAAAGAACTAATCTCCGACGTATTCTACATTCCGATCTCTACTGCGATTCAGTAGCATCACGAAAATAGAATAACAACGTTTCTGTTTATTATCGAACAGCTTGTCCTAAAGGAAGTGATCTGAGAATTATTATCGAGTGAAGCTCGTACGTAGCGGAGAGCATTATGCTACGAAAGTTTTGTGTAACAATGTATAATGTTGCCATTTCTATGCGTAAAATTCGAATCCGGAAGTGCCGAGACTCACGTCTCTGGCGAGGGAAGCTCCTAACTTCGCTATTGTGGCGCCATCTACAACTGTCCAGGCCACTGACGTGTATCCGGCTTCTCTTCAAAGTCTCGAGCTGTCAACTTGTGAACGGATGCCTTGGAGTTTCCTTGAGGGTCTTTTTATTTATTCAATTCTCAAGGAGATTTATATGCTTTTCGACAAACTTGCCGAGTAATATGTTGTCTTAATCAATTCAGATCTACCTACCTCTTATCGTATATTACCTAACGATTAAAAATTACAGAATCAATAAAATATAAAGGTAATTTAATTTGTTAAACCCAGTAATTTGGTAAAAGTTATACTTTTAAATCAACGGAGCATCATATGTAAGTATCAGTTCGAGCGTTCGTACGTAGGCGGGCACTATTCGTAGCAAGGTCGGGCGATAATGTTACAGCTTCTCTTCAGCTATTTAAACATGAACTCGCGATTTCCATCGAGAGTTGTCATGGGCTCATTATTTTCGGACGGAGGAGAAAACTGGGGGATCAACGATGATTGGTAGTTATGTAGAATTGCTTTTGGTCTGTATTGTCTGCCTACGCAAATCAGCTCACGTCATTACTAGCCAGATTAACAGACGCCTTCAGTGTGCTGTAATATAATATTGTATACATATTTAAAAAGTACGAGTAGATCAGGTATATATATGATCATTTTAGGAAGTAACTATAGATATACTCGTAAATATTTTGTTTAATCATCATTTAACAAAATATTTATATTTATAGTTACTTTTCAGCTTATCATCATTCATCAGTTACAGCATCATCTTTCATCAGTTACAGCTTCATTAAGGATTGTGTAACAATACAAGACTAACTTGGATCAAAGAGTTTGTGCTATTGGGCTTTCCAACGTATTAGGTATATCACTTTCTTCAAGGTAGAATATATTTTATTTAAGAATGTCTCATTTAAGTGTGACCTAAATCATGTTTAGTATTTGACTTCAACCATTAGCAAACCACTCCGTACACCAGTTTTTCTTTGTGTTTGATTCTGAAGAGGCCTGCTGCCGTCCATTATTTGTAGCAATCCTACATTACAACCAGGGTGTATACGACGACAGCCAGCCCCTTCTTGGTCGTAGGGCAAAGCCCGGACGGCTAGTTACCTGCCTCTTGATTGAGTCAGATGCAAACACCATAGACTGAATACTGAACTTATATGCTGCACGTTGTAATGTTTAACAATAACTATCATGACCGGTAGACATAGGCTTTTATAGCGTTTGTGCTAGACTAAGTCAAATACGACGGGTTTTGATTTATCAACTCGGCCGAGGTTACGCTCGGTCCCCCTTTTCAGAGGTCGCTGGACTTTGTACCATCAAGTTTAATTCCGAAATACTTTCCGAAATCATTCCCGCTTGGTGAGAGGACTAAAGTCCGACTGGCTAGCTGTCATCCCCTTGCTTGACCCAGCCGTTAAACGACTTGTCGTATTCCGGCTGGAGGCTTGAGAGAGAGTATTTTCTTTCTTTCCTCTTTCTTCCTTCTTGGCCGTCAACGCATCGGTGATCTTATCAGCAGGTGGCTCGACGGCTCCTTTAACATTAGAGAAGGGAATACTAATAATGTAAACTCATTTCATTACTTCTGTAGTGTGAAACGAAGAAGCCAAGTACTTACCTTATTCTAATTTTAAATACGTCGAAGCAAAGTGACGTTGGATTAGTACAATAAATATATAAATCATATTTAATTAAGTAATGCGGACGTACATCTTACCTTATTGACATGACGGCGTTGTTTATTTTTGGTCAACGGTTGGAGCCATGCGAGATGTAATATTCCGTGGGAGGAGACGGCAATGTTTGGAGACGACATAGCGGCAGATCCCGTCACTGTTCTGATTTAGATGTGACGCAACTGGCCTGCTATTTTGCGTATTTTGCCAATGACAGACATTGCACATGCCATTCATGACTTAAACGGACTGCAATTACAGTAGCACGTGTACGAAAGTAAAACTTTACGACTCTTACTTATTTTACAGTTTCGAATACGATTGGATATAATCGCCTAAGTATTTAGAACACTTATTAGGGCAATTATTATTATGGATGTAATATTTGTAAACCAATCATAATATTATGATTATAAAAATAGTAGACAAATCGTAGTGGTTGTTGGCACAACATAGGTACATCCGAATATATTCGTATACCTACCTATGTAATTGAATCGATTGCGTTGACATCAGTTATTTATTGCGTGCATGCTTCGGCAATCGATATTTTAATAAATTATCATAAATGTGCATGTTAAAAAACAGTGGTACTAAAACACTAAATCTGTATTAATAGCAAAATACTTATTAATAGCAGAGCGCTTTAAACAAGCCTCTCAAACGTGGTACGTGGATGAAATGCTCACAGGCCGTGCTTCGGAGAGCACGTAAAGCCGTTGGTCCTAGTTGTTATGATGCATGTCGAAGGCCTTCGTGACTTCATGTCGGATTGAGGCCACTTGGTTTACGACAGATAGCAGAACACCTGTCTTGCGCACACAATATTTTTCAAAGTATTCTGCCTATGTTCATCATATGATCACGGCGTCATACCGTCTACGTATTAGTATTGGCGAGGGAACAAATTAGTTTGATTGTTGATTTATAGATCTGTAATGGCTATAAACAGTAAACATAAATTGATTGACACCAAGCAAATACAGCATTAAAGGGGCCGGCACAGCAATTAATTGAGGGCTACGAATGACTATTGTTGTACTGAAAATTTGGCGAACGTTCTGCCTTTATAATGAGCATGGGTAATTAGAAACACTGTATATTATCATTTATCGCCTTAATAACCTTTTATTATTAATTTGATTTGGTGTCGTTGTGTATTATAAAAATCATTAGTTTAATACATCGGCCCTTGCTATCGAAGGTTGAGTAATTTCATTTCACATTAATTAATACGTATCTATCTACCTATTTGTTATCTTGGTACTGAATAAATATAGTATTGATAGACTATCATCCAATTATTTTCACAAAAGAACCAGATTTTGTAGGTGGTAGAGTAGAGCCTATATTATAGACTTTGTAAAGAGTTCGCCCGGGGTACCTACTGGGTGATAGTACAACATATTTATGTAGATAATGTATATAATACTAGCTGTCCCCGCAAAATTCGTACTGCTCTATAATTAATAAACAAATTTGGTGATATATCGACAGCAGCGTCACCTACCGGGTCCAATTGTGAATCTAAACCATTCTCGGATCCACCTGAAGACACACAAAAACTTTCAACCAAATCGGTACAGCCGTTTAGAAGGAGTTCAATTACATACACACGCACAGAAGAAATACATATATACATATATATTAGGATAGAATATAAGTATATAACATAGAAGCCTGTTTGAGATCGTTTATAAATGTATGTGGGTTGCAGTGAACATGAATCACAAACCAGAAAAAAGCACTTCTCTTTGTTTGGAAGAATTCAAAAAATGAATTGTGAGTCGATATGCTGTGACCTAAGTTAATTTTCATTTACTTATTTTCACAAATTAATATAACATGTTACATTTTTTTTTATTAGTCTACAGAGTAGATACTTAACATTTTTATGAGCTGTTACAAAATGTTGTTCATCACTCTTATAAGATATTGCTTTCCAGATACGAGCCAAATGTCAATAAAATTTCTAGAGGTGAAAAGTGTGAAATTAGAGGATATTCTAAGGTTAGACAAAAGGCATGTTGCCAAAATCATTATTATTAAGATACATAATTCTATCGCCAAGGAGTTAACTACCATTTTCACTTATTTCTTATCGGTTATTGTCGCCGTTATAAACTGGTAATATTACTCTTAGTTCTAATTTTTTCATTTCATTTGAAACTGAATGAAAATAGGGAGAAAATTTTATTTAAAAGCTTTATTGTCAAAATTTAATTACAATGACATTTATATGGAAAAAATAATGAAATTTTCTACTATTAATATCGAACCTAACACAAACCCTTGGTTAAATCCTTGTGTGCATGTACGAAAATTGAAACTTGATATTAGCCAAAAACTTGATATTTGTTTATTTGTTTGCATTGAATAGGCTTCGAAACTACTGGACCGATTTTGAAAATTCCTTCGCCAATGGGTACAATGGAATCTTAGGAATAACATAGGTTATAAATTATCCCGGAAAATAAAAAGATTTTTTACGGTAAGAGAAACATGAAATATTTCTATAGCAAAGTTGTAAGGTTTAAAAATGCCTAAATAAAAATCTGCGATAGCATTATATCTAACTGGTTTATGTACGCTACAAAAACGACTTTAAAAATAATCGAGCACTAAGTCATTATTTCACGAAGCGAAGCGAAAGCCAGTTTGCTACTACTAAACCCGCCTTAGTTTCATAATTCGAAGTTAATTTGTTTTAGGTAGGATAAACTTTTTAATAATTAAAGCATTATTTTATGTAGTCAAAAATCAAAGAAATAAAAAAAAATATTGCATCGCAAAAGCATATAATAATATCAACAGAATTTTCGTATCGTTTGCAAAACACAGATTTCATTTCAAAACAACCGCGATGTGAAAAATAATTTCCGGTTAATAAATAAAGATACTGCGTCTTGATGACGCGATAAAACTGTTTAGTGTTCGTGAAACGTCAACAAACCTAACAAATACGATATGTACTGCGCTAAAAATAAACAAAATAACCTAGAGGACGTTCATCATCGACGGTTTCGACCTCGGATCGTTTTCACAGAAATAAAGTGACGCCTCTTTCATCAAAAGCTTGTTTTATTTTCTGAATAGGTACTATTTAATTTAATTTATATGAGGATAACATCCGCTTTACGTTTCAATGTTAATGGCGACTGACTTTATTGGTTTCAAAACAATTATTCATAAAAGACCCCTTATATAAATAATTGTTTTAAAATATCAGATATCATAATGGTCATTTCATTAATCTGTTTAATTTCACTGTGATCATAATAATATTGTGGTGCTGCTTCGTATACACAGTTAACCGGGCACTAGGATGCTCAGTGTGGCAAAATGCATAGAAAGTGTTAGTAAAAAAAGAAAAAAAATAATCAACTCACTCGTGATTAAGAAAAAAGAGTAAATATTTATGCGATTGCGATGACCAGGGATCGAATAAGAAATATCTGAAAAATCGCGATTGGGTTGCTAAACCACCAGACCTACAGAAGAAAACTGGTCATCATTGAATCATAGATATGTACGTTAGGTAGTAATAATCAAAGACACGTACGTATATAGCTGTTATGTTCATCGGTATAGCAGCTATTGTAGGCATTGTTTGGCTCATATTTATATCCATTTAATATATCTCTCATCTTGTAAGATGGTTCATAGACTGGCTATGTTATTTTATACACTTAAGTATAAAACATTAAAATGACATATAAATCTACATTACTAACAAACACTTATCAGTCATATAACCAAGTCAATAGTTTCGTCATTTTGAGGCCTCTTGCTAAGCCGCGGTGCCGAGGAACCAATTTCTGCAGTGTTGATGAAGCTATTGATGGTGGGCCATTCCATATTTACATTTTAGCACTTTTGAACCGAAATCAATACTCTTGCGTTACTGAGTGACTGACAGACAATGCACAGACAGCCGAAACTACTGAACGTAAGAAGCCGAAATTTGGTATGGATGCTCTTTATGGAGGTAGGGGAGCACTAAAATAGAATTTTTGGCAATTCACCCCCTAAGGGGATAGAAAAGGGGATAAACTGAAACTTATTATTTCTTTAATGGATTCACTTGAAACTTTGTGTATAGGTTGTTCAAGTGACGCAAGTGAGCCTTATTGCTCACTTGTGTAAGGATTTTTGGAAATTGGCGGGCGAAGCCGCTGGGGAAAGTGACTTCTTTGAAGTCGATTTTTTTATTCCTATCATATTTATTCTATTTCGGAATATTTCGCTTCAATTTAAACTCAATAGCGATACGTAATACGGTAATATTTTATTAAGCATGCTGTGGTTGCCTGTAATTGTAAGATCAGCTAAGCCAGTACCTATCCTGTATTTAAAATATTAGGTATTATAAACATGTATTTGCTGTATCTTATGTTGGCAATCCAAATAAATAAATAAAAGTGGAATAGTTTTTTGGTCATCTACGTATTTATACATAATATTTATAGGATTTTTTTAAATTCACTAAATTACAGAGGATGAAAAATGATCATACCCAAGATCATTGACACAACTCACTTTCATTTACTGTGCAAAGTATAAGTATGTTTTGCTTATAAACCATTGTTATCCGAATCTTCGATAGGTTCACTCATATCTCGGGCATCTACTAATACAAGTCCACGCGTGTTTATCATACTAGTTCTGCATCTACGTAAATCAACTCACAAAAGCCTGATCTTGTCTTGCAGTCTTGCTAGAAACTGCTCACCATAAACAAAAAATATCTACTCTTGTTTTGCTATCTACTTATTATAAGTTTATACTTGATTTCAATCCCACCCGATGGTAAGTCGCGATGTAGTCTTTGGTGGTAAAATGCACAAACTTAGAAGAAACCTATTTACTATTTAATTGAAGATCTTCTAACAAAACTCCCACCACTGCTTCGTCAAATTTCAGATTTTATATCTATCTATATGTTTAAAATTATGAGAAGCATTCGGGAGGCGATCGACTTCTTCATTATCTGGTAACTAATATATTATTGTAATGATGATAAACGTAACGGCAGATACTTATTCGTAGCATAACAAACTAAGAATCACCTTTATACTACGAATAATTCTGTCGTTACTTTATTAATCTAACAAAACACACAAATTATGAAATGCAAACTGAAAACTAAGTAAGTATCACAATTTTTTTTAAATAGCTAATATAAATTAACATTCAATTAACTCAATTAAAGGAAAGTTTCTACGTACAGACTTACTTAATGAAAATGTCACGAAGGAGTGATCTACGTGACTATTAATTAAAATAGATAAATGTATGGCCGTGGGCTTTAATTGCTTACTCTCACTGTCAACGAGCTTTAGAGACAATTCAGGGCTCTCATTTCATTTTGCCGATAATTTGACGAAAGACTGGACTAGACTTTTCAATCACCACAATCTTTAGTAAAATTGAAGACCTAGACCGCGCTGCAAAAAGTAGTTAGAAGGCGTAAAATAGTAAAACATGAATAAAGCAAAATGTTTGGTGAGCGGCGGGGGCGGGCGGGCGGCCGCGAGCCGCCGCCCGGCCGCCCAGTGCGCGCCCGCCCCGGTCCGACACTCGACGTCGGCTCGTCAACGATACCACACAGCCGCTAACATTAAACGACCATTATTTTAATCGGTAAGAAATCCAGTGCTCCGTCAAAGGGTTGTGCCAATAGTGTAAGGGTTCCGAGCAGTTTCGCGTACGCCTGTGCCTTCGGAGTGCATGTTGCCGTCTCGTTTTGGTTGCGCAATTGTTCTCGCTCTTCGCTCCCCCTTCTCCGGTCCACATTCTCGCGAGTGATTAGTCCAGTACCGCAACATTTTAACTGAGAGGGTAATGGTAGTTCTGCATCACGTAAGTCAGTCAATGGTTTAACAGTGACCGTCTAATCGTTATTTAATAACTGTGCTCCTGTATTTTGTTATATAATAGTTTTACTTCACGTAAGTTTCAAAATTATTCTAATTAAATTTCAGTATTCTTTTAAGTGTTTTAAATTGCTATATAATCGCGCTGAATACTTTTTTGTTTTTTATATTGATTTAAATGAATGAAAGGTAAGTATTCAGTTTCTCGTACAAATCTAGTTAAAATGTATAATAATATTTATGTTAAATTTTTAATATGTAAACAAAAAATTGTAAAAAAAATCAAAACAAACAAAATAAACCAGGCCGAAGATAGAATTTTCGACATGAATTCCGATGGAGGTTGAGATGTGTGTAGTGTAGAGTGCAGATAGTCGGCAGAGGGCGCACCTGTCGCGACAAACGGCTAGATCCGGGAATGCTGTGAATCTGATCCGCTCGCGCGCCAGACTATTTTGGGCCGCACTCATCCCGAGCCAAATTTGCAATCCCGACAAATCGACGCGCCTTAGTATATTTTTGAAGCCGTTTCACAATCGGGTTTTTACAACCGGTGACTTTCTACGACCACGTCACCGCTGCCGTTGGCTTTACACCAAGGAGATGTAAACGTCCACGCCTACTAAATGGGTCATTCGGATAAATATGGCGAAATATATCTGACATTGGCCTTCGTTCTTGACCGAATTATGTCTCCTGAGTCATAAACTACAAACTTTTCAACATGCGCTTATAAATACGACACACCCACTCCGTCTTAAATAATATTAATAATAATATGGAGTAAACTAATAAACTACCGATTTATGGAGGCCTACCACCAAGCAGCAGGCCTCCTATGGCTCGTGAACCGATTTTATTGGAATCTAATTGAAATCAATGACGTTATCAAACAACCTGTTTTACTGATAAAATTCTTCTAATTTTACAAGAAAATAAGCTTTTGTATAAGTTATATAAAAATTATAGTTCAATAAGTTAATGATAGAGATTTAAGTGCAACATCTCATACAATATTTAAAAATGAAAAAAAATCATATAAATTAGGTACTAAATATAAAATATAATAAAGATTTATGTAAAGTTGATGCAAAAATAAAAACGCTATAAATGCGATTATAAGGCAGTTTCCTTGGCTGTTTTTAAAATAAATTTTATAACTTTTGACGATATTAATGCGTATTATAGCATTTTTATTACAAATATATTGAAAAGCAAAGAACATAACTTATATTAGAAGATACGTTTCATCGACGTGAAGCGTAATGATATATTCAACTAAACCTCCATCTTGCAATGAAAATTTGATAAATAGTGAGTCTGTTCATCTAAATATAAAATTGTGACGCAAATGTTTTAACAGAATACATAAAGATACTGGATGCATCATCAAGGAACAACAGTACGTATGAGCGGAAAATTTAAGGTGCTTCGAAAATTCCGTAAAGTAAATTACAGAATTCATCTGTTATTTACATTGTAATGTAAAGCATATGACATGTTCCATAAACAAGTTTAATAGTTCTGGCTAAACCCCAATGGTCCATTAAGCATAGTTTTCCTTTTAATGCGATCATAACATCTTGTCTTGAACTTACAAATTATGAGCTATTGAATATAACAAATTTAACAATATGCTATTATCATCAACATATTTTAGTTAAGTTTTAAGAATGACAAAGATTAGGTTCAAATTCTGCAGTTCCATCTTTACGATAACTTACATAATATATTACAGCAACCGTGATGCTATGTGAAAACTTGTAACAAGGTCGCATAGATTTCGAAAATAACCGGGAAATTTATTAAACATTGGTAAAAACGGCAGCTTTCAAGTTACTCCTCGAGCAGAGAGATTGGCCGTCGGCCAAGTCCATGGGCCATTCGACACGGCAGCCAGCCACCGTCGGCTATTTGTGGCCCAGCTGCTAACTCTGAATACGGCTCTATTTACGAGAAACGAGCAAGCTATTGTAACAATTATGTCACCTGGACTCAGATTTTGCAGATATTTAAAGCGAATTCAAGGTTACAATACCAAAACACGCGAAGCACGTCTTTCGCTATCAATGTTCTATCTTCTTACACTGTTGTATTATCCCACGTGGAATATTTTTTTGGTTATTAAAGGCAATGTTTTGTTACAGACCACGAGCACGACATAAACCGCCAAAATGTTTAAAAATCATTTAGAAATGATTGGCAGAAATGAGACGCCATCAAAGAAAGCCAGATTTTGGCAATCTTTTGTGCGATCTCTAAAAGGTAACTTGCAATTTTTATCTTATAAAGCTAGTATTAAGTAGCAAATAAGGGTAGATCCTTAGCAGGAAAAGTAAATTCATGCATGTAATGTACCACACGTTAAGGCCTAATGTTCTGAAACTTTCCAAGATCTCTTGCCTTATCTCACTAAAAGGTCTAGGTTATAAGGTTACATCATAGTTTTCTTCAGCAATATTATAATATTTATGACTTTAATTTTTCCTTTGAGATCAAGATAAATTTTTATGGGCAGCATAACTGCTTAAAATATCCTCACCATTTTCACGTTTACCTAGAATGCCTAGAGTGTTATATTTTAATTTAGAAGTATAAAGCGCTCCGAATACAAAATGAGTTTAGTTTAGCCTTGACCCATCTAGCTGATGGGAAACCGGAGCTCAGAACGAAAATTGTAACAGGTCAAAGCTAAGAAATTATTTTACAAGTACCTAGATTTACAAGTAGTATAACATAAACATTCAGACCAAAACCGCCGATATAAACAATCTACCTTTACGCGTTTAGGATCGGAAGACATCAGAGCCGAGGATAGGTACAGGCCATCACGCCGCAGCGTTTTCCCCGAGTTGATGTCCACCTACCCCTACACCAAATCCATCTACGATGACCCCATCGGTGCTGCCGCGAGGATCACCGTCCCCGGATACCGTTACCTGCCGGTGCACCGCGAAACCTACGGGTACTCCCCGCGCCCCATCTACGCTCACAACTACCCTAGCTCCCTCGAACGGTACAGGCCAGGTCAGTAGCACATTACCATCCGACGCGAGCTTTATTAACCACACTAAGAACGATCGCTTGTATTTACCATTGACTGAAAGTGAGTCTGCACACACGTGACTTGGTTTCATCTCAGTAAAAATAGATCAAGTGTTGACAGATGTAACTCGCGTAGTAACTGGGAGTCGGGTGCGATTGGCAAATGCTACGCATAACTCGAGACACTCTTACGTTTGACCACCACTGCCAAGAGTCAGTCTGAATTATAGACCTGTCTCAGAAGATTTATCGGATTTCGATCAAAGAAATTGGAAATTCCAATTTCAAATGTATATATCGACGGTTAAAAGGCGAATTGATTCAAGCGCCATCCTGGGCGATATTGAGTTATATACATCATTGGAATCGGCGAATTTTTCCGCTTCGATTGAGCCAGGTTTGAGGTTAATCTGAGCACTTTTTTGGCGCTTGGCTCCATGACCATTTTGGGTATCATTTTTGCTTACGTGGTATCAAGTGTAGCGAATTTGGTTGTTTTTTTCAAAGCATGTATATAGACCCACGAAAAAAAAGGGTTTTTCTTACTATTTGTAATTTAAGCCATTTATCCTCGGATGGAATGAAATGGTATCGGCATTTGAATTATTTTTACTTGATCTTAAATAATTAAACAAAGGATGTTAATTCCTTTTTGCTTGAACCATATTTATTAGTGTATGTAACTTAAATCATTTTGCCTTGAACATTCAAACATTATCTCTGTCGCTTGAATCAATCTTACCTGAACTAGTATGTTGAAAAATATGACTTGTGCTAATTTTCCTTGACCAGTTTTAAGTCAAATCATTTAGAATTACGAGTAGTGCCAATATTCGAAGGCTGATTATTACAAATATTACCAACGTTTAAATATACTTAAAATTTAAGTAAATGAATAATTAAAACAAAAGTTGATTCATGAAAAGAATTGTTTTATTTTAATTCTTTCGTTGTATAAAATCTTGCGATTAAAACAATTTTTTTAAAATCTTATTACATCACTGTGTAATTTGAGTCATTACCCCTTGAACAGTTTACAACTAGGTGAGCGGTTTAAATCATTTATCCATGAACAGTTTACAACTAGGCGAGTGATTTAAATCATTTATCCATGAACAGTTTACAACTAGTTGAGTGATTTAAATCATTTATCCATGATCTGTTAAAGAAGTCATTGTACACTTGAATTATTTTGCTTTGAACAGATAAATAGTAATCGTGTACTAAGATTCCTTTTGCCCTGATCAGAGAATTGTGCAAAATGGCTCAAGTTACATCTAACTCCGTTAAAAAACACCTTTTATTTGTTATATATATACAAAAAATTAGCACAAAATATGCCGCTTTATGATTGGGGAGACTCGTCAATTTTTATTGTATACTTTAAGAATAGTGATTTTTTTTCTCAAAAAATAAACTTTAAAACGCTCTCCTTTAAAGTTCTCAAAATGGCGCTTGAATCAAGTCGCCTTTTAACCGTCGATATGTACAGTTCTACACATTGGATCCTTGTATACGTCCATACATAATTGCATTCATAAATTATGTAAATTTTGATTAAAGATCGCTACTCGATAACTCACGATTGTTGATCATCATTGGCACTATATTTTAATTGTTTCAGCATCATAAGTCCACGGTGGAGTTTCAAATTTATCCTAACAAAAGATATGTTCGCTAGAAATGCTTTTGGCAAACATAGGATGACGTTTTAATATATTTACCTTGCTGCAGGATGAAACTACATAAATGCTTACTTGATACTTATAATTTAGGTAAACATTAAACATAAATTGAATAAGTTAGAAAATCCGCAAATTAATGTCTGCTATTCAAGTATCGTTTTTATATTGTAATTTATGTACGTTTTTATAAAATAAAGCTTAAGAAAATTATTATTGGCGTGGATCCTGACGAAGGTTCGAAGATTTATTAAAATGTTAGTAATCGATCAACATTACATGGACTTACACACTTTGCATACAAGATTTAAAAAACGATTAAATTTTAAACATAAATGAATCTTCAGCCATACAACAAGTAAAACTCATCTGACCTAAAGTTTTGGTTCATTTAATTTTATTACAATAGAAGTATCCAACAACGTACTTTAACTAAATGTACTTACAGTTTTTGGTGTCGTTAAGATACATAGCTGAAACAGTGCTACGCCGGGATTCTGCGTAATCTATTTCTCTTCATATATCCACGTTTTAGGTGCAAAAACTTATTGTATTTAATACTAAATGTATGCTTGCAAGTTGCATCTTATCATATTTTACATGACTGCATGCTAGAGTTCATAGAAATCACCTCTTATACATAGCATCACTCACACTTGTACTTATATTCATTGTACTTTGATATCCATGAATGTTAATCGAAATCATTTTGTAAATCTTTAAGCATTGGTCAGGTGACACCTATTTAATTAAACTTCCCACTCATCACCTAAATTAAAAACAATCTGCAACCAATAAAACAAGTCGCCCAGGTATATTAGAGGTGAGTTCTATGAGAAATGTTCGTACCCTGGTCATGAAAACCTTGTCAATAAACGGAATCCTACGCTTTGCATTTACTAACATCTAACTACATATTAAGACAATAACAATTATTTATTTTTATAAAATTACTTGTTTAACTATTGAGTTCCTATGGACACATACAAAATCATATTTCTGAACTTCTTTGATTTATATTCCGCATACGAAACCGTCTTTACAATTACATAATATTCATATCCAGTATAATTATGTACTCGTAAGATCCCACGAAACGGATCCGAAACTCATTGTATGGTTTTGGGTTGCTCGTGACTGTGTTTACCCTTCTTCAAATTGTTTCTATTGCAGTAGTCCCTATCTTATGTTTTGCTGTTCAAAGATATTAAACATAGTTTTTTCTATTTAGTTTACAACATCCCGAGGCGTGTGCGACGAGGCGTCGATCCCTTCGACGCTCACAAAGCTTGGCAAGACCATCTGGACAGACTGGCTGCCATCGACCGTCTGTATCCTTCTCGCTACGGGCTCTACCTGAAGGACCGAGCATACCCCATCACCGACTTCAGCGCCCCCATCAATAGTCCTCTGAAGCCCTCCAGCCTTAAAGGCATCGAATACGAACCAGATAACAAACCTCACTGGGGAACAGGTAAATTTTACTAATGAGTTCTTTGCACGATCATCTTAACGTAAGGTAAATTAAGCTCTCACAAGGTTGGACCATTCGACTTTTGCACAGACTTCGTAAAGTCTCTTCTTTGTGTCTCGGAAAGACTGATTATTGTGAATTCTGAGTGGTCAAATCTTGGTAATCGTCCTGATTTACGTTATAAGTTAGGTGTTGAACGAATTCAATAAGAGCTTCTTGTGTCGCGAGGTGCTCCTCTTGGATAACTTTGGCCATAACGTAACGAGATTTCAGAACATGTATATTCTATGTGGATCTAGCCCACCGTTGATTCAATTATATTTGAATTTAAACAATGTGAAGTATAGATCCCGGAGGCATGAGTCTATTGTTTAACTTTTATAAGATTTTGTTACGTATGCAATAAACAAATTTTATTTACTTAAGTTATCTACCATATCTACGAGTATACATATAATGATATTCAAATTGTGTTGAAGTTTATTCGTTTAAATATACTCGGTGTTACGAGTAGGTTTGGTAAATTCAAAATTTTGTACGTTAAAATAATGTTTTGGATATTTTTTACAATTACTGTTATTTTTGGATGAAATTAATAACTTAACGGCAACGAAAGTGATATTGTATGCCTACACCAATAAGAGACATAATTGACGAATTTAGGATTAAATGTATTTTTATAAGGCAATATATTACAAACTATTTATAGTACAAAGTTAATTACATGAACTAACACAAGTCATAAATTTTAATTAAAATATAAAAGACCAACTCGTGTTTTGATTTAGTAGCATAGTACCCACCCATGTTCATTTCGATTTCGATATGTGTAATAAATTTGTATGTTCCATACGTTATTCTGCACATGCGACAAACGATCATGACATGATATCCATGGCCAATTCTGTGCATACATAACTTTCAGCCCAAGTGCATGAACTGCATTGTATATAAGCAAGGTAACACTTACCTGGAATGATCACTTCTAATAAAAGTGCGTCCTTGTGTCCGTGAACACTACACTCTTCTTGCGATATCTCGTAATTATTGTTTGTGCCCGTCCTCAATTTGAATATGTTAAACTTAATGACGTATTGATTGTGAGAATTGCCATGAAGGAGCGTTGCCAGCGAGGATATCGGACGTGTTCAAAACGGACCCATTTTTCGCTGAGGCCGAAAAATGGTCCGATTTTGATCGCTCGCTCCGAGGGAAGTCCCCGACGCCGGTGAAGCCAAGAATAAGCTCCCCTCGCGAGTGCGAGGTCGCATTTGATTCCGACGGTAAGGGCAGCAGAACCCTACGCACCCTGTATCTTCGTCACGTCTTCCGTCTCATCAATTTATTACCTGGCTACTTCTAATTAACAAAAGTGTAGTTTTAGATACTACGATAGCCCTGCCGTAGAATCGATTTCCTTGTACTCTTTACGTTTTGATTAATCTAAGTTATTTTTAATTAAATTTCTACATATTTAACTGTGAATAAGAATTAGGACATCTTGATTCACGTACGAATACTATTATCATATGAATAGTGCTATTATCCCCACGAGTGTATGTGTTCAAAAAATAAGCTACCTGTATAATTTACATTTGTTTTGACGTGCATGCTCGACCGCTTTTAAAATCATATTTTATCATTGAAATAACATAACGTAAATAGTTTTTGGTGGACAAGAGAGCAAAGTTTTTGGAATTGGAAACCGTAGCAAGTTAGAGGTTCTAAGATATTTTGGGGATTCAAATCAAAGGCACAATCTTTGCTCTTTTGTGTAACACAGTACAGATTTCACCTCACTAACGAGAAAATACAACATAATTATGTAAAAGCCTGTTGTAACTTAATAAAGAATACCTACAGTTATTTGTCATTGTAAATTTAAATTGGAGTCACACCAATTTTGTACAGGAATATTAAATTAGTACATTTGTATCTTTTTCCTTTCTTGGATATTATATACATTGTATAATACAACATTCTAAACATGAATTGTGAACTAATTAAATTCGAAATTCATTCATATGATTAAAAACATTTTGCTTCACTTCTTTTCTGACTACCTACACAAAATTTGCTCACTTTATTAATTAAGGTGGTTTTCTGAGCTAGAGAGGTGAAAAAACGTTAATTACTTGTGCCTTGAGTGTTGGTTTCCGACAAAATGTAACTATCAAAATTTATAAGAAAAACTACTTCCTACTTAGCTAGCGTTATATTGACGACACCATGGGTTTAGATGTTCATATTTTGACAACATGACATCAAGTTTATCGTATTTTTATTATTAAAATAATATCAAATTAGATAGTTACACATTTATGAAACATACGCTCCGGGCACAGTAGATACCTATAGAATACCGAGATGTGATTCTTTCTATTTTAAACAACAGTATAATTAGACTTCAACGGGCACTTCTGCTTCCGTACGTGTCCATAATATCTGTAACTTATGTTTCATAAATTAAACAATTTTATTTAAAAGAGTCACATTTGGGTATACCCCACTTTATGTATTAGGTAAGCTAGATGGACTAAAGCTTACTGTACCAGCTCAAAACCTAACAAAGATTAGCTGGATTCACCGCGTGATTAACAGTGCGTAGGCGATGACGAAGAACAGCGAGTGTGTATGTTGTCCTCAATAACCGTGGCGTGTGGTGTAGGTGCACCGCTGTACAGCGCCGGCGGGCTGCGGCGCAGGCCCTGGGCTGATATTTTCAACCCGAGCCCATCGTTGCCCATCTCTGCAATCACAAGGGACCCCTTCTGGTACGACTGGCCCGAGCTGAGACCGATGGCGCGGTGGGACCGCAGTCCCTCCTACATCCGTGACTCGTACCTGTCGCCCGTGAAACGTACCTTCCTCTGGGACAAGCACCCGATCAGGCCGTTAGGTTAGTGGGACGCTGTAAATATGCAAGCTACCGCTTCTCGGCTTTTATTTGCGGGCTGTAAATTGGCCTTCAATTTACTTTTTGACTTCTTGTTCTTCTGACAACTCACGATCACTTAATGTAATACTATATCTAACAGTGTAAATTAGTAGGGAATTAAATATTAATCTTAATCTCTGATAACGACAGATCTTATGGTGGCAGACGCATTGACTGTGGATGATCTAAGCAGGACGTTACCCTACATTCGTAGTCTATAAGTTTTGCGCACCAGGCACCTACTCTACTGTTGGTAATATTCAATCCCCAATTGTTGCAAAAAATTGAATGCAATTTTTGAGAATGTTTTTATCTCCCTTGGGCGTATGCAGAACCTTTGCAGAAAATATATATTTCATATGAAAGTGTAAAAAATGTTTATAGAAATATAATATATATTTTTAATACTGAATAGATTTAGATATTATTTCGACCCCGTGTTTTGTTTCTATCTTCTGTTTTCACTTTTCATATATTAAAAATAACCCCTCGCGGCAAACGGACTCCATTGTTGCTAAATCCATCAATTGTATATATCTGGTTGTTATCTCATACGTGCCTATATACCATCAGTTCATGCACCGTCAGTCATGCGACGTCAGTATGCACTTTACCTACACGGAAATCTCATTCTATTACCTCACATGTCGTACAGTGTGGAACAAAATCCCATTAGCATGATGGCTATAATATATAATAGCTAATAGAATACTATAGCCATTATGCTATTATATTATAAATATTATTGTTTATTTATAGAAAAAAAATGTTGATGATTTTATCTCTGTGTAAGTTGTGAAACGCGTTCAATATTATATTATGAATACAAATTTAAGGATAATTAGATATGTGATTATGTAGGTACCCAAAATTGCAGTTTGATTAAATCATTCATACATAACTATATTATAAATCATGCGTGTAGCTATAAGTATGTATTGTGTTTGTTAGATAAATAGTTGGTACCTATCTAGACCCTGGAAGATTATTTTAATTAAAATCCAATTCAAAAATAAATAAGCCACAACATTAGGTGGAAACGTCTTAATATTTGTATAATTCACAATTAAGGAAGCTATTTAATTAACGAGAAAATATAATTGTTCATTAAATCGCTTCCGTATTATGGAAATGTTTTATGTACAACATTTTGTATAGGTAGTGGGTACCTACTCGTATTACATAACTTTCTTTTCGTAGGTAGTTTAGTCTTCTAGTGTAATCTTCTAGTGAAATTTCAAGAATTACATCTGTAGGGATAACTGAATTTTCATTGTATTTAATCATTTATTAGGAATTTATGTATTAGGAGTTTTGTAACATAATCCAAATATAATTGTATCCCAAGTTTATATTGTAATAACTTTTACTGTTTTTGTTTTATTATTTTGTTAGTTTCGTTTAGTAGCTTAGATACATATTATGTCTATCTATAAATACTTGAATAATAGGACGTGCGACAATTTGAGTGACAAATTTTGTTTTTTTTTTAATAATAATTATAATTTTGTACTTTGTATTTAATACTTAAAAATTTCTTTTTCAGCTGCTGCTTTCTAAGGGCCAGAGATCGAGCCTTATACTCTAAATAAGTATACATTACTACAGTTACTAAAGTATGTGCCCGTTCAAGGCATTTTATTTACATTTTTCTGTCACAACATTGACTATGTTACATGACACACTTACGCGTTGAATAAATTTAACTGGTACCAATTAAATTCATCCAAGATCTCAAAGACTGCAATAACATAGTCACTGCCATGGTTACGAACAATTGTTACGAATGAAATTGTTTTTATTACTTAATATTATTTTTATGTACCTACTCCAAAAATAAAAAAATCAATAAAATTTATAAAAACCCACATGTTTGTTTTATTTCATCTATTAGGAACACGTAAAAATTATATGTTACTCATCAACTTGATCAACTCATGATCCAATCCATCATGAATAATAACAATAATATGATCTCACAGTCAGGTACACGAGTATGTACCTACCTATTAGGTGCAAGGTGTGGCTAAAGAAGCACAACTCTTCACACAGTTACCATTTTGCGTTGCTAATGTGAACTTCCACCAGCCAGCCGATCCGATTTAATTCTGCTACCTCAACCCCTGTACAGCCTGCTTTCCCGTGTTATCCCCATTTTCCCCCTTTCCGTGTACACTCCAACCATTGGTTTACAGATTGGCAGATTAGATAAGATAATAGGTATATGCACCAACGAGCTATAATTTTTCGCGTCCGTCAGAATGGAGGGTCAATCATCGTATTTCACTCTGATATTATGTTAAATAATTGCTTATGAATTGCTTATATTTGCTTATCATGATGAGAGAATTGCTTATTGCATAATTTAAAAGAAATAACAAATTTAATGTTGACCCTCCATTCTGACGTCAGCTCCGCGGGTCAACTCTCTATAAAGTAGTAACTACGTAGAATTACTAATGTTTTAATGGGCCAAAAATTGCTTATCAATTGCTTATTTCACAATTTGGAAGCCTGCACCCCGTTATTAAATTCTTATGCTAAGTACGACCCTAAAATCCCCCAGCGCCTGTTAAAATTGTATGAGCAAAGTCACGAATGTTGGAAATTGCGTTTCAATTACAAGGTTCTTAAATGCCTACCGATATTGAGACAAAATAACTAAAATAAATAAATAAAATTAATAACGCATCACACTCATAGCCCCACACTAGGATTCCCTGTGTCATGGGTGCCATGGACAACACACAAGACAAGAACACACAGACCTAGACCAAGAACGAAAATTTAAATTCATCATTCAAATTTTCGCCTCGCTGGGAATCGAACCCAGGACCCTCGGAACGGCGATCCGACGCGTTAACCATTGCGTCATCCGGGTCGTCAAAATGAACCTACCCTCCGTTAACACGTTAAGTGCGGAACGGGGCATAAGAAACCCCGATCGTGTCTGGTCGTTATAGCGGTAAAGAAAAACTTAAACTTCACTGTCGTGCGGGAGGCATAACTTCTGGGTCAGTATAGGAAAGAGAACTATATGTCGGATCATGTCGAAACTTTTGCTGAAGAACTTTAATTAACACGGATGATGAAATAAAGCCGGGTGGTGAATCTCAAACAAAATCACTGATGAGATTTCAAAAACAGGTCAGTCAGAAATATTGTAATTAATAAATAAATTTCAACTAAGTACCTACGTTGATTTTAAAATATTGTGTATAATATTGTATGTATGTATAGGGAGGGACGCCTTTCGCCAGCAGTGGGATCCGACAGGCTAGCTGTATATCTGTATTGGAATTTTCTTGCCGCTTCTTCTTCCAAGACTACTCACGGTAGGGATTTGTTGAAGCGATGGCGTAGATTGACTTTCGAAAAGTGTTTGTAAAAAACCAACTTCGAATAAATTTCATTTCATTTCATACATACAAACATAAAAAACAGTTTGCGATCACCCCAGACAGTGCCGCAGCTCAGGGAAGCTGCTGTTAAAGAATGGGACCGGTTACCACAAGAAATGCCGGATAACTTGATCCTCAGCATGCCCAGGAGGATCTCCGCATGTGTTTGAGGCAGAGGAGGAGTTATTTTGTATTAGATAAACTACAATTTATTAATAAAAGGTTTTTAAGTTTGCTTAAACTATTTTTTTATTAGCAGTGATAGCGGTGTGGTTGAACATTGGACTGCTGAACCGGAGGTTCCGGGTTCAAACCCCGCACGCACCACTAATTTTCAAAAAATTATGTGCGAATTAATTATCACTTGCTTCGGTGAAGGAAAACATCGTGAGGAAACCTGCACACCCGAGGGTTCTCCATAATGTTCTCAAAGGTGTGTGAAGTCCACCAATCCGCACTTGGCCAGCGTGGTGGACTATGGCCTATACCCCTCACACAGTGAGAGGAGACCCGTGCCCAGCAGTGGGACAGTTATGGGTTGTGATGATGATGATGATTTTTTTATTTCTATCAAAGTTCTATTACCATCGCCTGATTAATCGCCTATTTTTAGTATAAAAAATTTAATAATTCGGGTTGAATTATTAAAAAATAATATTAGTTTAATTTTTTAATTTCAGAAAGTGTATTTTTAAATAAAAAAAGATATAACGTGAACATTTTCCCTTGAGTAAGTTAAATTTTGAAAATATATCAGCTTTTGCAAGTGATCTCAAACTATTGAAAATCTTGTTTTTAATTTGATACCTGACTAGAGTCATAAGGGTCTTTCAAACAATTTTATTCTTGTGCATTGTTGTTGTTTTCGCAACACCTCGTTAAAAATAAACGTTAAAAATATACAGTTATTTAAATTAACGGAGAGTAAGTTCATTTTGTCTCAATATTGGTAGGCATATAAGAACCTGTGGTGTATTCTTGTTATACACTCCGCGGGTAGTAAAATAATAAATCAGTTGTGCCGTGAACTCCGAGTTTGATTGCTAGCGATTCCTAATTATATTTAAATAATTACCAAATACTTAACTGAACCTTGTAATTGAAACGCAATTTCCAACATTCGTGACTTTGCTCATACAATTTTAACAGGCGCTGGGGGATTTTAGGGTCGTACTTAGCTTATGAATTTAATAACGGGGTGCAGGCTTCCAAATTGTGAAATAAGCAATTGATAAGCAATTTTTGGCCCATTAAAACATTAGTAATTCTACGTAGTTACTACTTTATAGAGAGTTGACCCGCGGAGCTGACGTCAGAATGGAGGGTCAACATTAAATTTGTTATTTCTTTTAAATTATGCAATAAGCAATTCTCTCATCATGATAAGCAAATATAAGCAATTCATAAGCAATTATTTAACATAATATCAGAGTGAAATACGATGATTGACCCTCCATTCTGACGGACGCTTTTTCGCGTCCGTCAGAATGGAGGGTCAATCATCGTATTTCACTCTGATATTATGTTAAATAATTGCTTATGAATTGCTTATATTTGCTTATCATGATGAGAGAATTGCTTATTGCATAATTTAAAAGAAATAACAAATTTAATGTTGACCCTCCATTCTGACGTCAGCTCCGCGGGTCAACTCTCTATAAAGTAGTAACTACGTAGAATTACTAATGTTTTAATGGGCCAAAAATTGCTTATCAATTGCTTATTTCACAATTTGGAAGCCTGCACCCCGTTATTAAATTCTTATGCTAAGTACGACCCTAAAATCCCCCAGCGCCTGTTAAAATTGTATGAGCAAAGTCACGAATGTTGGAAATTGCGTTTCAATTACAAGGTTCTTAAATGCCTACCGATATTGAGACAAAATAACTAAAATAAATAAATAAAATTAATAACGCATCACACTCATAGCCCCACACTAGGATTCCCTGTGTCATGGGTGCCATGGACAACACACAAGACAAGAACACACAGACCTAGACCAAGAACGAAAATTTAAATTCATCATTCAAATTTTCGCCTCGCTGGGAATCGAACCCAGGACCCTCGGAACGGCGATCCGACGCGTTAACCATTGCGTCATCCGGGTCGTCAAAATGAACCTACCCTCCGTTAACACGTTAAGTGCGGAACGGGGCATAAGAAACCCCGATCGTGTCTGGTCGTTATAGCGGTAAAGAAAAACTTAAACTTCACTGTCGTGCGGGAGGCATAACTTCTGGGTCAGTATAGGAAAGAGAACTATATGTCGGATCATGTCGAAACTTTTGCTGAAGAACTTTAATTAACACGGATGATGAAATAAAGCCGGGTGGTGAATCTCAAACAAAATCACTGATGAGATTTCAAAAACAGGTCAGTCAGAAATATTGTAATTAATAAATAAATTTCAACTAAGTACCTACGTTGATTTTAAAATATTGTGTATAATATTGTATGTATGTATAGGGAGGGACGCCTTTCGCCAGCAGTGGGATCCGACAGGCTAGCTGTATATCTGTATTGGAATTTTCTTGCCGCTTCTTCTTCCAAGACTACTCACGGTAGGGATTTGTTGAAGCGATGGCGTAGATTGACTTTCGAAAAGTGTTTGTAAAAAACCAACTTCGAATAAATTTCATTTCATTTCATACATACAAACATAAAAAACAGTTTGCGATCACCCCAGACAGTGCCGCAGCTCAGGGAAGCTGCTGTTAAAGAATGGGACCGGTTACCACAAGAAATGCCGGATAACTTGATCCTCAGCATGCCCAGGAGGATCTCCGCATGTGTTTGAGGCAGAGGAGGAGTTATTTTGTATTAGATAAACTACAATTTATTAATAAAAGGTTTTTAAGTTTGCTTAAACTATTTTTTTATTAGCAGTGATAGCGGTGTGGTTGAACATTGGACTGCTGAACCGGAGGTTCCGGGTTCAAACCCCGCACGCACCACTAATTTTCAAAAAATTATGTGCGAATTAATTATCACTTGCTTCGGTGAAGGAAAACATCGTGAGGAAACCTGCACACCCGAGGGTTCTCCATAATGTTCTCAAAGGTGTGTGAAGTCCACCAATCCGCACTTGGCCAGCGTGGTGGACTATGGCCTATACCCCTCACACAGTGAGAGGAGACCCGTGCCCAGCAGTGGGACAGTTATGGGTTGTGATGATGATGATGATTTTTTTATTTCTATCAAAGTTCTATTACCATCGCCTGATTAATCGCCTATTTTTAGTATAAAAAATTTAATAATTCGGGTTGAATTATTAAAAAATAATATTAGTTTAATTTTTTAATTTCAGAAAGTGTATTTTTAAATAAAAAAAGATATAACGTGAACATTTTCCCTTGAGTAAGTTAAATTTTGAAAATATATCAGCTTTTGCAAGTGATCTCAAACTATTGAAAATCTTGTTTTTAATTTGATACCTGACTAGAGTCATAAGGGTCTTTCAAACAATTTTATTCTTGTGCATTGTTGTTGTTTTCGCAACACCTCGTTAAAAATAAACGTTAAAAATATACAGTTATTTAAATTAACGGAGAGTAAGTTCATTTTGTCTCAATATTGGTAGGCATATAAGAACCTGTGGTGTATTCTTGTTATACACTCCGCGGGTAGTAAAATAATAAATCAGTTGTGCCGTGAACTCCGAGTTTGATTGCTAGCGATTCCTAATTATATTTAAATAATTACCAAATACTTAACTGAACCTTGTAATTGAAACGCAATTTCCAACATTCGTGACTTTGCTCATACAATTTTAACAGGCGCTGGGGGATTTTAGGGTCGTACTTAGCTTATGAATTTAATAACGGGGTGCAGGCTTCCAAATTGTGAAATAAGCAATTGATAAGCAATTTTTGGCCCATTAAAACATTAGTAATTCTACGTAGTTACTACTTTATAGAGAGTTGACCCGCGGAGCTGACGTCAGAATGGAGGGTCAACATTAAATTTGTTATTTCTTTTAAATTATGCAATAAGCAATTCTCTCATCATGATAAGCAAATATAAGCAATTCATAAGCAATTATTTAACATAATATCAGAGTGAAATACGATGATTGACCCTCCATTCTGACGGACGCAAATGGTTTTCAATAAATAAATCAAAAAAGACCAGTTCTGGGGCTAACCGGAGTCGTAAGCGTGGTCCAATTTCAAGAGTAATGAGGTGCTAAATCTGATTCAATTCAAAACTCGATTGGTAGTATTGTAAGCCTTGGTACCAGCGAAAAATAATCTTGGTACCTATTTTAAAACATGAGTCATTGACACTTATTACTCTGCTAACTACTTCTGATTCAAAACTGAACGTTTCGAGAAAAGATATCTAGAACATTAGGCATTAGGTAAGTCCGCCCATTATAATTCCTAGCTTTAGGTTTTCAATGAAGTGTGAAATAAATAAACATTCTTGATGGGAGCATTTCCATGCCTCCGGAATGATTACTTTTTCCGTTATTATTTTTTCCGACATCTTTAATAAATTTGTCGTCGTATTTCAGCCAATTTACACAAAACCTGGTTAAATTATATCTACACTTAAATCTTTCTCATGAATCACTACATCCATTGGTAATAATGCAAATGGCTTAATGTATCTCAACGAAAACATTGTGGTTACTTGAATTATTAAAATAAATCTCGTGGCCTAGTTGGTAATGATCCTGATAGCGAAGCGGTCCTGGGTCCGGCTTCCGGTCAGGGCAAATATAATTTACTAGCTTTCCGCCTTTCCCCCGCGGATTACCTCTGTGTTTTGTGGGAGGTACCATGTTTTTAAGTAAATAGCGGTAGCAAAGGAGTAGACCTGATAGAAGGTACCTATATTTATCACCATCGCCTATAATCATCAACATTACAACCCATGACTGTCCCACAGCTGTACTCAGGGGGTCATCGGGTCCGGGTCTCCTCACACAGTGTGAGGGGTACAGGCCACAATCCACCACGCTGGCTAGCCGATTGGCAGAATTCAAACACCTTTGAGAAAATTAATAACTCTCAGGTGTGCAGGTTTCCTCACGATTTACTCCTTGGTCCAAGGCAGTGATGGTTAAATTCTACTTAATACGCACATAATTCGGTAGAAATGACTATGATTTTACCAACGAGCTATAAAGTATAGAGGACGCCCTTCCATACAAAAAGTCATTCGAAAATGGTACCAAATCATTCACGTGCATCGAGATATAAGTACTAACGTACTAGAGAAGCTACGTCAAATAACTGAATTGTCCTATTCTTCGTAATTTGTAATTTGTGCGCTGCAGCGCTAAAATAATAACAATTCGTCTAAACCGAAAACTAATTTACCACAGCGCTAGATTTGCTGCGGAAGTGTATTTATTCTCGGCAAAAAGGTCTTAAGCGCCATGAAAAACACGGCACTTACGCGTGACGACTGAGTGAGGTGCGGCGACGGTGTGGCGCGATCGCCACAGTTGAACGGGACAAAGTAGGAATTTACGGTGTCTTCTCTAGTACGTTAGTACTTATATCTCGATGTTCACGTGACTTGAACTGCTAAAAGTTCACAACTGGTTCTTATTTTATGCCGCCTTACACAAGGGCAGCCATGATTGGCTCATTTCAGTACTGACACTGAAATGAGCCAATCATGGCTGCGAAAAACGGAACGACGAATGAGCTGACGTTGCGTACTAGGCTGCAGCCTATTTTTGATCGGTAGTTATTTCTCCTGGACCTTTAACCTGATTGAACCTTGGTTGGTTCAATGTTTAAAGAGTCGGAAGTCTAGATACTCTTGACTTGGACGGTAAGACGTAAACTCGGCGACGCGTCGACGTGACGTAAGCACAGGGACTAATGTTTCCCTAGGTAAAGTGATGCCGCGTTACGATGCTTATACTTTGGCAAAAATGCTTATAGGCTACGAAAAATACATAAAGGCTCAAGGAGAGTTAAAGCCACATCGTTTTGGAGTTAAAAGATGTGCGCCAACCTTATATTTTAAATTAGTCATAAATATTAGTAGGTATATTGTCTATGGGCTGAACAACAAACTATTGACATATTGACAAGTAATTCTAGCTAGTCTGTGGAACACTACAGACTAGGTAGATACATAGAGTAACTTATATATGGTAGATACATAAAGAGATAGATAGAGCAACATCCATAAACATATGTACTCTGTGCAAGTAATGACAATATCGTCAATTCGTCACTTCACTATTGTCAGTTGAAGTTTGAAAATACTAATTGTTTTGTTTGTTTGGTGTTTGTTTTCAAGTTTTGGTTTGATTGATCTTTATTATAAATATGGGAGAGAATTTAGAGGATCAATTAGCAGATACCAATATGACAAGTTCGGAGATATCGTTTGATAACCTTACTATATTAAAAGAGTTCAGCAATATTGTGAATTTAGTGAGGTATACAAAATATCTTTTCACTCTTTAATCTTTCACTATTCTTGTTTTGTATGTATAATTATTATATCAAGGATATTTTTCAGAAATGAAGAGTTTTTAGAAACAGTTCCAAAAGCCAAACTAAAACGTGTAAAGTGGGTTCCAATGTTTAACTGCTTGAAACAGGGAATACTTGACGAGATGATACAGGAAATGAGTTCAATGTGGGAATTTGAAAACATGCCTGAGAAGCTGGAGATTCTTGAAAAGCAAAAGGAAAAATTTGCAGATGTAGTTCATGCAAACTGGTAAGGAAGAAAGGTTTGAATATCACACAATTGTGCACAATAAATAATACTTCTATTCTACTATTATAATTTATTTCATTGTTTTTAATACTTTCCTGTTTATTGATGTAGAACACAATTCCTTTGATGGCATGATGCATTTCTCACTCGTAATTCAATCTTTTCTGACTTTAAAGCAAAATATCTATTTATTAGCAACTAATGAAGAGCAGATTGTTTTTACACTATTTTTAAATTATAAAATGGAAACATCTGGCCAATACTATATATGCATTATAAATCGTCCGAATAATTTTATCTGGGGTAGGAGGAATCTCTAAAAATGTCTAATGTGGCTTGTCAATGTATTTTGATATACAGAAGTGATATTCATACACTATAATATACTAATATCTGTTCTTTAAGGCTTGTTATATTCAGATACTGTGTAAATATTCTTGTCAAATTTTATTTTGTCTCTCAATATTCACTAATGATACATTATCAATATTTCAGGCGTCCTCAACATAACGAAGTAAAGGCACAATTAAAAGCTCCCGATGTTGCAAATTTGAAAAAACAAAAGATGTTGTTTGTATCTTTAGCTAATGAATATGAGACCCGAGTGAACAGACTAAAGAAAATTTTAACAGCTAAAAGAGGATACTTAAAAGCAATGCAAATGGACATTGTTAAATATCAAAAGAAAAATGAAGATCTAATATGTAAAATCAATCAAAAACTTGACAACCACAGCAACTTAGCGAGCTTGATCATAAGAGAACGCACCGACATTGATAATATTAAATGGCCACAAAAAGAATTGGAACTCGAAGACTAAATTCATAACACTGTTGTTAATGAGTAAAATTTATATTTCTGAAAATTGTACACACCTGAGAAAAGTACAACAAATTTTTTTATAGTAATCTAAGAATTATTAAACTCAATTTCCTTTGCAACTATCATTAATAAGTGAAGATGAAAATAGAGAAGAAACATTGAAAGTGATGTAGTGATCACATAAAATGTAAAGTTGCAGCAATATAATTATCAGCTAATAAACAGCAAATAGATTTAAATATACTAAACAATATACAATAACATGTTTAAGTATATTAAACAAGCAAAGTATTCTAATCAAAGCTCCTTCTAGATAATAACAGTAATAAAAATGTGAAGAAATGACAGTTATCTAAATTTTACTAGTTATATACTCTGCATATTAAATTATTACATTGTTTTGTAAATGCAAACCTAAATGAAATGAAACAAAAATAAACCTCTTATTTTAAATAGTAATATTTATTAATGAATATTATTTGACATTGTTAATATAGCTAAAAATAAAATTGTACAATGCAAAATCTGCATATAATTTTTAATATTTAATATATTCATATTAGTATAGCAATTGCACTATTGTTGCGAGGACTACACTGCTTCTACCACCATTAAAATTATATAATCAATTCATAAGAGACTTACTACAATTGTTGAAGTCAAAGCCTCATAAGGGAGATCAACGCCAATCTTCTTGCCAAATTTTGAAATATCTAGTCGTTCATCGCCTATTCATAATACTGAGTGCAAAACAATTTCACTGGGACCGTCTTCACTCCCCTACTGTAAAATACAATTTGCAATGGAGTCCTAAAACTGAGACACTTATCAGCTAGTTGAATGAAAGTTAATATCAATTCATGTTTTAGGCCAACTCCACAAAATAATCTGTTAATTTTCAATAAATAAATCCATTTCTAATACTAAAAAGAAAGATGTTATGGACGATTCAGTTTTTTGAAAACAATGTCTCATTCATTATAAACTATAATTTTTAAAGAACCAATCCTCGTCACTTATATCGAGACCTATATATACTTTACATTTATAGGCACATTAGTTACAGAATAAACAAAGCAAGTGTGCTTTCCATTCACTACAACTTAAGAAGTAGATTATGTAAATGTAACGACGCTTCCATCCAATGCCCGCATCTTTAATCATTGACTGCCACTTATGTATATAATTGCAACAAAATAATTTCTATAATATCAATAGGTCAAAACAAAACAGTATAATCTGTCAAAAGGCATCCATTATATCCGGGATTAAAAAGCAACAGCCACTGGCGGTAGCCAAATAAATCCTGCCCATATAGATTTTCAAAATTTATACTAAACTAAATTCATAAATTACTATCATTCACAATATTTAAAATAAAAACAAGACAAGCTAACTGATAAAATAGTTAAAACAACATGGGTCTGTTTATTCGGCCCAGCCAATGACCTTACTAATAATAGTAATTACAATACTTGATAATAATTAAATTATTTGTAGCATGTTCTCACTGTGCAGCACACTGGATCCCAAACGTCAGTTATTTCTTTTTCGGGGGCGACCTCTGAGGCGTTGCGGGTCTGCCGCTGTTGATGCCGTTGTACTGATATTTCGCTTTCTTCTCCGACGGTTTTAGAATCTAATACAGAAGTATGGTATAAAATACATGTTGAATGATTAAAAACTCGTATAAATAATGAAAAAAAAGTTACCTGGAAAGAGCACATTAACGTTTCATCGACGGACATCATACCGCCGGCATTGTCAAACTCGCCGCAGTAGTTGGGAGCGGAGAACAATGTCACGAGCTGCCGCTTTGCGAAAAACTCGTAACCATCTTCCACTACCTATATTCCAAAAACGACCAAAAATTAAATCTCAATAGAAAAAATAATCAAACAGTTTTATGTAAGCGTTTTAGAAGGTTTTTTTGGGCTTAATATAGCAAAACACCGCCCTTCCGCTGCCGCCCATGACAAGAGTGACCAACTCAGAACAAGACTCAAACCAGGACTAGGATAGTTAGTTCAGTTAGCAGAATGTTATTTGGTCAGTTCGCTAGTACATAGGGCTGGGACAGGGTGATCGCAAGCTGCCGACTGTGGTCAAATGCATGGTCGACAGTGAGACGTCGTGGACAGCGGTGCAGGCCCTTGCGGAGCGTATGGAGTATACCGAATCCAGTAAAAAATCCCACACACAACGGAAATACTGACCCGTTCAAACAGATCTAGTAAAACGGACGTTCTATGTGAACGCGCCCTAACGGCTCGGGTTGACAGGCGCGTCGGTGTCGAGCGCGCCTTTACCCTTGCGGGAAGTTGAAGGCTGACGGGCCATCCAACCGGCCGCTCCAACCCTCCCGCCAAGTAGAGGGGCTAGGGAGCGTCGAGCGTGCCGCGCCGGGCCCGACAGTGGAGCGAGAGTAATACAGTCCCGGCATTATTGCGGTAGGCGTCGACACCGTGTGGTTTTAGTGGGTTCAAGCCCCCAATACCCGTCCAGCTTCCCGTGGCCGAATGGACGAGGCGAAAGTCATTCCACACGTCAAAAAAGGGAGTGATAGTTAGTCCTGTTAGTTGTTGCCAGTAACAATATCTAATTTGTCAAATAGATCATGTGTCATTGTAACTATAATTAGACCACAATGACGTTACAAAGAATCATCCATGCATTGTGATATGTAAGCTGAGAACATATCCTATTTAATGTCTATAATACAAAAGTATTATATAACAGTTAGTAAAAGTATAATATATACCTGATGAGCTCTGCAAATCAGGTCCAAATCATGTCTGTTGAGAAACTTGCTGACGACGTCCGGGCCGAACGTGAACGACACGCCGCGGTCGTTCTCGCCCCATCCCTGCACATCTTTATCTGGATCCGACCAAAGCAGATCGCAAAGCAAACCTAAGAGGAAATAAAAGCTTATACAAAAAATTGGTATTTCTATATCTGTTTCTATATCTGTGTACTTACTTATATTGTTGCGTTAGTGCAATATAAATAATATAACAGAAGCAGTTCAAGTCCAGAAAATTGCTTGACCTTAACTTGTTGAGAGTAAAGATCACACGCTCCGCAATGTGAGGCGTGCAATATTGTTACGTAGAGCCATCATAGAGCATATTTAATTTATGGAAAAATTCATAGTAAAAATCAAATATTGATAGAGGATTTTTTTACAAAAAAAATATATAATTATACGTCACTTATTGTTTGTACTACTGTTTGTGTTTGCGGGCCAAAAACATCCGAATATGTTTTAAGCGATAGCATTATTTACGATAACAGCTATCAAACAACTCCGCAAGCACCAGAGTGATACCGGAAAAGTATTGTATTCTGCGCAATGACCTGAGTCTTGACTCTTGAGTATTATCAAATCAACCAAAAATATATAAAAAATACGGACTTAAAAATTGTTTCTTTTACATCAACAATTAATAAAGTGAGACCATCATCGTAATTAAAGCCAAACGAATACGCATTATTAGAGAAAACTACTCCTCAGATCCCGCTCAAATTTAAATGGGACGGGACAAGCAACAGCTTTCGAATATAAACAGAATCATCAAAATCGGTACACTCAGTAAAAAGTTATGAGGTAAAAAATACAGTCGAATTGAGAACTTTCCCTTTTCTTTGATGTTAAAAACAAGTCTTATGTATCGAAATATAGATAGATACCTACTGCAAACATATTTTATGATTAAACAACTAATCTACTATATAGTTTATAAACCATAGTACAGTTACTATGTAGCTTATAAACCATAGTATAAATAGTTTGTAAACCATAATGTATTCCGTTGTATGCTGTTGCCACTCAGCTATTTACCTGTATCAGGGACATCAGTCGGCCGCATTATCCGTCTGATCTGTTCCATGCCCTGCAAATCTGGCGACAGGCCGCCGTGGCAGCAAAATATCTTCTCATCGATTATGGCCGCAATTGGCAAACAGTTAAAGCAATCCGTGAATGTCTTCCACAATTTAATATTGTATCGGCGCTTACATTCATCATAAAAGCCTGCAACATTTTAAAATATTCTAGTCACAATGAGGATAAATGCGTGAAATATTAAAGAGATTCATTAACTATGAATCTCTTTCAAAATGGCCGATAATGCCCCATTGTGGCCAATAAAGACTGTCAAAGGTGGAGGTTAGTTCATAAATAATTACAGTTGTTTGATCATACGAGGTGGGTAAGAAATAATTGCTAATGTAATGTATTCCTATCGTTGCGTGCCGCTGCCCGCTGTTATGTCAAAAAATAATTAATGCTGTATAGTTAGCATATTTGTTTGTTAGTTATGTAATAATTAAGGGTGTATAAAATTATTGAATCTCAAAGGGGGTAGTTGTTGAAATAAGTTGGAAAATCTCTTGTTTAAACGGTATTACATTCAAACTCCTTTATTAAATTGAGGCTCCTAAACAATGAAACGATAATAAGAACAGCAAAAGGGCTAAAAATAAAACATTTTCCTCGAGGGTACTTAAATTATATCCATTAATCTAATTAATCTAATTTACCATCGGGCTTAGGTAGGCTTTCTTTTTATTCCAAAGTCATAAGATTTCTGTAAATATGACTCATGAATAAGTCATAAATTCCGTTTGTGCAGAACATATTTAAAATATACAGGGTTCTTCGTTAAACAGATGCGGATATAAACTTCCTAAGATCAACAGATGGAAGTCGCAATTACTTTCGTCTATTCTTAAATTAAAAAAAGTATCCGATATTTATACTTACCATAAATACGATTTATGCTAGCACACTCATGATTTCCTCGCAGGAGAAAGAAATTCTCGGGATACTTGATTTTATAAGCAAGCAGCAGGCATATGGTTTCGAGAGATTGCTTGCCGCGATCCACGTAATCACCCAAAAATAGATAATTAGCTTCAGGCGGGAACCCGCCGTATTCAAACAGACGAAGTAAATCTGTGTACTGGCCGTGTATATCACCTGTAAATTTACAATATAAATAGATCTTACACCGCATGCTATTTACCTACTCAACACAATCATTACTGGTAGAGTAGGTAAGTATACGTTTCAGCAATTTTTCAAACTTCCGTGCTAAGTATTCAACAGATAGTTTTCCTTTTGTTTACGTAATTCGTAACGAAACTCTTACGGCGTAGAATAAATAAGTAAATACGGACGCTAATTATTACTACCGTCCGGCTGAATTGTTCAAGATGACGTTCTACAATACAATGCACATTACAAAAACGTGTAAAATATTTTGTATATAGGTATTCTAGATCTCTTTAAATTTAAATTGGAGGTAAAAAATTAATCACCATTCATTGTTTGAAGACTATTTAAAACACTTAACCTATTAATTATAATTGTTCATAATGGCTTTGAAGGTGAGATCTTAGATATACTTAAGTATAATATACCTAAATAGCAAGTACCTAGCTAGTTCAAGAGTGACACATTAATGTGGTGTTGGGTAGGTACCAATATTATGCCATAGATACATTTAAGTATATCTTATAGACTTTCATACAATCCATACATACATAACAGATTTTCTAAGGTTACAGTGACTACAGATTTATGTTAAGTAAAATATGTACAAGTTTACACTATCCTTATGATCAATGCCTATAAATATAAAAATAGGCTACGAGAAAAAAAGGGGTGTAACTGATACTCCTTTTCATCATCTTTTTATCAAGTGACTTTCTTTACTTTGGTTTGTCGGTGGTGACAAATTTTAGTGTTGTTCATAGTTTTTTTTATTTCATCATAGTACTGAACTTTTTTGTATGTATTGCATTATTTGCATTTCAGTATATATAAAAATGTGTAGTCCCAGATATGCAATGAATGAATGAATGAATAAAAGTAGAAACAAATGCTTGAAACATACAAAATCATATTTCATTTTGGTAGAAATCCAAGCACACTATTCCTCAGTTCTAATTGAATAAAGAAGTGACAATGGAAAATATTTAATACCAATGTTTGATGACCCATATGAATTGCTAAATCGCCGTTCCAAGAGCCCTGGGTTTGATTCCCAGGCAGAAATTTGAATGAGTTTAAATTTCTGTTCTAGGTCTGGGCGTGTGTGTTTTTGTCCTGTGTGTTGTCCATGACTCCCACAACAGGAAATCCTAGTGTGGGGCTATTATTTTTAAACTGTAGCATTTGTTTTTCATGGATACGTGCAGGTGTATTTACCTATGTTTTATACCATGTACACAAGTAAAGGGGAGGTAGTTGTCAATTTTGTTGGTCCGGTGACAGAAACGGATATGGATAGGTATCTGCTTCTAACAAAGCATAAGTGAGTACATATGAATCTGGACACTATAGTAAACATTAGTATTGTTGCTTGGTATATGTGAGACTAATAGACACATTCATTAAAATATTAGTCTAAAATTAATATGCGAGTCAATCAAATAGACATTTACTAGCCAGAAGTATTCTTGCGCAACTTCATTAATAAGCAATTTATTTAATGTATCTTAAAATCAATTAAGTAGTAATTTTAGTATTGTTATTTATTTTATAATCAATTGTTAATTTTATAAACAAACTGGTATGATAATAGTTTTACCACAAATTTTGAGTGGTGCTTCCAATTCCAGTAGTATCGGCTGTTGCAGGAATATTTCCCGGGACTTGGTACAGAGGCCCCTGACCTCTGACTCTGACATCTGAACTGTCTTTCCAGGGCGGCATCCTCGAACTGCAGCAAATATTATTACACATAAACATATCTTCATTACCTAAACACACACACACACAGTGCAAGCAAAGGCTGTTAATGCAGGTCTTATTGTGAAAAAATGAGATAAATTGCATAACACATTACATGACTTGCTGTTGTAACAACATTTTTACAAACAACACAGGACACATGACAAAACTTAAATACAAGATTAGATATGAAAGTAATGTCTTTAGTTGCTCAATGAAGGCTTGAGATTTCCTGCAAAGCATGCATATGTTAGCCTAATACAATGTCTCTGAATATTAATAAAATCACGAACACATAAGCAAAACACTGTAAAATGAAGAATCAAATTTGGAACAGGAGCTATTTTCTTAATTAAGAATTG
Source organism: Ochlodes sylvanus (assembly GCA_905404295.2). NCBI lineage: Eukaryota > Metazoa > Arthropoda > Insecta > Lepidoptera > Hesperiidae > Ochlodes > Ochlodes sylvanus. The sequence continues at coordinate 6,299,829 of FR990138.1, forward strand.
ATGTATGGATGAGTTATTGTGTGCTAAAATGAGATTTCAATTTGTACATATTTACCATTATTTATATATTTATTAAGGATACCTAAAGTGTTTTTTTATTATAGTTTAGTAAAATGTTATTTTTATCACTGACTATTTTCATATGAATATATAATATAGTACATAGAATTTGACCAAGTGAACAAACAATAATTCAATATTAGGTTTATTTAAAGCAGATATCGGGAATAATGAAAAAGAAAGGTAACTTAAAATTTCTAGCTGAATACTGTGGTAAGAATTCTGGAAGTAACCATACATTCTCCCGAAAAGATGTCTTTCAATTTCCCCTTTCGTCTTGCCGTTTCTTGTTGTTGTCTGTATACTGTTGTTACCCATAAAAAGCAGCATGATAAAGTGAAATTAATAAGTAAAGTAACATACAATGCGAACAAAGCATAACAATAAGCCCATGAAAATTTTCGATCCTACAGAATCTGTTTCTAATATTAGTATTTTCAGTATACAATGTACATCCTTTAGTTCTGTGATAATTAACAAATACACACTTAATTAATATTATAAATATAGACATCTACAAGAATTCTAAAGCGTGAACGTTCAAAGTAGATTCAGATAAGAATTGAGGATAATCGATTTATTTATGAGTTAGACGTTCCTATACGTATAAACTCAAGAGTTAATTACGCAACTGCAGGCACTAGGTAAGATTAACAAATTGAAACTATAATAGATTTCAATACACAGAATTCGTATAGAGTCTAAATATAGTAATTAAATGATTCTTTACCTTCTAAAAGCCTGTGAATTAGACTGTCAACATTGAGTTCGTCAGCCATATTTACTACACCACGATTAATTTATGTCAAACTAAAAGTCAAATCGCCCGACACCATCATGGCTGATACAAGTGATACATAATAATACAGATAATTATTAACTTTTAGTTGTCTATGGTACAATTACAGCATAATTATCTAGTATAGTAGTGCAGACCTACCCTACCAGTTGCAGACTGCTCGTTGGGTAGTGGTAGTAAGTATTTCAGAAGATTACAATATACAGCAAGCTCGGTCTTAAAAGTATTAGTAAAAATCAAGAATGATTATACGATAATAATAATAAGATTATGAAACTATTATGTATTCCTAAGTAACACGTATTCATTTGTCTATTCAATTAATCAGTTTTCATCTTAGATAGAAAAGAGTATATTCATCCACAGTCCGGTTTCACGTCATTTCTTGCCACGTACGTGTAGGGGTGTAGGCTGTGGAAAAAACTTCCTACTTCGGTGTTACCACAGTGCTATGACATTGGGTCCTATAAGAAGCGGGTCCATCGCTTCCTTGCCCGGCAACGCGTTGGTGATGCCCCTGGTGTTGCTAATGTCCATGGGCGACAGTGATCACTTACCATCAGGTGACCCGTCTGTTCATTTGCCTGCTTCTTAGGCTGTAAAAAAATAGACCCATGGATGCCATCTATCGCACTCGCACAAGAAAAGGAACAACTTGCCAATGACACCAAAAACACGAGACGTTATATTTTGTCTCATTCTACGTAGCAGTTTTTCAAGGAAAGTCATTGACTTATTTAGTAGTTATAAGTCAATGAGGAAAGCACATCATTAAATTTTTCTTGTGCCACATACAAAAAAAATAACATTCTCGTGCTCTCTCATGTTGGAAACGCTCACCAGATGTTTATATTTATATCCTGCTCTGTCTACGTTTGTATAATTTAACAATCAAATCAAAGTGTCCAATCCAAAGTACTACAGACGAAGTAGAAGAACCTAACTTTTACCACAGACTTCTACATTGGTTACCCTAACATTTTATTACCCTGTGCAGTTACACCTTTCGTAACGTGGAATACGTATCACTCGCGCTCACAGAAGTCACAGATTGTTCTAAATGGACGGATATGTAAGTATGTAAGGATAGACCGGATTATCCAAAACTATAAAATCTGGTATGTAGAACCCATGGATGGGTAGTTACTTTACTGGTTGTATGCAGTGTAAAGTATCTTAATTTTAATCATCAAAGCGTTTGTCTTCATCCACTTCCAAACTCGTAAATTACGTACAGGTCTCAAAACTGTCGATATTGTATGATATTCTCGATAAAAATAACACTATCATACCATAATTGCCTAATTTTTAAAATACTCTCTGGGTAATTGAAATTCTGTAAAATTTAAAGAGAAGAGATTCTTATAATTTTTCTGTGGTCGTGTCATAGACAAGACTAGACTGAGTGTAACATAGACACGATGTGTTTTGTTTTTAATTCTATTTTGAAATGGCAAAATGTCGCTGATCTTGATTGTCAAGCTATTTTCTCATCGCAATGTGCCGTTCTGGCGCATACTATGTATGAAATACGACAGATTTGCGAGTACGTTGTATTTTATTTTAGACAAGACTTGACGGCTATTTAGAATACTTCATGGCCTTTCATCGCACACTGGTGCATCTTTCGTTTAGTTTCTCGTAAACAAAACAAAGTGAAATATCAATGTTATAGGACAGAATATCTTAGTTTTTGTAAATGAGAAACGTTGTTATTACATCACGTAGGCATCCAAACTCATCTTATCGCGAGTACGTATCGTGGCCATGGAAGAGAAAGCAGACAGTGAACCAAGTTACAGTGGTGAATCTAGTAGTTCTTCTACTGATGAAAGTTCCAGCGGCACCTCAGACTCCGACGAAGAAGTATTAGAACCAGTCCACATATTAGGCGAGACCTTTGAGATTCCACAGGAGCTTTGTGAGGATCCTGAAGTATTTAAAGAGTTTTTTTCAATGAGAGCTTGGGAGTGTTTGGATGAGGAGGAGAAGGATCAGTTAAAACAATTGCTACCGGACTTTCCCGAAGACGATGATGAGGAGAAAGAAGCTACAGTAAAAATGCTATTAGGACATGAGCCATTCCATTTTATATCTCCCCTAGAAACATTTCATAAAAATTTAAGACAGGGTAATTACAGACCAGACATTGCTAAAATGCGAAAATACCTTAGGAAAGCTAGAGGTAAACAGCAGAAGCACAAGGTAATAGTTGTCATCTAGTGAAATGGGAATAACTTCTTTCATTACCTAAATTAGTTTAATGTTAATAAATCATTGTTTTCAGAGAAAATCATATTATGCAAAATTGTTACCAGAAGTGTTGTTGTCCCGTGAGAGGTTATTAGCCGGGGCAAAGTCTGCCCCACCAGGTCCAAGTCCATACATACCACCGTTGCCTAAAAAACCATCTTTGAAAACAAACTACAAGCCCATATACGTGAGAGCCCGACGAAGGTATTTTGAAGAATTAGCAGCAATATGGAGTGAAGTTGGTGGAGAAGAGTCAGAGGATGATAATTATCCTGAAGGACCTCCTGAATTATCTTATAAGAGGAGAAAACAGCAAAATTCAGTTCTGGTATATTGAACTTGTTATAACATTTTAGTATACAACATTTTTGTTCCTTTACATATAGAGGAGCATATGTACATGTACATATTTTGATGCTAGGTAACAGTCAAATTTAAATGGGCATTAACATTGGTGGCAATTTGGACATGTTACTGCTTGTGAAAAATAATAAAGAGAAATTCTATACTTTATAAAGGGAATCCATACTTGTAACTATCAGAGTTGAGGTCTGTTTGAGGCCTTAAGGCAAGGCATCTGTATTGCAACAAATAAATGATACAAATCGATAGCACCTTTAGGCCCTTTATTAAAATCATTAATAATTTCATACACCAGCTACAGATCTACTGCTAGTAGAGATTGCCATCTAACATTAATGCTGACTATTGTATTCCTTAGTGTTAGGTTGTTCCAATGAAGGATAAAATAAATAAAGCACCAAGATTTTTAGATCAATGTTCAAGGTAGTGTTTCACTTATTAGAAATTCATCTAATTACATATTTTTATTTTGCAGAATACAGATAGCAATGTATCAGGAACACTTGCTAGTGGTGAACCTTCACATCTAAAATCACTAGAATGCTTAAAAAATGTTTTAGCAATACACAGAGCTAGAAGGCAATACAGAGAGGTATATTTTCATATGATTTTTATGTTTATTCAAGTCAAGTTTCACATATTGAAATTCCTGTTGCACTAGGATTGTATTTACTTGTGGTCTTAATATTGAAACAGTGATATAATATAATATAATATAAGATGTTAAAAAATGCATGCATACTGCTACTGTAGACTGTATACCCTACTAAACTTCTGTATTTAAATCTTTAATTTACTAAGTAACAACCCTATTTCTTAACTTAATTTCTGGGTTTTATCCTCAGCTATAGCAGAGATACCATTTCACATATTAATTAGAATTACAATATTACTCATAATAATTTATTTTCCTAATGCTAAGTATTGAATGTGGAACTGTAGTAAGGTTCACGAGCTAATGCAATAGGATTATTATTGTACATAATTATTATATAAAATAAATTATATGAAATTAAATGCCAGTTAAAATACATATGTACATATTGTGTACTGTAATGTTGTTTTATTGTGTTTAAGAATCATCCGGAATTAAATGTAACTGGTATTACACTGGAGGATATTAAGCAGAGAGTAGCTCTTATCAATGGCACTAAGAAACTTATGTTTGGTGGACCGAAAACTGAGACTCCAATTCAGAAATTAAGGAAGGGAACTAAGCGCGAACTGTATCCGAAGCAAACAAAATCAGATATGAAAGGGGGCAAAAAGGGTAAAGACGACCATGAGAGTGTGGAAACAAAGCCCTTACTACCCAACATAAAGATAAAATGTGAACAAGAGGAATCTGATTCGGAAAATTCATCATTCTTAGATCCAGTGACAAGTCCAATGAACTACAAAAAGTTGCCTGACAACATTGAAATTAAAAAAGAAGTTGATATGAATTATTCTAATACGTCAAAGTTTGTATTTCCTTTTTTATGTCATTATTATTATTATTGTCTATAAGTTACTAAACTTTTTATTTTATTTTAGTATGAATTATACTGACTCAGAAATGGAGACTGTTATAAAGCAAGAGCCTTTGGATCCATCAAATCCTATATCTACTTCTGGAAAGACCTGTCAACCAGTGCCAATTAAGTTAGAAGATTTGGATGGAATTGGTGAGTAAATAATATCAAAACATTGACAACTAGGCATAAATGGTTTTCTTCAATATGACATCATGCAAGAATTTTAGTTCATGTCCTTAATGTAAACATAATGCCAGGTGTGGTTTTATAAGTTTAATAATATGTGTTGCCCACACTGAAGCACTTTATCTCACCCTTATTTCACCATCTTGGTGTTATGTTCCAAAAATATTGAAACTGGTATTTCATTATTTGTGACCAGAAATTATTATTTTTTTAATGTTGATTACCTCCATATTTAAAAAATAATGATAAAACACGTAATATTTTTTTTATACTATTTGTGTAGGTGGGTTTTACTGTATGTATGTAGTTATACAGTAAATCGAAAAAGTAGTTATTAACTGTTTACAATATTCCAAGTGTTCATCATCCAAAATATGTATACTTTATATGTGTATGAATAACATTGACCAAATTTATTAAAATTCCAGATATGATGGCTTTGCCAGTTGAGTTGGTAGATGACACCGGGGAAGTTCTACCCGGTGACAGTTCAACGGAGACGACGGACGAGCCCATGGCGGAGTCGGACGAGCCGCTGACGGAGACGACGCACGCCAACTTCCTGTCGCTGGTGCGCGCTCTGTTCCCCGCTCGGGCTGCGCACAGGGCCTCCAAGCAACAGCTGCACGCTCGCTGTGCAGCGGTCATGAGGTCGCCCATCGCGCCGCTCAATACCTGGTACAGCTGTAAGTGTTTAGTTATGTTCTGCTATGCTTTGTAACGCTTTAACACCCACAATGCAATAACAAACATTTGAGTATGACATAGATGCAGCGGACAAAAATGGAATCAGCAACACTATAAACTGGTCTACAGTTTGTCCATGTATTTGATCAATTGTCGGGAAAAAATGTTTGTATGTTTGGATACATAGTCTTCTTCGTTTCTCAATGTACTGCATTATGTTTTCCAACAAAGTACCTTTTTTACCATGAAATAAATTATATGCAATTTTATTAAATGCCTGTTAAAATATTATCTACAACACAAAGATTAATACAATGAAAAAAAAAACTTAAGGGCGTTCTCTAATCGGTTTGTTCACGTTTTAAACTTAATACCTATGTATATGCGAGCATAGAAAACATCGATAGCGTGATTCAGATTTGGCGAGAGGTCGCTCGAAGTCGTATAGCGCAATGTCGCAACAAATATTTAATAAATTTTGTATGTGACTAGTGTCAAGCGATTGGTGTGCTGAGTTGGAGTCGGCTCTGGACTTCCTGGCGGGCGAGAGGGGGCCGCACCCGGAGGACTTCGTACCCTACTTGCAATACATGCCTGAGAACCAGGTTTGTTTAATTTGTAATCACATTGATTATACATAAAATTAAGCGAGTTGTTTCGATTCACTTGTTCTATATTAAACACATCGGCGTTATAAATGCATTTAAGTATTGCGGGAACAATAAAAACGTCTGTTTCATTCACAACTGGCCGTCAGCCAGCTATCGTTGGGTATAAAGTGTGAGTTGTGACGAGAGTGCGTTCCCGTGTGTAGATGTACCAATGGATCGGCGCGGGGCGCGACTGCGACTCGTTGCTGGGCCGGCTGTGCGAGCGCTGGTTGCGGGCGTTCGCGCCGCGGCCGCGCGAGCGACCCGACATCGACGCCACGTCGCTTAGGTATTTGTATTGTTGCAGCATCACTATCCGAACGTGTACATAATAGCCCGTGATTGCTGTGTGTATATGTGATTTTTTGAAGTGAAAACTTCTGTAGTATCGTTGTGATTTGGAATTCGATGAAACGGAAATGACGCGCAAACGAAGGAAACGAAAAAGAGACAGACACATTTTAACGTGGGAGTAGATAAGATAGGAAGCATAGGAAAAATTGCGGCTTACGTAAGCAAAGCAAACATTAATATTTGGATTGATAGTATTCGTTTTTTAAAGTTTCACTTCTAGCAGCTGTGTATTAAACACATTTTTATTAAATACATATTACTGAGAAATATCAGGCAAGTCCAATGTTAATTTCCGAAATACACTTACTGCTGAACCACACTTTAGATATGATAATAATATGCGTGTATGATTATGCGACATATAAATCTCTTCAGTGTGATAATGTCAACGAGCTGGGTAGTATTTTTCGCTGTATAATAGACTTAAATTAATACACACGCACATATAAATACTCATAGAATGTAATTATAAAACTGCATAAATATATGCCAATGTCGAGAAGCCAACATGGGAAAGACTTCGCTCAGCAAACTTCACTAACAAATTATTTTATATCGTTATTGTATTGTGTTCTCTTTAGACAAGCACCGCTATGGGTGGTGCGACCGCCGACCACCTCTGAAATGGTAGATTTCCGGGCGCAAGAGCGGAAACGGTTTTCAACTGCGACTAAACCCTTCACCTATACACAGCACGGGTATGCATAAATATGAATCAATGTAATAGTTATTTTGAAGTTAGTTTATTATAAAAGGTATTAAGAAGAGGATTTTTTTGTATATTTTTGTATATTTTTGGCGCACTTGGTGGTGACGTCAGCGTTTGCGACCTTTGAGTTGTTTACTATCGAGTATTTGAGAAGGAGTATTTCAATTTTACATGTCCATCGCAAATGGTGATGTCACGCCAGTGTTTAGTCTAGCGTAGTCTAGCGTGTTTAGTCTAGCACTTTTTTAATTATTAATATTCGTGATTTTGTAGTGTATTAAATATAAAATAATGTTAAAGGTGTCTTTATTTTAGCGATAAAGACTGTGAAAATATATTAACTTGTATAGTACGGCCTACGGTTCTAGCCCGTTCTGAAGTTAGGCTTTAGGTAGAGATAGCGACACGAACATTAAGCGTCTGACTGAAACTAACAATGCTCAAAGTGACACCCCGCTCATCCCGCGCGTCTTGCCACCATTTCGACCCTAAAATTGACTTCTGCGCAGCGACCGGAACAAGCGTTTGACCGGCCTAGAACCACCGGCCGTACTATACTTAACTGACATAATTATATTATTCTGTATTGCGTGGGCGCAGGCTGCGGTTCCCGGTGGGCCCGGCGGGCGCGGCGGGGGCGGCGGGCGCGGGCGGCGGCGCGGGCGGCGCGCTGCTCGCCGCGCACCGGCCGCGCGCCGCCTCCTTCCCCACGCTGGTGCGCGACGCGCTCGCGCGGCTGCCGCACGGGGAGGGCTCGCGCCGGGACATCCTCACCCTGCTCAGGTGACGGTCAAACATCTTAATGTTTTCTCCTCATTTTGGGGCCACACTAACGAAAACGTCAACGTCAACGTCAATGCCGAACATCGCGATAATTATTGCGATAAAATTAACGCGATAGTGTGAGTGGCGACACTTGACAAGTGCGGCCCCAACATTCGAACTACCGCCCAACGGCAAACAGAGCAGAGGGAGAAGAATATAGACTAATGCCGTCTATCGCACTCACACAAGAAGAGGAACAACTTACGCCAATGACACGATAAAAAAATGAGACAGAATGCAAAGTTCCTTACAAGCCAATTTGACAGCTGACCGTCGATTTTTTCTTGTGCCACATACAATCGTATCCACGTACTTTCTCGTGCATGTCATGTTGGCCATGCTCATCAAATGTCTATATCGTTTTTTGTCTACGGCTGAACCTTTTTAACGCCAGATTTATAACAAGGTGAATATTTGAGTGATGAGTTTCAATTTCTGTTCTCGTCTGAGTGTGTCATCTTGTAAACACACTATAAATTATGCCATTATAATGAAATGCACTGGCCCCTATGATACAGGCTTATCTAGTTTAGGTTGGCACCGATGTGGCGGTTTGCACAACTATTATGTATATTATCCATAAGTTCTCAAGCTTACTTCACACAAAACAAAGTAGGTACCTACACAACAATTATACACAAAGTTATTAAATTGTGTTGTAATAAAAAAATATTTGACTCATACAAAGAAACCAAGCAGTTTTTGGAAAGGAAATAGGAATAAATGACTCGCAATAATTGTGTACCTCATAATGTTCAAACAATTTCAATGATAAGGCACTGAAACCTTGATCTTGGCGTCTAGACAATGCAACAAAAACTCCCAGATATATGGGACTCACACATTGTCTTATTATTACTATGGACGTCGGGTCCGCGCTAAAAAATGTCCGAGCCAAATGAGCTCAAAACGCAAAAAGAGCTACAATCGACTGCAATCGAAATTATACCGTAATGTAATGGTTTTAGTGTTTAAATCATGTTGTTAACTTTTCTATTCTCCCGATGGCTGTGAACACTTTTTTCGCGATTTTAGAATGAGACCCGACGTCACGACGTAGTAATAAGTCAATGGGCTCCCATAAGTAACGAATCCATGAGTTTTTGAATTTCATTACCGTTAACTAAATGTTACGTTAGACCAAGTTATCCTGGGTGTTCAGGACAGAATTACAATATATTTACTTGTAATTTCCAGAATGTCGCAATGGATATTGCCGTGTAGCGAACAAACGCTCTCTAGCGCTCTGTCGTTGACTCTAGACAAACTGTTGTCCGCCAAACGAGACCCGGTTGTGAAGTTCGACTTGAGGACGTCTGTATGGACATATTTACATAAGAATAGGTAATTATAAACCTTTTTCGATAGCGATATCGTTTATTGTATCTATATTATTATTGAAGTGAAAACTTCTTTAGTATCGTTGTGATTTGGAAGTCGATGAAACGGAAATGACGCGCAAATGAAACAAAACGGAAACGTCAAAATGGTGGCTTACGTAAGCAAAGCAAAACATCAATATTTGGACTGACAGTGTTTGTTGTTTTGAAGAAGGTTTCACTTCTAGCACGTGTGAACTGCACACATTTTGTTTTTTCTTAAAATTGTTTCGATTTTCCACAACCGTCACATGAAAGTATTCAATAACAATTGTTTATTTTTTATCCATACAATAAAATTAAAGTGTAATGTATATTTTGAATGGTATATTTTCGCGCAGGAGCGAGGAGGATTGGCTGAAGTGTACTAAGCGAGGGAAGGCGTCGATAGCGTCGCGAGCTGTTAATTCGTCGCCGGAATCTGTAAGTATACTGCTAAGATATGTTTTATTCAAGTGAAACTCGACTATCGACTTACTGGTGAAATGTTGTAGGAGATAAAACAAATTTTCACTTTTTTGAAACGAAAGTTGCCTAATACATTGTGTGTAGCTTTATTAAGAAAAAATGGAAAGTTCTGAAACAATATTTTATTGTAAAAAGAATTTATTATAAATGATTTACTAATAATAAACGTGATTTGTAATTGATGTCACGATCATAACAAGCCTCTTTAATACAATACATTGTAACACAGTAGGTTGTATTATTACCACAGATGGAGGTCGAGGCGTCGTCTAACGTGGATGAGGTGGTAGAAAACAACGCGTCCGACAGCGACGTCGACGTGGACGACAGCGGCGCCCCGCCCACCACCGGCCACCTCTCCTCCGCCCAACTCCTCATGCAGGCCACAGCGTCCCATCCGAAACCACCGCCCCTCCCCAAACCCAAGGGGAAGCTCGTCGCCACGCCCCCGCCGAAACCCAAACCCACCAAGCCAGTTCAACCGGCGAAACTTGCAACAGTAATACAGTCAACGAAGCAAGTGAGCTTTGCAACGAAGCAGTCGAAGCAAATCGTCACGCCCCAGACGACAGTGATAGCTCAAGCGAAGCACGTGACCCCTCAAGTGGTGAAGCAAGTCAACACGCAAGTCGGTCAGACCGGGAAGCAGCCGGCGGGCAGTAAGCCAGCGGCGGCCGCGAAGCAGTGCAGTGTTATACAGAGCCAGCCGGCGACCGTCCCGCCAGGGGTGCAGTCGCCGAAGAAAACGGCCCCGAGCAAACCGGTCGTGGCAGCAGTGAAGCAGAGTGTCAGCGTTCCGCCCCTAGCGAAGCAGAGCGAGTCCGTGATAACGATAGCGAAGTCGCTGCCGTCCGTCGTCGTGCCGCCGCAGAAGTCGCCGGTCAGTAAACCGAAGGCGATAAGCAAACCCGAACCGCCGTTGCCGACGGTTAGCAATGTGAGTATTAAATCTCGGTTTCTTATGCATACACTTACGATCTTTGTTACTTAATTTTTAAAATACTTTATGTCGTTTCTATGTTACTTATAATGCTTCTTTTAATTTCTTTCGAATGTTATCAGGTATTAAAAGAACTTTCTGACATGAGTATACTTTTGAGCATGATTCTTTAGAAAACACAACAACAATAGTAACAATAAAAAAGTATTAAAATAATTTTGTAAGTTATCCTTGTTGACTGTGAATACATACAGTGCATATTTCAGGCCAGTGTACCGAGCACGTCCAGCCAAGTGGTCACGACAGTTCCAACTGTGATACAACCGACTATACCTGTCTCTGTTCAACAGCCACAACCAAAGGTAATCTCATTAGTCTCGCATGTATAAAATTTTACATTATATAAAATAGGGTCCAGTTATTGGCTGCTACATAGGAAAACTTTTAAACTGTTTGTTGTTTCGACAGTTAACGCAAGTGACGCGATCATTGCTTATAAAGCCATCAGCAGTTCAAACTACGACCACAACCACAGTAGCGACCGCGGTCGTGTGTACGCCGACCACTCAGGTATGGAAATTATTTTTTAATATATAAAGTCGCAAGGAAAAGATGAAAACTTAGGTGCATTATTTGCAAACAAAAGATTTTTTTCAAACTCAAATCATTTATTTCTTAAGAGTTGATTTCGATGTGACTGATGAGGCACGATCGGTTTTAGACGGCAACAACGACGAGCAGCATCCGGCGCGGGGTGGTGCGCGTGCTGAGCCCGGCCACGCCCTCCTCGGCCAAGTCGCTCATATCACCGCGAGCCCTAATGCAACAGAGTAAGTTCTACTCGACGAGCTATAGTACGGCCGACGGTTCTAGGCCGCTCTGAAGTTAGGCTTTCGGATATAGTGCGCAGGTACAGTACTTTAGAGAGAGAGCGACACTGAGCGTGTGACTGAAACAAACAATGCTCAAAGTGACACCCCGCGCGTCTCGCCACAATTTCGACCCTAAAATTGACTTTTGCGCACCGATCCGAACAAAGTTCAGAGAGGCCTAGAACCGCTGGCCGTACTTTAAAAGGTATAGAGGACGCCCTTCCATACAAAGTCATTCGAAATTGGTACCAAATCACCCACGTGTCTTAAACCGCTAAACGTTCACAATTGGTTCTTAATTTATGCCGCATTACTCAAGGCCAGCCGTGATTGGCTAATTTCAATGTCAGTATAAAACAAAAAACGGAACGACGAATGGGCTGACGTTGCCTAGTAGGCCGCAGCCTAGTATTCATTACGCTAGTTTTGATCGGTAGTTACACTTCTAGGTATTATTTTTCGCTGGTTCTACTATAATCAGCACATGTCATCATTTTTCACCGCTCACGCTTTTAATTTTTTTATTATTCGTATTCTTACGCAAAAAGTGCGATGAAAATTAGATTTTACTCCCCTAAAGTTTTGACAGGAATGTCTACGGGAAAGTAATAGTTGTATTATTATTTTTATTCTATTTGATGTCCTTGTATTAATGATAATCAGTAAGTTGACCACAGTTTTAACTGATTAAACAACCAACATAATATTTAGTTCTACAAAAAAATAGAGTGCAGGCACTTACTGACACTGCTCATCTTAAGAGCTTATTATTAGTTACCCTCGTAACTATGATTACTTGCCCATGTAACACCTAACACCTCAGTTTTTTATTTACATATTTTACGAGCAGTGCCCGCGACTTCGTCCGCGTGGACTTTACCAAAAAAATCTAAAGTAAAAGTAGCCTAAGTTACTCCTTATGACATCAGCAATTTGCCAGTGAAAGTCCCATCAAAATCGGTCCAGCCGTTCCAGAGATTAGTTCAAATAAACAAACAAACAGACAGACAGATAGTCAGACAAAAATTGTAAAAAATGTTATTTTGGTAGATGCACCGTGTATACATCCATATGCATTTAGTAAAAAGCGGTTATTTTAATATTACAAACAGACACTAAAATTTTATTTATTTGTACCTATAGATGAACGATTTTAAATGTCTCGTTGTTCGTAGCATGTACAACTACAACGTCGAAGAAACGGACGATAGTAACGAGCACCGCGTCAGTCACTACTACAGCACAGGTCAGTGTTAGATCAGATTCAGTAAGTGTAGTATTTGTTATAAAATTTAATTCGACGCCAAAAAGCGGACGTCTCCGCATTTTTGTGTCGATACACAAGCTGATTATCATCACAACCAGTATATGTGCCACGGCTGGGCTTGGATCAATCACAATATGCAGGTTAAGTCCACCACGCTGTTTGAATGCGGATAAGTGGAAGGATTAGTGGTCAACCCAGAAGTCGTAAGTTTTTTGACCATCCGACAAATTTTAACGACAGACGACGACACATCTCATTCTCTCGCCGACTTAATCCTATATTGTCTCTTTGTCTCACACTCATGTCCGTTTCATCGAATTTCCAATCACAACGATTCTAAAAAAGTTTCAATAATATTATTCTAATTCCAGAGTACAGTGAACACGACAACGGTGAGCAGTCAAACGACAGTGGTAACACCGTCAGTGGGGGCGCGGACGGTGCAGCTAGCCGGTGGGCGCACTGTACACCTGCCGGGCGGGCAGGCGGTGCAGCTGTCCTCGGGCCACACGCTCCAGCTGTCCTCGCTGCAAGCGACGCACAGTGTGAGGCTGCCTAGCGGGCAGACGGTGCAGCTAGCCTCGCCGCAGGCGGTCCGGGCTGTCACTAACATGAAGAGCTGCAGTCCCAGGCCTCAAGTTATACAGGTCAGTTGGTGATTGCTGATAAGTGAAAGGTATACAAAAATGGCTGATTTAAATTTATATATTTAAGAGAAAAATGATTTAGCAAGACAAGATAATAATAACCGCTTAGTTATGCTTTCATGTAATGTATTACGATTACAAACACTTATTATTATCATCCAGAACACGGGCCAACAGTCCGCTCAGGTACCTGTATCAACTGTGCAGCTCACCGGACAGACGGTCCAGATAGCTGGCCAAACAGTCCAGTTGACTGGACATACTGTCAAGCTACCAAGTGGGCAGAGCGTTCAGGTGGCCAGTCAGAGCGTGCTCCCCTCCCCAAGCGTGCAGCTAGCCGGCCAAACGGTGCAGCTAGCCGGCAACGTGCAGTCAGTGCTATCCGCCCAAAACAACCAACTATCCGGACAAAGTGTTCAAAGTGTTCAAAACGTTCAAATGAGTGGACAAAGTGTACAAACAGTGCAAATCGGTGGACAGACTGTGCAGTTGCCGAGCGGTCAGACGTTGCAGTTGTCCGGTGGTCAGACCGTGCAGTTGCCGAACGGTCAGACCATCCAGCTGGCCAGCGGACAGTCCTTGCAGCTCGCGAACCAGTCTTCGAAGCCTATATCACAGGTGGTCAGAGCTCAGACTACGGGAGATAAGAGTACGCAGCCAATTGTTGCTAAACTGTTAACTAATGCGCAGGTAAGATCATTTGTTTTTTACCGTTCTATTAACAATAACAAACCGTTTTATTTACAATGTTTATTAGACAATACATTTAATTTCTTTGCGGTAAAAGTGATAATACAAATCTTGTTTTTGCATATTTGAAAGCCTTAGGTAAATTAAAAACCCATTTGTAACAACATTATCAGTAAGATTGCATATAAAATGAGAAAAAGTTTTTTGTAGCACATTTTTTTTCTGACACATTATTTTTCTCTACACACTTTTTTTGGCGTTGTGTGAGTTAGTGCTTGACAACAAACCCACCTGATGGTAGGTGGCGATTTTTTGTGTAATCTTTAAACTGGGCCTTTATTATGATTTTGCTTATGCTTATTACCTAATCGTATTATTTCAGGGTCAAATGATATCGCTAGATGGCGTTCTAGGCGCGCGGGCGCGGGGCAACGTGCGCGTCGTGTCGCCCGCCACGCGGCTCACGAGGCCGTTGCTTCTAACGTCCGCCAAGCCGCTGCACAATATTATACTACAGGTGATATTTTGCTAATGTTATTATGCAGTAGACTTAAGTAGTAATAAGTATTGTTTGTAACTGTAAGATAAAAAACAGAATGTGTGCAATTCACACGTGCTAGAAGTGAAAGCTTAAAAGAAACGAATACTGTCAGTCCAAATATTGATGCTTACGTCAGCCGCCATTTTGCCGATGCTTCCTATCTCATTTTTCTCCCACGTTAAGATGTGTCTATCTCTTTTTAGTTTCCGTTTCATTTCATTTGCGCGGCATTTCCGTTTCATCGAATTTCAAATCACAAAGATACTTTAGAAGTTTTCACTTCAACAAAGTGTCATGGGGGATGAGGGGGTATGAGTGTGTTAGCGCTTATTAATACTACTTATTTATAATAATACTTATTTTTTTACCCCCCGACGAAACGAGGGGTATTTATTTATATTTATTTATGTTTCTTTCTGTTAGCAGCAAAGCGACGGCAATGCGATAAGGGTGACGTCTACTGGAGGCGCATCAACGTCGCAGACTATAGTGTTAAGTAATATAAGTAAGTATTTTATTGTTTTTAAGTCGACAAAATTAACACATTCGCTGCGGTGATCGTAATTTTGTATGAAAAAAACACGATGTACACGCGTTCCGCAGCGAACGTGTTAATAATGATTACTGCAATAAATATCATGCTAATGGTATTTACTTTTCAGGCTCCCAAACTTCAACAACATCTACTTCATCCACACCTGTATTAAAATTGCAACAGGTTAGTAAAAATTGTATTTTGAATTCGTATAATATTAATTTTTTTATTATACTTTTACGTTTAAAGTCGTAAATATTATGTCCAGAATGTAACCCACAGGGAGAATTAGAACATTGGTTATAAGATAGAATTTAATCTTTTTGAAAATTGTCGTGGATGTACTTTTCATATTTTTGTGGTACTCACCACTTTTTTGTTTAAAGCACATACATATACTATGTATATCTATTCGAAATCCCAATATCTTAGATCGGCTAACCCTATCCGATCGTGCAATCGAAATATATCCAGAAATCGGCATCCGAAGAATTAATATACAAGGTGATTCGTAAGACACTTGCGATATCAATAGGGGGTACTCGATTCTTATTCCAAATAAATATGTAATTAAAAAGGGTGCTTAAAATTGGACGTAATTATCCATTACAAACCCATAATGTAGACATACTGAGCGCGCGGTATAAACTACTCCACTAAAATTCATTAACCCGGCCGCTCGGCTGCCGGGGCGGGTCGGTCGTTGTACCCACACAGCTGTTGACCATAGATTCCGAGTATTTTTAGATAATTTTGATTGCCATTTTTTAAATAATTATCTTGTAGAATTTTGACTTTATATTTTTAATCATTACCTATGACCATGTCCTTTCATGTCCTCGAGTATGTCAAGTGAATTAAAAATCACCAAGTATATTCGGTAACAAACTAAATGTTGCCTGGAAGGGATAGCTGATTAGGCCGCCTTTTTTGTATACATGTTTATTTTGATATTCTTTGCCTGTGTATATTTCTGGTGTTCAAATAAAATGTTTATCTATTATCTATCTAACTAATTTCCTTATTGAAGCTTGATGATACATTTTCATGGAAGTTTATAACTGATAGTGTATAAATGCTACCCACAACAGCAACACACAGATTCAAAACAGATCATCGAACATTTCGGCCTAAATATATTCCAAGTCTTATTTTGGTTATTAAGTAAATTTTCTTATTTATGTATATGAATATTTATTTTAAATGCATATGAACGTTATTTTGGGCAGTTGCTTTTTTTATTTAATCATTTTCTTATGTTAATTTTGTGTTTATTTGTAATGGACATAAATTATATTATAGGTGAATCCAATTCATCAGGTTAAGCTTCCCCAAGGAATAAAGTTACAACAGGTGATTTAAAATTGCATGCTTTGATGATTTTAAGAGTGAAATACAGTATGGAATGGTGGAAGTTGCATGACTAGATAATACTGGTACGGAGCATGACAATAACTAAGTGGAATATGGGATGAAATTTAAAGTGTAGTGTCTAACTTTGGAATCTGAATATTATTTATATCCACCAAAGGTATGAAACAGAACATTAGTTACAGAAAAATGTTAATATTCACGGTTATGGGATGGAAAAAAGTGCATGAATAATAATGGTTATAGTTTCAACAAATGTAAAGACATTTAACTAGAAATGAATTCTAATTACTACTAACGAAAAGAAGTTAACATATATTTGTGTACTTATGGAATGACAGATTAACGTTTAGGAATGTTTCAATACGATTTCAAGATAAGGATTAGGTGTGTTTTAAAGTTAGATATTTAGCATAGCATAGCATTTCAATTTAATAATAGATGACACACTAAGCATAACAATTTAATGCCCTGTACCGCATGTTTTTAGTTCATCTTTATAAATTGAGAAATAAAAATAATTAATGAAATTAAAATGTTTTTATAATTATTATAACATGGGCATAAAATCGATGTGGTCTTTAGAAGTAATATTAAAATTGATAACTTCATTAATATTTTCGGGTATTTTTTTATAAAAACGGAATAAGTGAGAGGTACCTAGATGATATCTACTCTATCTGACAATAGTCAATTGACAAACCTATAATACAAGCATACTTCTGAAAAAAGTCAATAACAATTTGCTTTACTTTAATTTACTTTTACTAAACTTTAAACTCTTAGCTACCTTTTTAAACCTCAAAATGATATATTATATGCCGCTGTTAAATGTTGCTATTATATTTTATGAAATACTAGCCGAGCCAGCACACGTTGTCGGGCCGTATATGTTGTTCATATCTCAGATTCTATGCAGCGTGTTAAGATGAAACATGCAGCATTTTTTAAGTTAGACCTCGAGAAATACAACTGCGAAAACCGCATCAAATTTCATTCAGTAGTTTTCGCGAGATGCGCGGCCAAACATACCGGTAGACGAATAAAAATTCTAAAATTATGTTTTTGGCTTCTATTGGTACGAGTTAAATATCCCCTATGTACACATATATACCAGTTACGCTACGTTTTTATTATATTATAATAATTATAGATTAATTGAGAATAAAAATTTTCAGGCAGTCACAAATCCGACGGTGCCGACATCTAGTGGTGTTCGTAGCGTGTTAATGGACGGTCAACAGTTGAAGTTGGTTGGCGGTAGACACGTGTTGGCGAGACTGTTGAAACCGGCCCATCCGCCCCCCTAGTGAACAACCATGTTTTGTACGAGCATGTATGCGCATAGGTATGTATGTATGTATACATGGACAATTTGCATCGAGTTTTTACAGTATTATGTGTGCAGATGACAAAGCGACAATAATTTCACTAAAGGTACGGTCAAACAGCCGACGGGGCGGGTCGGCGACGCGACGCTAGCGTCCCCTTTGTACTGCGCGCGACGTGACGCGACCCGCCGAGCGCGATGGCTCTGTGTGGCATATTCCAGACTTGCTCATACGTTACAATCTCTTCACGTCCCGCCAGCGTCGCGTCGCCGTCACGCCCCGTCGGCTGTTTGACCGTACCCTAAGTATCAGATGATCTCAAACAATCCGTGCCCACGTACGGCACAAGAAATTCTGGCGTCTTCCATCTCATGAGCGAATAGGAATTTTATTAAGTTAGTATTCTGTACCACCCGAGACTGCAACGCCACGTACGCTCAGGTGGGATCGTAGATAGGCGTAAACTTATAATTTGTGAAAAATTACTTGTGATCTACCTAATACCTCAATAAATCTGATAGTGTTGTTAGGGTCGTTGTGTCAAATTTCAATATGTATTGTTAAAATAAACGGCAGTTTGATTTTGAAAATATAATTCAAACAAATATTTTTATATAGACAGTCTCTAAGGTGGGTAGTGAAAAAATCAGTTATATCCCGATTTTTATATATATTGAAATTACAACATTGGTTTTGACACATACGTCTTATAGCAATTGCTGTATTAGAACTTAATGGAGGCCTAATATGCCTCAAAAGGCCTGAATATACTTCAGACCTTATCATCGTCATCATAAATAGTTAACCCTCAAGTCAATTAATTATTCATATATTGTTTTTTTTTCATGTAGTTACTAGTTAGTTTCATGTAGTTAGTTTCTAGCGCAATACTAGTTTATTCATTTGTTGGCTGTTTTGATTGCCCGTTGCGTAGCTCGTCCTTGTTGTGTTGTACATAATAGTCTATAAAAATATGCACATTTTACGAGCAGTTCTCTCGCAAATTCTCTATGTATGCATACAAAGTTAATTATGTTAAGAGAGCTATTGTTACGTTTTGAGTATCGTGAGAGCTCAAATTGTCTCGTAATGTTTGATCTTGTGTTTTGTGTATTAAGTTCAAGTGTATATGAGATTGTATGTATATTATAGATTCTACAGATTTTTGCAGTGTGTTGCAAAGTGGTCTATATTTGGTTAAAAATATATAATTACTATTTATTGTAATTTGAAAATTGTAAAAGGTCTTACTTTTATTTAAATGTAATTATCTCTAATTTGTGTAGTGGAAAGAACATTACTGAGTTATCATTATGTTAAGAAATAGCAGTTATAAAAGTTATTTTATTTTATTAGGTTAGCTGCATTAACCAAATGTAAGAAAGTAATTACATAATGTACTTTTGTACTTGTGTAAATAAATATATACGTGTAACAGAGAATGAATCAGATGACAATTTTAATTAATTTATCGTTAGTATGTTGAGAAACACTTGACAAATTTTTCTCTTTGTAAATGCAGCTATACCGCAATGTTGCCGATTAACATATAATAAATAATTCCCAAAAATTTAACTTACGGAACAATATTTTTAGTGAGTCTTTCAACGAATGTGGTTTGGAAATTTAGTAAACTGATTATTTTCACTACATATCTTCCTTAAGTATCATGGGAATTATCAAAATGAAACAAAATGCAATATTTTAGCTTTATTGTTTTTTTATGCATTTTGTAATAATTTGGGTTGTGACTTTCTTGCGTATTTACGTGTGAACACGTCTTGGATGTACCTCTTGGGCGTCATTTTGATCACATTTAACTACCCAATAGACAACCGTTTAAGACTGTACCACTGCTACACTAGGTAAAGATGTCAATTGTGTCACTTCCATGGAATGTGTGATTATTATTATATAATTATAGTTATTAAATAATTATGCAATACCATATTTTCACTGGTCGCCGCGGTACATGTCTTTGGTACCAACTGCATTTAAATTAGACCAAATTAGTAACAGCCTCGTGTTTCGAAGTCTCCACTAATTTATCAAAGTGTGTTCAAAATTGATTTATTACTCTGGTGAAGGAAAAGCAATGAATCAACCTGCATACGCGCTAGTTGTCCATAATGTTTCCAAAGATGTGTAAATAGTATTTCATTTTTTCTTACTAATTGGGAACGGATTCGCAACGTTAGCAAATATAAATTGGTCGTCCTATATAAGCTAAAAATCTATATGGTGTCTATTTACAAAAGAACATATTAGCTGCACCAATAATGAAATAGTTCAATATACATATAATAATATAATATTGTATGATCTTTTGTAAGTCCAAAACGAGTGTTTGTATGTGAACATGTTTATTTGTACGAATAATTTATTAATATGGTGATAAACTGAAAGCTGAATTTGATGCGATTTACTTCATTATACACAACTAAATGACTTCTTAGAAGCAATATATTATAATAATAAAAAATATAAACGATAATGACAGCTTTATAACATTTTGCCAAGTAAGTCCTTTAAACTTTAAACAGGTAGATAGGAAAATTTATTAAATTAATTGTATATGATGAATATACGGGCAATCACAAATTCATGTGTAAATAACTGAATATAAAGTATGTTGATCTTAAATGTAGAATATTAGCGGTACGAGTCCGTAGTGAAGTGATATTGTTATTGTAATGTCTACACGATATGATAACTCAATTTTTGGTGCAGTTTTTTATAATTATTCTACCGCGACAAGGAATTCACTAAATAAGACTAACCAATTTATCATTACGATAAAGTAACATATAGAGTAGGTATGCAATACTATGTATTATTTTTTGTAATATACTTGATATGATGTTAATGTAAAGGTTAATACATTTTGTAAATAAATTAATATAAATAAAACATATTAGTTTTGTTGGTCCTAAAAAGGGTATGAAAAGAAGCGTTCAGTGGGGAAACACAATTTATTAGGTAGGTATGTACATGGTAAAGTGTTTATAGCATAATATAAAATGATCACACAGCTTCAACTACTACACGAAGCTTATAAAACTTAACTCCTATAAATATAGTGTGCGATATTTGTTTTTATGATATTATATATTAGCAATGATTAACTGGTGTGCATCTCAGCATTGCAACCTTAGGTGTTTAGATAATTGGATTTAGTTGACTCACTTAATAAGTAACAGTTGTCAAGAAAAATGTAAATGGTTGCATTGATTCTAAGATATCACATTCAAATATCAAAATAAGATATTGATATCGCTCACACACAATTATTTACTTAATATCTAACATTGAAATAGCACGCTAAAGACAATTCAAAAGAAATCGTACATATGTTTATAAAAACATTTTCAACACATGGAATATTCCGCCACTAATTTGTTTAAACGTAACGACAAAATCATATATCAGTCTTATATCTATTTTAAAAACGATTTTGATGCACATTTAATCAAGAATTTAGTTAATTACTTTCCAAAGGTAGGTGACACCGAGTTAAAATAGAATAGACATGCAACGATAAGATTCTCTTAAAGCTATCGTAGGATTACAAAATATAAACGCCCAACGTATTTAATTAATTAATACCATAGTTCATGTTAATACTGACAAGAAATACCATTGATGCTACAATGTATTTACAACATAATAGAAAGGCTCTCGATGGAGATTGCAATGTGAATTTTTATAAGTAGGTACTATATAATTATTTTACATAATATTATGGATGAAAATGACTTATATAGTTATCTACAAGCTCATAAAAAGTATATGCAATTAACAGAGAAATTGTACTAAAATTGCGAAGATTTTCGCACTTGTTTTAAAAGTATGCAGAAATCTTGTCTTGTCTTAGAAAAATATAATAGGTTTTGTTACTTATACAATGCTACTCGTCTTAGCAAACGAACTAAATACATTCATTTACAATCCATACTAACTACTTGCTTGTTATGCAACTCTACTTTGAACTCACTTTCAAAAAATATTTTGTAATCTATTACTGTGATATCTCCATCCGAAAATTTGACTGACTAGATTTATAATAAAGCTTCAAGTACCCAAGTTATATTAAGTACTTCATAATAAATTATGTATTGATCATTTGAAATCATTGCTTCAATACCCTTAAAAATATCCTAATAGATGTATACGATGCAATAGGTGTATAAGCGATATATCTTAAAATTATTTATATTAAAAAAACTTCACAGAACAACTAAATAATTAAATAATAATTTCAGTTGAACGAAGTTCTCTGTTCTCAGTATTTTAATAATTAGGTATGTGAAATATACTTAATATATTACTTTGCTTTATGATACAATATTATGTTTATTTAAGATTAAAATTAATTATCGTTTAAATGGTAACTAATGAGTAGGTACTCACGATTGTTGCATTTTCGAAATTACCGTATAATATAAAAAATCAGCGACCTCTCCGACTTTTATGTTCATGGTGTTTACGATTGCGTTTATACGTAGACCATTTACCATTAGGCGGCAAATCTCATCCTCCAGTAATTAACATAAAGAGAAGCTAACAGTTTGAAATTCAATGTACTCGTAGGTATTAAGAATTGCTATCTGGAAAGATGAATCGTTGAAAATTCTTCAACTTGAACGAGTAAGTATACAAACGCAGTTAAATGCCGAATAAGTATTATTGTGCTCAAAACCTACCTAGCATTCTATTTTAGCGAATTAAGTATTCATTTTCGTAAATATCCTTAGTTTTTAACACTGTTACAGAGTTCCTTTAGTTTTACCTACTCAGTTGAAGGCAGAATATTGTGGAAAATTGCTCGCAAATTAATGATACAATAAAGTCATAAAGCACAAAGTTTTAGTAGGCAGCAGTAGGTATTGTGGGTTGTCTAATGATAAGTAAAGAACAAGCTTGGTGATCACTCCTCGGTCTCTTCGGGGTTTTCAGCAGTCAAGAGGTTGGTGTTGTCGTCCGCCTGAAGGTCGGCGGTTAACTTCTGAACAAACGGCACATGTTACGAAGTTACAAATATCGACCGACAATTAGAGCCTATTACGATACGCGGTATAAACAGTGGGTAAGCGGTATTCGTACTGCTCACACCTAAGCGAGCTGACTTTAATCCTTTAAACTGACATAATTTTTTTATTTAATAACCAATTTAATTTCAATAAAATAAACACTAAATTTTAATAACTAAATTAATATAACTAATAATAACTAAATTTTAAGTGAAGCTTGCCACAAATCGGTTAAGTAAGATCGGCCGTTTCTGAGATTAGCGCGTACAAAGCCACAGCGAAATAGACAAAAATTATAAAAATCGTTGTTTTGGGTTCTGTTTCGTTAATAAAGATTAAAAGATTTTCTCATATTATCTTCCAAGTACAGACAGCGATCAGTTACAGATTTATTTATTATATATATAGACTAGTTGTCCCGGCGTACTTCGTACCGCTTTATAATTAAAAAATGTTTTGGTGATATATCGACAGCAACGTCACCTATCGGGTCCAATTGTGAATCTAAACCATTCTCGGATCCACCTGAAGACACAAAAAATTTCAACCAAATCGGTCAAGCCGTTTAGGAGGAGTTCAGTGACATACACACTCACACTCGAATTTTTATATTAAGATGATTGATAGATATGCGTACCCCAATCTGTGAGGATGCGGTGACCGACCGTCGACGCCGCTTCACGGCTAAAGCCAGCAGCATCACCAGGCAAACCGACGACAGAGCGGCCACTAGCAGCGGTAGAAGCAAGTTGTCGCCGCGAGAGTACCCCTGCAATGTAAAATATAATTGCATAACATTACACAGTACGTTACATTGTTTAACATTTTTATACCCTTAATTATATTTTTTTTTATTTTTTTGAAACGCTCATAGGCCGGCGGCTTGCGTCGATCCTAAGGGTACGGTCAAACAACCGACGCGACCCGTCCCGCCCCGTTGGCTGTTTGACCGTACCCTAAAGGAGCATACAGTACAGAACCACCCTTTCGATGCCGCCCATGATAGCTGTGATCAACCTACGGTGTTAGAACAGATAGATAGATACTCTTTTTATTTGTAATATATAGTACATTAAGGGCCAGTTTCACCGGTTCCGGATAAAGTTCCGGATAGCCCTAGGAACTCAACTCCCAGATAAACTACATTTTTTGGCTTCTCAGGTAATCTGATAGAAGTGACAGAGAAAAGGTGTTGGTTAAGCTATCTGCCAGTTCAAGTGGCTGTTAGGCGTTATCTGACGGATAAAAAATGTTTCAAGTGGCGTTTCTATAACACATTTGGAATTTGAACTGTAGTACATCAAATTATTATAAATCCTACTATTTTCGTTCTATAATGATAAAATTATACTGGAAATATTAAAAAAGTCGAATTGGATTATTTTGAACAAAAAGTATTTTATTAAATAAGTTTTCAAAATAATTTTCAAATGACAATAATTTACGTAGTAGTAACGAAACGCAAAAAGCGACGTTGCCGCTCCGTCAACTGTTAAGTGGCAGATAAATTCCTAGGGCTATCCGGAACTTTATCCGTAACCGGTGAAACTGGCCCTAAGTCTTATATTACTAACAAGGTATAACACAATATAACATAATTTAGTTTGTGTACAATATATTACAAAAAGGATCCTGCTCAGTATTATGCTGGCAATACAGAAATAACCAGCGCTGGTCTTCCGCAGGATCCGCTCCGCATTAGTTGGTTAGTTTGTTTGTTTGTCACCAGCGCCGAAAGTGAGGCAGTCAAATTTTCCTTATTAATGTAATTTACATTTAGCTAGTTACGAGTAGGTAGGTACCTACCTACCACTCTGTATTCCGTGGTACCTACTGTTATGTCATCGGAGCGGATCAAGAAGTGCGTTGTTTAAACGTAACGATCTATAGTTACCTACATATTACCTATATAATATCGTTGCCTACAACCTACAACACTGAAACGCGGTAAAAGTGATTCAATGGTTGTTACTGTTAGATTCACTGAAAATTACAAGCGGTAATTTGTTATATTTTGAGCGTGATGAGCTTAATTATAGAACATAACTCGAAAACCCAGTTTGTCAAACTTGGGGACAAATATAACCTAAGCTAAGTACCAACGTAGGTAGTGTATTACCTAATATAGATTATGCAATTTACCGTACGAATTAATGAAAAAAAAGGGAAATTTAGGTGCCTAAAAATATTTTGCGTTAGATATTATTTATGATGGAAATAATTTTTCAATCACTTTTATCTTCCGTAGGTACACTTCGATAATCAAATCCGTACCGCAAACTTACCTGACCTATAGCTATCTTTTTAGATCAGATGTTTTGAAATTAATGATACCTAGTATGAGTCACAAATCTTGTAGGCAAATTGAAGACAATGATATATTGAAAATTGCAATGATTATTATTGAAAAATAAGCATAAATGTTTATAGAGACGAATGAAAAATAAAGTCGGACTCGAACATGTAGGGTTCCGTACCACCCAGCGATACAACCTCTATAATTAAGGTTACTTGTATGCGAAGCCCCTTTGGGACCTAACTTTTTTACGTCTTTATTTTTTATTGTTATAGCGGCCACATTAACACGTATTCTGAGAAAATTTCAGGTGTTTACCTATTTTCGGTACATAAAGAGCATTGAGACTGAAAGACAGACATCGGATAGGGTTTTTTACCATTTTAATCCGGAACCCTAAACATGGCATGCTAATCTGTTGATGCATGCAAGTTTACAGGTATTTTAAAACTACAGAATTGTCGAGAATCCTTATTCTATCAACCATTTCCTAAAGTAACACTGTCAGCTCTGTCTACCTTTTGACGCTTAACAGAGTTCTAGGTATTATCTCCTACTAAAATCAAACGTGTAACAACACGAAGAAAAAGTTTATGAAGTCGTGTTAAATTAAATCCTTGACTAAATTATTCGAAGCGTCACAGTTTATTATGTGTGAGAAATTTTGACGTGAAATCATGCGGCAATCATTGTTGATCTCGAACGTAGATAGTAGGGTGAGTGGGTAGGGTTTCATATTATGGTTTTTTGTCACAGACCTGTCTACTTACATAATCCGTTTTTTTATTATTTACCGATCCCCTTGGATGTCTACACCAATATAGAGACTATAGATATAGACTATAGATAGAGATACTATCTTTTTTTTAGTCAGGTGACTAAAAAGACAAAATTAGTAGTACCGGGAACTATTTTATGCCTGGTCAGATAGTTATATACATAATAATTATGTATAATTATGACATTCCATGTTCCATTTTCATATTTTGTTCCAAGGCTGAGCGTAGCCCTATCTTGTCATGTGGTATGGTGCCGGGTGCTATAGTAGGTAATTTTTTATTTTTTATAATAACCAACTGATCTCTTTCCACGTTTATATAACGATACTGTATCTCTTTACGAAGTGATTTTAAACAGCAATGCGTATCATGCTACGTGTAGCACACTGCTTTAGGTTATTACCTACTATTCAAATACATAGGTACTTGTAGCTTTTCATAATGCTAGATAAAATGACTATAATTCTATGTTTTCCTTTCCTGTGGTTAACGATGTGAACAATTAATTTCTTATTCAATTTACCTATATCATATACCTATGTATTTGCAGATAAAAAATTATATTTACACATTAGATGTAAAATTACCTGAATTTATTTAAGAAACATATCTACAGGTTACAATTACCGCCAAATTATGTTATAATATTAAAATGTACACGTGGGTGTAATGTAAATTATTAAATTTATTGTTAAGTCAGCAGGGTACCTCTCCACCAAAGATGTGCTATGTGAGCAAATAAATGTGATTGGTGGATAGCAAACGAATCTGTAGCAACGTAGCGTAGCACATCTCTGGTGGAAACCACCCTGAGGCAGGCCTACTTTTACATCATTGGATAGATATGTTGATTGTGTAATCTATACTATCCATTGATTTATTATAACTAATGATGATCAGCCAATTGAAACTAACTGTAACTGTTAAATATTTTTTAATCATTACATTACCTACGATTTCATAATAGATCACTATGCAATAGTAGCGAGTGTAGTCGGTTTATCGATCACGCAACACGTACGAGTAGGTAGGTAAATACAAACATTACATAAGGCGATAGAAAACCGTACTCACCGTCCATTGGAAGTACGATGACATGTCAACGAACGGCCATCTGGCTCCGTCCAATGCGCTGCTTGTCTTCGACACAGTCACTTCATCAGAATCACTTGCAATATCAGGTTTTAGTGAAGGCAACAAGAAAACTTCATCCACCTCTAGAGATTTCTTAACCTCATCCTCGTACTCGGCCGTTAAGAAAGTGTCCTTAAAATCCTGTTTTTTGGATTCATTACTTCGCTCATATTCAGTGGTCCCTGGAACCGTCGACGTCGTGGCTTTAGCGGCAATTAACACATCGTCGAATAACTTGTTATTTGTGTTTGTTGTTATCGATTTCTCCGAAGGTGCATGCCCCACTGGCTCAGGTGCAACCGTCGGTCTGATGATGACATCCTTTTCCCAAGGCCTCAAAGACATGTAATGGTCAAGTAGACGTACACTACCGGATGGAGTGCCGATAAGTGGAATTTCTTCCAAGTGTTCCGTTGGAATTGTCTTTATAGTCGTGGATGCTATCGTCTTCCATAATTTTAGAGCCGGCATGGTCCAGTGTGGCGTTGTCGGTTTCTCACTCGTCGTCGTAGTAGGCACAGTAGTTGTAGAAGTAGTAGGTGTTGGTGTCGTCTTAGTGCTAGAGTCTAATATTGGCAGTACGGTTGATGGTATTTCTGGAGCTACAACAAGCTCCTTTTTTCTTGACTTAACAATGTCACGTCCAGTAGGTAACAACGATGACGCAGTATTCACTTCATGCTGTTCCTGCAAACTCCTTCTTGCATATAGAGCACCATTCATAACGTATAGAGGTATAGAGGATAGGGCCAGAGCAACAATTATACCAAAAACTATGAGCAAGACATATTTCAACGTCGATCTTCTTCTAGAACGTCGAACGTGAATCGAGGGGCTATAGTCGCGTCCCTTGCCCTTGAGTCCGCTATTGTTGAGAACCTCCTCGGTCTGGGGCAGGATGGTGTATTGCAAGCTATTTTCACCATGTCGCACTGTCTTGTACATGTTAGCCGTCGAAATCACAAAACAAACACTACGTTAAATTATTTTTGGACACGAAAGTTTATCACATGTCCGTTTGTTTAAATAAAAATGGCACTGAGATTTGGATTATTGGTTCCGCGATACATTAAAGTTGAGATGGGTCAGTGCGAGCCGCCGCGGATGGTCGTGCTTTGTGCAGCGACGTTGGTGGGTTACCCCAGGGGTGCAGGGCGCATGCGCGGCAAAATCGAGCGGCCCGCTCCCCTACCGTCTTCCCGGTGGCTCGCCGTCCCAGCTTTGAGGTTATAATTTGCCGGCACCGATATTGTGTTGCACGATTCCATAGCATTCGGATATGCACTCATAAATAATGCTCTTTACTCATCCAATATTTATATCCCGTAGCCTGTGTCTATGCTATATTTTGCACCCCTAAAATAGTGTAGTATACCTTTTTTACTGTAGGTATACCTTCTTTATACAATATATAAATGCTTATTGAACTACAGAGAAATTTTAATACAAACATATTTTAAACCTTACTTTCTTACTAAGTACCTACTACTAAAACTCCAATCTATGTACTATTGACTTGGCCAATTAGATAGTATTAGATACATAATTAGTACCTAGTCCTTTAGTTCTACTGATGCCTCGGAATGAGTTTATATAAGGTACGGCTAAATAGTTCGATTTAATTACAAATCTAGGATTATCAGCAACTGAAAGCAAAGCAGACAAATGAGAAGTTTCTAGAATAAAAAGTCATAATAATATAGGTACAGGAGGAGAGATTTTACCCTTATCTTTCCCAGATTTACCGGAGACATGAACATTTAAAAATGAAACGTCAATTCTCAACAAATTCAGCCTTTTTAGTGCATTGTCGATTCTCCAATATAAAAGTAAAATATAGGTACCTTTTCAGTAGCGTTCTCGACGTTGCCAGAATTTTATTTCTACTGGGTACAAGCATAACGTGCTCAATTTATTACTTTTATACCATCTTCTCTACGAGTATAACACCATTGTCTCAAGTTGAATAGAAATGAAAAAAAAGACTTACCCACCATGTGGGTCTTACGGGGCAAAGTTTAAAAATGATGAAAAAGTTACTGTTCATGACCATACGGACCACGTGTACCGACGTTAATCGAACCGAAGCGAGGGCGGATTTATTAATGAATAATAAATATCCAGTAATTTCCTCCTGAACAGAAATATCTCTCTTAGTGATGTGTAAAACACCTTTATCATTAATTTACGTATACTTTAATCCTTTCTTCTCACGTACTTGTGTTTTACAATTAATAAGTGCGGAGTACAATTCAGTCAGGGTTTCCATTCTGCTCTATAAAATAATATATTAACGATTCAGTTATATAAACGACTAATTCATTCATTCATAAAAAAAAATCGTTAATAGTAGAGGTAAGTACATAATTATGTATAACTAGCTGACCCGGCGAACTTCGTACCACCTAACAGTCGATTCTTTATTTTTTTATTTTTTTTAATACATAGTCTGCTATTCGGGACACCTTCCCGGAACCCCTCTACTAACACTTAAACTTTATGGTATTGTATTTAAGTTCAAATTGACTTTTAAGTATTATTACGAATCTTTTGTATGGGAATATAGAAAAGTGTTGATTTTAGACTTTTTCAGGCATTTTTTAAAAAAATTCTCTGTGTAACAACCATCCTTATAGTTTAAGGAATACTATAAAAATAGAATTAGCGAAATCGTTTCAGCTGTTCTCGAGATTTGCGCTTACCAACAAAATCAGCGATTCATTTTAATATATAAGAAGAAGAGAGAATAATGGCTAAGAACCATAGTTTAAAGGTAGGTAGGTATGTATATAAATTAGTGATAATTATTATAGTAATTTTAACTATAATTATGTATTATGTAGCTGTAAATTTGATTTATAAGATACTGAACTGCCGCATTCGGAACGAATGATATCGTTAGATACATAAGTTTAAAACCTTAACCCCGACCACATTATTTTAAGTGCGCATGGTTTTTAACCAACTTCCAATCGATATGGAACCTAAAGCTATAAGATATTTTTTAAACAACTATTCGATGATATGCAATAAGTGCGTTCGTCGTATGTGTGCATCTTCCATTGCTTGTGCTTTATCTAAGAACTTTATGAGACACCGGCATTATACCACTCAATGACTCACACGTTAATCAAATAATTTCAATATAGATAACTAAGTAAATGCTGACGTCACCAATGCTGCATAAAAGTAAGCAGAAGCAAGCTTATTACTTGAGTATTTATCCTGAATCATCGATTTTTCATTTGAGACTTCTTGTACCGATTAAAGTGATTCAGATTTCCCGCAATTTCATGATTCATCTCTTTCAGGTCTGATGTACCTACAGATACAACTGACCGATGATTTGGAGTTAATAATTTTGTTTGGAGTCGAAATGCTTGCTTATCACCATTTCCTATTTTTAATTGACCTGTTTAAGACTTCATCAGTTATTTTCCGCGCTGTATACTTTTTTATTGTGATATATTACTATAAAATTTTCCACAGTTTTTACTGCAGAAATATAATCTTGATTGCTGAATGAATAAATTTTGATGTTTGACGCACCTATTTTTACGTTTCGGAATAGATTTTTTTTGTATAAAATTATCAATAAACCTTTATAGCTACCTTCCATCATCTCTTTGATAGAATACCGTGTTATATTTTTTGTATATTAATCAACATGCAATTTGTGGTTTGTATTACTATTTACACGTCGGTGTTCCCATCATAATTTAATTGCATAACACGAGTAACACTAAAAAGAGCCGGACGATTGCCGCGGGCATCGGGCAGTCTAATCATTGTTAGAAAAAAATCGACAAGCAGCATATTAACGAGTTTTTGCGTCCGGTCAAACAGCGAACACACCATACGAATACTAATTCACTCGACCTTGAACAGAATCACGTTTCCTTTCGAAATGGGTTCGTGAATGCGATATTTTTAGAATAAAAGTAAAAAGAGACCGCGAAACAAAATAAAAGGGTTGGCCGAACGAATCTTCCTATTTTTTTTCGTCGACCATCTTTTTCTACTTTGATGGAGGGTCCCAACTTAGATAATGGAGCTTATTTGTTCCGCATCTCCGCAACGACTGTACGTTCATACGTTACCGGCTTTGTTACCGGTTACACCATTCGGTTATGTAAACCGATACTTTAAATGGCAGTGATACCTACGTTATACGTGATATATTTACACATTCCTTGCTAGTGCTTAGATACAATATAAATGATAATTAAATTTGCTTTACACATAAGAAGTTATGTAGCTATACATAAAATTATTTAGTGCATATTAAACCATCTCTTAATTGCTTCACAATGTAATATGATTTTATAGTCCGTGACGAGCACAAAATACAATGTAATTTCAAATGAGTGAACTGGTTGTTTGTTATTGCATTTCAAAATTACGAACAGGTGTTTTTATTCTGTAAAGTTTGATTAGGACACTAGTTGTGGTTAGTAAAAAACTTATAAGCAATTTTATTTTAAATAGAAACTAGCTGACCTGGTACACGTTATTCCGCTTTACATTTTATTATTCTAACCGAGAGACTTTAAATTTGTTTATAATTTTAAGATTTGTCCACTAAGTATTTTGGTGCTTTTAAACCAGAATAATTAATTTCTTCGCGTACGGGAAAAGTTTAGGATAAAATAAAAAATATTATCTGTTATTCAAACTAATGGCAAATAAAACCTATTTATAATTTTACATCTAAATAATCGTACATACCTAATTTGTATATTATTGAAACGAAACTTAACAACACGAAACAATATTAAAAATTAAATCGAAACAAGTCATTTTCACAATTAAATTTTTGAAGTTATATCATATTACTTAAATAGAGATTATTATAATTAGAATTAATAGCATCCACGTGAAAATCGTGACACACTAGAGTTGTTGGTATGAATGAATTATTCCGAGTTGTTTGCATAAAAGGAAGTATAGTTATTTGTCGTGGTCGTGGTGGACGATACGATGTCGTGACGGTAGGCAGTCGTAGGGCTTCGTTAAGTTCGTTAACGGTAGTACAATGACATCGACGAAGCTGCTATTTTAGTGAGCTTTGGAAGCCGGCCAGCGGCGTCGCGTAAATAAATAAACGCACACGACAACGCGCCGCGCTCTCAGCAGTTCGCACCGATTTCGACAAAAGCGTACGTAGGAAGGAGGGTGGAACAAAAGTAAGCTAAAATAACCTACTCAAGGTCACCCACCTGTAAAGAAAAGATGGACTTGTAAGGAGGATATGTGCCGGTCGCGGTGATGGTGGGATTTTTTTTAATTATCCTTTGACAGATATTATTTACTATTCATCTCATAATGCTTGCAGTTTACAATGAAATACATAATTATGAAGTACAAGTGGAAAAATTGCAATACAATCACAGGTTAACAAAGAAATAATACAATAGGTAACTTTGGTATTAGGTATTAGTAATTTCTTCTATACACTTATACAGTCGATATTTACAAGGACACAATTAAATTTACTGCGCTAGATAAGGCAATTTCTTAAAAAAATTTTTTTAATAAGTCCCTCATTATACCTACAAGAAAGATTTTTTCTTCTTAATTACCTATTTTATAAAAATTGGCGTAGGTAAGTATATTGTGATTCAAACTGCACAGTTCTAGATTGAATAGTGCGTTTGTTTTTGAAAATATGTTAGGTATATACATATCTACTTATAGAAAAGTTATTTTCGTAGTTTTAATCTTACGTGTCTTAAAATAATTTACGCGTCTTAAATCTGTATCATAATTTTATTC
The DNA here is from genome assembly GCA_905404295.2 of Ochlodes sylvanus. Classification (NCBI taxonomy): domain Eukaryota; kingdom Metazoa; phylum Arthropoda; class Insecta; order Lepidoptera; family Hesperiidae; genus Ochlodes; species Ochlodes sylvanus. Next base: position 6,333,287 of record FR990138.1, read on the forward strand.
ATTGGTATTTTACACTAAATAACCGTTCAACTCATATAAAATACAATAACATTGAAAGTTTAATATTCTGGGTATTCATAACAAAAAGGTTTACCAGATCGCTAAAGAAATAAATGTTCCCAATGATAATTTTTTATGAACCTACGTAGGCGCCTACTGTAAGAAGGTACAAAAAATGACGTATGAAATCATTGCAAATGTTATTGTTACGTACAAAATAATAATAAAATTACATGCTTATACAATTATATTATATTACACAATAAATTGATTTGCGCAATATTCAAGTTATCTTGTAACTGAAAAAAGTTATTCACTAGCAGTATTTTCTTATTTCCACGAAGTAGACAAGTACCTAGTAAAAACTTATAACGTTCCTTACGTTCTAAGTTTTTATCATTATTTGAGATCATTTCTTAAATGATGATGTGAATCTGACTCGAATTAACGTTGAATAGGAATTTGGTTGTTCGTCATGTCATTCACGTTTTCGAGTTTTTTCAAAAAATCTATGTTTATACCTGAGACTGAATCAAAGTTCTCAGGTGTTCGTCTATGCCTACTTGCGCTTGACCAACATCGCGATCTATATTTTTCTACTAACACTATGAGAGACGACCCAATCCCCGCACTGCGAGAGTTTAGCTTGCGACGATAATGAAGAAATTAGTCACTGAATTCGTTGGCTTCTTCTAAAGTTACTAAGGACAATGGAATAGAATACATGCCCGTGTCATATCATTAAAAAAAGCCTTTAAAAACTTCACCATCAGGGCTATGCCTAGCTCAATAAAAGCATCATAATAGGTATTACTACTGTACTCTTTATTGTTACGTACTAACTTTTAAAATAACCTTTTATCTATTATGTAATAGAATAAGTAGATATTATAGACCGCGTGGTAATAATGCGGAATGCATTAGCTGCATGATAAATTGAATAATGCGTTTGAAGCCAGCAAGAACAAAAACCCACTTTTTAGAACTTTTTTAATTACGTATATGTATTTAGTACTAAAAGTAATGTAAATTTATTTTAACATCCAATAATTACATTTAGATCTTCGTATCAATCACTGCACTCAATCAGATGTTAATTTATTTATGCAACCATACTACGTGGGTTGGCAAAACAGTGTAGTAAATTTGAATAACCTCACCAACCTTGAGGGTTCAAAGCACATCCTGTCAGTGTTTAACGACTTTGCCTAAACAAACATTTTCACGGACATGTGTTTAGCCACTAATGTTAACGAGACGTCGCGTCCGCCGCTCCACGACCATCAAGAACCGATCCTTCTTGAAATATCTTTTTATAGAAACGATATTATCACTTTTCACAATTCTCTCCTATTACTCCTCAAAGTGACTCGAGAAATATAACTCGGTACCTGCTGTGAGTAAACGACACAAAGTTTTTGTCACGGTTTTTTGTTGGCTTTCTTAATAGTTATCGTAGACCCTTCCTGCGGAGTCACCAGGGTTCTAGATAAGTACTTCTTCGCTTATCTTATCCTCGGAGGAGATAAGTGAGCCTCGAGCCGGGTAAGAGAATTTTTTTATCGTATTTAAGTCTCAAATAAATAGTAAAATGGCAGTTCCTCGCACATGACGTACTTAAGGAAGTGTGTAAATCTTAACCCGTTTCCGAGCAGTCGTGGAGAACCATCGGGCTATTGTTTTCCGTAATGCAGTTCCTGGATGTTATTTACACGTATGTGTAATTGGCGTGTGATCGAATGTGACGGAATAGGGTGCATCGTCCGCTCCTGACCCTGGCTGGCCCAATGCCACCGCATCTACTCGGCGCTGGGCAACCCGCCAGCGTTCAGATCAGAACCTTCCGCATCGTTGGAAAATTATCTATCCGCGCCGACTTTTGTGCTATGACTATTTTCAGTTTAGAATACATTCTACTATGATAGACAATTTTTGGCGACGTGAACAGCGTGAACTTCACGGATGAGTCTGACGAATGGAATATAAACATGTTTCGAGACAAAATTTTATGGATGTGGTCGATAACATTGACAGGACGGCGGTTTTAAAATTAAGATAGCAGTACCTAAGATCAATTACACATGGAGTTAACCGGAACCTACAAAGTCAAACAACAATAGGTAAGTAGTCATGTACCTATCTGGTGATAGGTAATAGTTTTGACAAGATATTGTTTGTTTTTTCGATAAAGGAAAACATGGTCAGGAAAACAGCACACCCGAGAATTCTCCAATCTCAGATTATCTAACCTGTGACTCCAAAGTTTTACAAACGTGTGTAGAATTTGCCAATCTGCTCTTGGCCAACGTTGTGGATTATGGCCACTATCCCCTCTTTCTCCAAGAGGTCTCTTGAACCAATGGGATAAATTATGATAACGATTGACGAACATTAAGGAATGATTAGATTTATAGCCAGTAAACAATTTAAACCAAGTTGGACTGCATTCCCATTATTTAGATGTCTATTAATAAATTTTTATGGAGAACTTTAAATAATAAAATCAGTAATATATCATATGCTGTATGTTGCTTATTTCAGCGGAGAAGCTATTTTCAATCGATCGCCCGCTGTTTTAATGGGCAATTAAACGACCATTAAATTAACTGAATGTTAGTATTGGCATAGGTTTAGGACATTGAACTTGCCACGTTCTCTGAAGCTTTCGCGCGTGCAATGAAGTACTTTGTAATACCATCGTTAAATCGTCACCACCCACAACCAAACCAACCTAATATTGTCCTGGGGTCAAGTGATGGCTGGTCACAATAACAGAATAAGTTCAGAATACAAACTTTTAGCTGTAATATATGCGCGATTACTTTCATTATTTTCTTTGGAAAACGTTGCAAAATGTAGTATGTTGATACGATCTAATCTGTTTTTCAAACCGCGCAAAAACAAGTACAACTTTAAATAATGCTTTCTGTAACTTTTTGCTATGGAAGAAGAAATCTTCAAAAGATATTAAACGTGCTCCGAGAACGAAATGTAAAGCGGCCTGTCCGGCAAAAGATTAAACCATCAATCCTTTTGGCTCACCCTGAATCAAGTATACCTACGCATTGGAATTTTTTGGCAAATAAAATAAGGTAATGCTTGACCACATTCCCAGCTAATGGCAAGTAGGGATGATAGGCACGAAGTCTAAGATTGGTGGTGGTGGTGAGAGGAAATTCTTAAAAAGCCCATGTCTTGTCCTTGTCTTGTAAACTTCCAAATCAAAAACAACTTGAAACCTATCAAAACCATCTTGCAATGGCCCTTATAACTCTCTGTATCAACCAACGAGCAGAATGTTCGCTGGTATCAACGTATCTATGTAACTGTGTATCAAAAACAGGCTCTGCCTACTGAACATGAAGTAGATACCTATCTACTTTTTAATTTATAGTTACTTCAATCTATGGCTGTTATTATTAGGTATTTTTATTTAATGATAATATAATCATTGACTTTCTTCAAAACACATTTTCACCAGTACCGACTCGAACTAAATGTAATTCTGATACTTAAAGGCTTCCCGGTTTACATTCACTATTGCTCTATTACCAATTACTATTGTTCTATATTCCTTCTCAATTACTACAGTCTCGAAGTATGTTATAAAACTTGAGCGCTTAGTTATTGCGCTAATTAGGTCAATGGATATTAGATACACGAGTAGATATGATTGGCTGGGCTATTGCAGACATTTTATAAATAGGTCAGATGTAGGGTAAACCGACCAATTATTGGCACTTTAAGGGTGAGCTACGTGTCAGTCTGATTTTAAATTACCATAAAATCTTATTTGCAAAAGCTAGTAGACAAAACATGTGACAGAATCAAAGAAAATACTTTAATCTTTGTTTTTTATAATCATTTTTATGTGATTGAATACTATTAAATAAACATTTTATACTTAAATCCGAAAGACTACAGAAAGTCCTATTATTGGCACACAAATTCCTAATATTGGCATTAACTAGTCCAATTATTGGCACCTACCTACCATTCCTACCTACTTTACTTAGGGTATAATTAAAACACTGTTTTACACTGTGTGCTTTTATTTTGGTATGTTATATAAATTAAAGTATTTAAAATTTTCAAAAATATACTAGCTGACCCTGCGGACGTTGTTTCGCCATATAGATGGTGAATGATTAAAGCGAGATTTTTTTTTAGGGTGAACAACCCTTAACATTTAGGGGTATGAAAAATAGATGTTGGTCGATTCTCATACCTACCCGATAAGCACACAAAATTTCATGAGAATCGGTCGAGCCGTTTCGGAGGAGTATGGTAACTAACATTGTGACACGAAAATTTTATAAGAGATTAAAAATAAACTTATACCTAGGTACATAACATAAAATCGTTTTGTGATACTAGGTATTCGTGTTGGTACTTTCACCTTATGAATACTTTAATGATCTTTGAGATCTTTCAACTTTAATACCTACCTATATGAATCTACCTACTTATCTATATATGAATAAAAAACATACACATCGGTTATTAGCATATTCCTGCTCCATATTCTATTATGGGGACCACTGCCAATAATTAGTTTTTGCTATTAGCACTGTGGGCCAACATTTGGAAATTGCTAGTTAAGAAAAAATAATTATGGATAAACAATAATTTAATTATAACCTTTACAAAATAGATCATAAACTCGCTTGTTGATAATAAAATAAATAGTGCCAATAATAGGATTTTGATGAATTTATTGATCCATATGTTGGCACACGAAATAAATAAAAAGTGATAAACAAAATAAAAAAATAATCTTTGAATCTACTGCTTAGAGGTGTAATTAAGTATATTCAATTATTTTGAAAGTATCAATAAGCCGAATAGCTGCGATATACTATGATTAATAAAGCTCTCATCTTAAGAAGAAACCAAAAAAACTACTCCAAATGACTAGCACAAAATGTCAGTTGCTATTTCTAAATCGCCATATTGGTTATTGGAACAGTTTTGCCAATTTGTAACAGAAAAATAACACTATTTTATGTTTTTATGCATACCGAACTTGAATAGTCTATAGTTTCCTTGTATTTTTTAACTAAACTCTAAAGTGCCAATAATTGGGGGGGTGCCAATAATTGGTCGGTTTACGATATAGCAGCATGGCAATATTACATTTCCTTTTCGTATAATCGTATAACATTTAATGTTATACTTTTACAATACAAGGTTCAATTATGGGCTGCAAAGTGTAATGTAATGTAATGAACAGAACCAATTTTATTAGAATGTGTGGTAATTTTATAGCTTTTGGAAGTGAAAACTTCTTTAGTATCGTTGTGATTAAGAATTCGATGAAACGGAAATGACGCGCAAATGGAACGAAAAGCAAACAAAACACAGACACATTTTAATGTGGGAGAAAATGAGATAGGAACATTAGCAAGCGTTAGAACTAAAGTTCGCTGCAGCGCTTAAACAATGACATCTAACTAAACTTAAAAAACATGCAGCGCTAGATCGCTTATAGAGTATAGTTTACTCGCGACCGAAACTTTACATTTTGTTATAATTTTCACTTGTAGTACGTGTGAATTGCACAAATTTTTTATGTTTACATGTTTATGTTGTTATGTTTATGGTTATGTTTATGGTTGCCGTCAAATGAGCACACGAGATGGTGGACCTGATGGTCACCGTCGCCCATGGACATGAGTAACACCAAAAGCATCACCGATGCATCAATCAATCATGCAAAGTGTGGCATCAAGCTATCAGCCGGAACACGATGAGCCATCTGACGGCTAACTCGAGGAGGTAGAGTTATCCGGGTGAGCTCTATGGTAACATCTACCATCAACAATATTTATGATATAGTAATAACATTGAAAATAAATAATCCTTACCCTAGCAGAGGCCGGCTTTTATCGCCACTACTGAAACCCTGATCGCTATAAGATTGGGATCAGTCAGTAGGTACACTCAATCTGAGGCTGAGATGTATTGACGATACTTAGCCTTTGCTCAGACTTTACTTAGGAAACACTTTGCAGGTGTATTGCAAGAAATGAAACCAATAGTGGTATTATGACATTAGCGGTCTTAGATTATGCTGAGCACAATATCAGCGTGACATGTCTATAAATACCAAATCGCAGTCTTTGCAAAGCAAATTTTTTCGTAAGTAAAGTCTGAGCTAAGGCTAAGTATCGATCTCAGCCTTAGTACCCTATTCCAGGCCGCCCCAAAACGGTTTTTGTGTTTAGACGAACAATGAAAAGTATAGTGTTTACTGCCCTTTAAATAGTCTTGAATGTTAATGGTTCCTGACTTCAATAAATACGATCGTAAAAAGGTGCACTAAAAATTAATTTGTCGCGTACTCGTCTAAGTAGCGAATGTGAACTATTTTTAAATTTGTATCACCCTTTTTATTAAAGTAAACTTTGCATTTGTGAAAGTAAACGTTCGGTCAAAGACACGTAGTGAAATAACACATAGTTTCTGGACGCGTGCCAGGTGATTATTCAAAATATTCTACCTTGGATGTTCGTTTAACGTCCGCTGCGGTCAGGCGGGATCAAACTTACACTCGTGCAGTTGCTGAACCATATTGGATATTGATGGAAGTTCAATTGTATTGCGTATTGATGTAAAAACAACCATATTGCTATTGGATATTGATGAAAGTCCAATCATATTGGATATTGATGTTACAAATTACAAAAAAAAGAATTATGTACTAATATGTAATAACAAATAACGTATTCCGGTGTTATTTTTAATAGCAGTTTAGTTAGTAAAATTACGAAAGAGACTCACAGTACACTCATACTGGGATGTAAGAAACATTATATTAGAAATTGCGATTCAATTATTCAAAGTACCTAATTTATTCAAGACAAATAAGTACCAGCTCATGGTTAAACATCCATCTGTATCGTACGTGTTTAGATATGTACGGTACAATCCGTACAATCCTCGGCGCAGTCAAGGCGAGCCTAGTCTAATGGCGGTTTGTAAACATAATTGCTAACGACGATATCTGTCTATAACATAATCTAAATGTGCAAGCTCTCGGTCGTTATGAGGCCGGCGTAGATTGTGTTAACTAAATATAATTATTATTATACACGTCGCGTAATATGCATGGCGTAAGATAAAGCTGGGCTCCATATGTGATCCTGCAGTGTTCCCACGATGTTCCGCCCCGCACCCCCTCAGCGCTACACCATGTGGCGTCGACCACTGAAGCGAGACCTATTCTTCTCTGTGTACTCTAAATTTAGTACCGAAATTAACAGAACAATACACACTCGTGGAGATCTATTTCGTTTGGTGGGCTGTGCCTCCCGGGTCTTCACGATGTACGTTCACGCCTAGGGCTTCAGCGACGAGCTGACGTTAATTGATCAACGCTTGATTGATTAATAAAATATTTAAGACGAAAACGTACACTATAAAAAACATAACCCCTTTTGAAAATCAACCGTAAAATGGGTTTAATGCGCTCAGTTGCAGTGTTAAGTCGGACTCCCAACGCGAGCGAAGCGGATTCGTATTTACTCCGCTTAACTCAGAAGAAAACTGATTAGGTTCTAACACTTCCAACAACAAAGAGCCTAGCGGAAAGAACTGAGCGAGCAAGAGTCAAAATAAGCTTTTTCATCATTGGCGGTGGAAGACAAATAATGAAAATTTGTCAGCCCTGTAGCCTAGTTAGTAGTGGCAGTGCCTGCGAAACGGGGGGTCCCGGGTTCGATTCCTGGCCGGAGCAGATATTTATGTAACAAATAAATGTTTGTTCTCAGGTCATAGGTTTTAGTGATGTGTTATTTATGTTTAACATGCCACCCCTGACACAGAGAATCCAAGTGCGGGGGTATGAATTAGCGTTTGAAAACAAAATAAAAATGATCGAGCCTCTTAGTGGAAGGTGCAACCTATTTTAACTAGCTATATTTCGCTCCGCTCTGCTATTTCCCACTTATCTACCCTTTTGCATTAAAGCCCGGTCTTTAGAGAGCCAGTCAGTGACCGCATTCACCGCTTTTCATCGTCTTCAACGTGTCGGTAACACCTTTCGTGCTACTAATAACCATGAATAGAGGTCACTGCTGAGTATCACGTACCCAATTCATACGCTTATTTATCAGCTATTAACAAAAAAAACTGTGATAAAATTCTTATACTAATACAATTTGAAAGTGGCATTGACGAAGTTGATGAAAAGATGGTTTGAAGTTATCCATAATACTTACAATCTTTTTTATGAATTTAAGATGGCAAACGGCCATGCGGCACTATCCTTTCGCTGCCACCCATGTTAACTGTAATTAAAAACGTTAGTTGGTTAGTTCGTTACGAGGAATTATTATCGACAGGGACTCTTAGTGATAGTTGATAGTTTGGCTTCGCCAGTCACACTCGATCATACCATATCTACTAGTGAGGTCCGCCATTGACGGACACGTCAAGGAGGCTCATATACTTATGATAGTTGGTCCTGTTAGTTGTCGTTATTAAAAATCCAATTAGTAATTGTTAGTAAGAATGTCGTTCTAATCCGGTCGCAGACTTGTTGCTACCCTTGAGGACTAAGATCGCATCTAAAAAATATAACCGTAAAAAAGTGTAAGCCTCAAATAAAGTGAACTATGATGCGTACGAGTCGTGCACATGTCGTTGACGGATTACACTTTACTTACGTGTCAGCTAGCCGACGATAACGGGAAGATAAAAGATTGTTGGTATGTCGTTCAGTGAACTCACGCAACTAAATCTATTCATATGGCAAACAAACGAAGCATGCATCCCTCCGGTGTGTCCTAAGATTTAGGTACAGGTGGCTCGCGTAAAAAGTTATTATAAAAAACGTCACACAACCGTTATTGCACGTGTACGGATTCGTTTAGATTCACTCTCTACCTGCTTCTTTTTATAACGATACGGCAATTTGGCAATATGTTTTATATGGTTATTTATGTATTTAAAAAGTATTTATTTTGGCAGTTGTTTAATCATTTATTGTTTATTTAATACAATTTGATTTTGTATAACATATTATTAGGTGTCCAAATAGGTGTGTACACTGTACACTTTCGTGGCTAAGTAAGATAAAGCTTAAATGACCCCATTAAAATACTTACGTTATTGTCTAACCGTCTTTTAAGTCATACTTATACGTAATACGTAGGTATAAATTAACTACCGAGTTGACATAGTACAGTACGTACATTATGTGTATACAGCGAACAGAAGACATCACTTAGGTACTAAAAATGATTTATTACGAAGGAACCATGGCCTCAGTAATAAATATGTTATGTTCTCTAAGAATGTTTTTTACTGCGAAGGTAACTGATATAATGTTGCGCACATTTAATATACATGTGGTAAACTTTGTTTTCATTAGACCTTTAGACCTTTTTAATTATAAGGACAAGTTGATGGCAATAGCCAGTGCGTTCCCATAGCCAAACGTATGATAAGGTAGTAGTCGTTATATATTATAATAATGTATTTCGGAAATACCTACAGCGAACTTACTCTTTCGTTTTTTAATATTATTAGACTTGCCCCCTATTTTCAAAATATTTTTTTAACACTTTTACATTACAGAAATTGATTTAAACATGTCACTCGCTGAGCATTCATGGAATATTTAAGTTTAAAACAATTTTTATATACATACTTACTTAATACATAGTTATACTTATACTTAATACATAATATAATTATACTTAATACATAGTTATGTTTTTTAATTCAATATACTAGTTGAGTAGGTACTTAAAGCTCGGATTTACTGCATAATCACATTAGAATGAAGAAACTGATCCTATGATAAGATAAGGATACTAGCAAATGTATTAGTAGTGAAATTGATTACTGATAGCAGAGATAGGTAAGTAAGTACAATGCGTAATTTTTCGTACTTAAATCTCAGTCGATCGAGCTCTTTCGTGCATGCCGCATGTAGGTAGAGTCTCAGATTCGATAACAGGACGTCATGTAGTACCCTGCAAATTCTGTAATTTTATGTATTTTGTGTACGTTTTTCTATCTTTTTACCAACCCATAACTATCCCTCTGCTGGACTCGGGTCTCGTCTTGTGATTGGTTCAGGCCGTAGTCCATCTCGCTATTACGAATTGCTAGACTTAACTTAACACACTTTAGGTTAAGAATATTATGGAGTACTCGCAGTTGTGCTAGTTTCCCCACAATGTTTTCCTGCACCGAAGCAAGTGATATTTAATTTTTTATACGCATATAGTTTGGAAAGATTGGTGCGTGCAGGATCCAAGCCACCCTGTTCGGGAGTCCAACATTCAAACCAGTAGGCTATCGCTGCTTTTTTGCAGGTAAAAGCATGAAAAGATACATGAATGACAGGACATCCCCTCAAGAGACGGTAAGAAAAGTGGATTATTGGACACATTGAATAAAATCACCTCGTAATTTATGTTAAATTGAAATTACTGAAATAATGAATAATTAAACTAAGATACAACTATGTACGTGCAATCGATAAGAACAACAAAAAAATATATATGTGTGTCAACCGCAACACATATCCTAGCACGGAGCTGTGCACGCGTTTTGATAGTTTAACAAGCAGCATCTTATACTAACGGCTCATAACTTTACCTACTGTAAACCGTGCCACATTTTTACACAGTTTGTATAATTTTAAAGCAAAGCAAAAACTACAAAGTTGGGCAACGCATTGTTCGTGCGCAACGCATGTGCAGTGGAGTAACACCTGACCTAACCCAACTTGCACTTGTGTGTTTGACGCCCACTGTCTAGTGATGTACTATTACTGTTAGGAATGGATACGATGATATCTTAAACTTTTTCTTTTTTTCAGTTTTAGTGTCTCAGACTCTTTGACGACCCGTAGCGCTAGTTATCGCACCGGACCGCCGCCGCCGTTCGAAGGCTCCTGGGTTTTGATTCCTAGCGAGATGGATGATGAACGATGATGAATTTGAACAAGGAGTTTAAATTTCTATTTCAATCTGGCTGTGTGTTGCCCATCGCACGTACAACACAAGGAATCCCAGTGGTACTAAGAGTGTGTAGCGTTAAATAAATATAAATAGTGAAAACCCGCATTTGGTCACCGTAGCAGACAAAGCCACCCATCTAAATGAGTAGAGATCCAATTACCCAAACACCCCGTAATCATGTAAGCTACGAATTGAAATGAATATCATCTGAATTTACAAGGTACTACTACGATATGCTTCAACGAGATTCAAAGACTTTTATTCCGATAATTAAACATCTGTGGTAGGATTACTTGGGAGTTTAGGATGGCCCAACAAGGGTCATTATGTAAGCAAGTAGGTATGTGCTGTTCGCTCGTACAACACGCACGGAAACTAGATTACAGCTTCGCTTGTAATCTAAATTATCTAACAGTTCCTTTCCATGAGACGTGGGGACTTATTAAATAGTAGTCAAACTGGTTGATTAGTGAATCTTTAAAATATGATTTCATAATAATGTTATTTGTAACTTTATATTCACTGTTCACGTCCATTTAGAACCACTAGATCCTTCAAGTGGTGTGTTTTAAAGATTCCATTCTAAAGGTGTAATTTAGAAAGTACTTTTTGCCAGCATTTTGAATCTCTGCTTAGTTCCAGTACGTATACATTTTTCCTCAGTTTTTTGCAGTCACATGGTCATATTTTTATAGATAAGTACAACTTTTGTAACTATCAATTCAAATGTGAGTGGAATAATCCAAAATTATAAAAATTGTTATTAATTAACATTATCATTTTATCAAGCCTTTGTCGATGCTAAATCTTAAGAAATTCCCATCCCTAGATTGTTTTTTGTTTATTAGACTAGGGGTTGGAGGGTCTAACAAAAAATAAGTCCTTTACACGGTGACAACGGAAATTTTTTAAAACCCCTTGAGAACAGATTGAAATAATAATGTTATTGAATTTCTCGTCTCTGGTACATCTAGGCACAAATATGATTTAGGGATAATAGAATTTCAACGTAGTATAGTAATGAAACAGATCTTACAGGATTGAAGTCTACGATGTGCGTTTTAGCGTTTTGGCGGCTTTTTGTTCATTTAAACTTTGATAGTGATTTTCATAGAAAATAGTGAAATTTACAAAGGATTAAGCAAACTACATTATGTATTATGTTAAATTGAACAATTTGAGATATTTTTCTAAAATCTGTCAAATACTCTTTTAGTGTGTATGTAACTATTTCCAAGATCCATAATAAGAATAACATGCAATTTACTGTGAGCGTATTATTTCGTAACACGGTGACGGGTATAAAGTCGTTATTTTGTGAAATACAATCACGTATTGCAAGCGGATCTTTGATTACGCCCGCACGTGGTTTCGCTGATGCCGAGCTGAGTGAGAAATGCTATTTGTATTGTATCTATTCTGTAAACGTTATTAGAAATCCTCTACAGATACGTATAATTTAGCAAATGAATGAATAATCGAAAGACAATGTTTGATTGAAACTTTTGATTGAAATGTTTGATTGATTGGAAGTTGTATACCGTCACGTTCACTAGTAGATGGCGTTGCCTGCAACCTTAAATTAGACTCGAAGTTATTTGAAAGTACCTAAATTAGTATCTACCAGTTAGAATCTAGCCAGTTCTGCGAATTAAACTGTTATTCTTCTTCTCTGGAAAGCAAATTTATTTACGATTTGGGAGACTTAATACTAAGAACTACTAAAAAAGTTCTAAAGACACATATAAAACACAAGATTTTATCATCATTGACAGAAAAATATCGTAGGAAGTCAATAGTTATGCTAATGTGCTATCAACAAATTATTAAATACCTATTTACTTAATTACAGTAGAAAGTTATAGTAGATACCTACTTAATAGGTGAAGTTTTGTTTGGTTTCCAACAAACTTTTCTTTTCTTCTACAACAACGTCCTAACACTAAACCTAGTTAAACAGAACAATAACGTCAATATATTTTACACAAGTCACTAGTGAGAAGTAAGTAACAAAAATTTCCTAACTACTTTTATTAATACACGCGTATCAACAGGCTTTTTTGCAGCTATATCATACGTACATAATTATTGATATGGCCACATCAATTATTATCGTAATTATGTGTTAGGGTCATGTTAAAGCAACTAGTATTCAACTTAAGGCACCTATCTAGTTATGATTGATGAACGATTCTTAGCTCATCGCAAATACTTTTTTACTAGAGGCCGGCCGACGCGAAGCTTCCTTTGTTTTATTTCGGAGAAGCGACGAGTTCGAGTCTGGCATGTAAAACGGGTGCCGTGTTGAGCCGAGTTTAATATGCCTCCCGAAAGCAAATGTTGCGACATTGTTTCAAATTCTTTGTAATCTTACCACGCCACGTTTCATTATTGTATTCATAAACCATTGTCATTTCGATACCCTGAGTTTACTCAACATAACTAAGAAAGGCATTAAAACACGACAAACTTATCCGTGTAAACTATTCGGGCTGTTCCATTCCATTTTGTTGTAGGTATGGTTTACAACCATCTACATAAATATGCATTAGCATGCAAGACACATGCATGTAATAGACATCTACCTACAGCTAGTCCAGCTGGTATGCAAATGACGCATGACGTAGGTTTTCCGAGAGGTGTACAATGCACTTTTAACATTTAACAGACTCCGAGCTTGTCGCAGTGATGTGCGAACTACATGATCGAGTTTTTTGTGTGTATACTATATAATAACTATACATATAATATGTATTACTTATTTCAAAATTGCCTTGCAGTAATATCGCAGCTGTTATTACTTATATGATTGTGATATGAACACTGAACTAATTTTTACATTATTAAATGCAAATGCAAACTTGCAAAAATCCACATAATTATGATATGGAAATATCTGAAGTATCTAAGTCAATAAGTTAGTTCTGGCCACTTATAATTTAACATAATTATTACCTAGTGGTAGTACAGTCGCGTCACAATAGTCAGTTAATGTATGTATAGGTATGCGCAGAGCAAGTTGTTGTTGTAAATTGTACGGCCGAAGGCTGTTTAATACACAAAAGCTTTTACTTCATTGTTATCGACATATTTTTCCACTACCTCGAAGCTCGGTATCGTGACTTGAAATGTCGGTCACGCACTTCCCTAAACGCTTCGCAGAACACTGTCTCGACAGACGAACATCAAACACGGGACCTTCTGCCTTCTAATTAGCTAAACTATACAGCTGTTTTGTATAGGGTTGAGTCAATAAATACTATTATAAAGAAACGCTTAAATCGTCGCGGCGTCGCACCCTCGCAAGGATTTCCTTTGTCGCGGGTTGAACGAACAAAATATGTATATCTACACGAAGTGAGTGATAGCCGTGTGGTTGAACGTTGGATTGCCGAATCGGAGGGTCCGGGTTCAAACCCCGCACGCACCACTAATTTTTAAAAATTATGTGCGTATTAATATTTAATTATCACTTGCTTTGGTGAAGAAAAACATCGTGAGGAAACCTGCACACCTGAGAGTTCTCCATTTTGTTATCAAAGGTGTGTAAAGTCCACCAATCCGCACTTGGCCAGCGTGGTGGACTATGGCCTATACCCCTCACACTGTGAGAGGAGACCCGTGCCCAGCAGTGGGACAGTTATGGGTTGTGATGATGATGATGATGATGTTGACATGAATAAGTAACAAACAATCATGAGTCGAGACCAAGATTTATCTGCCACATGTTTACCCCGACCAGGAATTGATCCCGGGATCTTTCGTTGTTCCTGCTTCTGTCTTCCATTTTGGCTACGGGGTCGTCAACATAATAATTTAAATGTAGGTAATTACTTTAAACCGCTAATGACCTATTTATAAATTATTAGATTCTAATACTAACTCAAAAGTTGTCTAATAGAGATGATTGCCAACGATAATACCTTCTATTTATTAAAATATTAAATCAATCATCAATATATGTATTTATGCATACACTTGCGTTTCTGAGTGACTAACAGATAACGCACAGCTGAAACTACTGAACGTGCTTTGAGGAGTGTAGCGGAGCACTAAGAGAGGATTTTTGGAAATACCCCCTAAAGTGATAAAAAAGGGGGTAAATTGAAACTTTTTATTTTTTCAATGGAATTACTTGAAACTTTGTATAATACTTATATTCATTGTGTACCTCAAGTGACGCAGGTGAAAGGATTTTTGGAAATGGGCGACCGCGGGGGAAAGCTAGTATACAATAAAGAATGTTTGTATTTGTGTTATACTCATTCACCTACTTTCTTGTGACAATAGCGAAAGGACAATGTAATAAACTTTGTCCTTATGCTATTGTCATCATATTGTCATCCTTAATAGTATATTTATTCACAACATATATTTAATAACATTTTGATACACACATCCGTATACAAAGAGAGCTAAAGGAACTCGAATAAATAATAACGAACTGTCTTCCTCATGTAGACACGCGCGAGGTCGCATCGACTTCCTCGATGCTTCATCTTGTTCCAATATCCGTAACACACGTTGCGGTATACAACGTGTATATGTGTACTTGGTTAGCCGAGTTTAGCGCGGAACCTGATGATAAAGAAAGAAATATATCATATCCGCATCTGGAGAAAAATGCTAATGAATGATCGCTAGATATAATTTTATTTGATTACACGTATTTATTTTAAGTAATTATTTTGTGGAGAATCATGATGGAATAAACGTTTCTTCTTCTTCTTCTCCATTTAACCTCTTTGGGGTGTGAGGGAGAGTCAGTTGCGTTCAAGGCAAGTTTTGATGCTCTACCGGTAGAGTCTACCTGATCAAAGGAAGAAGAAACGGCGTTAGGTTCCCTTCTTTCAAAAATAGCCAGGTTATGTATTATCCATCAATCCTGACTGAAGGTAATCTGTGGTAATTGGTCTTTTTATATGTCCAGCTTGCCTTCACTGTGTAAAAATTATGAATATTATACACATACATAATTTGTTTGCACAGGCGTTATATTGAACCTGAGACGAAACAATATTAACTGTATGTTGTATTATGGGTTGCCGTCATTAAAAGGGTCGTGATTAGATTCTGCACTAAGCTTATAATTTGAGTTTAAAAATTCTGGATGCATTCACATACAAAGCAAAAAACGTGGTTTTGTTAAGAATGTGGAAGGCACAGTTTTAGTTCATCGGTCTAGAACAATGCCGCCGTATCTCTTTCCATCTCAGCGGGATGAGTTTTTCAGAAATGTGTTTTTAAGTATCCCCATTTTATTTCTTTTCAAACCGCAGACCGAGGCGTGGATCACAAGTACTGTATAGAAATAAAAATGTTGCAGGTTGCAGAAAATCACAACCAGTTCTGACACAACTTGCTCAAATTAAAGTTACTGAAACCTTTAACCTTTTAAGCAATTCATTTGAAACCAAACCACAAATTGAGGTGAGTAAGTTGAAATATTACACATAATATGTAATCTTAACTTTCCGGAGCTAATTAGTTAATCTGGCAATTGCCTATTGGGAATTAATTTTATTGTGGCTTCGTTATAAGCAGTATTGGGACAATAATAGGTTGTGATGAAATTACCGATCTCATTTCAGATTGCGCAGATGAGTAATCAAGATAAATTATCCAATAAATAATTTCACAAGGTAAGTAATAGTTTATGCCAAAGCCCAAACAATTATAATGTAGGTAAAATGGGCCTTGTTTTAGATACTTTGTATGTGGTTTGTAAGTGTTATTTGATTTCAGAATATGGTTCCAAGCAGTAAGTAAGTAATGAAGAACATACTTACGAGTAAGTATCCTACCTATGCAGTGAAGTTTAGTGTGAAGATGCAGATTACTGAGGATTCGTCTAAGGATTCTTATTTCTTCTCGGATCTACGACTTTATATTTCTTTTCTCTAAATAATTTTAAATATTGCCGACGACACTACTTCTGAGGTTTTATATTTGAATTACCCCTCATCTGCAAATCGTCAGTCTCAGAACTTATCTTCACCCATCGTAAATATGATTACCGTCTGCCTAAATAACAACCTTAAACGAAATTAAATTAGTTTGCGCACGAGGAAAAATCAACGATGTCTTTGTTTAATTGACTCCTTTTTGATAAAACACGTTAGGTACTACGTTAATGTCGTGTTTCAAGCATTGACGGGCTAGTGGCGGTGTGAACGGTCAGATAAGACACCCAGTTGCTACATCCTTATTCCAAGGACGACGGCGGCGAATCAACAACGCAATGCTAATTCGGTTGCTACGATGAATACCTTATGTGAACTTAAAACTTCCATATAGTACACAAGCTGTTCTAACGAATAAAACTAATGATACTCGAACGTAGGTACGAGTACTAAAGAATTCATCAACGCTTCATAAGGTAACCTAACTTATATTTCAATCGCACGTGTTGTTTATTTTTTCAGGGAAACTGTAAAGTAGGTACCTACTTAAATTTAAAGATATATGTAGGTTACCATAGCACTAGTAGAACACTTGTAGAACAATAACACGATTACATAGCACGATACCTAGTATAGAGACACAATTTTATCCTTCCCTCCTCATAACTTTCATGCGAATGGTATTTTGGTTCATAAGAAGGAAAGTTTCAATACTTTTGTTTTACAAAGTTGTTTATGAATGAATGTTTACTACGCAGTATCGGCGGAGCACCTGAATACCGTCTAATAAAATTATTTCGGGAGTTTTAAAAGTGGGTTGCTGGCAGACGGTATGCGTTGCGTCCGCCAAAAATAAAGTCCTTGACCTTCCTTCGGAGTTAATGTTAAAAATAAGAGTAACCATGAACTTCTCGAAATGCGTGTGCGAGTACATTGCTAGTGTATGTAGGTAACTCGTTATCGCTGGCCGGACGGCCTTCAGTGGTTCACGAACAAGGCCCCTTTTGTGAGATCCACGAGCTCAAAGAACGCGCGGTTCTTAAGGTACAGATACACATGCTTATTTTAAGCACAAAAGCATGCTTTTACTTGCTACTGTTAGACGGAATACCGGAACAATGGATAATGCACAACACTGTGGTCATGTCACTAGCGGGAGTTCGACAGCAGACTTGCCGCGATTTTGGTCGAATGAAGAAGTTGAGATAAGTTATTGTAAAATTAAGGTAAACTATTAACTACAATATTTCATGTAAAATCACCAGTCGTGCGATTTTATCGAGCATGCTATGTACCTGCGACGCGGGTGGAAGGGAGCATAACACAGAGCAGAAGGGGGCGTGCTTTGAGCACGTCTCCATACAATAAATCCTAGCCGCATTGTCTACGAGCATGCTAATTTATAATATGCTCACAAGCGTGCTCAAAATCATGTCTACCTGTACCTTTATGTTCCTATATCGAGCATCGACTTATACGGTGCTATATATAGGAAGAACATTGCAGTTCCAGCTAGATATGGTAAGTTGTAAAACAAAAACATTATACAGTGTCCCATTTATTTATCATTAAACCGCAACCGATTAACCGTTTCCGTCCCGTCCTTTGTTTTCATTAAAGCGATGCTCACTCGAATTTCAATGATAATGACGATGATAACTCTATTAATTAAAACGTATCGAGGAAGCGTAACACAGCGTGCACTGTAGTTAATTTCAATTTGAAATTATATCATAAGGGTTATTCACAAATCATGCACACATGGGTGAACAGTATCCCATTAGCATATTCGTAAAAAGATAAAATTAATTACCCATAAAAAGTTGAACGAGTCAAGTTGTGGTGATTCTTGGAAGTTCGTGGCAGCCATTTAGTAATACGCGGGATGGTAGTCGAGACAACGACGCTTTGTTTGTAGCGAAAATTTGGCACGTTCTAGCTATTTTAGTTGATCTGATAACATCGCGGATATATGGGGTTGGTGTTTAATATGGCCTCTAGAACTCTTGGCTATTTTTGCTGACAGGCAAAAACGGACTCTATGTATTATTCTTGTTGTTGTCACAATTGCTTGCCTTTTAGATTTGCGATACGCGGTAGAACTATAAATACTATTAAACTTGTTTGTGTTTAAAACTAAAATATGACCGAAAATATTTAGTAAAAATGATAGCCAAGTGGTTTGGTAGTCCTGAACAGGGGGGCCAGGGTTTCAATCCTACATGCATCTCTAATTTTCAAAAATGATGTGGATGTTAGAAATTAGTTATCCCTAGCTTCGGTGAAGAAAAACATTGTGAGGAAGCCTGCACACCAGTGACTTCACCATAATCTTCTCAAAGGTGTGTGAAGTCTGCCAATAAGCATTTGGCGAGCGAGGTGGAGTCTGGCCTGGTGAAGTCATCTAATAAGCTTCTCAATGTAACATGGCATACCATACTACACTACAGCCTAATAAATATACTTTCATACTATCACTGTGTACTTGCAAAAGTTATGGCTACGCTGTTCTACTACCGACTAGTAACGAAGATAAATTGAGTTTGCGTTAAGTATATGAATAGAGTTGATTATTGTTGCCAAATGTTTTGTAGTAAAAACATAAAAATTTAAGGCCTGTCGTTAATAAAATGCAGTTGTATGGTTACTACTATTCAAAGAGTCAACGACCTCTTCGGATTTTTTATTTTATAGTGTCTAGTCGTGTTCCATGAATTAACAGAACATCTTATAAATATTTAGGCTCACGATAATGGTTTTCGCTAACAAAAATAATATTGTGACGCATTGTCCTTCTAACAGATTTGCATCATAAGATTATCAATATGATCATTAGAGAAATGCTTACGTGTGAGAAAATTTTACCCAAAACACCATTATATTTAACTTACGTAGTTGAGATTATTAAAATGCTAAAACGTTTCGTAATTGCTCATGAATATTCATGGATCCATATACAAATCATTTATTTTTAAGTAAGTAGGTACCTTATCTAAAAAAAGACAAGCGGATATGAAATTAAATATATTTTACAAGCTTTTATTTAACTTGCAATGTTTTTATGTTCGGGTCAAATATTGCAAGTACCTACTTAATTATGTACGTAGTTCAATTTCCTCTTACTCTACGGACTTTAATTTTGCATATTTAGTTCCGATGACAATGAAATTTTATGATGAGCATGACCGAAAGCTGTGTTTAGCATTGTATTTCTGGATTGGCTCTAGACAAGGAAATTCCTCATTGGTAACAGCACCATAGAACAGAGTCTCTGTCATCCGTAAACTTCACAAAAGTGTTTTGCATTTATAATTCATTTAACATTATAAAAGCGTGTTTTAATATTTCAAACTATTCATTTATTTATTACGATTATGCTTTCAATCCAAATAGTCAACTATAACAATAATAATTCTGTAGCAATCGAGTAGAACAACGTGGACAAAGAGTTTATTAACGAACGTAAAAAAGCTGTCACAGATGGCGCTGTCATCGTTTTAGATGTAGTAAACTAGTAACATTATAATTCGTCAAGCTTGTTCGGTCCTAGTTTAATATAATTATGTATTATGTATTGGCACAGATTCTGTACCAATCTGAAATAACTCAATATGCAATGATGTAATTCGGTCATATTATTATGTGTCCAATTTAAATTAAATTATCTAGCCTATATAATACGATTGCGTCATATTTGCACAGTTTTATTGCTTATTTAATAAACTAATATACATACATTAAAATTAGATTTGTCAAAAAAAAGTTTTCAAATGTGATTCATACGTTTAAACAGTATAAAGATTCCATCCAAATGACACGAGCATTATAACGCCATTAGCTTCTGTTAGGTTATTTTTTTTCATTATACAATTTATTTTAAGTGCAGAATTAATTAGGAGGTCAAAGATTTCGCTTCGGACCACGATACAAGAAAGTCGGAGGAAGTTGTAACTTCCTTAAATATGTCCCATTTGGAACACATGGTTTGCGGATCGAGACATGTGAATAGCGAGAGAAACTGTAACGTGAGCTGAAGTAGTGCGTGAGATGAGCACAGCTTGTAAGTAAATAGTACGTAAATAAACGACAGCAATGTATTATAATGAAGGCAAAATGTATATAAAGGAGATAAATATTTAAATAATTTTTAAGAATCAGATAAAACTATATAAACTTAATCTTGATCTGCAGTAATCACGCTAACCATTGACTTATTATTACTATGGACGTCGGATCCGCGCTAAAAAATGTCCGAGTCAAATGAGCTACAAAACGCAAAAAGAGCTATAATCGACTGCTATCGAAATTAAACCGTGACATGGTGGTTTTGGTGTTTAAATTACCTTATAACATTTCGTTTCTCGCGATGGCTGTAACTGGGATTTTTTTTCGCGATTTTAGTATGATACCCGACGTCCATAGTAATAATAATAAGTCAAAGGCGCTAACTGCTAATCTAATGTGTTGTATTTGGTTACACAGTACACTGATATGAAATAAGTTTTAGAGGAGTATACTTTCATTTGGAAACAATACTAGAAAAGCAGCAGCACACAGTGATGACCAAGTGGTATGAATGTTGGACTCCTGAACAAGGAGGTCTGGGTTCGAATCCTGCACGCAACATTAATTTTCAAAAATTATGCTCGTATTAGAATTTAAATTATCGATCTTCTGTGAAGTTAAACATCGTGAAGAGATCTGCACACCTGAGAGTATAATGTTTACAACGGTGTGTTTAGTCCGCCCATCTATCTACACTTTTACAGCGTGTAATACAAATAAGTAATAATAAATAAATAAATAACGCTAGACACTAATAGCCCCACACTAGGAATCCCTGTGTCGTGGGTGCCATGGACAACACACAAGACAAGAACATACACCCAGACCCAGAACGGAAATTTAAATTCATCATTCAAATTTCCGCCTCGCTGGGAATCAAACCCAGGACCCTCGGAACGGCGATCCGGCGTGTTAACCATTGCGCCATCCGGGTCGTATAATATGACTCGTACACGCGCCAAATATGAATAATGATTTAGGAGTTAGATTGGTACCTACAAGTTGGTGGTGTCAAATATGACGGAACGTACGGCCTCGTCCGAGCGCCAGGAAGCTGGGCGCTTCCGAGCGGAAGCACTGGAGACGGAAGACTGCGTCACTTCCTATCGGCCTCAACACTGCATGCTCGCCACCGACGCAAGCGGGATTTTTAATTTTAATGGCATCTTTTATGAACTTAATATTCGATTTATGAAACCTTTATTAAGGTTCGAGTTCTCGGTGTTTTATTATGCGTGCTTATTGGTGCGTGAAGTTTTGTTTCTTTTGTATTTAATGGTGTGGCTTTGAAATTGAATTAAATGTGAAGGGAGGTAACGAGTTTATTTCATAACAAACATAGGAATCTGATAAGGTTGATCCTTTTAAAGTAAATATAAATGATATAAAGTTATTTGGGTTTTAAGTTTAACACAAACAAATCTTAATAAAACTAAATAAGTACTAAGTAGTAATTAAAAAAATTAATAGAAAGTATTAGAATTACTCTAATGTATTTCTTATTATTTCTATTTTCAACAACTTTCGTTTTTTACATCTGGTATGACTGACGACAGATACAATGTCATAAGGTCTATGAAACCAAATTTTTTGATATTTGATTTTTTGAAAAAATATAACGTAATTTTATACTCGTATTTCATGGCGCCACCGCACCGCCCGAACCGTATGACCCATGTTTACCTTATAACCGGTAATGAGCAATATTCTACTTTTGAATAATGAATGAATTAATTAATAAGCCAAGCTCTTTGTTTTTAGTAATTACCATAATGTTAAAATTAAATTAAATTAATTTCTTGTTTTTAAATTAATTTAATTTAATTTTAATTTAATTTAATGTGTTTTTGTACTGTTGACAGGGAGAGGAGATTTTTCGTGTAGAGCCATCCTTGGTTGCGGCAATATCTAGAAATAAAATTTAATTTCTTTACCATTGAGGACCTCCCTCGCCTATATTTAAATCCAAATATTTATATATTTCTTCTACTACAATAGAAGTTATAAATAACTTCGTTCTACATTATTTGGCTTTTGTGAACATGCAACATTAGGTAATAAAACAATATGGATAGAGCTAATCAAGAGCGTAGATTTATGTCGCGCTTATTATCATATGCCCCGGTCAGAAATCGAACCCGAGACCACCTCGGTTTGCAGGCAGGGTCACTACCAACTAGGCTAGGGGGCCGACATAAATACGAGACGCGTGAAGGTAAATAAAAGCTTGTAACAAGTTGGCTATTTAAGTTACTTGCTTTCAATTACTAGCCATTCACGCAATAAATCATAATTACAAGAAGACCATAATGTATGACATTATTAAGAATGATGTCTCACCTAGTTAATGTTGATGATCTTTATATTTGATGAGTATAGCGTTTACATAGCCGACATAAAGATTTCGTAAAACAACACACGCCTTTATTCTAAGTAATGGAATGTCCACAACGTCATAAACTTTAATTATACATCTTGCGTCATTATAGACACCTCTGCAGCTCGACATCACGAACCGAACTAGACGGCCTTACGGAGTTGTCCTTCCATTAAATTTCTCGTCTTTGAGTAAAATAAAAAGCCATGTTACTTAAGCTTTCGTGGAAAAATACCGCATCAACATGCAAATAGTTTGGCAACTAACTCGCGGTTATTAGGTGGCTGGCCACTCTTGAATTTAAATATTCTTGGAGGAGCGGAGACAGTGAAAATCGTCTCGTTGATTTTCGTAACCATTGCTGCATAAGTACGCTACAGTTGTGTTGACAATAGTGTAAATGCGTCGATGTATATGCCTCGTAAAGATATTTAGTGGTTGTCAGAGCTGGTAAGCTGTGTTGTGTCGAGTGACGTGGTAAAGGGCGGGAGGAGAGTGGGCTTGCGGAACGAGTGCGACCGGTCCCCAGGTGCCCTGTGGTAATCAGGGCCGTACTCTATTATACTTTATATTAATTACACTGTACTCAACTATACGGCGTTCCTTGTAAGCCAGGTTGTTGGTCCTTGACAGTTTAATGTGGAATGTTGACGTAAATGTTTTCATGCACATTTGGTTAATAAGCCCAGAGAGTTATTTGTTAAGTAAGCGACGACCAGGGATTATTTATCAAGTTAATTTGAAACTAATTGTTTTTTGTAATTATTTTCAAATAATAAAATATCACTACGTAGTCCTGTGTGTTTTAGTATGGCTTTTCTTTATAATTATGAATTTGTTTTTGTATTATTTTAATTGAAAGAAGTTAAATAAATGGAATGGTAATGAATCATTAGGGACATGTTTTTTATTTCCTTGTGAAAGTTAATTGGCTGACTCCGCTCCTTGCAACAAGGTAGGAAGCATATTATTGCTCTCGTCAATCATAAATGTTATCCTGGATTAAATTACCTTCAAAAGTAATTGCTCTAAAGATCACGCCTTTATTCCACGAAGTTCACATCACACTTGGTAAAATTTTCCCGTTCGTGTACGTAGTCATAAAATGGATACTATGATATTTTCATAAGCCTTATTAGAGCTATGCCTACTCCATGGCTATGACGCAAGCACCATGAAGTGGAAGAGTGAGAAGTTGAGGTTTGTTTCCCAAACAACAACTTTCCGAAGATATAATATAAATAATATTAACGTGGTTTTTGTACGCCGATATTCCGACCCAGTCGCATGGATCGTGGTCACGGCTCATCAAAGCAAAATGTGCACGCATGAGTGAAGTTTTAATAACTTGAGGTGGATTATATACAAGCAACTTTGTAAACTGCTGCTGATCTGCTTTGTAAACTGAAATTGATTAGATCTAAACAATCTGTATCCCAGTTGGTAAACACTGTCTGTCGAGTGAGTGGACCTGGGTTTATTAGGCCAGTAAAGGGTTTCCCATCTCCACCATTCCGCAGCGTGGTGAAGTAAGCTCTAGACCTGCTCAATGATGAGCAGAGACCCGTGCTGAGATACGGGATACGCTTTTTCCCAGTAGCGTGTCACGTTATTGGATTCTCATTTACGTTTGTATAAGACTGCACTACCTCTTTCTTTCTTTGTATTGTGTTCTTTGCCCAAAGTTTGTCTAGAAAAGAGCACACTATAGCGGTAGGACCACCTTCTGCTCTCGCTAAAGACTGCTCTATTCCATTCTATGACTGTATGTTAAGCTTGGGTCAAAAATAGTAAATGGCTTGCGGTTTCCCTTTCATTTTGTAATATACGCAAGAACGAGAAAGAGGTACATATACGAGTATGACGTAACTAATAAGATATCTACAATGCACCGTATAATAGGATCGTGATGTTCATAACGATAAGATCATTAATGTATAGTTGCGAAGTAATACCTGTACGATTATTAAACATACCTCAGCAAATCCTTGCGTGATCCTACCTACAACTACAAATATTCATATATTCTAAGCAATTTCATTAGCACAGTAGTATTTTATTCAAATTCGGCTTTGTTTATTTAAAGCCGGTATAATAAAAAGCGAAGTTAATGTTAATTTAATTCCACTGTTGTCTAAGAGTCGGCTCGCGTTAAAAATGGAAGATAATTGTGGCAAGAAAATATAACAATAAATTAACTTGAGATTTTTAAAACGCGAAGACTTTAAATGCGGACGACTGGTACTTACTATTTGTGCGTTTACATTGATATTTCGTAACATAGTAACGACGACATCACGGTCTTGCGAGTACCCGTTTACATTTATAATAATAGAATAATATATAATTTCGTATAATATAACTAAGCTTTAACTCGTTCGGATAGATTCTTACGCACTCCACTAGTCCCAGAGATGAGTCCATGGGCATTTCAGTGGTTTGATAACAATGCAGTCACAAACTTATCTATCAAAACCGCTATGACCTGGATGGTTTTTTTATTAGGTAACAGTCCCACATATGAACCTTTTCCCGCAAATCCTACTTTTTTAAAACACTTTCCCGATATAAAGAAAATGGTTGAGAAAGTTCCAGGTTATTTTATTGTGGGAAGAGCCGTGCCAACTTCGCAGTATTTTTTGTCAACAATGGAGACACATGCAGACGAGCAATCTGATGAAAAAAGGTCAGTGAAAACAATGGAAAACTGGATATCCATAAGATCAAAGATCTCTTTTGTCGGCCGGCCAAGTAAGAAGCATGGAATCCTTCTTCTAGCTGCCTTTTTGATAACTGAAAAGAGAGGACTAAACAATCTAAAAACGGTAACAAAATATTATGATCACATCACTACTAAGTAGACTAAGCCAATCTACATTAACTGATAACGCCTTCTTGTGTAAAGAGGATTGAAGTGTACGAGTACAATTGCTCAAATTCTCACTCAAAAGATTGTGCAGAATCGTTCAACGAAAATACCGCATTTTGTGTAAGCTCTACTAACTATCCATTACTAAATATTATCTTCTTGCTCTGGTGTACAATGAACAGCACTCTTCTAATATTATTAGGAGGATATTCTTTTCTGCCAAGCTGGCTCTTGGCCAGACATTAATAAGATTATGCTTGCAACGATGATAGGGCAAATTATTATTATACAAAACATTAAGATATAAATTTTAATAACTTTGGTGTTTGTTATACAGACGTCACATTCGCACACTATTGAGAACATTTTGCGGAACTTTCAGTCATACAAGTTTCCTTACGATGTTTTCCTTTACCGAAGCAAGAGGTTAATTATTTTTTAATAACTAAAATAATGCGTGCAGGAATCGAACAGGGTCGCCTATTCGGAAGTCAAACGCTCAAAGCACTTGACTGTCACTACTTAATATTGCAAGTACCGAGTGCTGTACTAGAGTTACATAATGTGGAAACCATTCTCGATCGTATAACCTGATACATCTGAAAACAGTCCTGGAGTTAAGCACATCTACGGAAATGTCGGTAACCCATATTTATGCAATCGTTAAACCGATCGTTTTTAAGTTACCAGTAACCAGTCGTTACAGTGGTTCCATATAGGAACCGCGCATAAGAGATATTGAGAGAGATATTATTACAAGATATTATATAACATCTTAGAATGAATTCGACGTATTCCTACAACATATTTCTTGTATCCGAATTTGAACGTTCGTTCATGTAGCCATTCTGACAATCGAATAGCTCAGCAGTCGAATAATAAACCACTTCAATTTATTCAATTGCGAATTATGCCTATAGAACACTAACTATAGCTATAATTTAAAATTACGGTGCATATTTATTCACCTTAGTTGTAAGGCACGATAAATCATGGTACGAATGAATCATTCGATAATAAATAATATTATAATTTTGCATGATACTAAGTTTGTGGTATTATAGGCATTATATTAAACAGGAAACATGATCTCTGTAACAAAATCTCAAGTCTGTGGATGTGTTGATAAATTATTTTATGAAATAGTTGACGTAAGATTCGAGGAACAGCATAAAAACGCGAACGCACAATGTGAAATAATAACACATCGGTGTGCTTATTTCATTACGTGCTCAAGTTACTGGCGATGCAAGGAGTTTCGATGGTAACGGCAAAAAGTAGGCGGAGCACATGGTGTGAGTGGTCAGCTCACCATTGCCAAGCTGTAAACACCAGTGACGTAAATGGTTCTTTGACAGCCAAGCAGTAATACTTCCTAATTAGTTTTCGAGAATAACAAGATAAACATAATATTGAGTAATGCCACTTCAATTCTTAAGATGCGTTATGTAAGTCATGAAAAGAAGAGGTAGTTTTTTTCTGAAAGATAGAAGAATCTCCTACATTAAATGCAGGTGCATTTGGTTATAACATACATAACGAATATTATTAACTTTTATTTCACTTTCATTATAATGTAAGATAATTTTTAACTTACCTTATCATAATTATGTTTATAAGATTACTTCGCTCACATTATAGTAATTATTTTATTATTTTCAGAAATTCACTTCCAAATTAATTAATATTAAACACACGACACTCCCAGTACTATTAAAAGTACTTTTCATATTGCAAGATCATAATAACCAGTACATAATCAAACATGCTCTGTTCGACATACAAGTACCTACCTAGGTAACGAAAACCAATTTTAGTATAATGTCATTTGTAACGTACCTAATTTGGAAAATTAGTGACGTTGTTGTTTACCTACCTAGTCACTCTGGTATATCCCCTATTACGTTTCTAGTGATCAATATACGTAATCTGCGCGTTATCGTCATCCAATTACGATTTCGAGAAATTACTAGTATTAATAACTTTGAATAGGTACTATAGGAAAATACGTACGAGTACGTAAATATCTTCTTCTTTATTATTGTATTGAGAAATCATAATTTAATAATGTACGAGTTACTTTGAGAATTAAAGTTGTGTTGATTTCAACTTTTAAAATTATTTATTTTGGAAAGCATTTGACATTTAAATGAATATAAGGTTGGAATATTAATTTTTTTTTAATATTCCGGTCCCTTTTTTCCACTTCATTTTTAATATTTGTCTACTTTGACTTCATCTTTCAACAGTAATAGATACTTACTTCAGATTATAAGTACAGCCTTGATGAGGCTTGTTTGAACTATACCAAGTAATCAGACATTACTTAGGCAATAGCCCCAGAAATTAACACCGTACACAACTAGAACTTAACGATGTGTGTTAATGAAAGATTTAGAATATGTACGAGAGCGAGTAAGTATACGTCATTAACACGTAAGGAGAATCGATTTCGAGACCTGAATACGTATTATCTACAGACATGCCTAATCTACGATTTCCGATACGTAGCTCTCGGGGTGATTGACACAATTTTAACGTAATTGTTTTTGTCACCCGTGAACTATGTATGTATTACACCGTGTTTAGTGTGTAATCGATTAGGTATAGTTAGAGCTCAGAAATGTCAAACTTGAATGACATAGGTACAGTCACGAGCAATAATATGTATACATTGTCACGTTTACTAAAATATCTTAACTTGTACCAATCTAGAAAGCACTGAACAACAATTTGTTCTAAATTAACTAACCATTAAACGATATCAAAATAAGGTATAATATACAATTTAGAACGAATTGTTGTTGTTGTTGTTCAAGTTAAGATATTTTAGAAAACGTGACAATGTATACATAATTACATATTATTGCTCGTGACTGTACGTACGATAACGCTTAACACCCATTGCCTCAATTTCTCACAGAAGTAACTTTAAGAAGGTCAATGTGTTTGTTTCGAGAAATATTGATTCATAAATGTACTTAGGTCGTAATAAAGGTAGATGTACCTACATATTATCTTTGATTTGTAATAATCTTTATTTGATCTCTTTTGATTTACTGCCATAATATTCTAATATTCTAATATGTCAGTATATCAAAGATAAAATATCTAAATTAGATATCTAATTAGAGATGTGCCAGCATCAAACTATCATTGACTTATTAGTAATAATAAGTCAATGCAAACTATTGATAATGTTGCAGTTTTAACTAGAAGTTAATACAATACCTAACAGTCAGATAGGTATATTGAAATGCACTTAATATAAATTTTCAACAGCAATTAACCGTGCTCTGCATAAACAAGCCGTGGGCGGATTGGTACTTGGCGAAGTATTTGTCGCTAATAGGTACCTACCGATACTTTGTAGTGTTTACAATCATTCTGCTCTATCTGCAATGTCGACGTCAGCTCACCAAAGCGTGCCCAATCGCTCTCAGTTGCGCGCAGGACCTGAATTTGTGCCCTTGTTGCCAGCAGCTGGCAATGCCTACCTTATCACTAGGCTTTACATTGCCTTGCATAACACGATTGATAGACTCAACAACTTAGTAACAGTCAGCGTTACCTAAACATTTTACAAATGATCGTGTTACAATCGTTTCGTAGTTACGTTTATCGAATTGAGTACATAGCGGCATTTCAAAATGTCAATTTCCAAACTGGATACTTGACAACCCGAAATATGATATTTTATTTTCGTCGTTTTTTAGAAGTAAATTGGAATTCATTCATGATTTTTTATTATAATAACTAAAGGAGTTTTCCAATAACCATTTTTATGATATACGTACACCAGACCGACCTACCGCAAATAAAATCCAATAAATAACATTGTTATGTTGATACAAACTTCAAGGCACGTCCTTCCCCACTATGTCAACGATGAACGTACATGACACGATAATTCGTAAGGCGTTGGGACGTGTCTTATACAGAATAACATCGTTCAGGTCATGTGACACCTGTAATGAGGACTAAGTCAAGGTACATTCCACTTTATTTTAGAAGTTCTCCACAAACGGAAATAATTGTGTATTAATATATGCACGTGACAAGCTGACAGATATACGGGGATACGATTTAAATGTAATAATTTAATATATTTTTTTTACTCACAAAGACACATACATGTACATTCATTAATATCAAGAACAAGAATTTAAACTCATCAATCTAATCTTCGCCTCACTGGAAATCGAACCCAGGAATCCCGGGATCCTTCGAACGGCGATCCCGCATGATAACCATTGCGCCATAGTTACGTGACGTGATTGCCTATCACGTCACATGCCTAATAATGGTTTAAACTAAAGAAACTCCTGTAGTAGGCATACCGGACGCGGCGTCCATGGGTGATATATCATACATAGTAATAATATGATATACATATATATCAACTACTAATACTAGTGCGGAAATAAAGAAATCAATTACTAAAAGAACAACTTCAAAAATAAAGCTAATTTATTTAGTAACTCAATGGCTTCAACCCATTGATGGCCCACTGAGCACAGGTCTCTCCTCATACCTGAGGACGCCTAGAGCATACTCCACCACGCTGCTCCAGCGCGGATTGGTGGAGGGTTTAGTGGCCAACACAAGTGTCGGAAAATTTTAAGGCGCCCGAAGGCATCCGAAATGGCTTAACGACTGCTACCAAATGGTAATAACCGGGACCGATGGCTTTACGTACCCTCCGAAGCACGAAAGCGCCCAAGAAATTTGTCACTAACCTGCTGTTTTTAGTCGATCACAGCAAGCCCCGGTCTATGAGCGCTTCAATAACTCAATACTATGAGATACATAAATACAATCCTACTTGTAGTGGAATGCTGAGGTCTTATTTTAAACTCAACCGCTGTAAAAACGCAAGGTTGATTGAAGCTACTACCTTCTCGGCAATTAGTGTCATCATAAAGCATCGAGCATGACACATCGAAAGTTATGCAAGAGGAGAATGGGAACGTGTGCAGTCAATCACTAGACTACGGCCAGTAACGACGCTCGAACCAGGTAATAAACACATCCTACCGTCCCCTAAATCAACATGGAACGAATAAGCAGATAACAATAGACAATACATGAACGTGCAGTGACGTGTAAAGTTGTGCAGAGCTTATTAAAAAAGTGGGGGTACTGAATTGCATGCATGATGTGCGGATGAAAGCTTCATTTCTCTACATAGTACATAAAATATATCGTCTGCGACGTTTCCGTAAAACTTTATTACTTTTATAAATTTTGGTTACCTTACATACCTATTTTCTTTACACTTTATAAACTACATAATTTAATTTGAATGATGAATTTAAATTTCCGTTCTTGGACTGGGTGTGTGTGTTCTTGTCTTGTGTGTTGTCCATGGCATCCACGACACAGGGAATCCTAGTGTGGGGCTATGAGTGTGTAGCATTATTATTGTAATTTAATTTGTAGACTTTGATTTTTTGTTATGGACTGCCGCCCATGAAAACTGTTATTGACAGAACGAGACTTAAATCGGGATCAGTTCCAATTTGGGACCAGAATGGTTAGTCCAGTTAGCAGAGGGGTTATTAGTATGTTATAGAGAATTAGTTGGTGTATAAATTTAGGGGTATGTTGATATTCTTATAAATCTCAAGCTTGAATATAAAGCCCGAGGGAAATTTTGGAGAATAAAGAATAATAAAGGATAGGCATGATTTTGTACCTACCTACATATTATACTTAGTACAATCTGCAATGACACTCTGTCTCTGGGGAACACTAAAAGGCGTGCCGTAGTGTCTAAACCGGTTTACGAACCGATGCCGATGGGTGGAGGATGGATGTTTTATTTAGCGCGAGAATCGACGTTATTTAAACGTATCAGCAATCTATATTAATTATAACAACGTGTTCACTACCAGCTTATATACAAGATCCCTATAACTAAGCGTAAATATTTGATCCCCATTAATATTGCGGAATTCGGAATGCGCGCTTGGAAAATTGTTTTGAAGACTTACGATTCCGGTCAGGCAAGCTTTGCATGACAATATAGCGTCATCGGCATCTGAACGCGTTTAATATACATCACGAGTCTTGACAGTGTAGGTACAATGATGAATCTTAAGTAATTACAATATATGTATTTATTTATTTAAGCTTTATTTCCCACAAATATTGTGGCACAAATGGCGAGCTTAATGCTAATTGCATTCTCTACTAGCTAACCATTGGGCCAAACAGAAATACACGATAAGAGGTATTAGATGAAAATACATAAATATAACATATTTAACAACATAATACATGCCACAAACATACTAAGTTTACACAGATATGTACATATTGATAGGTAGAAGAGTAGAGCCTAGAGTTCGCCCGGGGTAGTACTACCGCCCGCCACGGTACTTGGTACCATTTCTACCGTGTTATAATGCCCAGTCCATTAGCGTGCCCAGCAATGGGACAGATAAGGGTAATAATAATGATAATGATGAATGTGTAGTAATTTTAAGTAACTTTCATACATTAAAAGCGGGAGATCGTGTCCATTTTGGCATACGTGGTGCTGTTGTTGTTCGTGTGTAACGTCTGTCTGTTAATAATATATACATATTTTGTACCACAGGTCTTCTTCATCTTCATAACTCAAAATAATTAAAGCGTAATTACCACGTAGGTTTATTGCAGATTGGTAGAAAAGAGACGCCATGAAATTTAGCTTCAGTTAAACGTACTTATACCTATACCTGTGAATAAGGTTTACACATCTTTTCGGTAGAATTTCCCGACATATCGACAAACCTGTAACAAATCCTTTTAGTAATATAAAATATGTTTGTTAACAAATTAGATTCGTAGTGCATATTAACCCACTTAATTACTATTCGCCGAGTGCTATACAGAATCAATGCCGTTTAAAAATTACGTACAATTGTTACCTAAATTGCAGTCAGCATTATCTTGAGCACGAAACCACTCACTACATCTAGCGTAACATTACCCTACGTACACCGCCTCATAAGATAACATCGCGAACACGTAATGCGTAATGTACCTACTGGCAATGAAGAAGACGGTAGGTAGGTACAGGAACTTACTACTATTTATAACATTTTCGCCCTTACTTACAAAACGTTAAAGTCTCTTATTGTAAAACAGTACATAGGCTTAGACCAACCTGACCGTAACGCTGTGATTGCCCATACATGGGTGAATTTTAACGTGTAACAGTGATAGGTGACATGCATACACACATACCTGACTATAATGGATTATACAGGAATAATGAAGATGATGTCGACGAACTTAGAGAAAGACTAAAAGGTGAAGAATTTAGTGATAAAAGTACACTATGCAATCATAATAATGAAGGAAGAATAATGTCGCGGAGATTCATCTGTCAAATTTCGACGCGTATGTCAGAGCCGTCATAACTCTGTAGATAATGTGCGGGCAGGATGGAAGAAATTTAAAATACAGAATTACTAGATTGCTCTCGATGAAACTAGAAATTTAAATAAATGTTTAAATTTGGAATGTTGATGTTAGAAATATGTGGCAATAAAAAAGTTTTATAGTAAAAAGTCTAAAAGGTTGTTAAGTTCATTAATTGCAATGAAGATTGTCAAGATCATAATCATTGACGAGCCATCATACTAGGTACAATACCTGATTTGTCCAAGCCTGGCAGCCAATAATAATATAATCGTTTTTTACTCTACACGTGTAGATACCTACCTGCATCTACGCAACGTGGCATCATACTCTCATAGAGTCGTAGAGTCACAGAGTTGTAGAGTCTCATAGAGTGCCGTACAGTAGTTACAATAGTACTTACCATCAGGTGGGTATGCAAGCATTAACTTATTTAATATATAAATAAATAGAGAGACCCTAGACTGAAATTACATTGTTGACGAAGTCGCTAGCAAAACCTACCATTAATATCATGAACGTGTGTGACTTCGACAGGCTTCACAAGTCACAATCTGTATTTGACATACTAGTCGCGAAGATCTCATTTATTATCATTTTCTTAAGTACAATCATTAATGATTCAGTACTTTTTATTTCGATGTGGAGTTTACTTTTTGTGCGATAATTCTGGGCGAGGCAGACTTGCGGGCGATACGGACGGAAAACCAGTTTCATGAACAACAAGGATCGGTCCTATAGTCTGCGAGAGTATGACGACTAATAACATAGTTGTTTTAATATTATAAAGGTTATATGTAATTTCAGCAAAACGATTATGATGATGATTTGGATGGTGAGGCTACTATAATAAAATAGGAAAGTAGGCATTTTCATAACACTGTGGTAATATATTATAGTAGGTACCTAATTATTTAATTTTATTTACCTAGTGCAAGTTATGGCCATCTCATAAATCAGTATTTCATGAAAATGTGACAATGTTAACAAAATTGTTAATTTCATCGAACCATATTCTTTATCCATATTCTTATAGATTTTTCCGCACAATTGTGATGTAAATCGTTCGTGATAGGCTGCCTGACATTAAATCCGTTTACTAAAAATACGTATTAAAGCGGGCTATTACAAAAAAATGAAGTTTAAAGTGTATGTATGCTACTCTTCTTGCATAAACTGAAATTGATTGGTACAATATATTTTCAAATTACATAATTATCCTTTATGCTCTCTCGTTCATGAGCTCGTATTAAGGCCAGTGCTTTATAAAGAGTCGAGCCGTTTTGCCGCCTTAGGCGCACATACGAACCTCGGTGGTTATCTAAATTTATTTTCTACGTCTTGCAACACTTTAAAATACGCAATAAGAAAAAATATCATAACCACAGTTATTAACTTTGCCCTTTGCAACACTGTGGGTATGTTAGATTTTCAATAAAATACAAATCAGATTGTACAAATAAGATAAATATATAGGCACCACTATGTGTACTATGCTGACGTTAAGTATTTCATTATAGTAACGTAATATACATGAAATTAATGTAGAACAATGTTGGCCAACCAAGACGTTGTTGCTCTTTAATCATTATTTAATTTGAAATTACAATTGCAACAATTTAATTAACCGCTCGTTAAATGCAGCAGACGAGTTAAAATAAACAACTTCAAGTTAACCTTGTATAACCTTGTAACAAGCAATTCCAACATGGGTATATAAGTATTTCATTAACATAACGTCAGCTGGGAAATACCGCTTTTCCCTACAATATATACCTACTGTTCAATACATCAGTGAAAATCGCATCCAAATCGGTTAAATCATTTCTGGGATTTGTGGGTGTAAACCCGCACATAAGCCTGCGAACCAGCATTCTAAACATCATTGCTATAATACTCCCCAATAATAGGGTTACTCAAAAATCTTCCGTGTACGGAATGATCCCTTGCAGTTTTATTATATCGACGCAAAAAAGCGGAAACGCTGGAACCCACGAAATAGAAAATGTTCACCGGAGGCGATAAACTTTTTAGATTTACAGAAGATAATGTATAAAAATAGGCTTAATTTCAACGCTGGCTGTACAAAATTTTCCATTGGTCGCAGAGACACGAGAATTGGATCATTCGACGCAGAATAATTTCCTGATTTCCTTTTTTTGCGTCGATATGTATAAATCCGGTAAAAGACGGAAGACGCTGAAGAAGATAGAGGTCCTATACTGAATATATCTTGCATTGCTTGTATGTATGTAACATACAATATTCAAATGGGAAAGATCCGTGACTCGTGCCAAGCATTACCTAACGTTAGCATTTTTTTGCATGCAATATATTACACGAAGGGCATTAGCTATGCACGTTGCGAGCTGTGATTATATTGCATGACCGATTTATAGCGCGGTTCATAGGTGATTGATCCGCCACATGGTAGATACCTTTACCCACTTACGTGGCCCGACAGCATTTATAGTGCGAACTTGATACATAAGGAAATATGTCCTTTTATGTGCTCGCTCCATAGAATTCTAATAAATATATTACGGCTGTATTACGTCCGCACGCGGTTGTGCGTGGGTATACTCTTGCGCACAGTCGCAACAATGCAATGACACGGCTATACGTACTGAACGTGGGCGTGTTGCTTTGTCTTTTGTTAAGTTATTGACACATAGCGAATTGAAAACGTTAACGAAGACATCCGGAAGTCTACACGGATACTTGAGGTGTCTAACCTAGGAATAGGTAGTACCTACAATCAAGCAATTCAATTCAAGCTAAGGTCCCTTCTTGTATCCTCCGAACAACAACAAAACACACAACACGCTGGAGAGCTTGCACTTTATTTCTTCTTTTTTCTTTCTTGGCCGGTAATGCTTTAGGTGTTACGGACGTCCGTGGACGACAGTGACCACTTTACTACGTTAAAAGAACACGTATTAATTTTAAAATACATATTACAGTAAATAAAACGCAAAATAGAGTTACTTGTATTAAAAGCACTGAAACACTAATTTGTTTAAAATTATTTGCATACTGTCGTCGGTCGCTGGAATGCCTGTGTATCCGACTGAGCCCGCACCGAACTAGGGATGGACAAATCAGATAGCGAATAAAATATAAACGGGACTATAAGTAAAAACATGCCAAAGTAAAGTAGTGAGAATAATGAAGTTCTTATAAGTAAGGTTTATCAATAGTAATTTAAAAAATATAATACATATTTTTCTGTATTCAAAATCGAATATTTAGCGTTAATTTAATAGCAAAATAATATAAGATTTATACATAAAAATGTGTAATTTGCTAAAAGAACTTATTTGATTTTAAATATTTACCTACATTTATATGCGTTGGGTATTTTCTGATTCAGATATCCAATTATTTCGGTGACGGATACACGCTACATACATCCCTAGCCCGCATGCACACATGCCGCATTAGAGGGCACTTAGAAACTAGCATAATGATAAACAAC
The DNA here is from genome assembly GCA_905404295.2 of Ochlodes sylvanus. Classification (NCBI taxonomy): domain Eukaryota; kingdom Metazoa; phylum Arthropoda; class Insecta; order Lepidoptera; family Hesperiidae; genus Ochlodes; species Ochlodes sylvanus. The sequence continues at coordinate 6,370,371 of FR990138.1, forward strand.
ACAAACAAATACATAATTCTAACGTGTTACTATTGTTGCAATATGTTATTGTCTAAATGTTTCAACAATACCTATACAACTTATGTGAGTACTAACTATTTGGAAATGAATAAATCAAGTCCCGATGCCGAGCTACTCGTATGATTTCCTGACTTGCGAAACAATGTGGAACTGAATGTATCAATACGTCCCCTAGGAACATTAATAGAATAAAAAAACTTTTTGTTACTCTATTTAAATCTACTTTAGGAATGACCGATCATAGAAAACCATCAAAAATTATTTTTAAAATATAAATACGTTATTGCACATTACCTATCCCTACAATAAAATCTACTATAAATCTAATACAGAAACTACATTTTAAATCTCATTCCTAAAATCCGCTTTGGAACGGCACAAACTGTTTTTTATTATTTTTCCTTATTAAGGACGCAAATTGCTACTTTTTCTTACTTCATTTCTCTCCAGTATGCTTTCTCACTGCTCTTAGGTGAGTGGCAGACAATGCTTTTAGCATTAAGTGTCGCCGCGTCCATTTACACAATTAATGAGAATTAATTTAAGTGATTATAATGAATAAAACAAATGCATCAAACTTTTGACTAATTGTTTTTCTTTATCAAGTGCTTGAGACTCGAGCCGTAAATATCACGAAATTTCTGCAAAGACTATGCAAGTAAAATAACAGGAAAATGTAAAATAGCAGCAATGACAATAAAATTCTGCACTTTTATAATGAATTCGACGGTAACCAGTATTTATAGGAGTAAACTTTTCCTTGCATTACTGGTAATGTGACCCGGACGTTCGGCGTCAGTACATAAATTATTATTTCATTATTATTATGGAAAAGTTTAATGCGAGCACTATATTCGAGTGACATTTACAGTAATATGCAGAATTTTTTGGTTGGACTTTTTAATAACGGTGTTAATAAAAGTGGATAAGGGCATTTATCCTAGAGACCCTACATGTCCCTCCACCAATCCGCACTGGAGCAGCGTGGTAGAGTATGCTCTAGGTATCCTCAAGTACGAGGAGAGACCCGTTCTCAGTAGTGAACCATTAATGGGTTTAAGGCATACTTTTTCTTTCTTTTCTTTTTTATCCTGGCGACAATGCATCAAAGTATCAATGACTTTTGATTAGGTACTGATGTCCTAACTGTGACAGTGAACGCTTACCAACATCGATCGCGTGGCTCGTCTGCCTTATTATCCATAGATACTTTTCTTTACAACGCGTCTTGTCCTAAAAGTATGTATAAGTTACAATGATCATTATACATCAAGATGATAAAATTTCCAATTACTATTCACGTATAAAAAAACAAATTAAGTAAATGACTTAAAAATAAACTAGAAACCATAAAATGCTTTACGCCACAACAGCCCAAGCAGTAATTAGCTATAAAGGTTAATAAACTTGATTTTGAGAACTCGTTAGGGATAATTTGGTATTGAATTCGTTTTTATCAGCCGTGACCCGGACGTTCTTATATTTACTAACATACTCTACATGTTGCCTACGATCATTAAGAATATGCAAAAAATAAGGAAGCGATCAATTGGCAAATATCGCAGCGTTTCGGTTCAAGGACTTGCTCATTGGATATAAGTTAATCAGCTTTTCGCTTCCCCGATATACGACGACATAATAGGTATTATGATATGATATTAATAGAATTTAAGTGTTTGCTAAATCGTTATTTAAATTAATTAAAAGTTATGGAGAACTCTCAGGTGTGCACATTTCCTCGTTTCGTCGTCGCTGTTTAACATTATTAAAATATTAACGCTATCAAATTACCGAAAGAATTTCGTTTTTGTAACTAAATAAGTTTATGACAATATTAAAAACATGTGCAGCGCGAGAATAGATTTGAAGCTATTATCATATTTAGATCTATCAAGTGTGTCTCAGCGTGTGGTACGTATTCTATAAGCGGTCATATCTACCCGTTTAAAATTATCCTTGCAAATGACACGCCAAAACGTGGCCAATTTACGTTTTAAATATTTTTTAAATACTTAATATTTTTTACAATATATTGAATTACATCGATGATGATAAAAAGGAATAGCTAAGTGATTTGAATGTTATTTTCTCACACGGTAGTAACGATTTGGATTGAATTTTGAAGATATTATTCAATATTGTAAATATAATACAATTCGCACGTTGTCACTGGCCGTCTTTATCAAAAAGTCCGCGAAGAGCTAGTTATTATAGCGGACTAAGAACATAAAAGTCAAATAAAACTTGATTGATAATAAAACATCCCATCATATAAAAATCCCAGAGTCTTATCAAGTTCACAGAAAATATTAAGAATGACTATAGGTGCGGCACAAAAGGAAGGCCCCGATGAAGTTTATCTGACGTCTGTCCGATCATCAAGTTTCGTATAAATTATTACATAAATTTGAAGGCGCAAATTGCTGTTCTTCATGGTCTATAGTGATGTGCAAAAAGTCATAAAATTTATCGAATGTATAACTTTAAGACCCAAAGTTAATTAATTACATGGATATTGAAACAATATATATATTTAAATATTATGGACTAATGCGGGACCATATAAACAAAGTATATGGTACCGCGAACAAATTCCTTCACGTTTTAACTAACAAAATACAGTGCCACCTTTAATAAAGTAAGTAAGTCAATTACATAAATGAATATACTATAAATCATCTCAACCCAACAAGGCCCACTACTGAACTCAAAGCCGAGGAGACCTTAAATATAAGGTGATTCGTAAGACTCTTGTGATATTAATAGGGGGTACTCAGTATTCGATTCTCATTCCAAAATAGGTAATTAAAAAGGGTGCTTAAAATTTTTATTCCAAAAATGTATCGATGCGACTCGCACTTGACCATATTTTTTCGATACTAAATTAACATTTTTCACGTCACTATTTTAATGTGTCAAAGGGGCCTTAATTTTTTGCCGTTACTATAGTAACCGTGAGTCATGCTTCATGCAATTTCAAATGGAATTTATAAGAAACAATTGCACTACATGACGCGGGTCGCGTATCTACTAACGAGTAAAACTCAAAGTCAACGTCTTTTAACTGTTTTCCTATACCTACACAATAATGAATTAATTTAAAAAACTATGTACTTTAAATATTTGTTGCAAAATTGGATCTAAACATACATACAAACAAACAATGCTAGTTACGGATTGTATTCAGTATTTGTAGGTATGTAGTTTGTATTGTAGAGGCGAAAGATTACTTGTATTCAGACTTGGATAATTCGTGGGATAGTATTTAGGACTGAATAAGTGTTATGATGAAGTTGAGGAAACAGTTGGTTACACACAAATCATAAACCGCCAGACGATTCGTCTACTACTCTCTTCTGCCATTCCCTAGTTACCCAGCAATGTATCTGTGATGCTTAATCGTCGCCCATAGACATGAGTAGACAAAGTAGGCCATGCGTGCGGCCAGGAGTGAAAGAAATTACCGACTCAAGTTTTTGTCTCAAGTTTGGCGGCTGATTCAAGCAAGAGAGTGGTAGGTAGCCAGCAAGGCAGAAAGCCTCACCTACAACCAAAAAGATTCTAACAGATTTCTATAAATTGTTCATTACTAATTGTATTCAGCTTGAAGTTACCGATTAATGTTTTTTTAATTATAATAATTACCGGTAAGAGATATTTGTTATCTAATAAGCAGTAAAATTATATAAGATTTGAATCAACAAATGACTATTATTCCGTTTTGCTTCTTGAGTATTTGAATTATGCATATTTCAATTATCATCTTAATTTAATAAAATAAATTATGAATTCCAAAACCTACCTACACGTTTAAATATCTGAGCTTATCGGTGCCTTCTTAAATAAAAAAAATCAAAATGTGTACAATTCACACGTCCTAGAAGAGAAATCTTCAAAAAATTGTTTGGTTACATGTCATAACTATTGTTAAAGCGCTGCAGCGAACTTTAGTCTTTCTTATTCATGCTAATGTTCCTGTCTCATTTTCTTCCACGTTAAAATGTGTATGTGTCTTTTTCGTTTCCGTTTCATTTCATTTGCGCGTCATTTCCGTTACGTCGACTTCCAAATAACAACGATACTATAGAAGCTTTCACTTCAAAAGTAACGCATGCTAGGTAATTTCAATGCTAATATATTTAACATAAGGATAATAAAATATACTATAAAAATAAAATATTAAAATATAGTATTTTAATTGTGCAATATAAGTACATATAATTGTATAAAATATTGAAATCTACTAAAATGAATGGAGAGAACTAAATACTGTTAATAAAAATTCCATTGCCCATAATTTACAACAAGTATTAATTAAGCCTCGTTTTATTCTCTTACGTACACTTTGTTTACCAACACACGCTAAATGCGAATAGCTTTTTGCGACATTTCAATCATTCGCCTTTTGAGGTATAAACTGCTTTACCGGTTGCGTGACACCTGTCTCGACCTATTACCGATAACAAAAAACTTCCAAGCAGCGTTCGAGAGTTCTTCATCCGCAGATCTTCATATTTTGGTCGTTCACAAAGGGCAGTAGTTTAATAACAATTCGCATTTTATACTTCCTGTTTGTTATACCAGACACAAGTGACGTCAGCGGCTGAATTATCACTCGAGAAATGAGTTCAGACAAACGACATTAACACTAACAGTTACAGTAGCTGTACACATGAATCAGCGGGGCGCTTATTAAAATTCATTTAAAAATTTACGCGTCGCTCTGAATTTGAAACAAAGACCGCAAATTGGGACTACTCGTACATTCGGTGATATTTTCGTTTCAGTAAATAAACGATTTTCTGCACCTCGTTTCGTTCGAGTACAATGTGTCGAATTTAGAATATTTGCTTTTTATCCTGTAACTGCCGTTGTTAATATTCTATCTAGCCATTATCCTTACCTCATGTCAGATGCTAGCAACTCTCACAAGATGACAACATTCGTTAGGTTACACTACTGATTTTATTTAGAATTTATCCAGAAATTACGGATACGTAAATCATTAAAATGGTCGTAAATCAAGCTAAGGGTAACGCTTGGAGTTTTTTCCTTACATTGGTACTCGTACTTGTTAGTAGATACGTGCAGTATGGATTTAGAGCTTAATTGGCGCACCGGGCCCGTTGTTAGCTTGTTTACTGTGTATTCCCCTCGATAGTTATCTTGGCCTTGAAAGTTGAATTGCAATGCGGCACTGATAAACTCGACGAGTTGTGTTTCTGTGTTTATGTTAATTTATTTTATTACAGCATTACCATATTGAATACGAACTGTAAAACAAATAAATAAATAAATAACGCTACACACTCATAGCCCCACACTAGGATTCCCTGTGTCGTGGGTGCCATGGACAACACACAAGACAAGAATATACACACCCAGACCGAGAACGGAAATTTAAATTCATCATTCAAATTTCCGCCTCGCTGGGAATCGAACCCAGGACCCTCGGAACGGCGATCCGGCGTGTTAACCATTGCGCCATCCGGGTCGCCAAACAACTGTAAAACAGGAACTTCGTTACGTTATTATTTCGATATACCCTCCAGACCAACGTGTGTTTACTAGACGTTAAACGCTGACGCGAGAAACTTGTCTCGTCATTTAATTTCAAGACGCTATTAATACAATAAGGAAATCATGGTATTGTGCGTTTTAAAAGGCGCGCAGTATTGATTGGGTGTTATTATTTCCTATGTAGGTATACTTATAGATTTAAGCTCATTCATTTTATGCGACGAATTAAATGAACCTGTCTGTATAATAAATTGACGACACTTCATCTTTGTTCACGGACAGCAAAAGTTATTTTGCGAGTCAAAAAATAAGAAAGAAAGAAGAAAAAACGTGCTAGCTCACATTTCCGAAAACGGAACACGTCGAGTCATTTGGTGGTTGCCTCTAGAAACAGAATGGTAAAAGAACCATGGAATGTCAGTGAATTCTTGCTTGAAGAAGAAGAAAGCGAAGATTTAGAAATCTGAGATCCTAATTAGTTCCTGGGTAAAGGATAGGAAATGAATAAGGCCGGTTTCAATAGATGGTGCTTTTATTCACACCACAGGGAAACACTCGCGACACTGTAACTGCGACACGACACTGATCACTTCACTTCACTTTGACTTTCTCTTCTTTATTTCTTCTTCTTTCTTCTCCTTCTGGATTCACTTCCGAAGCTCAACTTCCTTTTTATGTCTCGTTTCGTCAAGAACAATCTAGAAATTCTATTTTTAAATTTCTTTTATTTTCTCAAAGAGCTGACGCCTCTGACATTCGCGTCGAAATTTGTTACCATGATGTATGACCAAAATCGTTCAGAAGTTACGATAATATTAACAAACGAACCAATAAATAACATAAAACAAAGAAACAAGAATAAAAATATTGTTGATTATGTAACCAATAATGTCCGGAATGAATTAATGATTAAATTTAAATGGTTTTTGAGGTTAACTCATTAATTTTCAACGAACGTTCTTATGTCATGTACAGCAAGGTGTTCATTCAGAAGCAGAGTTAGTCAACTCGGGTTGCCACTTGATGTGTGTGACGTGTTGCAATCGGGAGCCTAATTCTGGTGAGAGGCGGTTGCTTAAGCCCGCTTCGTCGGTTGCCAACAAGGAAGTGATGGTGCGTGGGGCAATTGACCTTGACGTCTTGCTTGCATACCAAATATCGTCAGTAGCGCTGGCGAGCTTGGTGATGTTGCCCGTTCTGCCACCTTGCTGCTGAAAATATCTTAAAGATCATTTAGCTCTGTAGCTAAATTCGTATTTTGACTGCTTTATCAGTAATCTTAAAGTAGGTAGTAGTATTGCTTCTGGTTTGTTGTGCTGAAGAGGATTTTATTTTTTACATTTACAACTATGACAAATTAGTTATCACTTGTTTGAAATCACCAGAAAACCTAAGAGTTCTCCATAATACTTTATCACACCTTGCGTTAACACACTTTGCTGCATTACTTAAAAGTGGTAATGGTAATAATGACGGTCCAAGTTTGAAGGGTTTATATAGTAAACACCGATAGTTAAAACGCTACAAAAAGTATTTTCTTTATATTGAATAAGTTAATGCTTGACTACATGGGAATGTAGTCAGGTGGGAACCTGATGGTAAGTGGCGATGAAGTCCAAGGTGTTGAACGCACCAACTTATAAAAGCCTAAATATTATACTTCGTATATTTACTATACAAATGTAACTAACAGGATTAACTTAGCATCGTATAAAAAAACTACATGTACCTATCCCCACATAGCCACATACCACAAATGGATGACTCGTTCATATTAAATATTTTTGCAAAACCCTCATTACTATGAAATTAATGTAACACGGCCGTTACTAATTTAAAATTTAGAACAGAGATTCTATTGCGTCGTCTTTTCAACCGTCATTTGTAAACATCAGCGTTGGTTTTCAAATTAAGTGAAATCGGATTTACGAATCGATTTTCACACTTTTCATGCTGGTAGATATCTCATTCTATAAATTTGAGGTTTATTACATCCAATTTTGGTACATAAAAGAATGACAGGCTTGAAATACAGATAAAATATGTAAATTAAACGGCTTTTTGTGTTCTCCTTAGTTATCTATTACCAATATAAAAAGAGTTTCTCTGTAATTACAAATTTAATTAAAGTTATGTCAATGGAACGATAGTTTACTTTTTACATCAGGTACAGTTACTTAACCAACTGCGATAAGGTTGTCAGTCTATCATTATTATTATTGTTCAATTAAGCTGCATGTTCAAAACCACAGAATTGTTCTTTACATTGTCACGTATGTCAGTTATGACCACTTAACTGGACTTCATCGTAACTTAACCCCGGGTCTAGGTCTAGTGGCCACTTACTACCCGCATACAAATGATGCTAAACAGACAAAATTCCAAAAAGTAACCAATGTACATATTTGGACTCATTACAGTTTTATTATTAGTGTAGGATACACGAGATATATAATATATTATGTAGTAATAAAAACATGTTGCAAGCCGATATTCGACATTCGTATCGGCACGTTATCACAGTCAAGGATATGTAAAAGACCACACTATTTACTTACTGAATTGATAAAGATGCGGGCGCTGGTAATCGATATTCCTGACAGATATCTTCGTTCGTATTCCGTGAATATACCTACTTTAATATGCATATCTATATGATACGTTGTTTGTAACCCGCCATTGCTTTGCATCGACCATTATCGTTCGTTTTTATAAATATCGATTTATAAATTAATCGTAATTTAATAGGTGGTAGAGACCCATAGAGTTCGCCTGAGTAGTATCTCCGCCTGCCACGGTACCTAGTAGCATTTCTATCTTGTAATTGTTTTAACAGCAATAGTGTTCCGTTTATAAGGTGTGGATTATAAGATGTGGTGTGGTGGTGTGTCACTCTTTTTAAAAATAACCACTTAGTTCAAAGGTAGCAACACATCTGTGACTGAATTTGAACGAGACTTTTACTAACAATTACTAACTCGACTATTAATAACAATCGTGCCAGCAACGAAGCATAGTTACTCGTTTTTGTATGGTGCTAAATTGTCACTCTATTATAATATGTTCTTTTAAAAAAAGGTTTCAAAGCTAAATTAATATTTATATATATTTATATACTTCAAAGCTAAATTAATATATATATATATATATTTAGTTTTATTTAAATCTCTGTTTTTAATTTTTCTGATAATCAGTAGGTATATAAAATTTATAACTTTTATCCACTAACTAAATTATCACCTTTCTCACTAACTTAAATAAAAGGTAGGTGTAAACGTCTTGCTACTTTTACGTATGGTATTGCGAGGTAAAATTCTAAACGATTACGGGGTGTTTATTACGTAAAACTTAAAGAATAAGTAACATTCGTCAATACCTTTTTATTTCAAACTTTCGTCATCGTATCAAAATTTTCCATGTCGTTACCAACAATATAATTATTATTATTCTAAATATGAAGTAATAATGTAATCACGTTTACTTTTCAAACCGATAGTTATAACATGACCACTATCGCTGACCCAAGATGACTAAGCGTATAGTACAAAACTTGTATGGACAAAGAGACCAAGATGATATTAAAGAGGAGTTCAGAGAGGGACGAAAATACTTTTACGTGGTTAATAGAACGAGACAGACGCTGAGCCAATCCCTCCTGTAGTGGGAAGTGTGGCTGAGGACAGAGCGATTGCAACTAAAGTAAAAGTGAACGCTTTTCGGTTTTAGAGTTTTTAAACCTTGATTTTCTTTATTTGGCATCAGATATAAATAACATTTATGGCTTATGGCTGCACGCGGCAGGTGATAGAGCATGTCGTATATTTAGTGACGATATTGCATTACGTACTTTTAATTTTGAAAGGCTCCAAATATCCTATAGTTTAGTAATTTTAAAGCCAACCAAATGGAAGAAATAATTATCCAGTACGTCAACTGAGCTTGGGACCTCTTACTATTTATTTATTTATTTAGGACTGCTAACAAAAGTTACACTAATACATGAATGTACATTGTCAAAAAAACACATACCTAAATAGCTAAGTGTAGTCTTAATAAGTGGTTGCCACGGCATGCATCATTGACGAGTTTATATTATTAAAACTTAAAGTTAATCTTATTAATTTTATGTATAAAGATGACAGGATTAAGGCCATAATCAGCCACATTGAACTATCGCGGATAAGTGGAAATAATACAACTTATAGAACATAATGGAGAATGCAGGTTTTCTTACAAAAATCTCCTAAGTTTAGTTTGTTTGTTAGTTTTCCCTAAATCGACCATAACAATTGAAAAATAGAAATGCATTCGAACTCGGGCCCCCGTACGAGACGCGGACGTTAAGAGGGGGTATAAAGCTAGGAAAAAATCAAATTTCACCCGCGCGCCCCGCCCCGCCCGTCAAATAGATGCGCCGCAGCAGTTGCGCGTCCGGTTGCATCTGACTTTATTAGCGGCTGTACACTCTCGCGAGACTGCTAGCCGAGTGCACTCGTATGAGAATGTACTTGGTAGCGCTCGCCTCGCCTCGTGATGTCTCGGGGGGTCTCGCCTACTCTCGCTCCCATGACGTCTCGGCCGAGGCGTCACGAGACATAGCGAGTACTCTCGCACGAGAGTGTACAGCCGCTATTATATAACATGGCATCAGTCAAGAATACGGCACAGTATAATGTAAAAACTGAGACAAATTTCGGCTCAATAAATGTAGAATCATCTACCTCAAAAATGGCAAGCTGTTTTTTCTTTATTAGGGTTAGATTTTTATACAATGTTAATAGCTAGAGAGCCAGTGAATGGCAGACAACACATTATTAGGTGTCATTAATAATTTTGAATATATTATTATGTAGGTATCTATTAATCTAAAGCAATTCTTCTCGCTGTAACTATCTGTATTTCTGAAACTAATAACATTTATAGGTAGTGTCGGTCGCATCATGTAACCATAGCGCTGGAAACCTAGTGTAGGGAGCGATTGAATCACTTTTATGACAAGAAAGGCAGTATAATGTTCGTACTGGTGTGACCATTAAATCATTTAAATTCTCGCAAAGCAGAATATCTGCTCTATTTTTACGTGATGACACCTATATGCCGTATAACATGTAAATAAATAACACGTACAATGTTTTTCAGACATTTATTATTATAGATAACATTGTTTTCATTTTTTCGCTACAAAAAGATAAAGTAAGTTATCCTTTAAATTTATTTAAATTGAAAGAAATCCTTCGCCAGAAAACAGAAAAATTATAAATGCCACTGCCGTTATTATAAGGAAACTAATTAAGTGACAATAATATCATAAAAAAGATGACAATCACTAACTTCTTGAGCGACAATTGTTAGCTTTAAAAATATAGGAAAAAAACACTGTGTGAAATATGATGCGTGATGATATAATTATGCGTGAGAACAGGAAAAATGTATAATGGGTATTCAAAATATTTAAGGTATGGTAAGAACACATAAGTCATCAAACTAAACAATTTTTTGAAGATTAAAAATAAGCATAAAATCGAACAAAGCTTACTTAAAACCAAAATGAATTTATTCGAAATCAAGTTTAATTCACTAACTCCAAAATCCGTCTAGAAAAAATAAAATGCCAAAATTATGCATGGTTGGAAGTTTTAATTGTTCAAAAAAATATATCTTGTCTATTATAAGCCGTTGACTTGTCTCACATGTGTATTTAGTATCGTCGTTTGTCTTGATATTTATCTTGACCCGTTCATAAACACGAGGATTGATGTTACTGAAATTAAAAAAAAAGTCAAACACTGTTATACTCCCTAACATTGAAACTGATGACGTCAGGTATCACTTTGCGCCATTTATAATCGGTTGAAAGTTTTAGATAGGACTAAATTACATAAATACTTTATTTTAATGCCAGTCGTTCCGGTGCAATAAATTCGTCTGCATTTGGATCTGTATGTTCTAAAATTTCTACATTTTGTAAAAGCGTAAAATAGTAAGCCTGAAAATATATAGGGTAATTCCGGGGGAGATGGCCCTAGTAACTTTAAAACTCTATAGTGAAAGAATTATGATGAATAAAACATTGAATTAATGTAAAACGGAAACTTTATTTATTACTCTTATAGAAAATTAACGTTAATATCACTTTAAAGAACGCAAACAATGAAATTTTTAACTTTGAAAAAAAACTAGGACTGGCCATCTCTCCCAGAGTGTCCGGGAGTGATGGCCATAGTGATCGGGGGGAGATGGCCAATACTCTTTTTGCCATTCCCTTTGCCCTTGCGATAATTTAACTCCTTTTTTCTTATTGCCGCAGTAAGAACACATGTCCTTAAACTCGGTGCAGTTTTCATACATGCAAATATTGCATTGTATCCAATCTTCAAATAACTGTGTCCTGTAATAATGATCACCGCAACCTCTGCAGTTATCTTTCTCTCTCTAAGGTTGACTGGGAGATAATGCTTTGAGCATTAAGTCCGCCTTTTTCTCTGTACTTTTGTATGGGGCATAAAGTTTAAATAAATAAAGAAATAAATAAAACTATGGGAATTTTTTGCAACTGCTACAACAACAAAGACGCAGCAGTAGTTGCTGCGTCTTTTTTCGTTGTCTGCACCAAAGGTCGGTGATGGTCCCACACAGGACCCTTTGTTGTTGTTTTATTTTAATATTATTTTTAGTGTTTTTCTTGCAATATGGTAGATAAAAGAGGCCCTATAAACCGCCCCCCTCCACTTCGTACTTCTGACATAGCATTTTTTAGGTCTTCTTCGCTCCAGGCACCTCGTCCAGCAGCCGCCTTCCGTACGTATTGGTTAGGCATCTATAAAATAGTGAATTTTAACAATAGATTTAAATTTGGACATTAAATTTTATGGCTATCTCTTCTGTAAATACTATGGCCATCTTTCCCGATTGTCCGGGTGAGATGGCCTCATTACTTAATAAACGCAACTTCTCAATTTTGTAGTTAATTTTTAGATTAGAACACGAGAAAGCTTTTTCACTTTACAAAGAAAGCATAAATACGAACAAATATTTCAAAACTTTTATGTGACCATTTAATATGTCAACCCCTTAGTTTAACTCGAACGTGTTATTAAAAAACAAAGTCAAATTACTCACCGTTCCATAATTTTTTCGCAAAAATACCCAATAACACTTATTGCCCGTGTCGAAACGAATCAAAATAAATTAAAGTAAATTAAATCTATCAATCATTACTAGAACTTTTTTCTATTGGCCATCTCTCCCGTACGGCCATCTCCCCCGGAATTACCCTATTTTTTCTTTAAGAAAACACAATTAGCAATTAAAAAGTAAATAAAAAAGTCGCTTTAAAAATGCATTTATACAAAATTTTATGTTTTTGTTAAAGTAATTTTGCCTAACTATGCATGTATGTATAGTATAAAAAAAGTTTAGTTTATGTGTTATTTTGTAGATTCGTTACAATGCAACAACAAGCAAATAATAAATGAAACAATACATAGACAGATGAATTGATACGCACTTCTCTGGTGTAATGTTCCCGTCATCATCAATAGATTTTGGAATATTTTCTTATTCTGAAATGAAAATACAATAATAGTTTCAAACACACACAAGTAACAACTACTGTAGGGATTGATCAAATTGACTACCAGAAATATAGGTGTTGCTTTAAAAACAAAATTATGGGGCAAAGAGGAAATAATTAACTCAAAATTAAATTTGCTTTTGGATAAAGCTGTATATTTTGTTTGAAAGTACATACCTATACTAACTATTAATGATACATACAATGTGAATTTTTCGTATATACTATGCTGCTTCAGCGATCAAACATCAACATCAACATTGTATTGTGAGCACAAAAGTTGAAAAAATAAGGTCTAATTTTGAATATGAAATAGTACTTGTCAACTTACCTCTGACAACTAGCCATGACTTGAATTTTCAGCTTTCTATGATCCCTTTTTAATGTTGATTTTATTCCGTTTGTTACCCATGTTGGATCTTAGTGTCTTTTAACTTTAGTTCACACACACACAATTATTGTTTTTGTAATAAAAACTACGCTCTCAGTCACAAATGTACACCAAAAAATAATTTCACATGTCGAGAAGACTGACGCAGTCTTCCCGTCTCAATGGAGCAATGGTGACTGATTAATGAAACCGAGCATGTCAAAATACTCAAAATCCTACAAATGTATTTTATTTTAATAATTCGTAAATTATAGATTTGATTTTGAAATCGCTAATCTAATCCCTCCGTGATACTAATTAGCATAATATATTAAAATATTGACTCTAAAATATGCACCACATTGAAAATAAATGGATTTAAGTGAAAAATTAGACCTAACTTTGTGATTTTTTTCTATCGAGAAAATTTTATTTTTTTTCTGTTTTTGCTTAGATCTTGCACTCAATAATATAATGAAGTATAACTATGTTTTTCTTCAGGTTCTAGAAACTTGATCTACTACTGTAAAAATTGAATCTAAGATTGCCAATTTTGCTTTATACCCCCTCTTAATACGACAAGGCTATAAGCTATAACTGTTATCATACGGGAATTATTTGACCAATATTAACATATTTATCGCCGTATGGGCTCAGTCAACCCGACGTCAACGTTCCTTATCAACTGATAGCCTCGACCTCTTCCCCTGCTGCTGACGATACAACTCTGTCACCGTTCAAATTTAAACCTTATTCTAATAAAAGTAAACTCCAAAAAACCAACTTTGAAACATTAATTATATAGATGCATAAGTCATGTATTTTCTGTATATAGTGAACCTTATCTTTGATATTAGTAGTCTTAAAAAACACGAAAGAAAAGAAATATTTTCAAAAAATCGTTTAACGTGACGTATCAATGTTTGTAGTAAACTATAGGAAAGATACTTTATCTAATGAGCTTGTTACGATAGTAACATATAACATTATTGCTTTTAGCTATTTTAATAGCAAATGAGAAGTTCAGCTAATTTATGCATTGCAATCAATAATTAAATATTTCAATTCTTTCTCATATCGTCTCAGCAAACAGTATCTGGGCAGCATATGGATTGTGTTGATTATTTTATCTAAGCATTTGTCTTTCATACAAACATACAAAATAGCTTAGAGCGTGTTTAAGTTATTAATACTTTATACTGTGAAAATCGACAGCATAAACAAATGCTAACCGATCGCTCCAATTATTGTTTATGATGGGAGTTCAGTCAGTAAAAGCTTGGAACAAGGTATTTTCGCTCGGAGGAACGAGCGGAATAAGCTCCCAGTTTGTTCTTGGAAAGCACGGCGCGGCGTCGGTGGTCGCCTTCGGGCTTTTGTTCTCAACGTGACTTCGACTCGGCACTTGTCACCTACTAAGCTAATGTAGATAAAATAAATGTTCAATATTCTTACCCTAACTAGGAAGTGTAATAAATAATACGTAATACATACATCCAACATGGCTTAACGATTGTTATCTAACAATAACAAACGGGACCGAAGGCTTAACATGCCCTCTGAAGCACGGAAACGCTAAAAAAATGCCACTTCACTCGACCGGTTGATCACTAGGATAGACGCAAGCCGCCGGACTATGCGCGCTTAATAAAATATTTAATAAAAAAAAAACAAAAAATGACATATTGTAATGCTCGGGCCACACTAACGGGAAATGCCGTTAATTATGGCGATGATCGTAGGTGTAGCCACGACTTCAACGCGATAATGTCACAACGGCATTCACATTGCCGTGTTAATTTTATCGCAATAATTATGGCGATGTTCGGCATTGCCGTTGACGTTGACGATTTCGTTAGTGTGGCCCGAGCATAAGTAATTATTTATTAACATAAATACTGTTTATTTATATTGGCCTAAAGATTGAACTCGCTTGTAAATTATGTAATTATAATATGTATAGCTTATAAACAAGATCAGAGTTCTTATGTTACGTATGTATCTCTATCTGTCCCTGTCTCTTTCGTAGTCGACAAGTAGACCATAGCCTCAGCACGCAAATTAACTAAATTTGGCTCACGTGTAAACACTGCACTCGCGTGTATTTCGCTTTTACACGATGACATTTGAACGGGCTTTTAAACTGGTTTAGTAGGCGCTCTTTATAACTTCTCCTTCCGACATGGAAGTCGACTCATAGGTACCATTTATATGTATAACAACTGAGACACATTGTTTTTGAATGGAACTGCAACGGACGTAAGTTTTGTGTGTATGACTGTAGCACTCGAACAATTGTTAATTTCAACTACAATGCACGGGATAACATAGATATACATTTAATAAAATATTAACTGATCGTGGTCTATGCATGAAAGATATTTGTCCGTTTGTTTCCGAATCTCAGCAATAACTTGACCAATTTTGATGTGGGATTCACAGATATAAAAGTAGATATAATAATACATATTATGTATAGTAGTAAACTTGGTATTTCGTTTTAGTAATGTAAAAAATATATCTGAGTAGCAATTCTTTCGGGTGAGGGTATTAAGGTCAAGGTTTCCCGAAGCAAAGCGAAGACGGTTACCATAACTAGTAAGAGTAGGTACATATTAAGCTGAAAAAGTTTGAACGTTGTGTAACCCTAAATAAAAAATTAAATGCTTTTAACGGCGAGCTTAAAGCAATGTCCTAAGCTTTATACAATTACAAGTAAACAAATTTTAGGCACTGGTATGTACACCACATTTCAAGTCCAAATTATTCATGGCCGGCTCGAGAATACGCAATAAAACACTACATTTACTCAAATAATCCGTCCCCAACAATAAAAGCAATTTATAAAACGAGCGTGCGTGTATTATTAAGTGAATGACCATTGTGTTAAGCATAAACTGTATTTAAATTGTTACTGTTGATCCATTTTAGTCCGCACACCCTTTAGTTGTAAATAGCCCGCGTAGGGGAAGAGTACTACTGCATTGTCAGAATACAAGCTACATAGACCTTATGCTATGATCAATAAGAATGATTATCCAACAGAATGTATGCCAATCTGAATTGGCGACCGCCATAACTTTCATGCGGGTAGTTCATATTCCCTGCTGGTGTATAATGTTTTTATTTAGCAACGGTTCCGTTCAGTTATTTAAATTTCGAATAGTTATTTGCTTCGAATATAATATCGCATCTTTATACTGTGATAATATCTTGTAAACTCAAGTCGAAGATTCTTGTACGGTTGCGGATAGTTGTTTCTTGTTGCTCTATAGTAGTCTATAGTCTATATCTATAAAATAAAGATGATTGTATAAATAAATAATAGTTAAAAAAAACTAAACAGACACGCTTTTATAGAAAACCAAACTAAAAAATGGAAAATATTTTTTAATAAATTTGTATTAGATTAATGTATGTTTTTTAATTAATTTAAATTAAGAATAGTGTAAGTAAATAAGAAAAAAGAAATGTATTTTATTGTAAAAAAAAGCGTGGGCACATACTAACATAATACATATGAACTTAAAAACCATTTTCCACTTTTAATTTTTATATTACTTATAAATATTTTGTATCAACACAGTACTGAGCTTTCAATTGTTATTTTTGAGTTTTGTTTAATAAGACTTTTTCACTTTTTAAATGATTTTGTGCGAATAAGATTCTCACGTACAATCGGTAAAATAGCTAAGATGTCGTGTCGAATCAAAATTATTATCTTACAAGTCTTTTAATTGTACCTACTTAAAAAATTGGTTGTCTGTAAAGTCGGTTTACTGACGATAGTTGAACGTGACAACGTCTTAAGAAAATACTGATGGAATGGTAGCATTTTTCAAAAGAAAATTTTAATTTCATTTGTTTAATAGATTTGTCAATGTCAATTATAGCATAACCTACAATCGCTGCACTAGCGGACCGATGCTATTCATTTTAATGATGAAAGCACGAATACCTATTCGACAATATATCACTGAATATATAATTAATATCGAAAGAATCATTACCTTTATCGCTGTAATTATCGTTGCTACCACCACATTCACTGTTGCACCACATTCACTTTTCACTGCACTTGATACTCGATCAAAACATATAAATGTACTATAGTATAGCAGCTGTCCACGCAGACGCATCGCTCACTCAAGTAGGAGAGAGACGGATGTCGGACGCTGCCGAACGCTGCCGAACGCAAAGGCCGATTGCTACGCCGTTACGGTAACGACGCATGAGTCATGTTTTTTCATGCGTGCCACCGGCTCTATCGAATTATAAGACGTTGTCACGTCAAAAAGAAATGTTTGAAAATGACACTTATACGGCTTACAAAATAATGGGTACCAGTGACATTACATAAATTACTAATTGGAATTGAATACCTTAGCGCCTTGAGTTACTAAATACAATAGCTATGTAAATTAACCAAGGGGTGAATAAACAGCGTTGCTCATAACAGATAAGTAACAGAAATTGTCATATTATGATAGTGGTCCTCGAATAGTGGATAATTAGGGGGCTACTACCCCAAATGACGAGAACATCTAATCTCCTCCGTTGGGGGAATACATGCGGGTCGTGCCGCTGCGAACCGTAGTCTTTTTTATTCACCATACGTATAGCCAAGCGACTATCAGCTTTGTTAGCTTTGATCTAAAACTCATTCGGCTTTGATTGTATTTCTTGATATAAATTTTAGCAATCTGCCATTAATGGAGAAATCAAAACAGGAAATATTGATGCCCTGGGAACAGGGCGTGGGAGCCAGATAACTTTATAGTTATAATGGGCACACAGAAAAATACGAATTGTCGAGATTTATTAATAGATTTTTTATCATAAGTAGTAAAACTATGGTAATTAATAAAAAATGCAAATTTATGTACCTAACTACATTTTTAGCACCTCAATTCGTTTTTTCAGTTACCTAATGTATGTATGTAAAGTGTAAGTTGCCTAAGTAGTAGTAGTAGAAAGTAAGTACTTAAATAACTACATACTACTTCGACTAGATCTCACTGTATAATAGATAATATTATGTATAATATTGATATACCTTTTAATATTAACTTACGACGTAATTTTATAAAAAAATTGTAATTAACAATCTATGAGCACAAGTTATTTATATACCTACCATACATGTCATATAAATGTTTTTGTTTATTAGTTGTAGTATGAATCAATGTATTCACTATATATAATTTGTTTATTACTATCAACTGGCATGATCCAGCAATTGGTGTGCATGTGTATCCCAATTTTTTTTACATTTTCAACGATTTTTTTATTGTTCTATATCGTTTCAAGTACGTGGTTGGTTTTTATTATAATTTAATAATGTTTTGTACTGACTATTTTGTATAATTGGCGCGTCACTTTACAGTAGAACTTTGTTTTGTGGGATTTAAATATTCCAGCACATTCAACGAAAATTATTCAAATCGTTATATCTATGCGAAATGTTGAACCATAAGTTCGCGTGGCCTCTTGTTACTATGATTGTTAGGAGAACAATTTAAATGAATGAATTGTGTTCGATAACGAACGTATTGAGGAGTTGAGCGCGTCAAACATAGACCTTTCAATGGAGAGTAATAGGAATAGAGAATACGATTTACATTTTGAAGTAAGTACGTTATAGACTGTTCGCTGTTTAAAGATAATATTATTTGACATATTATTTTATATTTAATATCAAATTGTGCATTGGAAGATATGTATGAAATTATCGAAAATAATTACCATTATGTATAGATCTACTATTATATTATTAATATTAGAACAGTGTGACTGGTTTTCTTGAGTCGTACAAATGTATAGACACTTATTTTTACTTGTTTGACCTAAAACACGTTGTCATTAATAAATATACTTAGTATTAACTTATTGACTATGAACGTTCTTGAAGCACACCTTGTGCTAGTTGACAGGCAAAACAGATCTTTAAAACCATTATAGAGAACCGTTTTGTAGGATTTCCTGCGTTGCTTCACCGAAATATAATATTGACGTACATACATACCTACGTCTGACGTATGACGAATGACTGAAGTAATATTGCTTGTTACTTTCGTTAATTTAAAATTGAGGTGATATAACCATGATAATTAGGTTTCATAAGAAAAAGGATCTACAATATTTTTTTATGTCAATAGCCGAAAAACTAGCAGTTAAGGACATGAAAGGCACTAAAGGCCAAAAAACGTTGACATGCATATGTAATTAATTCCCCTGCACTCGAAGTCATACCCCAACAAAATTCTAGTAATATTGAATTCCTTGTAATAAATATTACAGAAGATATATGAATCGTAGGGGGGAATTAATAGGGGGTATGAATAGGCGCAAGCCAAGGTCCGTTAGAAATCCGTTTGTTTCACATCAACGGTCATTGGCAGCCACCCGTCTCACCCCCGACGGCAGGACAAAGGTTAACGTATTCACTTATCAACTAACTGTTAACGCACGGGGTTGATTGCTTGGAACGGTCGCAAGTCAAACCACAAATTAAATGCTAGTCCCCTTCACGAATACCCTTGCGAGTTCCTTATAAGTCAATTTAATATCAATATAAGGATCTGTAGTGTATTTAACCACTTTGGTTCCGATAAACATTGCAAGTACTTTTTTGTAACTGTCAAAGCGTAATACATGTATATTTCGATATAGATAATTACTGATATTTTTGTGTTAGGTACATTTTATTTAAAGATTTCAATCAGTAAAAACATACCATATGATTAATATAGGCACTAAATAGATAAATTAAAAAAATGTTACCAAATCAAATCATAAAAAGATAAGAACCAAAATACTGATGCGTTGCCGGTCAAAAAGATTTATATTATCGTTATAAAAGCTCAAAACTGACCACAATATATTTTACAAAATCGTTAGAGAATTAAGTGAGTAATAGAAAGCTATCTATCATCTTTTAGCATTAACAGGGTTGATAAATAACTTGATAATATGCGGGATTCAAATGAATGTTGCATGCATCAAGTTACCTACTACTTTGTTTCATTGACAAACATGACTCCATGTGTCAGTTTCTTTATCTCGACTGTGTAGCGGATGCAACGAAATTGCATCTAAATTATAGCGTTCACTTGATCTTTTAATGAGTATTGTAGACATTGAATATAGCATTATCTACTTAGTTGGTATTCAAAGAGATGATTTTTAATTTACAAATAATAAAGGATGATGGTATAGGTATACGTACATACGTATCTACCTAATTACATACCTACTTAATGACACCGAAAATTTATTTTGACAATATAAATTCAAATTAAAAACATTTAATTTTATTAATTTATGTATTGTATTAATAGGTGCTATTAATTTTGCTTCTACCGGATATGAGTGGTAAAATAATTTAATAGAAAATATTATTGCTTAATAATTTCAATGTTTCAGTATTACGAACGTAGACAAAACTTGCGGGCGCTCCCTGGTTACCCAATAACTAACAATAATATAATAGAGTGTAGTGTGTACAGAAGATTCTAACAGAACCGGTTCTCAAATATCAACCGGTATACTCTTTAATAAACAGCTGACTAATTATGTAAATCTATTTATTTGCGATTGCGGAACCTTGATCTTTGACACCTTCCCTCGCTCTCACTGTCACAGTCGCCCTTTGAAATAATGGAAGTGGCTTTGTAATATAACTACCATACCATATTGGTGTTTATTACTACTACCTAATTAATTGGTAGAACTGATCATATAGAATTTTTCAAGAAGAAAAAAAATACACAAATGATGTCGACGTTAACATGGTCACTTACCACTTACTATCGGGTGGGTCGCCTGCTCGTTTTAAGCAATTAATATTTAAAAGAGAATCTAACTATTACATCAGACTTTGCTTTTAATAGCGTTTCGTAAAGGAATTTTTTGTTATGAAGAAGTCGTAAAGGCCATTGCCTACGCGTTTCTTTAAACCAATATAGGAGTACATACAGAAAAATCTACCTAATCTAATCTACCTACCGTTGGCGGCGCGAACTATTTCCAGGCATCTGATTTTAAAGTAAAATTATCCTGGAACGTGAATACATTTTAATATGATGCGGGTCCTCATGATAATATCGATCCAGTTACAATATGGTCACGACTTAGTTTCCAAACACCTTAAGTAAGTACTGTTGGTGTGTTGTCTTAACTTCACTGAAAATTTAGGAATGAAGAATTATTAGGAATTCATGCCTTGAACTCAGTGCTCAGGCTATCGTTTGTATCGAGTTAGGCGAAGTGACAAAGTCCCTTATACAATTTTGAGGTGATATCGGTCTTTATTATACAAATTTGCGTTTCATGAGGGACACGCGCTCTGCACGCGACCCGCATGTGCATAGAGTTAGGGAACGTTTTTACACCATAGTTTGCGAACAGTACCAGCCGTCGCACGTTGAGAGCGAAATGAACTATTGGTGTTCACTGTTCATGGTTCTCACTCTTATACGCTGTCATGTTAGCGTGTGAATGTGTCATTAAAGCAACTACATATCGGGGATGTAATTTATTACAATAGAGGACATTTTTCAAATAAATCGAACTCTGACCAGATTAAAAAAATGGTAAAGATACCAAAAAATAAATAGATACGTTCATAGGTATAGTATATGTTGATAAAACTAGTAACTGTCATGCCAGCAATTTGTCAGTACCACAGATTAATATTAAGTTATTTGTCAGGTGTCATTTTAATAATTTCAATGCGATTTTCGTTCGACACTGGTAAAAGAAATCACGATACAAAGTGACAATCTAAGAAAAGTCAGATTGTCACTTAATATTTATGTCAATGTTGTCACTACTAACTTTAGTTAGATTGTCACTTTGTCAGTAAACTGACAGTTGACGGTTCACAGTCAATGTGGAATTTAAGCACAGAGTAACCAAAAAAGTGAGAAGCTACATTTACCTAAAGTTGATTCCTTAGATAATTTATTTAACGATGTAAATTTAAATACATTATTCGTATTTTTCCCGTACTCCATGGAATCTTTACTTAATGCTATTCATTGACTTGGTACGTTTTGGAACTTCTAATAGTATCTTAATAGGTTATTGTAATCTTCTGCAGATTATTTTTTATTATTCGTAATTTATAAGTTTTACTACCTTCACATTCTGCTTGTTACACTTGGACTTGAATGTGCACTTGGCAATTGACCGAAACTATAGAAAAATTTAAATAGGTGTCCTAAGAACAACAAAAAAGTGTCACCATACGTAGTTAAATACACCCCCTGCGCAAGGATGATAAAGGGTTGGTAGAGTTTATCGTGCATTGCCCTCACCTCCATACTCATTCCATGTCCATAATCGATTTTTAGCGCTCATAGCCCGGCGGCTTGCGTCGATCTCAAGTGATCGACAAAGTTAAGCAACAGCGGGCGCGGTCGGTAGTTGGATGGGTGACCGCTAGTGGCTAAATATCTTGAGCGCTTCCGTGCTTCGGAGGGCACGTAAAGCCGTCGGTCCCGGTTGTTATCATTTGGTAGCAGTCGTTAAGCCATGTCGGATACCTTCGGGCGGCTTAAAATTTCCGACACTTGGGTTGGCCACTAACCCCTCCACCAATCCGCACTGGAGCAGCGTGGTGGAGTATGCACTAGGCCTCCTCAGGTACGAGGAGAGACCCGTGCTCAGTAGTGGGCCATTAATGGGTTGTAGCCTAATCGATTTTTAGAACACATAATATTTGACGTTCTTATAAATGTATGTATAAGCGCAAGTAGCTATGCAAATTGTGATTTATATTCATAAGATCTTTAACACATCGATACCTTGATTCGCTGTTATTGTTGTATCCAAGAACTGATAAATATTTATCGACTCTAAACGTCTGTAGTTCTGTTGCTACAACGGGAGTATATTTTTCGTAACTATATTATTATGTTGAGTAATTGTAAATTGTAATCTAATACCAAATTACATAATTTACACGTATTTCAAAGTCAACATCAACGACTGTTTTGTTTTTAAATTCACGCGTAACTGTTTACGAGTGATATCATTCCAAAATCCAAGTTTCACAATTTTCAATTCAAAATGGGTACGCGTTAAATAAATTGTGTTTGCTTTCTCTCACCCATCAATTTGCAAAATTTGCATCCACAGCCAATTATTTCTGAAACCGTAATTATCGGTTATATGTTACAAAAACAATTGTTCAAGTTTCTCCTGTTTGAAATCAAAGAACTAGGTGTTAGGTTCCCTATATTAAATAAGCGGCATTTTGTAACTAAAAACTCATCTAATTTAATTAAATTTTCAGTACTTATTACTTAGTGGAGTTAGTTTTAAATTTTGTATCTTTTTATTAAATAATATTAATATCATGAAGAAAAATATCTCTCCGAAAACACAAAGTAATAACAACGCGGGTTACATTTATTGTACGACAAGAGCAAGATGTCTAAAATAACAAATAAAGGGTAGCATATTATATGACTGACAAATCTTATTGACGATAAAAAATATTTTCTGTGATTATTCTATCGTTACAAAAATATAGATAGATAGATGAACTATTTATAAGACCGGACTTATCAAAATCTAGTACAATCTGCACCAGATCATCGTTATTCGTTATTTAAGTTTCCTAAAAAGCTCGTTTTAACAGCCCGGAAATAATAGATATACGTGCATACGATTGCAATTGTTTAAATAGGATAGAAGAATTTGCTTCACCCTAATAATTAAATTAAGTGGACATTATCTGAAACCCGATAGGATGAAGTGTCACAATAAAACACCCATGTTCGAATTTCAAAACGCACGTTAAAAATATTTTTCTATAGACATTAATATGAATTGTTCATAATGCCGGCGTAATTATTTCGCTAACAAAGATCAAGGTTGGTGATCGAAGATAAAACTTTTTGCTGACATTCGTGACCAGTCTTGAACATTAGCAAAAAAAATGCGTGTAAAATTTTGAACGAATCCTAAAAAGGCGAAGCGAAACCAATGGTGATGGCGATGAAATCAGTGTTATGAAGTAAAGTAAAATTGTTTAGAAATCCAGCGTGTTTGAAGCGTGGTAAGCGATTGCAAATAATTCAAACGAAAATCATTTTAAAACGATAAACTATAGATTTGCATAAAAGTTAAATAGTTCACGTATTTTAAATTTTAACGTCGCCTAATACATGTCCTGTATAACGTCGCGATACGGAAAGAGTTATGTTAGTGAACAAGCATCGAGTCAAGCCCGCCAAGGCCGTAGTTTGCGGATATACCCAACTTAATATTCATTCGCTGTTACCATCCCACGAATAACGTCTAACGTCACATTCAGAGACAAGCGCAATATTAGTACGAGTTATTGCTCATCCAACAAAAACACGACAATACCCAGTCGCCCGCGGGTTTGCCTCTTTTTAACGCTGCCTTAGAAAAACCAACATGAAATGATTTATAAAGTAAATTGCAATACACTTGATTAAAGTAAAAAGCGGCAAAAATTCGAATAAAAATAAAACGTTGTTTCCTTGTAAAACTTACATTAAAATAAATTATTTTATTTACATATTTTTTTTATTCCATTCAAGTCAAAATAGAATAGGTACCTACTAGGTTTTTATTGCGTTTATAATGTTCAATGTAGTCAAACAGTCAAAAGTATAGATGTTAAAAATCGCAGTGGGCGATAGATTGTAGAACGAATTCCTATTGTGTGTGTAAGTGTGTAAGTAAGGCAGTGGCGTGGTGCGGGTACTATTATCTAACAGTGAAAGTGTGAATGTGTGTGTGTGAGTCGGTGACGTAACCGCGCAGACTGCGCGCGCGCCGTTCCGCGCTCCACTCGACCACTCTCACTGCCGATTGATGCTCATTTTCAAGCCAACTAGGAAGTTCCAGGTGGACTAGATATCAGTTTATTCCGTAAGTTTAATGTTCACCTAATAAGGAAATAAGTTAAATTTGTACGGACAGTTTCCCTACTACATATTTAATCATTATGCCCGGCGGGTGGATCAAACGCGTTGAAGTCTTATGACTGACGCTACTTAGGTACCTAAATACGTTTATATTTTCGTAATTAAATGGCTATGTATGTAGTTATATTTTTACAAAATGTAAATTATTTAACGTAATTATAAGCGTACATAAAAAAAAGGTATGTAGATGTTAATTAGTAGAATTTTTGTTCCTCTTAAAAATTGGTTCTTCTAATAACATAAATGACTTACTTTTGTCATTATTTCATTATTACTCATTCAGTACTATTTTTAAATCGAGACTCTATAAAACTGTTTTTTGTTACCTAATTCATTAGATTTGCTTTATTTGAATGATAAAAATAAAAATAAGAACTTATTTTAGAAAACGACTTCATGAGCACGATAACCTACTTTTATTCAAAATGGATATGACTGTATTATGTTAACATGCAGAAGAGCCGCCCTATGATAAGTGGTCACCGTCCCCATGAACATCAATAACATCAAAAGCATTGCCGATGCATTGTCGACCAAGAAAGGAGGAGGAAATAAATAAATAAATAACGCTACACACTCATAGTCCCACAATAGGATTCCCTGTGTCGTGGGTGCACAACCATGGACAACACACAATACAAGACACACACACACAGACCAAGAACAGAAACTCATCATTCAAATTTCCGCCTCGCTGGGAATCGAACCCAGGACCCTCGGAACGGCGATCCGGCATGTTATCCATTGCGCCATCCGTGTCGTCAAGAAAGAAAATAAGCCAGTAATTTCTTTATTTCAGAACTTATGGAAGTTCCGAAAAAAAAGAAATTACTGGCTTATTTTCTTAAGTAAGAAAGCGGTGGCTACAGCCGGGTTTCAACCCTACCTTCAAGCCTGGAGTACCTTCGGGATGAACCTGGATATTACAAAACCTAGCCACCTTTCAAAAGAGGGACCGGCGCCGGCGCTGTAACCTCGTCCGTTGTTCAGCAGAGTACACCAAGAACAGGAGAGTTCGGTTTGGACTCAAAGATGGAGTCATTTATATTTTAAGATAGTGGCCCCGCCGCGCCACTTTGCTTCGGGCACGGTAATAGTCATACTGTATTCCATCTTCATACAAACAGTCCTAGTCCCAGTCCCAGCGCGCGCGGCTGTAGGCATTTATTTCAAGGACAGGGCCGAGTCACAATACCGTATGATACTATTACCGTGCTTCGGGAAACATGTACTTAGTTAGTACTCGTGCGCCCATTTGGAAATTGTTAGGCATGATTCTTTAAACGGACATAACTTTTTTGTTTCTCATCCTATTGGAATAAAACAAACACTAAATGTTTAGTGTTTAATAGCTTAGCTTAATATATTAGTGTAAATTGCACCCAAATCAGATAAGCCGTTTCGGAGATTACCGCGTACAAAGTCACAGACAAACAGACAAAAATTCTAAAAATCTTTGTTTTGGGTTCTATTGCGTTTAAGTTAAAGTTTTTCTCGTGTATCTTTTATGTACAGACAGCGACAAGCTACAGATTTATTTATAGTATTGATATTGATTGATTTAAATTAAAACAAAATCTAAAAAAGTCTAAGAAACTTACCTCACAAAATGCGGTAGTTGCCT
The DNA here is from genome assembly GCA_905404295.2 of Ochlodes sylvanus. Taxonomy (NCBI): domain Eukaryota; kingdom Metazoa; phylum Arthropoda; class Insecta; order Lepidoptera; family Hesperiidae; genus Ochlodes; species Ochlodes sylvanus. The sequence goes on from FR990138.1 coordinate 6,397,448, forward strand.
ATAACGTACAGGGTATAAACCTTCAACTAGACTATTGGTTATATACACGGTCATAACGAGTAAATTCTAGTTTATTTATTACAATAAAAGTCTTTGGCCATGTTAAACACGCTCATGGAAAAAACCCTTCAGAGGGAGTCAAATGATGACTTGGCGAAACCCCTGTGCATTCGAGTTTAGCTGCACGGTTCGTTCAATTCGAATCTCCACGCTCCGTCGCGTCGCCCAAAGCTATTTTTAAAAACTTTTTACAGTTTTTACCTAATGTAAGTAGCCTAATAATTATTGACAGACAGCCAGAACAAAATCTCCATGCCTTTACCTTGTACCGCCGGAATAAAACCTCAAAAACAAATAATCGTTTCATGGGTTTTCATATGATTGGATATTGGTGAAGGAACCGCCTTTCTTTAGCTGTTTATTTTTGGATTATGATGAGGAACAGTTTACGAAGTTTGTTTCATCAATTCTTCTCCATTTCAAAACGCTTTTTATAGACAAGGTAAAAAAATATCATTGAGAAAGACGGAATTGTTTTTTTATTACTTCGATTCGTTAAAAACTTATGAAATTAAATTGCTTGTAATCTCTAATTTCATATACATACCTATGGAGAAGCTGACTGACTAACTGACTGACTGACATATCAACGCAGGGCCTAAACTATAAGCGTTAGAAACTTGAAATTTTGCACAGGGGTTCCTTTTATAACGTAGGGGTGCACTAAGAAAGGATTTTTGAAAATTCACCCCCTAGGGGGGTATAACGGGGGTGCAAATTTCGTATGAAACTGCCGTTTTTGAAGTTATTCGAATGATATTCAGTATGAAGGTTTTTCATTGAAAGTCAAGAAACACTTATAAAATATTTTTTCGAAAATCATCCCTTAAAGGGGTAAAAGGGGGTTGCAAAGTTAGTATGAAAGTTCTCTGTTTTTATCAACTTTTATATTTTTTATATTTTTACTTTTATATTTTTATATTTTATATTTAGCGATTTTTGGCGGGCGTAGCCACGGGGGAAACCTAGTTATAAATAATTATACCTACATATTTTATTCTCAATAGTTAAACACCATTATTTAGAACACTTTTTTGCTTAACTTCTAAGCTTTGCATCAAACATAGTTTTTTCCTGTGGTAGGTACGCTTGTATTTTTTTGTTGATGTTATCGATAACATTCGATGATATCATTTGAATATTAGACCACAACGTAGAAAACGCTCGTTTACCGGCGAAGGTAACAACTGCATGTAACCGAGACCGGATCAGTGCCGTCTTACATCACATTCGCATCATTTGGCGAACTTCTATTATATTTTAGCATATTTATCTCGACCTTTGAATGTAATACTTGTTCGATTTCAGACAGCTTTTGCAACAAACGCTGACCTGAATGTGTGACATTTTTATTACATAGAACTTCAATTATTTTTTTGTGTATCAAGTATAATTATTTTATTAGATACATGTTATTACGAAAATAATTTGTAGGTATATGATGGTAATAAAGCATAATAATCTATTGCGTAAATCAGAACCGAAGTGAAATATCAATCTTTATTTAATTCTTGGCTTAAGACCATTAACGGCCAAGTAGGGTATAGGTCTTTGAGGAAGTCTAAACCGTATGTAAGTACTTCATCACGCCTCTGCAGCGTGTTAGGAACTATTTATAGATTTTTTACGTCCAGGAGAAATCAAATAAACATTAGTTTCACAATATTTCTTACACTAACTTTAATTAGTTTTTTGTCGATTGGTGAACACTGTATTATTCCGCTAGGTAAGTAAGTTATCAAATCAATGCTACTTTTTGTGTCGTGAAGCTTTTGTGCTTCGTCAAGTGTGACTGCTAATTCATACGAACAAACAAACGAGGTGTTCCAAATTGGTCTCTAAGATTTGGAACTCAGATTGAATTCTGAATAGGTACAGTATTGGATGAACAATAATAAAAATTTTTTTTTTTTGCTATCTTTATACATATACAGACAACAGCACTAACAAGCTCACTCAGCTGTTCATTTCTAATTTTATTACGAAACACTACATTTCCCTTTCGTGCTCTACATAATTCGCAAGGTGCGTTCACAACTGCCCTTCATAGAACGGTCGAAAACGAATCGTAAATAACAGTGTCACCGAAAACCCAAAATACGATTACGCAATATGTTGTCATATTGTCGTTGACGCAACTGTTGTTTTGGTGGGTCGTGGTAAGTGTGTCGACCATTACGGTCACTCGATGGCCCACTCCGCTGTGACATAACCGCGCTTCCGCCGTTCGCTCGGTGAAAGGCAACGTCGATCGAGCCCGAGATTTTGCGCTATTTGACTTCGTTTTGGCCTTTTCCATACTCACCAGCGCTTGTAACAAGCTTTAGATTCATTATCGATCAACAATCCGAGCCACAAAATCAGTCAATTATTTAATCGTTAACGACATCAACGGGCCAACTGCGCACTAATTTAAATTAGTCGCCGAGAAATGGCGTACTCAAAACCGGTTTTCGATATTCGCATGTTCCATTTTAATGTAGGTATTTAAATAAAATCTTACATTGGTTATACTCGTTTAATTGATACCTTTTGCGAAATGGAAAATCGCAATAAGTAACAAGCTACCCGTAGTTCATGAATTTGGTAGCAACATGACATTACAGTATTACAGTAACAAATCAAGGAAACCGGGCCTTAACCAGAACAGCTGTTGGACTGGAATAGCGAATAATGAATGTCACTTAGCACACTGTACTTAGTGATTGTGTCGCAACAGTAAATAACTAGTCTACCAAACACTTTTACTTGCAAAACCAGACACCTACCTAACCGTGCGATGGCTGTTACCACTACAGGAAGTGTAAGTACTTGCTGTCACTAGGGTGTGTTTAAACTTACTTCGTACTTAGTTACAATTTAAAATAAAAATAACTGGTACTTACTTTTTATGTTTACTATAACAATTAATGAAAAGCTAGTTATATAACGAAAATAGCAACTAGAAAATTGCCTTACAGTTTTCAAAGAGCCACAAAAATCATTAGTAACGTTTTTCGAACATTCACAGAAATCAAGAACAATAGATGTTTGCAGTGGGTACTTGCTTTGGATATAACCAACAAAATAATTTCTTTCTTAGGGACGCTGATATTACTGTTTACTCGGTGTCGATTCTAATTTCGAGTCGTTTTCAGAAGAACTGTTTATGCCTTGTTTATTCCAACTATGTATGACGAATTAGAAACCACTTGACTAATACAAAATTGTGATATGATATCATCCATTGTTTAAAACGTTATGCTACTCCTTATTTATAAGAATTGAAGACGCTCAATTTGATTATTCTATTTAATAAATGATACTAAATTCTAAGATGTGCGAATTTACGCTGTGGCTATTTGTTAATACAATGTTCTACGAGTATAAAAATGCCACAAACATTTAATTTCAATGTTAATAATAATAGAATGAAGGATGCACATACATGTTACAAGATGACCCATTAGAATTAAATAGGTAAAAAGTTTATACTAGTTTTTTTCGCCATTCCTTTTCCGATGTTGTTCCGATGTACCGATGTAGTAACAAAAACATTAATTGTAGTTTTTTACGTATTTTGTTTAACACAATTATTTGTAACAAGTATTTTGTTTTATATTAGCAATATGCCTCCTTTGTTTACATTTAAATCACGATTCAAAATGAATATGTAATATCTACGGTATTAAGAACGAAACATTGCTCTCTAATGCCCAGTTGAATTGAACCTAATGAGTTATATTCGTAAGCCGCAAGTCACTGTAATTTCGCACTTCCGCACTCGTAACAAAAAGCCCCGCTCATGAGTTTCGTCATAATCCAGCTTGATGTATTTTTTTGATAGTGAACTAAATAGCGAACACGTAACTGCTTTGAGGTTGAGACGCAGTACAACTCTGTTAACGTTTTTGCCTAAACTCTATAAAGACCAGGAAGTAGTGTTTTTCTGTGTTCTATTTAATTTGCTTTAGGGATATCTGGTAAAAGTACATTAACTAGTTCATTATTGGTACGCTCAGGTTGAATGATACACAGAAAAAACTTCCTTCTAAGATCACCCGTGGAACGATTTAACGTGTTTTGTTTTAAGTGTCGGAGAGCCTTGAAAAGCTGGCCTCTTTCTTTTTGCCTCGCAACAGGTTGGCCTTCAGGTGGCCTGCCCTCCCTGTTAGTTTGTTTACATGAAAAGGGTCAAAAGACCACTCGGGATTATATCGGGCAATTGGCTTCCTAAGAGCGAATATACGGTCATGGTTTAGGGTGGCTCCATCCATCGTTGAGTCGAGCTAAGCTCCGTTGCTCGAGGTGCACTCTGCTGATCAATTTTATTGACGAGGCTCTTGCGAATAGTCTGTTAGAGATTGTTCTGATGTCTACGGGTGACTTGTGACCACTCAACATTACTTAACATTAAAGTTGGAACACTTAGAACATACCCAAAAACGTTTGCACTAAATGGCTATATATTTACCATGATTTTGATAAGGATTTATAATTCGTGAGCCTTTTTTACCAAGCCAAACGCCGGGCTTTCCCGCTATTAATCTCTGTACCTCGACTCTTAAAAATTCTGTTTTATGTAACCGTTGCATAAGGTACAAATACTCCAAATGTTGCGACAATACGATATAATCTTAATTAAATTTGCCATTTGTAATTTTATTGAAACACATTAAATTACAAACTTAAATTACATCGATAACAGCCGCTCTTGTAGAATGGAGCTGAAATGATCGAGATTTGTCGACTGATGTATGCTTGCAGCCTCTTGAGATGTAACTGAGTTAACTGTGAGTACAGTTATACCTAAGGCAACAGCTTGGGACTGTAATATCGCTAAAAATAAAATGTCGTGATAATTATTATTTCTTTTGAGTGAAAGAGGTTTCTTCCGTTATACAGTCGAAGCAAAAATCCTCTGCTCGTGGTGCTAATTTCTGAACACAGGATGAGGCTTTGGTGCCAGTTCCCTCCCGCTGGAGGTCGTTGGGTTCTGCACCACCCCTTGAGGTATCCCGAAAAAGTTTTAAGAAGTGCGTGGATTTATCAACCGGCTAACTATCGCTGTCCTACGACTCCCACGACATATATTTTTTATTTAACGTAAACAGACGATCAACTAGCAGACGAGAAACCTGATGATAACTGGTCAACGTCGACCAAAGACATCAGGAGACATCACAGAATTGTTTGTAAGCATACAGTAATGTAATAGCAGAACAAAGCAAGAACTCCGAACAGTCTGAACGATAACAAACGAACAAGTGGCGAATTCAAATCTCAAAGTAGAATCACGAAGTCCAGCTCTGAGTCAATAGAGGAATCAAGGCCACGTTCTATGGCAACACTAGCACGTGACGATATTGTAAGAGAATAGTGTTCCCAGATCTGGCCTCACTATTTGCCAACATTAGTAAAATATTATAATGTATACGGGAACTCACGATTTCGAATTGTTGGTAAAACGATTCGAAATCGTGAGTACCCGTATACATTATAATGTTTAGTGTCCGCGATAATATCAGTTTAAAATTATTAGTAAAATATTGTAGTAAAATTGTCGAAATAAATTATATTGTAAATGAATTGTAATTTGTTCGTCATAGCTAAACGATGAAAGAAATAAATTGTTCGAATTTAAAGCATAAAGCAACATTTTAATTTGATAATAAATAAATAATATTACACACTCATAGCCCCACATTAGAATTCCCTGAGTCGTGGGTGCCATGGACAACAAAGAAAGACAAGAACATTCAAGCAGAACAAGAACAGAAATTTAAACTTATCCTTCAAATTTCAATCTAGCTGGGGCTCAATACCCTTCGAACGGAAATCTAGTATGGTAACCATTACACAATGCAATCAATTTTAAAAACAGGGAAGTTTAGATGACAGGGAAATCGGGCAACACTTCAGTGGTAATAATTCGCCGGGGCGTGGGGTTAACTGACGGCTAATTGTGGACCGAGTGGACGTTGCGACGCGACTAAAGTCGTTGGCCTACAATTATATTTTTAGTAGCCCTACTATAAATAAACTATACTACTACGATTAATACTTACATGCATACAACGCAGATATACAACAAAGACCGTAGCTAAATATACCTCACTGTTTTTCCGCAAAACCAGTTGTGATGTAGTTGTAAACAAGTTGTATTGTTTTGAATGGATGTGTTTAGTGATAACTCCTGTACACTTTAAATCGAGCCATTTCTCTTTAATTGAATGCATAAGAAAGTTAAAATTAAAAAATATTTTTATTATTGTTAGCGCTTATCACTTTACTATCGAATTTTTATAATCTCAATATTGTATTTAAATTTATTTGAATTTTAATTATTCGAACATGCAAATTCATCATCATCGCAAACCATAACTGTCCCACCTTTGGGCATGGGTCTCCTCTCGCAATGTGAGGGATACAGGCCATAGTCCACTAAGCTGGCATTGAATCAATCCTATCATTCTGAGATGACCGATTATTCCTAGACAACAGGATTTTTAAGCAGTAAAACAACTGAAAGTTCTGTCGTAGTTTGTGATGATCAAGATAAAGACAAAGATGATCATAATGTTGATGAGGATGTTAGCATATAATAAACATTAGCAACATTTAAATCAACTGGAACAAAAAGTTCCTAACAAGAAATATCAATCATCTTTATGAATTCGTAATCAAAGTTCACACGATTGTATTTACTAATAAAAAAATACTTGAAATTCGTTTGGCACATGACATATTCATTCACTCAGGTAGTAGACCAGTGTTATAAATATATGTAATCGATAAGGAAATATCATCTATCGTTTCTTTTGCTGCTGACGAAAACAGTTTTTTTGTAATTAATGTTTCTAGATCGTTATGTCAAGTAGCCATCGTAAAAAGGCGGTCATGATTTAGAAGCTAGTGAATAAAAAAATAATTTACGTCGTGCATACGACGTCTAATCCCAGACGTCAACAGTTCGTGATGTATCTATAACAGAGGTCTGCTCAGCTCAATTTCAAGTATGTACACCGTAAGCCGATTTGAAGCCGAAACATGTCCCTTAGTAGGTAAGCGCATTCGGAAATTGTTAGGCGTGATTCTAACATACTAAATGTTAAGTGAAGCTTACCACAATATATTAGTGAAAACTGCACCCAAATCGGATAAGCAGTTATAGAGATTAGCGGGTACAATACCACAAACCAACAGACAAAAATTCTAAACATCATTTTTTTGGGTTCTATTGCGTTAAAAGTAAGTAAGTACATAAGTCGACATCTGTCAAAAAATAATATTTGAAAATCAAATACGTACTCGTACATAATATAAGCATTGCAATTTCAAGCAAGCATTATAACAGCAAGCACGGGTTACTTACAAATTATATTGAGTAAATATGTGTTACTGGAAGCCGTTATTGAAACACATAAAAGCACAATTGTTATCGAGCGTACAATGTGGGGTCGAGTGATAAGGGGTTATCTGCTGGAGACCTCGACGCATTCGTTTCAATTTGCAACACACACGATAAGTGTGTTCGTCCGCTCCTTCGCGACGGAACTTACAAGCGCTTAATTTTTTTTTAATTATCGTACAGCTGCCATTTGACTGCTTTGTTAGCCTCTATAGACTATGATGTTAGCTATGATATTAGAAACAGGAGATAGATGTGATGGCTCAACAATTTTCGCAATAAAAATTATTTTAACATTAATACACTACTTACAACACGACAGTGAAGCGATATTTGACATTTAATCTATACTAATATTACAAAGCTGAAGAGTTTGTTTGTTTGTTTGGTTGAACGGGCTAATCTCAGGAACTACTGGTTGGAATTGAAAAATTATTTTTTTTGGTGGATAGTCCATTTATCGAGGAATAGCTTATAGCTTTCTCGCAACAACTCTTTCTCAACTGGGCCTCGCAACACCTCTTAGCACGACTGTCCCACAACTGTCCCACTGCTGGGCACGGGTCTGATCCTACAACGTGAGGGGCACAGGCCATAGTCCGCCACGCTGGCCAAGCACGGATTTGGCTAACTTCACAACACCTTTAAAAACAATACGTAAAACTTTCAGGTTGCCTTACGATGTTTTCCTGCACCGAAGCAAGTGATAAGTAAATTGCGTGCAGAATTCGAACACGTGCAAGTTCGGAGGTACAACCGTCAAACCACTCTTCTGTCACTGCTCAAGCATGGAATACATCACATACATATAAACATCAATTGGGTACATACTAACGTAGTAGGTAGTAAATAGTTAGAGTTCGTTACATTAGTGCAACATAATCGCAATAATGTTATGTAAAGATTCATCCACCTACGTAATAAACGTTATTATGTTGGAAAAGTGAAAATGCATCGTAACCACAGAATAGATAATATACTAAGGTCGTAACTAAACTACTTATGCTGTTGCAAAATGGGTATGTTTGATTTTAATTTAAAATTGCTTTTGGATTTTTTTATATGAATTTACAGAAGTAAAGTACAACTTATCTGTAACCACAGTTCGAATCAGCACTACAGTCAGAGGCCAGCGCCGTGCAACAAAAGGAACCTGGTGCTATAGCCTCGTCCAATGTTCAGCCATCACTCACCATAAGCGGGAAAGGTTAGTTTGCACTTAAAATAAAAAAATAGAACCCCGCTAAGAACATAATATAATTACCTGTACATAATATAATTTCACAAGTGTACGTAGACATGATAACTGATCTTTTGCAAATAAATATGTAAAACATAAAATAAAAAGTTAACAAGTTTGTAGAATTATGTGATAAAATCTGATCACATCGAGCGTGTAATAGAGCATAAGAGTACTGTGCTCGACCTTAGTTACGAGTGTGTACTTTCCCCTTCTCTAACGTAACAGGGAGAGCGATCCACGAGTTCCTAAAAGTACAGAACGGAAGAATCTTAGCACGACTACCACAGTGTAACAACATACAGTAGTCCATTGACTTTGATGGCGGAAGAAAAGCCGCCAACGTCTAGACGTTACCGTTGCGTCATTTTGGCAGGGTTGTCACAATGATAATGATAATAAATCTAACTGCCGTCTCCATTATACGATCCGCTTGATGGGATGGACTATATTTTTGTTTTTCGTTACATCATTCCCTTGCGAAACATGTCGATACGAGAAGATGGTTAGAAGTGATAGGTATAATTCCAATTCTAAACTTAGTGATTAATAAAATCCATTACATTAATAGATGAAGGGAAACTTTTTACCCCTTAAGTATGTAACGAGGAGTGTGGGATTAGCTTATTTAAAAGCTTACCTACCTTGGGAAGCCACTTATACGAGTAGATGGCTAAAATCTATGTAATAATGCATACGTTTATGTTATAACAATACAAATACATTAAATTAATAAAAACTTAACGACGATAGTCAATATCAAAAACAAAACGGTTTGTGGTCAAATAAAAAAATAACTGCATAGAGTAGACTATCGCCAAATAATAATTTTAAAATGACTGGAATGAGTTTTAGCTGTGAATTTTTATCTGTATTTTATTAAATTAGTTCAGACAAGAAAATATAATGAGGTACACTGTAATTTTGACCCCGCCGACCACTAGTAAATTACGATAAATTCTGAGAAGGTACCTACTTACAAGTAGGTATAACAGAGTTCTAGGAATCACTCTCACCCCGCACGCCCCGCTGATTGACCTGTCTAGACATCTCCTTTGACAGACTGTATCAATGAGACTACAGTAGACTGTATTAATACATTGTATTATAGGTTTCCATTATATTATAGGAAATACTTAAAAGTATGTATTGTCCTAAGAACAACCTAAATCAGATTATCAAGAAGTATCACTATGCAGACAATATCCTATCAGATAAAATACTAGATTATGGGGTGACATGGTCAACGAAATATTTTAATTAGATAATAATATAATAGCGGATTTAAATAGAGGATGAGTGAAAAACATAACTAAATATAAATGTTATCGTAAGCCGCAACCTACTTTTAGGCGATAAGTGTAATTAATGAATGGTGTCGACGATAAGCTTAAGAGTATGGTTCAACTTCAAATAATATTTCGTACGAAAGCGAAAACAATCCGCAGATAAACTTGTTTATAATAAGTCTCGCACGTTTCCTGGAATCATGAACGAGTTTTAAAGGTCTTTTTTAACTGAACGTTATCAATTTACGTGTGGATACTACTTACGCTGGTTTTAAAAAATATTTTGATGTTGTAACTCTATATAGATGGTTAAGAATTGTGCTTAATTTTATATTAAAGTAATAAGCGGAAATTAAAACTAGAATTCATAGGATTTTATTATTAGATCCAAGGATATCGTTGATTTAATATAATAAACATTTCTGACTTTATTGTTTAACAGGATATCAAATAATATGTATAAATCACTGTGGTTTAATATACTCTGTTGTAATGTGATTTTGCAGTAGGTACTGATGACTTTAACAGTCAAGTCCATCAGCAATTTAAAATACACTTATTGGAGAAGAATAAATAAAAGTTTATGCTAGACAATATTTTAGGCTATTAGACTGGTTGCCACGATAATCGAAATTGGTCACCGTTTCTGAAATCAGTTTCATAAATTACAAAAAAAACTAGGAAATATTGCTTTTATTCCTTAAATTAAAAATCGATTGCAAATCATTTGTTCGAAGATCGGTATTGAGAGTTAAGACCGAAATCTCAGCCTCTCGATTATGCAATGTCCCGCCTCGCAGACTATTTCGTGGACGGAACAAAACATAAAAAAAAAAACTGATCTTATTGTTTCCAGTCGCGAACACGATTTATGTGATGTTCCGAGCTGAGCTTACTTCGGGGTGAAGCTAAAATGCATCAAGATACGCTTTGTTCCCTTCCAAAAATCTGTGGGCGTATACCTTTTTTTGGAGACCCTTTGTTTTTAAATTATGTAACTTCGCAATTCCAGTGACTTCACAAAAAACGTAGGGTGATGATGAATGTTTGTTTTACGCACGAGACGAATTCACGTTTCGCTGGCATTGTTTGTCATTTTTTAAAAAAGGACGCTCTGTTGTCTTCTATTTTTACCGTTACCAAAAAATAAACGCAAGTTTTTCCATAAATAGCGCCTTCTTAATGGGGCGAATAGGCTGTGGGTTCTTTATGTTTGTGTTGGACTGTTGGCCAGTTCGCAGGTACGAGAGGTTTTACAGCTCACGTTTATAGGCCAGCATCCCTGATCATAAAACCTTCGCGCGGTCCTGCGGTCGCGTGTTTAAACCGGTTGTGGGGTAACATTGTTCATTATTCAAATTAGTGCGTGCTGTTATAATTCGACGCTATCCTTTCCAACTGCTATTAAGCCCTTCGCGAGCTGACTTGTGTGCCTTGAATACTGTTCGGCCCTAAGGTTGTTTAGGCCCGTTTGCTTTCAATACCATTTATGTTGTAGCATTCGAGTATTATATTCGATAATTAAATACTTAAGTAATTTATTTCAATATGAATCAAAAGTTAATTAATCAAAGTTTAGAATGTACCAACAATTTATTATCTCCTTTGCTGATTAATTTTATTCATGTGATGCTTAATGAATACCAAAACACGTGACCTTTGTTTTAACTGCAAAGAGAAATATTTAACCACATTACTAATAGTTTATTTAACATTGAACTTTTCTCGTTTGCTCGTTTATTTTAGTGAAGGAAAATACTAGGAACAATAACAAGTAAGCATATTTTAATCAACCACGACATCACATTGTGACTAATTTTCACTCGACTGCAACCAACAGGTCATACAGTCACAGGTCTACAGGTCTACGAAGCAACATCGCATGCGAAACGTCGCCGACTTCCTGGTATCGATCATGCTGTTAATAACTGTAGATATTTAATAATTACGTCACACGAGGACGTGCCTACATAGGTCCGTACGTAGGTAGAGTCGCTGGTTGTAAAGTGTCAGTAGAAGGGGGTATTATAATAAATGGCATGTATAGACGTTGGCGACACGGCGTCGGTCGTGAGGTAGAACCGGTCCTCACTTCCTCGTGTCGTGAGCGATCAGCGCTATTCGAACTATTAGCGAGACGACCCGACTCCGCCTAATACTCTCCGACATTTATGAAACTTGCTTCTCGTACGTCATTGCGTGCATTTTATAAACACTTACGAGCTGAGAAGCTAAAGGTCCAACAAAAATATTATAACATATGAAATTAACTTCTATGCGAACGGAATAACGTTCTTTTTAGACATTTAAGGTAGTATAGTATGCAGTTACGTTAACACTTGTAATTAAATGAAAGATATTCAATATGTTTCCTACCATAGTTAATAAGTTAACGGGGTATTGGTTAAATACCTACGTAGGTACATTTTTATGTCTACAATCATGTTTTCATGAAAATATATGTTAACTTGCTATGTAGCGCCTTGTGTATCGACACAATCAGACAATACCTACAAGTTTAATATGTATAGATGTGCATGGTTATTTATACAGAAGCGCATTAAGTAAGCGTTTCAATTAATAGCGGAAAAATCCACTCTGTTATCTGTTTAATCAATATATATAAAACTCTTGCGTTACTGTGTGACTGACAGACAACGCACGACCGAAAGTACTGAACGCAAGAAGCTGAAATTTGCCATGTATGTTCCTTAGGGAGTGTAAGGGGAGCACTAAGAGAGGATTTTTGGAAATTCAACTTCTAACGGGATAAAAAAGGGGATAAACTGAAACTTTTTATTTCTGCAATGGATTCATTTGAGACCTGTATACAAAATACAGGTTCCTCAATTGATGCAAGTGAGTACTAAGAAAGGAGATTTGGAAATTGGCGGGCGAAGCCGCGGGGGAAAGCTAGTTGAGTTATAAAAAGCTTATTATTTTATTATGTAAATAAAAGATAAATTTGCCGATGACCCACCTAATTGTAAGAGGTAACCGTCATCCATGGACATCAGGAACACCAATGCCATCTCCGATGCGTTGTCGGTCAAGAGAAAGAATTAAGAAGTAACTCAAGCCCCTGCCGCCCGGAACACAATAGTTTGACGACTGACTCAACCAGGAGTACCCTCCTGGTAGCTAGCCAGGTTTCACGTATCCTCTAGGCCTCCTCAATAATTTAGAGAAACCTGTGCCACGGTAATAGTATCATACAGTATTGTGACTCGGCCCTGTCGTTGAAATAAATGCCTACAGTCCCGCGTGCTAGGACTGCCTCTTTCTAGTTTAGTGAATGTAAGTAGGTAGGTAAATCGCACGCTTCCTGATTGAATTCGTTCGTCCCTTTGGCGCATCTGTGACCGTTGTAGTGTTGTGTACCGAGCTATATACCAAGCTCCGAGGCGCGTAGGTATGATTCGCGTTCCGACCGTTTGTATGAAGATGGAATACTGTACCTATGATACTATTACCGTGCCTGTGCTCAAAAGTCGTCCGTTAATAGATGGGCCGTTAACCCATCCATTCACAATCACTATCCCATATTGTTTAAGGAATGTAGGGAATGTCAATAAAGTTGCTTCTGAGCTGTTCCTCAGACTTCAGAAAGTTCAAGTTCACGAGAGTTCTTCATAGTTTTCTGTAAATGCCCTTTTAAGAAAAAACTAGATCGAAGCAGACAAATAGTAATGGACTGTAGGAATTGCATTGACGTAATAATTGCTGATTGCAAAGTGGTTTGTATTTAATTACACGACCGGGCAAACAATATGTAGACTAGCTAAGGTTAGCGTAATAGCTTGCAGAATTAGCTGAATGAATGGACTGGCAGCAGTTAGGGAAGCCCGATTCAGCAATGAAAGGACTTCCAAGTTATGATGGATGAATAAACAGGGTATCGGCTAAATATCAAGTACTTAAGCCTAATAGTGACATTTTACTCAATGGAAACTCCGCTCCCAATTATTGCGACCTGGGTTTCCAATCAAACATACTCGTATTATTGATTTATCGGCCTCACTAACGGCCGCTCCCAATATCCTACCCATAATCCTCAGTAAATAAGCTAGTAACTGTGAAAGGGTGACATTTTCGTTGTTATTGTTTTATCTACTCCCTTATCCAGAGTGGATAGATAGCACATATTATTAGTGCTACACGATTTTTCAGACGTGTGGGTACAACGCGTTGTTATCCTTCTCATTCTGAAAGTAGATGAGTGCTAGCTTTGGGACATTCCTAGTTTAAGATTATTAAGCCAAGCGTACAAAAATTGTAATACTTAGGTTTAGTGTTAATTATTTTGAAGGGTTCGATACCATTATTCCAAGAATTGATTAAATGAAACATAAAATTACACTAATGTACATACATTACGATTATATCCAACAACCTACAGTTACAGATTAATTAGTTTCGTTAATACGTTTATCGAAGAATATCCGCTCCGTAGGTTATTTAATTACATCCTTTGTGACTATTAAAATAGGTTAATGAATAACATTGTTTAATCAGTTGTTTACAATATAGAGGAAAACCGCCATTAAAGAAGAAAAAACTTTGTTACATTTTCCTTATTCCTTAATGGTGGTGGTGGCGAATAACGTTGTTTGTAATGCTAATCGACTTTTATTTATTATTACTTTTCATATTAATCTTGTACTAATCTTATATTTTTTATAAAATTATTTTAAACTATTTGCGACTATTGCGATACACTCATAGATGATAGATAGATGGTATTGACACTTGTATATCGCTTAATTCACTTATGTCTTTTTCCGTTCCTCCGTAGAAAACTTCGCCGAGCAACAAATATGGCGAATGAGGCTATTATTGAAGGTATTTATTGCCAGAATAGATCCTATGATATATTTTTTTATGTTTTTATCTATTTGTCTATACGATTGTTCCTGCTATACTCTAAAAATTAAACCAAAACAGCTACCGCTTACCGATTTGGAAACAATTTTCACTAATGTATTTTTGAATCATTGGTTATCATTTAGTTTATTTTAATTGCTGGTTCACAAATAAAAAAGATAAGTACGTCAATTTAAAGATAAATTTGTAACAATTATTTATTATTGTTTCAGGTGCGAGTACGGGCGTATTTTCACCAAAGCTAAGCAAGGTCGGGAAAGTGGTACATAGTAAGTATTATAAATATTAAATAATATAATAAATGTTTGTTCTGCGGTCGTGAGATTTGTGGTGTCTTATTTCTGTCTGTTCTTGATATTCGCATCAAAGGGAAAACATTGTAGTGCCAATGGGATTGTAGCGTGTGAGCCTTTAATAATAAAGTTGATACAGTAAGTACACTGACAACTCCCTACCCTACCCGTGTCTTTGTCATATGGAGGATTCTGAAATATTACTACATTTTTAATATACGCCAGTCATAAATAATACTTGTTTTTGTACATTAAATTATGGACAATCAAACATATTGTATGTACCTTATGGAGAGTTTCGTATTAAAATTACCAAAACATATTTTTGCAATTTTATTTATTCAGGTGTACTAGACAAGTAAACACTACACAAGTAAACTACAGAAATGATAAAGATAATATTCGTATTGCGTACTTATATTTTGGCCTACACATATAGGTCAACATCTACGATATAATCGTACGGCAAAATGAATTCTTTCCGCGGAATAGAAGAAAATTCAGTATTGGTGTTTTGCTATAGGGTTTGTAAATACATATTAGCTAACACTTAACAATCCAAATTACTTTATAAAATTAAGGAATAAGATGCATTTAAGATTATCATAGGTACGATAAACACGAACTTTGTAAAATGCATCATCTTTTTTCGAAAACGTATTTAATGTCAGTAAACGTAAACATTATCCTGAAACAACGCAACATTAGGTACCTGCAAGGTTAACATGAGCGTTTAAATCTCCGAACTTCCTACAATTTTCACGAAGTGTACAAGTAGCTACAACACCAGGTTAACGCACGTCAGGGGAACGTTGTTTCGCCATTTACTACAGATCATGCCCTATCATGGTAACTGGTTTACTTCTTATACCACTGGCTGCCTTATACTGAATGTCCAGTCTGCCCACAACTGGTAATTGTTAATCATTACTGGTATTGTTTTATTGGACCATATATTATAATTTGCCAGGTGTATCAGCCTCTTAGCTCTGTATAAACTGCTCAAACCAGACTGAATTCTTTCTTATACTAATAATTGCTTTAAATACAAAATTGCAACGTTCATAGTTCGCGCTTACCGGTGTCTGCGATACTTTGAAATAAAAACTCGCTTATTCAGCAAATTATAGAATATGCAATTTGAAAACATTGAATCTTGAAATTTGGGAAAACAAGAGCATACAACACACAGTAGATTTCATTTAGCATGAATTGCAGCACTGTGATGGAATACAATCGAAGTAGTAAACCAATCCTCATTCTTGAGGAGAGACTCCGGACAACGCTGCAATTAACTGTTTATTAAAGATTAAGTTTGTTTTATGTAATAGATTAATTGATAATATATAAACTAATTTTCAACCATAGAATCTGTGCCTATAGAGTAAAAGAAACACTGACGTTAACTCGTTTGAAAACTTGATTTCATGCATTCATCATCATGGTAAATCGTAAAAAGAATAAAGTTTACTTAAAATAATAAATAATCATTATTTGTATAAAAGAAAACAAACAAATCTTTGTACTGTAATTGCTTCTTATGTATGCCAAAGAATGAAATGTGTGAAAAATTTGTTATAAGATTTCCTAGTTCAAACAGGTTAACATAACAAAAGTATATGAAAAAGCCTACCTAAGCCATTTCAGAATTGACATAACTTTATAAAAATCAATAAATCTGGAGCGAATAATCAGTCTACATTCGATCGTGATACAATACGAGCACAATGTAAAAGACTTGAATAAAATACAAACCTATTAACACTTACATTTCAACTTTTTGCTTGGAACCATTGATGCGCGAACTGGTTATGGAATATGATTAAATAACAGCGGATGTTTGTTAGACGAGCCACAGCACAGGCAGAAAGCGAAACTGATGGATGGAGAACAGTGGAAGCTGTTGTAATTTATAAAGATTTGCTTTTGGTTACGTACTACGCGTCTGCTTTGTTATAACACCTTTCGGTAACTTACGTTTTTCTTCGCGTTCTAATTTGTCATGTTCGTTTATAGCAACATACTTATAAGTAGTACATAATAATATATAAGTCCTTAATTATTATCATTATGTCAAGTCTGCCTGGTTATCCACCAGCCTCTTGCTTGGATCAGTTCAGTCGCCAAATCGCTCATAGTATTCCGAACTGGGAGCTTGAGAGACGGTACTTTATTTCTTTCTCTCTTCTTTCTTGCCTGACAAACCATTGGCAATACCTTTGAGGGTACTGATGCCTCTTGGCGACGGCGAACTCGTTACTCTTGTGATTTACCCTTAGTTGAACCAACTGGTCTGGCAATTGGTTGACTTCTTACTTTGTACATATTAAAAAAGTTTAATTAAAGAAGTTATAAACTTTGCAGGGACATAACTTCTTGGAGTGTGTTCATCATCATAGCTTACATATTATGACATGAAAATTTAATGAATCCTAATGGTTTATAAAGTGCCAATAAATCACCGCTTGTTATGGAAGTTTTACGTTTATTTCCGCTAGTATTTTTAAATAATCTTAATTAATAGTAGACTACCGTAAACAAAAATTGTTTTTGTGACTTAATAAAGATAGACTTTTAACTTCTACTCGTAGTAGGTATAAAATTTAAGAGCAAATTATGCGCTTTAAGATTTTATTTATTTATTGGTCACTCACTTATAACGTTTTCTTTACGCTTACCAACTTACTTTCCCGACCGAATAAATCAAAGTGAAAGATATCCTTCATACGAGTACCTAAGTAGGTATCCAACCTAGTACTTATCCAACCTTCAGCAGTGACTTATAACATCATAAGTCGGGAGTATGCTTTTAGCTTTCGTTTTAATACATTTAGCAATATAAATCCAAATAAAAGCTTACCTTTCAATGTTTAGACTTAGCGTTGAAACAGTTTTCTGTTTTACTGGTTATTATTAGTACTTACCTATATTTTATGTACCTGTATCTGTGTACTATTATATTGATGAACTAGTACAGGCTAACATTATTTTTTAAGTTTTCGCACAAGTAAATACCGCGCGTGTGGCCAATGCGTGTTGATACACAGATTATCATACAGCGAGCGTGCCATTTCGTAATTGTGTAATTATTACACAATCGCAGTAACGATGCGAACGGCGTTGCAGGTTAATTACGTAGTGACGTTTTGAATTAGAATGAGATTATGATTGTAGCATCATATTTATTATTATTATTATGCTGACAATATACAATTATTAACTTCTAGAATACCTAGGTAAGAAATAAACATTTTAAATTATTTGTTTATTAAGTAAAGTTATTAATTATACCCATCAGGAAATTAATAATGTTATGCACGCATAGGGTTAACGCTTTAAGTTGTTAACTAGTTAAAATATTTTTTACAATACAACATCTTCAAGAATTGTAAAAAATATCAACTCTTATTCCGTATTTTAACATTCCATATTTCAACTTCAGCAATAATTTCAACAGATATATGTAAGATTTGTAGCGAAATCGTGATGTAACATTTGAAATTGAATCTCTACTTTCCGCTTAAAACAAAATTGAAACATCCGATTTTATTAATTGCCATTGAAATTAACATGTTATAAGAGCACCTCTTTATCAATAATAAACGTCAGCTGTCTTATCGCATGGCTATAAATTAATAATGTAGGTAAGATAAACCAATCGCCTCAAACACTCCGAAACAATACTCCAAACAAGACGTAAGTTACAATTCAAACTACGACAGGAACCACCAAATTAACAGCGTGCTAAACTTATTAGCGCTTTCTTATTTCGGGGACCACTTTATACCATTTCCAAAACCAAGTCCTTAAATGGTATAATAGAAAAACTTATACACATGTGCTGGAATAGTGAAGTGTAAACTGTGATGTTTATAATTATAAGTATAATATTTTCATTTAGGTATACAACTGATTTATCGTTTCCTTCTAGGTCGACACCGCTGGCAACTAACGCCTCGTCTCTCTTCTCCCTCTCTTCTCAATGCTACAGATGACCATGAGTGGTGGTGACCACTTAGGTAGGAACCATCTGGTAGACCTTCTGCTCGATAGATGACTTTCTTATGTATTTATGATAACAAACAAGCATGCAGCGCCACCCTCCTGCCCATGATAGCTGTGACTATTCAGAACAAAACTGATCAGAAATATGATTAGTCCAGTTGACAGAGGCTGTTATTAAGAACGTTAGTTGGTAAGTTCGTTAGTAGGTAGACTGGGAAAAAGACTGTAAGTGATAGTTAGTTAGTTCTGTTAGTTGTTATTAGTAATAGTCCAGTTAGTAATTGTTAGTAAGTCTCGTTCTAATTCGGTCACAGATGTGTTGCTAGTTGCTACCCTTCAGGACTTAGATGACAAAACTTAGATGTATATATAGGTTCTACCACCTATTAGAATAAGTATTAAAGTTATTCAAGTAAGAATCGCATTCATCATTAAAATTAATTCACGTGCAAAAAGTATCATATCTAGGATATACAATAGTGTTTTAACAATACGAGTAATAGTGTCCTTCTAATTTGTACACCTGAATATTTTGTACATTGAAGCGAAGTTATTGGACAAGATTGTTCTATGTCAGACTGCTATATTGTGGGTGAAAATTGGGTAGAATTGGTTTCAATAGTACAAACACAAACTGCAAAGTGACGGGGTATTTTAATACCTACTGTTATTATGATTACAAACGTCTATTACAAAATAAATTAGTTTGAATGCAGTTACAACAGTTATTCATAATACATAGTACCACAAGGTGTCTCGTCTACTTTTACGTCAGCCCTTCAGGCTATAAAAAAACAGAGAAATTTAAAACAGAGATTATCAACTTCATACAACAACATTCTTCAAAAATCCATCAACTAAATATGAAATACAAGAAACCAGACAATCAAGAAGAGTTTTTGGTTAATAATAACTTGGTTTATTTATAAACCGAAAATGCATCGGCATTTCGATTTTTAATATCCATTCGTAAGTGATTACGATTCGAAACCCGGCAGTAATCGCGAAGCCGTCTCGAGGTGACCAGCAAACTGCTCTTTACACGACGGTACACCATAAAGGGTATATGGTACTTGCACACGGAACAAACAACTTTGCCCTTTCGAACGTTCTTTATAAGTTTATAACAATCAATGCTCAATATCCTCATATTTTTACTTTATTTTTAAACAGCAGTAATATAACAGCGCTATTTAGTAGTATGATAAAGTTTATTGCACGCAATATAATATTTATTTTATATTCGGATTTTGAATAAATTAAACTTGTTTACTAGTTACCTGTCTTCCATTCGCTTCGTTGAAAGTAGTCTTTACGTTCAAAAATAGTAACCTCATCGAAAACAATTGTTACCCGTTTTTATAACGTTTTTTTTCCTTTTTTATTTATATGTACCTACCTATTTACACTCACTTCTCTCCAAGAAATAATCTAACGATTAGTAAGTTCCGCATATACCTATCTATATGCGCCCTTGCAGTAATTTTTGAGATTGTCGCTTATAATTGATTGATTGTCGTTTTGTTACCACCTAAACTAACCTACTAGTGTTGCAGTATTATTACAACAGTAGCCATAAAATACTTAGGTACCAACTCTTATTTTCACTTTATTGCTTCTTTATACAATTGGGGGCGTAAATATCTTATTAATGTCTACTTATGGTAGTCATTAAGATATTTATGTTATGGGCCTCGCTGCCTGAAATAAAAATATATTATTATTAATACCTTATTTCATTCTCTACCAGATGAACATTGGCAATTTTTTATTCCATTTATAGACATCTTCTAAATTGTCCAAAGCTGTTTTATTCAAACAATAAAATTTAATGTTTCTATCAGTGTTAAACAAACCTAGTTGGCGCGTGACCTAATAGGTATGTTAAAACATACACTATCATCAGTTCCATAGTCTTCTTTTGTTAGATTAACCTAACCTTGCACTTGGAATGTTAAATTAGTCAATAATAAAACTATTTAGCCCAAGACATATGTGTGTGCTATGTTTGATAGTTCACACGTATGTTAATTCATTACAAAACAACGTTACTGAATTTAAAATGGTTGTGAGCATTTCGTTCTCTTCTTTTCGTTGTCTTTTACTTTCGTTAAATCAGCCAGAAGAACTAAATTCCTAATGCAATAACTGTCGAAAGGTTTCCTTATGTTATGCTTATGATACACAACCGGCAAATTACTACGTCTCCAGATATAAAGTTGTAGAAGCTACCTGTCAATCTATAAATTATAAAAGTCCTTTGAAAATAAGCAACCTCAGAGGAGTTACCGATCCCTTCATCAAAGCCCGTTAACGATATTTTCTATTAAAGGAGATTGCCCACGGACGGTATCGCTAAATCTAAGTTGTGTCACTACTTCATGAAATCAGTTATTCCTATTATTAATTTAAACAATTTTTGTAACTATTCCAAAATAACAAATTCTCCGGATAAAAACTGACCAAATTAATAGTCGTTGTCTTGCTTTTGACCGTTTACTTTGTCGCCATCTTTGCCAATTGCCACTGCAAAAATACGATTAGTGGTGAATCAAGGAATCGATAAGTTTTGGTGAAATTGGATTATTCATGTAATATGATGAATAAGCAATCGATGATAAAATCGATTACAATAACTTTTAGTGGAGCATTTTGATGGAGACTTCTTATGGTGCTGTTATTACTATATTTAAGGCAATGGATTAAAATTAACAGTTTACAACTACTAAGCCACTGACAACATTTTTAAATCTATTCTTAAATGACCAAGAAATAGGTTATTGAAGTTTAGTCTGTATACGATTTCACTAATGTCGATCTTCGATTTATTGCAGATAAGCTACTACTCACAATACTCAATATTTTCGTTTTTAACAGTGTTGCCCGATTAATACCTATTATAGCTTTAATTAATTAATAATAGGATTCAATAATTAATTAATGTTCTTAGTTAGATAATAATAAATAAATTAAGGATTGCATATTACAAGGATAACGGTGATCATGTTTAAAAAATGACCTCTAAAAGTGGCGCTTCCATATGGTATAAATATAGCAGTTTTCAGCGGACTGATGTGTGCCGACGGTGCCGAATACCATCGAGAATTCTCGGCACGCATATGGAATGAATCTTACAACAACTTTTTGTCGCTAGATTCTAAAACAGTCCGATTTAAAAGAATTCATCCAAACGATGTAGTTTTCAAGATCGATCTGTCGATCGATTTCAGATCAACATGTAAGCATTTTGATCTGAAATCGATTCTTCGATAAATCAATCTCAGTTTGACATCCCTAACCTGCCTGACAAATGACAATAAATAATTATTGTCTGAAGTGAAGTTCCCGTCCCCGACAGTTACTTTTGAACTCATTTTGAATTCAATAATTATTATTTCGTGTTTAATTTGTTTTATTCTTTCAATTTCCATTAAATGAAAGCCAAAGTGATAGCGAGACAGAGACTCCATTAGTTAAGTTATTGTGTTAATACCTATTAGACGAAATCGCGAGATAAAAGACTCCATTTTAAGTTATCGTGTTTATTTCAAATAAAAACTAAATAAGTAGTGATAGCGAGTAATTATGGAAAATCCAACTCGTCGGTGCATTAATTGTTCCCTCCGACTGCGATATTTACGCTGGCAGTTGTTGAGAGAACTTAATGATGAAATCTACAATACACTAGCGTCTTGGATTTCACCTACACCGGTAAGTAATAATGATGCAGTTTATGAGATCTTTAAACATTGCATCTTATGCAGTGATACTCGTATTTATTATCTTCTCGCGGGATAAGGTGCTGGTTTTAACAGATTCTCTGTCTAAAGTTGACACAGTGGTATGCTCCATCCACCCATGTAAAGCACAGGTCAAGGAAAGGGTTATTTCAATGATGCCTCAGTAATATTACCTGCTAGTGCTATGTTTTAATGTTAATATTTGAGGCATTATGCCATACATACCACATCATATTACAGTTAGTTACAGTTAATTATCTGTTTTTTTACAACACTGTGTTTAATTTCAATATGTTTCTGAACATATTAATGTGTTAAAATAATTGTTTTTTTGACAGACTTCACGTGAAGATGTCATTTGCATGGAGTGTTTTGTTTCAATACAAACAGTTTCAGCTGGATTTACTACACTTATCTCCTGATAAACGGGAATGAAGATACGGCAAATACCCTGAATGCTATTTCAGGGTATTATTGTAGCTGCCTAGTAGGCAATCGTACAGTGGGGTGTTGTGCACACGTGATGACCATCACTTGGTATCTGAGCTGGGGTCGGCATCACGACATCCAAGCGCCGGCACAGTTTTTAGATTCTATATTTGAAGAATATTGTTATGAAAACGAATAAAAATGCTAAATACTTACTTTTGTATTTTCAATTCCTAGAGGGTTCCTCTATTTGAGTGATCATCGCTAAATGAAAGCTACTTAATTAGTTCGATATATATAGCTGCATTACTAACGAAATAAAAATTACATTTCTTAACTAACCTTCAATGGATAAAAATATATGTAAGGCTCAGCGGCTTAAATTGGCTTTCATTCTTTGATATCCACTCTTTAGGGTCTGGAACGGTTTTCTCCAATTTGCAACTATTATCTAATATAGCGAAATATTTCAGAAAAACGTAAATTAGCACTTAACGGCTTGTTAACAATTTCGAACGTTCTATTTTTAGTGGTCCTTCATTACCATATTGCTGTTGAATGCCGAGAATTATAATATTTTTTTAATATGTAATTAAAAGTACTAATATCATACTACAATTTAAGCTCAATTACATTAAGGCACAATAGATTTGATAGCGATACTGAATTCCATAGTCACTTGGGCAATCTCCTTTATGGTTTATTATTTAATTATGAAATTAACAAATCAGCAGTCACAGTTATAGTGCAACCACTATCTTAAGACTTCATCTCCTTCATCTCCAGACTTACCTTCAGATGGGATTATGGTCAAGCATTTGACATAACTAAATAATTTAGTTGCCAAGTCTAGAGTACCTAATGTAACGATTGCGCGACTATTTCAAAGTTTCATTACGTACCGACCTAAGTATTTGGAGCAGTAAAAATCGTTTATCGCGTAAAACACTGAGTTATATTCGTTTGTGATAAGTAACGTCCGCGCCCGCATGCAAACTGTATTACATCATTTGTAAAATGTGCATTTGGTTCAGTTACATATATAGTTACATATATCATAATCATCGCAACCCATAATTGTGCCACTGCTGGGCGGGTCCGCTTCCACAGTGTGAGGGTTACAGGCACCACATTGTGCGGAATAGCTTCACAATCTTTAAGAACATCATGGAGAACTCTCTCAGCAGGTTTTCTCACGATGTTTTCCGTCACTGAAAAAAGTGATAATTAATTTCTAATACTGCTTGCGTTGAAAAAAATCGAAATCGAATCGTTAATTTTACCTCCCACTGCATTAATATCAATAGTAAGAAGTAAAAGTAAGAAGATAAGGGGGACTATTATACATAAATAATATATGTATATAGGTTTTTTAAATTACAAGGCGCTTTTATTTACAAAAACAATGACTAATTGTACTGCTACTACTTCGCAACGCACTACGGCGAGGAGAACGTCCAAATCCCTGACTCAGCACTTCAATAAAGGTAAAAACACACTGTTCCTCTATTCTGTAACTTGTAAGTCATTTAAGCAATAACTCTGACAAACACTCAACAACTGAGTCATGTAACCAAGTCATGATTTTGTCCTGTCACACTGCATTCGTAGTGTAGATAAATAACCCGCTGAGCGTATTCGTATACAGAAAAACATTATTTGGTGTCATCAAGTATGTTATATTACTTAGGTGCTATATTTATATAAATAAAACAGATTGAAGTTTTACTTCCCACAGTATTTAAAGCAATAGTAACAAAATAATGGACTACACTATTTACATACACACTAAGCGATGACGTAAGTCGTCTCCCTTTCATCATAATCCATTGCCGTGTTATGGAGTAATAATGCAATTTTGATGATTCGAAACCTGTTTGCCCCAATAAGCTCTAACTTTTTCCTTGCTTCTCTTTTCTTTCTTGGCCACAACTCGACAATGATGATTTGCAATTTTGGAATTACTGATGTCGATAGACGATAATGACTACTCCCATAATTGTGTCATTTATATTTTTCTACGTCGTCGTCCATATACATACATATTTCGAGAACTTATCGTCATTAGGTAATTCCGAAATGAATGTTGGCACCAAGGACCAAGGAAATTTAAATAGTACCTAAACGTCCTTGGTTAGCACACACAATTTGTTATAACACCGGGTTACCATTTGATAAATTTGTGATGTGACGATGTGAGTGACCAATTTAAAGGAAACGCGCAAATCAATCTGTTTCAATCGCCATTCAACGTGCACTCGCTCGATACTGAGCTGATACGGGCTGATTGAGTTTATGATTCGTTTAAATTTACTCGCGAACACACAGCGGAATAAATTGTACACTTGGGCGCAATGTACTCGGAAGAAGCGAGGCGAGGACGGAGCTAACAGCCTTCATTCTATAATATGATTTGCTTAAAATATACTAAGTTTAGTGTACTCAGAGATGTTTAAAGGCCACGTGGTAATATTTCGTACAATATGATTAATTAACCAATTAATGTTTATCTGAAAACGATATTTTGTTGGTGTGAAGATCGGTCAGATGAGAAGGGTACGGTACGGAGGATCTGGGGTGGAATCCTGCACTTATGTTGTTTTAATTATTTGAAGTTATAATATTATAAATTTTAAACGGCATTAGAAGGATTTGGAAAAAAAAATATTAACACTTTAGGGGCCAAAATCTGCTAATTTATAAATGCTTGAATTGCGTTGCGTTTAAATAGTTTGACGTAGGTTTTATACAAAAGGTGTCAAAAATGTGTCAAAACTATTCCGACACGACATAATTGAAGTATAATTATATAAATTAGCAGACTTGGGCCCCAGGACTATGAAAACCAGTCTTTATTTAACTTAATTTTTATTTAGGAAAGCTAATTTATTACGTGACATATCGACGTTATTTATATTAATGCCGCATGTAGCTCAGTTGGTAGTGAGTGTGCCCACGAAACGAGGCCTGCCGAGTACGATTCCCGGTCGTAGCCTGTGACAGATACATATTTTGATCTCGGGTCATGGTCATAGTGATGTATTATTTGTATCGGCCAAGTCACCCACGACACAGGGAATCCTCTGGCAGAGTGTGTGAGCATTTTTTTAACTTCATAAACTTTTTAAGGGGTCATACACGGTTTCTAGGAAAGTCTAGAACAGGATGTGTATCGTTAATTAATAATCTCATATAATCATACATCCATAGACTGCTCCGGTCAGCAGTTTGCATACAATATACCACGGCAATGTATTGTATTTCCACGCGTCGTACATAAGTGTAAGCACTACGTGACCGCCATTTGACACTGACCCATTGTACGGAACCATCGTGAGTGAACGTCTACTCATCATTGTAGGTTCCGTAGGTTACAATTAAATTCAAAATGGTAAAAAAATATCGACCGCACACTGGTCTAAAC
The DNA here is from genome assembly GCA_905404295.2 of Ochlodes sylvanus. Classification (NCBI taxonomy): domain Eukaryota; kingdom Metazoa; phylum Arthropoda; class Insecta; order Lepidoptera; family Hesperiidae; genus Ochlodes; species Ochlodes sylvanus. The sequence continues at coordinate 6,424,202 of FR990138.1, forward strand.
ATAAAAAATTGATTTTCCTTGATGCCATGAACACAGACAATTAACACAACGATTAAACAAGAATAACACTAATAACCAATAATAAATAACCAATAATTAAACACGAATAACCAATAATAACTTACATAGCATTATAATATTGTACCTATCTATATTAATATTATCCTAAGGTATTTCAGTAATTTATATACTAAGGTATTTCAGGTAAGGTATTTCATCAATAAAGAAGAACTTTGTATACGATAAAAGACAAACACACTGTCATTATTGTGTGTGTTTACAATATAGACAACTGACAAACGAGCAAAATCCACATGATGGCAAGTGGCCGCTGCCGCTCTTGGCCATCTGTGACATCGAAGTTATCACCGACGCGGCCACTAGCTAGCCAAGAGGTAAGGTGTCCAATTATAACTGACTCCCCGTCGTCACTGCAATCTAAATATATAACGTACAAACGTATCAAGATGAAAATTAAAATGGGGGCTACCTAGTTTGGCAAGTAAAAAGCTTCTTCTATCGTCCAGGTATATATAACTGGTTATGCGTAGACCAACGATCATCGACAGAACTGACTATGCGTCGCAGAAGGTATGCCACAGTTCGTCCCCTATTTTATGTATTAACTGAGCGTGAACTCGCTTTATCGAAATAATATGTAAATGATGTGCTTTTATACTCAAATATAACTAGATATATGAGACTTAGCATTAAATTCTAAATATAAAGAAAACAGACACAAAAACACGTTTTAAATAGCAGATAGTAAATAATAATGCAAAGTTATTTTTTTAATGTTTTTCGTTTTTAACGTAGAATTATACTTACATTATTATTATTAACAATAATAATGAAAATGATTCCAAAGTGTAAGTTTAGCCAACTCCTTTCGAGTTTTGATTCGCACCTATGAATTATTATCCTCCACGCCTATACTTCAATATTTCATAAACCTCCTATTGGGATTAAATTATGTTGACAACAATAGCATCCAGGGACAAAGTAATGCTGCAGACATGCATGTTACAACTTGCGTCATTTGATGATGTAATATTCAGTTTAAGGTTTACAGTCTGGATGAAGGAACTCTGTTAACTCTTCCAGTTTGTATTTCAACTCACGTTTCAAAATATTTCCCACGAGAGTATATAATTTAAAACTTGTCGCCAATAAAGCAAAACTTTTGAAATTCTATATGTAAATACCCACGTCAAATACGCAAAATAGCAACAGTTCTGACTGAGTTCCGATAAATTATAACTGTGAGTTATAAATACACAAATATTTAGGTAAAAACTTACATTGGCGATGATGACGCAATGATCATAATTATATTGGTGCTTATTAATTACGATTGATAAAAAATTACGATTCGTAGTATTTGGTAAAGATATCTTAGTAAGGAATATAAAGTCGCAAAAGCGATATTACGCACCTTTTTATTCTAGCGTACAAATAATATTTGAAAATCATATTTGTTACTTGTACGTTTTTGTACTCTAGCTATTTTTAGTATCATTAGATTTCTCGTCGTAAATTTTTGCCTTTTGATAACAAAAAAATAATAGGATTATATTGACAAAGTAACAAAATGGAATCTAGAAACTACGTTGTATACCTAATACTTATAAGTAAATTTTGTCCAAGTGCGAATTAGCCTGACATACTCTTGATACACATATAAGTACATATCCATTTAATCATATCTCATATGAAATCATACCTGACTATGTGTATGATGTTAGCTCACTATGCTCAAGAGAGAATTATTATGATAAGATATTAAGAAATGGAGGCGTGTGCAAGATTGGAACCATGGCACCTCGTGCGGAAGACCGAAGCCGTTCCACTTGTACGCTTACGCTATCATAGTTGCTAAAGTTATAAAGGTTACTGTTAGGTGGTAACTAGGGCTTTTCAATACCGGTATTAATACCAAACTTTCTTTTCCAATACCGGGATCCCGGTATTGTTTATTATTGATATTTTTTCTCTTATAAACAACTTTTTTATATTTTGTTTATTAAATATATGTATGATATTATTAAACTATTAGTCACCATAGTAATCAGTCTTTTTTATGATACGTCGTATTAGGTAAAATAGTATTGTTTAGGTGGACGTTCAAAGTGGGACTTATATTAACAACATAATAGAACACTTTCATTTAACAAACATCTCGTCAACAAGCATTATTTAGTTAAATCACATGTGCTCCTCCTCCTTGCAGTTATAATTATTTGGCATTGTAACAATTAACAACAACAACAACAAGCAAAAACCAACTCTTGTAAGTTGATAAGGATAAGATAAGTTTTTCTCATAAAAACAACTTTTTTCTATTTTGTATAGTAAATATATGTATGATATTATTATACTATTAGTCACCATAGTAATCAGTCTTTTTTATGATACGTCGTATTAAGTAAAATAGTATTGTTTAGGTGGACGTTAAAAGTAGGACTTAAATTAACAACATAATAGAACACTTTCATTTAACAAACATCTCGTCAACAAGCATTTCAGTTTTACCACCTTTCTAAGAGTTTTAGCCTCTATTTCTGCCCCACTTGCTTTTTAATCGTCATCTCAAGATTACAGTTCAGTACAAGCTTGACAAAGGGAATAATATATCATCTCTACCACTAGAAATAGTAGAACGTTGTACTTCTGCCTTTCAATAATTGACTCGTCCTAATAATCTTATTTACTATATCAATACTGAAAAAGAACTAAGCTACATTCGATTTTTCAAGATAAACCGATATTGTGAATTTTTGACATTATGAAGAAGTTGAACCAAACAAATACTCGTACGATCCAATAAGTCCGGAAATTCTCCATTAGGACACAGTGTCCATCATGTCTTTAATTGAACAAAATTACACTTACAAAGCAGTTTAATTGAATAAACCATTACTATCGTGATCCCTGTATTAGACATTTCAATACCGGTATTGAAAAAGGACGCAAAAATACCCAACCCGGTATCGGACGCCCTAGTGGTAACTAGATTATTTTAGTAGTCGTAACTCGTAACTAGTCTCCATTTGAGTCTTGTTCTACGTCGGTCACAGTTTGTCATGGACGATAGCGAAAGGGTGGTGCTGCATCAGCTGCATGCTCGTTTGCTACCTTAATTCATTAAAAAAACATTTTACTTAGACAAATTTATAAAGCTGAGACCACAAACGGGCTTTGTGGCCATGGCTGGTAATACGACATACTTCACGTTACAAATAATAAAATCACCATGTACGTATCACGTATCATGATCGGCAATCCTAATCCGCCTCTAGTTAAATAAATCAATAACATCCCAAGAAAATAGCTTGCATAATTATTATTTATCGACGTTATTTTTATCGTAAGGTCTATCTTTCTAATAGCTTTCAATATATTGAATACCTCACTAAATAATATTCTACTTCAAGGTGAGTACGATATTTTTTCCGGTCATTTTATTTCCGGTTCCGACCTATAGAGTGAACTTACTTGATTGATCATTCGAAGCGTTTCATAATGATGTATGCTTGTAGTACTATTTACTCGTTATTTACCCATAATTGTATGATCTTCGTCGTTAAAAGTAGTCACTGGTTACATAGTTGCCATCTTAGTTAAAAGTAATACTTATTACAACCATAAAGCTTGAAGCCCTACTAAGCTCATAAGCTGCCTGCGACAATTCGCCTCAATGTTTTCAACAGCAGATAGGTTTAACCAGACTTTAAGTTAAACCAGACTCCAGTTCCCGTAAGCTCGGCGTGCAACATAGCATAACACTAAAACCGTCAAACAGGTTTGCAACCAACGAATGCCATAATAAAAAGTTGCTCGGGGGAAGAGGCGAGAGGCAGCTCTAGCTATATACGTAAGCGGAGCGGAGCGGTTTATGAAAATATGTTGGTATTATTATTTGGATGATATTCATTTTTTAATATAGTAGTAATAGTAAGTAGTAATAATAGTAAGCAGTTTTAACAGATCTGTCCGAATCTTTATTAGGTTTTGTGGACGGGTAATAGTGAAATTGGGATACTTGGTGTGCATTATTTTAATTAATGGATCATGCCGGTCAATAGTAATAAACATAGTGAATAATTTGATTCATACTTTACTACCAACGAACAACATTATGTATTGTTGTTTTTTTAATTGTTCTGTAACGTGGTTTTTTTTTTGTTTCATAATTTTTGGTACCTACTGCTCACTATTTTGTGTAATTTGGCGCGTCACTTTACAGTAGAACTGTGTTTTGTGAAATTGTATTATACCGGCCACTTAAATCCCTTTCTTACTTCCTAGAAAAGGCAATCACTCCGAGATATTATTATTAATTTTAATCTATTACCTCACATTTTAATCTTATACTTAGAAACATATCGAACCTCGCTAATGTATAAAGACAATGTTAATTATCTCCCAACGCTCTCACTAAAATCCTTCCCACACTAAAAATCCTAATTGGTACTAATTAAAAATCGCTAGATCTCCTTTAATGGAATCATGGCACAAGAAGGGGCGCGGGCAACGAATACCTCGATTGGTCGAACCAGCTCTAAAATTACAACTTTTTGCAAATGTTCACCGTTCTGGCCACTCATTTTTTAGCACTTCCTCGCCGAAACCTATTGAATTATACCTGGTGAAACTACATTGATGTATAACGATGATGAATTGGTGAAGATGATGAATAAAGATGACTAGCATAGAAACAAATCGCTTAAATATTTTATTTCTTTGGCCTCTGACTCCTTACGCAATTGAGTACATACCTCAATTGCAACGAGAGTGAATAACATCATAAGGGTTTTTTACTTCTAAAAGGATGACACGGGCGAAGTAATCGAAAGTAGCCAAATGTAAGGTGACGTACCTACTTAATATGCAATATTTCCCATTGTATTTGGGTAGTTTTTAACCACCGACGCAAAAAGTTTGACGTCGATGTCTGTCTGTGTGTCTGTCTGTCTGTGGCATCGTAGCTTGAAACGGATGGACCGATTTAGATATGGTTTTTTCGTTTGAAAGTAAGTTTCCTTGCGGTGGTTCTTAGCTATGTTTGATTAATTTAGATCCAGCAGTCCAAGAGTATCAGCTCTTTTCCAAAATGATGCAAGGCATTTTTGGCGTATGATTAGTATAATTACTCGATTAAGTGCTTCACGCGTGCCAGTAGGTATAATGCTCGACTAGGTTCCTAGCTATAATTTATGAAGATCTGTTCGAGCGTTTGATTAATAATAATTATGACTATTGTCACGGGAGAGGGTATGGGATAGAAAAGGAATAAGGCCGGTTTCATTATAGTCGATGTATTTATTCGCACCACAGACAGACACTGTTCTATTCACTTTACTGGTCTTCTTCACCATTCTTCTTCTCGTCCTCCTTCCGGATTCGCTTCCGAAACTTAACTCCCCATCCCGTGTTTCAGATAACCTTATATTATACCTTAACCTTATAATTTCGAACACCAACATTCCAAAGTTAACGTTTTTTTTAAATTTCTTGTCTCTTTAAATCGAGGACATTCTAGAAATTCGAAGTGTATCAACAGATACGCGACACTATTAAGTCAGATAAAATAATACCCTTCCATTACTAGTCCCATTTCCATCCAGCAGGTGTGTGTAAGATTTCTTGCAAACAAAATTTGCCAAGAGTGGATAATGCAGATAACGCAATATTGCAATGATGACCGTCATAAATTTACCATTTGCTTTTTGCAATAAGTTTAAATTCATCTATTTCCGGCATGCGGCTCCGGCAAGCGGCAGGAGAGACAAGCGCTCACCCGGGACCTTCGATCAGTAAAACTATTGATGATGGAGGCCCGGACCAAATAAATTGTAATTGTTGAACCCCAGATAAATGTACCTTTTCCAGAGAGACCCATGTATACTCGTACTTTCACAATTTCCTCTAGATAAAAAATGGAAATTTTATAATTATATTCTTATTGACTATAGAAAATCTTTGTGATTGACAGTGCAGGTAATTATCTAATTATTTTCTTGACAAAAGTAATCGTATAGTTCTTTATTATAAATATTATAATAATGTAATTAGGAGTCTTGCCATGCTGGTTTTTTTGTCGTGGAGTGGGTGGGATGGATGGTATCATGCACGGTTTGCCAGTTCGGTTCGGTTCGGAACTTCGGACAGATTAATAACAATACACGCCGTCGAATATTGCCGATGAAACACGACCGTACCCGAATGAAAAACGAATCTCGCTCCAAAACGTGATCGCGCTATTTGATTTGAAAACAAAATCCACCCGCTTGCCGCTGCCGGCTCACGAGTCACGGGCGAACCGAATTGCAGGCTCAGTGCGCGAGCAAGCGTGATACGGAATGAACGTGTGGTGCGTTTTGCGCGGACATTGACACTACGATTATTTTTGAACTTGCGATTTATACAGCCAGAATAAAAATAAAAGTTTTGGAGTATAAAGTCGAGGCAATTAGAAGTATTTATTATCCAAAGTTAATTTCAATGTAGTTCGCGTAAAGTTTTGACCAAAATTTGTGAATTTCCGTATAGACGCAGAAATAAAGTGAAGAAGACTTTTCGAAACAAAGGACTGTTTTGTACATTTTCGCTGTGATTGCGAAATTGTGTTCAAAAGAATATCGATTGGTCTCACTCTCAATCGATCGTGGAGGGCACTGGAAAAAAAATATTCGCCCCGACCAACTAGTTCAGACTCAATCTGTGGTCGTCGAACAAATAAAACAAAAACACATCATTTTCCGTGCATTATTTCAACAGCTACATTTTACAAAAGACGTAAATTCTTGTAAATTTTTAAAGCACTTTTAGGGCCTGACTGAAATTATAGTGAGTTTTTAACGTATCAAAACACGTGAACAAGTGTATCAGTTTGCGTTTTTAAGCGTAACGAGCATCAAAACCTGGATCAAAACTAGTGTCGAGTTGGTCTTGCATGATGTCGACAGCCATAATGCATCAGTCTGCACTGTACGATATTGGTGATCTGTTCTTGAAGGTAAGTTTTCAGACTAGTTTATTAAATATTATTAAGTACTAAAAATAGACTGACTATTGTCGGTCAGTGATTAAATAATGCATGAATAAACGAGGTCTATCAACTTTTGTTCATAATGTAAATAATATTTTTGTAACTGTACAAAGGACTAATGTTTCTATTTACTTGCCTAAACCAACAATAGTATTTACGTAAGTGTTATTTCGTATTTCCGAAATACTTAATAAATATTTATGAAATTACTCGACTAATATTACAAAATTCTATTTACTAACGTGGGTACAACAAAATATGTATAAAATGACGCATTTTATCGTGGCATATTTTTGAAGTCAATTGTCATTGATACTTAAAGTACTACACATTTTTACAAGCTTTTATTATAAAATCAATTGATTACTAATCCGCCAATAACACAGTACAATATCATTGTTTTAGGTTAAGTCATAACATAACCTAAAAATCCATGTGTAAACTTGTGTCAAAATTTACGATATCTGAAACTGAAGTCGTACAGTACCTACATTGTTCTCTATGGGCAACGTAATTTCAAAACGGTTATTTTTTCATAATCTTTGTAGGTATTTACGAATAAGTCGTCCAGTAACAAGCTTGGCCGGTATTTTAATAAGACTGCATTAGTTACCTACTATTAATTCATTTGAAACTTCGAAATGGATTTAGCATACTCGCTCATCTGACCAGAAGTACCTGATAAAGCCAAGTCGGTCGGATTTTGACAACAAATGGAGTTTTAAATTATATCGGTACATGTTTAGGTCCATAATCCACCAACAGAAATTATATTTCGTATTTTGATTTATATACCTATTTTATGATTCCTTCTACAATAAGTAAGTTATAAAACCTTACGTATGTTAATACTAATAACTGATAATAGAACAGAAAATTACAAAACCTAAAATTTATTTAAAGTGATTTAAAAATGTAAACCAGCCTTTCAATGTATACAAAATAGCTGAAATGAGTCTCAGGTTTTGACAAATAATATAGGTAAGTCAAAAGTACTTACGTAAATTAAATTATCATTTTTGATTTTATTTTATTATATACTTACCTAACCTAAGCAGGTAGTTGGCAAGTGTCGTTAAAATGCGTCTAAGAAATAAGAATTACTTAACAGTATTTGTAACTAAAGATGTTCGGATACAAATCAGCATATTTTATAACTAAAAATTTTTTAAGAGGTCGCTTAGTGCTAAGTGATCACCGCCTACGGTACGTAGAAGCATACAAATTTATTTACGTGGTCATTGAATAACTCGCCAGTTATGAATAACCAAAACACGGTTTAATTATAAATAAATGTAGAAAATTAACGTTATAATAAAACTGACTAATCTAATCGATGTCTACACATCGAAGATATTTGAAAAAATTGGGGTTATTTTATTACCTAAAGCAAAATATATTTTAACAATGGTTGGTTTAGAATTACCTGTTTATCGGTTTGTCCGTGAGTTTGTTGCCGCTTATCTCAACAACTTTAACCGATCCTCTAAGTCTAATGTGGTTTTAATATTCATTTGTAAATTAATTTGGATGCGGTTTTCACTATTGTCTGCAATATTGTTTAACTTTTGAATTTTTGATACCTATTTTCTTAATAGTTAGTGCTCTTTTGAGTTATTTATTCGCGTATATAATTACATTATTGTCGAAAAACAATCCTGCAGTAATCTAAAAATTTTTATTTCGTATCAATCACAAAAACAAACTGACATCGGGGATGTTTTACCAATAACGGTTAAGTTACATAATTAAGACATCAAAAGATCATCGTTTTAGTTTGTTTTTTGGTAGTGAGTATGTGACTATTATGAACGATGTTTTCGACCACTTAAAAATACTTCAAATATTATACATAGATACGTTATTTTACGATGTACAAAATGGATATTTAACTAAGTTCCAATATATGTACTTAATGTGACTAGAATAGTCCTAGTATCGACAAGTAGTTATTCAAGTGCGATTTAAGTATGGAGCATGGCTCTACAAGGTAAGTTGAATTTCCCTTATGCCTTTTACTGGCTAAGTCAATGGTCTTACCTCCATAATTACGCTATACGGAAAATAAGCAAAACGAGTTAGTAATGTTGCGTGTACCCACATGGCTCCCACTGCACTCTGTGCACTGTGAATTGAAAGACCAGTCTCGTTCGCGCAGAGCGCTGACACAGTGTAAGGAATTACAATAGATCAATTTTCTATGAATGACCACAAATTAGACGGACTGGCAAACATGATTTCACTGACAAATAATGCAGATAAGTTAAATAAAATAGTAGGTATAAGTTTATATCTATGTACATATAAAATAAATATTTATTACCTAAATATCAAAATAGAACACAACTATAAATGGGATCTTCGTCATGAAAATCCACTTGTTGTCTGATATGTCGCTATGTTATTATAATCGGGGTCACAAAACAAAACGTTAACTGACAACAACAAAAATAAAATATCTTGGTGAGTTAGTACGTCCAAACTTGGGTCTTACCTTAGTCACGTGGTGGTCACGTGATATATGTAAATATAAAAAAATGTAAATCGATACATTACATTCCCATCCATTCTATTACCAAAATTCTGTAAGAGATGAAGGTGACGGTAACTATTTCTCCCGAATTCTAGACATCGGTTAACTGTATGCAAACTGTGTTCGTAAGACTGTTCGCGAGACTCTGCGGTAGGAACACCAAGATTGTAATCTACTTGCAATAGGGTAGTTGACAGTAAGAAAATATTTTGATTTTTTCTATTTTTTATGGTAGCTTAATATTTACAAATGCGAAAAATCGATCTTATTGATTAAATAAATCATGATTATTTAATATTTTTGAGAAATAAAATCCCGAAATTACCGTCACAAGTCACGTGACAGCGAACGCCAATACGACGCGTGACGTCACACGTTGCAAAACTAAACAAACTTGACATAGCATTTTGGTCTTTCCGCTTAACCAAACAGCTCTTCGTTTTCCAACATATGACGTCACACGAGTCGCCATGACAGTTTGACGCGTTTTTTGACGGAAACGTCAAATAGTTCATGAAAATATAAAATAAAATATGTTACAGTTAGTATTTTACTGAAATATTAATATTTCAGTTAAATTAGACCATTTGGCAAACTATGATTTAGTTTTTCAAAATAAGTCAACTAGCCTATTGACAATTTCCTCTAAAAAGTAAAAGTCACTTACTAGCTCGGTGGAAGGAAGCAAAATAATACGTTACAAATATGGCAGGTAGCAGGTAAACGATACAAATCAAATTGAGTAACTGTGGTTCCGAAAAAAATATAAATATGGTTTGACAAATGGTTTAATTTACAGGATAATCAGTATAATAATCTCAAACTCCTATTTTCCGATGCCTAACATAAAATAAACAAGAATAGGTCCCTTTACCAAGAATAATAAGTACCATATTTATTCAAAGGAGATCCTTCGTTATAAGAGATGACCCCTGTCCTTTAGTGTTCTTAATGGGTTGGTTGAAACCAGACAGCTTGGTATAAAAAACGTTCGAGATATATCTAGTCTATATTGTCGGTTATGTATGAAAGATGATTCAAGCGGAGACCTTCAACTATTAATTTAACATTAACGAACGTATCTCACTGGCCATGTTATTACTTGACAAATCCTTTTCAAATCTCAGCAGGGGTGAGGAACAGACAGACGCAGCTAAGTGGTGTGACTGGTGTTCCTCACATTATACCAGTTGGCAGTCTTAAAACGAGCTCGTTGCATTCGTAATAAAGTTCGAATTCCCTCCAATCTGTTATTTCAAAGCGCGCTCGAAGTGGAGAAGTAAAACCGGTTCTATTAGCAAATACACATAGTTGTAAATCGTTTGCTCCCCCTATGCGCTACCTGCTTACAGTTTTTGTGGTTTCTTTATGTTCGTGTATGCCACTTGTTGCTTGGGGCTGGCTGCCCTGCTTTATATTCTGTGAAGCACATAATGTAAGGGTTAGACTGCTTCATATTCAAAACATGAGTAGTACAGGTTATGGGGATTATTTATTTTTCTGGTATACACCGTATACATGGTACCTACATGTCAGCCATTTTATTTTATACACCTACCTGAGTGATTGACCTTTGCAACTTGAAGTGATTACTTACCTATTTCTTTTTATTGACAACTTTTGTTATTATAATTTAGAACGATTAAAATAATTATATTTATTAGTTGTTTGAGAAGCATATACCTATAAAGAAATATATTTATAGGCCGTATTATTTAATTTCGAATTACTTTGAAACTCTTGGCTCCTTGGATTTCAAATTGTGGGAAAATTGAAAGGTGCATCGAGTAACCATTATATTTTTTCTGCATTTTAATAGGTCGTACCTCGGAAAAAAAATTGTAAAACCGTTGAGCTCGTAAATACCCCAATACACCTACAATTCGTACAACCTTCTACCTGCCGCCTATTTACAAATACAACCGCTCGCCATTATATCCAAAGTTTTTTGTACCACTGCAGTCTCCAGATAAAGAGCTCTTTGTCCCGACTCACCTTTGTTCGACAAGTATTGTCGGAATGTCCCAAACATTCGAAAGACCTCGTCGTTGACTGATTGGAAAGTTATTTGCAGATATACTCATATTATTGCAGAGATTTATGTACATTAAGTAGTTAATGAATACAATAGCACCTTATTTTATTTGCATCTTACTAAAATTATTGTTTGTATAAAACCTGAAAGTAGATTAACAAACAGGTAGTCATAAAAGTATTGCGCAGGTCAATATTAATTACATGATTATTCTTATTAAAATTATACCATTTAATATGTTTTATTTATTTTTGTATCACAGTAAATTGTTTGTGATGGTATTTAAGAACAAATAAAAGTAGTAGTAGTAATCAATGCACCTGCGTAAAAAAAATATTCATTTTACATCGTTAATGAGCTATTGTATGTATGTACTTAGCGTTAACGTCGTATTTGTCGATTCATTCGCAATTAATCGTTAAATATTTAATCAATGTTATGATGCCAACGAGAAAATTACGAAATGTTTAAAAATTTTTAAAATGTTTAACTTGTTATTATCTATAATGTACATGGAATCTTTGCCTTGCAAATTTAAGGATGTACGGCGACTTCACGAGGCACTGATAGTATGTGGTTACCGTCATCCATACATCCGTATTCCGTAACGCTAGGGTTGTTACCAATGATATGCAGGTAATAAAAAAGCGGGGAAGCCGACTGCCACTTTACACTACAACCGAAACACGTAATATTTCACGATTGATTTTAGAGGGGTGATAGTCGGCATACAACTAGAGAACCTACACCATAACATTATTATTATTACAAAGGCTAACTAAATTTAATTATCATAAAGTGAACAAGATTATTTTCAAAAATTGCTTTTGTAAGTGCACATTGTTCTACTGTTGGCTCCGCCATTTGGGTCGAAATGGGATCTAAGGATCAAGCCAGAGTGGTGGGTTTTAATGGGATAGGCATCAAGATGTGTAGGTACGCATAAATGTTATAACTCACTATTACAAGCTGTTACGTTGGTTATGTTCATAGGCTTTGCTAGTTCTTGTATTGTTAGTTGGTCAGTAAGGCGTATAATCACGTGGGGCGACGGAGCGTACAATCACCACGCTTGCACGCCACTAGCAATATAGCTCGCGATAGTTGTTTAAACTCTTTTACGACTGCATATCGGTTCTACTAATAACATCATGACGCTTATCAAAGTTTGGTACGTACTTAGATAAAACAATATTTGTATGCCATAATGCTCAATAATCGTATATTCTTTTGTACGCCAACTGCGTGAACGTTTACGTGACTCGTTACAATTATAGCGCTTCCTTATCAACTATTGTCTTTAGAACGTCTTAATCCAATAACTTAACCCAAGCGGATAGGGAAGAATTGCATCGTGCGAACTTTTTATATTACTAGTCATAATTTACGTATCTACTGTGCTGTGTGTTTGTATTTTACAGTGATATGAGTACGATACCGAATACGACTAAAGAATACTAGTCCCGCCCTTGCTTTGCTTGCATACATACTTACACAAATATCTCCATACTAATTTATGTATATCTGTTATCCAGCATGTGCAAATTCGTTTACCCAAAATAAAGTAGATATAATATGCTTAAAAAAACTACTTAACCTAGTCAAATTTTGCGTCTACTTTTCTTTTTGTTTTTAAAGATACATTTTTGTCTTCAAATTATCTTTAAGTACCTAATTGTTTTTTTTATTGTCAAACCTACCTGCAAACAGATTATTTTTCCATATAAATATTTGTTGCGTATTTTAAAATACATACTACAAATGACATTTTATGTTTTACGATGTGAGTTATCGCAAAAACGTGGCTCATAGTTGCTAATTTAAGTCATAGTTTGGTCGTGGTATTGTGGACTGTACTAACACTGGATACACACTAGATAGACACCGATTGTATAATCTGAAGTGTTGGTTTATCGCTACGTGTGTACAAAATTTACGCCACGAAGCAAGTTTACTTAAGGCACTTTAAATTTTAATTTCACAACATTGATGACGGCAATATATTCAGCATTATATCCCCAGGTAACACTTTCGTTGTATGCAGCTCATATAGAGAAGTTTACTAGGACACAGTAGTAAGTGTCATTAACTACTGCTGTTATAACAATAACAATGAACGCCGCTCTTGTGGATCCGGCTTTTCTAGTGTACGTAATGCACTCTCGTAATTATTACAATTAACACTAGGATACCAACGGTTCCGTAACCGCTGTAGCTAACACACACCCCCGCAATATAATTTCCTGTGTCGCTAGCGGATACAAAGTTATGACCAAGAGCCAACAATAAAATTCATCTACAATCTGAGCGATCTTACCAAAAATAAAATTCAAAACCCCTTCGCTCAAATGACAGGCTATAAGAAAAATACTTTAGTTTGTACTTAGTAGTTAGTTGAGTACATGTGAATTAATAATACACAATATGAAGTTATTGTTTAAGAATACATGCCTACTATTATTCTTAGCCACACAGGTAAGCATCGTAAGTGTTTACTCTGGAGTTACTTGACAATATCTGCGGCTAAGTAAGTAAATACAAGCTTTCCATACTTTTCGCAACCTAAACTTGTAAGGTTTCTCAAACAGCCGGTTCTGGCCTCGAACGCCACCTCCGTAGTTTCCTAACACCTAGCCGTTGCAGAAACCTTCGAGTGCAGCGCAAACAATAAGCGTCGGTCGTGGGAGCTTCACCAGCGTTGCCAACCTAGCATTCGTGTGCACAATGAGGAGTCTCAGATTATTTCCTCTGATGCTGAGCGATTGAAATACGATTCCGCGTGGGTCTCGGGTCTCAGGATGCAGTTTGCTGAGACGCTGCAATTCAAACCTACTCAGCGGTTTGATATTTAACACTACGCCATCGTCATCGCACCGTACGACCGTGCAAGTTCTGGTTATCACGTTCACCCGCGTTGCGTACGCCTCCATTACGTTACGAAATGAACCCACCTCGGTGGAAAACACTTCTGTAACACCCGATTGCGACCGGTCGATGCCGCTCTATTAACGCCTCGATATACCGACTGTTAAAATTAAAACTGATTAGATGAACACACGCCGACTCGCACAACACATTAACCGCTGGTATTTGCCGTCTGAAATTTTGCTCACGATGACTTCATGAATTTGGTAAATGGTTCCATAGTGGATTTTTGCATGCCGTCTACAATTGTCAGACTGTTTTAGCAAGATGAATTTGTATGAAAAGTTATTCTCAGTTTGGCCGAATTCCGGATATGAATCAGCCCTTTGTTCCCAGTACGCAACGGCCTCGCAATGAGGACGTAGTCGCACCCGCGTGTGGTCAGACTGCGCGCGTCAAGGTGTCGCGCTTTCCAAACACAAATATTGTTTAGATTTTTAATATGCGGCTCGCCTTGGACGCTCGGTTGCTCAATGTGAAGATGCCATTACACCTCAATTCATATAGATATGGACACTAATTTGAAGCAAAGATGGTGTGACCGAGAGGCCGTGCGGCGTTGTAGAGTTGCCGCAATCACCTCGACACCCACCCACATTTCAAGTGAGGTAAAAACGATTCGACTTGATTCGCGTTAAATTTTATCATAGTGTCGCAGTCGTATTGAGCATGTTAAGTAATAAATTAATTTTACTGTAATTATTGAATCAGGTAACCACTGCTAAGTGCTAACACCTAGGCATTGTCCGTAATTGACTTCTTGATTTACAATTTTGATGCATAATAACTTTTTTGTTCATTACCTACACTCATTGTCAAGGTTGCAGCTCAAAGTGTGACTATAATCTTGAACCAGTTCCACCCATAACAATTGTTTTGATACGGAAAAGACACGCTTGTAAAGGCGCCATTATAAAGTTCTATGTTGTTTATATTTTCTATATACACGCATGCATGTATATGTATAGTTATTAGCTATAAATATATTATGTTTTATGAACTCTGAGCACGCCAATTATTCTCAGTAGTTGTATATAAATACGCTTGACGATTGTTCCAGGATAACTATTGTTTTCCTCGATTGCTCTATATTAACAACATGTTGTAACAAGAGTACTTAATACGTTCAATTTCTAGTATTATTATTTTATTCATTATACAAATTGTAAGTAAATAATAATGTATAACTCATTGTCTATTCAGGCATATTTAAATTTTGCTTAAAACAATATAGCGGTTGCGTCATGTATTATAACGTACTATTTAAATTATTTAAATATATAATTTAATGGCACAGTGATGAGGTTCTTTACCTGACTGGCTAAGCTACCACCCTCTATTTAAAATTAACCGTGAAATGTTTTGGCGTGTATTCCGTTGCAGTGATTACTTGGGATAGAAAACCTGTTTTGGTAGTGGTTTGCCGAAGATTGCCGTGATACCAGTCTTTAAAGGATGTCTGTATTTGAAATGATCGGTTACGTAAGTATCTGTCGGGCCGGGGACAAAACCTGACAGCGATGTCTAAATGGAAACGGGTCTAAAATTAAATGTTTATTTTTTATTTGAACGTAAAACTTTGTAAAATAGTATGATTGGATACGCGATGCCATGCTAATTGTTTCGGCAAACCCAATGCAGAGAGTTCATTGCCGGGCGGACGGCATTGTCGCGAGTACCAACGCCTACGAGACTACTCTCAGCGCTTTGATATAACGACAAAGGCTGTGAGATATGTTATTAACTAAACGGTATGCTGTACAAGAACGGTATTGACACAGGGATAAAAAAGTAACCTTTAGAAATTAAGGGAAACCTCGCAATCGATATTGCGTTGTCGGTTGGCGCAAGAAGTGATTTCGATATCAGTCACTACGTAGTTGGAATCCTTATTAGTTGATTCGAATGTTGCAGGGTAATAAAATATCACTGTAATACATATTATATTGAAGCAACCGTCGATTACGAATCCATTGACGTTTTGTGTTAGGTTTGGTCAGCTATCTATATGTTGTTTTGTTTTCCTACCGCATTACAAAATAATCTTTATGTTCAAAATGAGATCTGGTACGTTTTGAGTTATCATTTTTTAATTATATTTTTATTACATCTTGCTGTACATTAGCTGGTTAAAACATTAACTAACTTAAATGTATAGTACAGTTTTGATATTTGACTGTTGTATTATAAACAATGTAAAAACGGAGCTGGTTACGCGAATAGTATTACAATTACTGAATTACTGATTAGGAAACACAGTGCGGCCTAACTAATCGGTTTCACGATTGTTATACCGATTAGCTTGTGTACGCAACTAACTCTGTGCCCCGGCTCGGCTCACGAGTAAACTATACTTAGGCAATCGCATAACAATATTTTACTAAAAAATAAACTTTGCACAATACTTAGCTTTAACACATTTATATGGTTCTACCACATTTAGCTTACCACCTAATAGTATTAATTATAAAAACATCCGTATAGGAAATAACGCAACTCGTATCGTATATGTAGTACAAAAGTATACATAACTTCTTAAAATATAATTATATATTCTAAAAGGAGCCTCTAAGTATTGGTACCGTAGAGAGAGAACAGTTTCTTTCAATTTATCTAAATGAATGTTAATAATTTGGTCAATTGTTTAGAATCTGTTGAAATATTTTGTTACAAAACCTAAATTAGTATGAAGTCTCATGTGACCAATTTTTATTTGCACAGGTGATCAAAGCTTAGCACACAAAACTACGAGAAGTAGATCTTCTTCGTATTTCTACTAATTTTATCAACTACTCGTATATTATTTAGGAGTATGATATTACCAGGTGTACGTTTATTTATTTATTTGAATAAGATCAGCCACTTAACTTGACACTTGTGTTGCAATGCGTATTGTCAATGCGACGAGTAATGTCACATTAATTTCGACGTCACTTAATTAATGTCGTTAACGGCTGTTTGTTGTTGTTAACCAGCTAATGACCGTTGCAACTCATTAACTACACACAAACAATTCTTACCTACCAATTGAGTTCATAAACCAACTCGTACACTAGTGAGGTACCTACTTGGCAGAATCCAAACGGTATTTAAAAATAATTTTCGACGAGGCATCCATCTAAATCATTGTTTTATCGATCATAAAAACGTGGCTAATGGCGCATGTTATTCGAATATCTTAGTGCGGTCCATTGCTTTGATTTGCATGGTATTTTTTATTGTTACCAACTAATAGGTTTGCCGTAGTTAACTGCTTTCACGGCAGCCAGCTTCTGCACACGTGGACATTTGTTATGAGCTACAAATAAAGTATCTGATTTGTGAGTAGTTGGTGGTCCCTTTAGATTTGAGAGACAGTGCACTTTCTTCTCTTTTCTTTCTTGGGCGGCAACGCATCAGTGTCAGCCAGTGACATTACATCATTTGTGTTACTGAAGACTATGGGCGACGCGGACGGCGACCACCTATAATATGACTCGTCAGCTCGTTTGTGGACTTCAAAAAAGTTTACATAAAAAAAAAGAAAAACATTTTAAACTTGCTTAACCGAATTGGTACGTAACCATGTTTTAGAATTCCAGATGTACAGAACCAGCAACCAGTGTTGCTTTGGCACCGTAAACATGGTCAACTCACTGGGAAACGTCAAATATTTGTAGTGCGTTAGTCTGTCAACTTGTTTGGGAGGCTCTAACGGTTATGCACTGAGCTGAATGAAATTGTCACATTGCATCGGAGGCATGACGAGTTTACGGCACGTTAAAATTACATCGAAATATTTAGTTACTACTCGTACGCAGCTATTTAAACAGGAATGGTAGGTAATGTTTAGTGAGTGCAACAATATTCACTCGTTACATTACGAAATGTATACCAAAAGTATAGTTTTACTAGCTGATCCAACAGACGTTGTCCTGTCTTAACTATGTGCACTAAGAGATTCAGTTTTTTTTACATTCTCTTTGACGCAAGCATTCAATGTTATGACAGACGCCATAGGGTTACAATAAAAAAGTTTATATTGTCAAAAGTGCTAAGGTTACATTAGAAAATTTATTATGGTGGTTAAGTGTTCTTAAATTTTATAATTTTCCGCGCAGTTTTTCTTAATTTTTTCTTTCATAAGAACCTTCTTCTGACAATAACAAACATAACAAAAAAAGAATTAGCGAAATCAGTCCAGCCGTTTACGCGTGATGCCGTGACCAAGGGAAATAGGGATTCATTTATATAATTATATATGTATAGGTAGAAGATAGATATTGCCAATAATGATCCCAGCTGAGATTTAAGTACATTCTATTTAATTCTAATATAGTAGCAGGCTAAGTTACATGTTACGTAAAAGCCAAAAATATATACATATATGTACCTACATCAATTTACATGAAAAGGTAACAAACATTGACCCTTAAGATTTAAACACACATTCAAAATGTAGGTCGGGTCGTAAACTCTGTTTGAGGTAGCAAAATCTGATGTATCTACGCTGAGCTTGTGTTATTTTAAAAGGCCTTTCGACATTCATTCGAGATGATCAAATTGAGGCTCAATGGTGCGTTTATCTGTAATTTATACGAGCAACACTTACGCTTCTGTTCAGCATCCACGTAGAAGGTTTGACTGCAGTTTTGGCACACATTCGCCAGTCGGTTGCGTAACCGCCGCGCTCAGAGTTCGAATCGAGAACAGCGTGTAACACTTTTACCATAACCGCGGTACCGACTGACTGCCTCTCCCCACTCTCGCTAGCCGCGATCCACCACTTTACATAATTGCTCGTAAATAACATATTACGTTACGCAACCAAAACATCATTTCGAATTCTAGTTGAGCGCCCAAAAGAGGGTCACTGTTTGGTGACTGCTCTTATTTATTATTTCCAAAAGTTATTATCCGGATCGCCCGCATTTGGTTCGCTCTTTTTTATACCAACATTCAATGACGTCATAGGCACATGTCAATTTCTAGAGCTGAAATTATCTATTTCAAAATTATACTTTATATCGTCATACGTTCTCTTATATCTCAACTTTCTCAGCCAACAGAATATATCTATGGCAAATATTATATTTTTTTAATAAGACCTTCCCCTTGTCAATATCATCCACAGATACTGATTTATTTTCGAGTTATGCGTTCGTGAGTACAAACTGACGTGCGGTTCAGCCGTCATTCAAAACGCAAGCAGGTTTCGTTGTTAGTTTTGACAGGAGTAAATAAATAAATTTTCAGCGAGGAGTCTCGCAAGTTTTGTTATTATCAGAGAACACGCCACGTGTGTCTGATTCTCGGTAAACAAACAAAAGTGCAAGTTGACGTAAAGGCTGAGTGACGTCACGCGCGAGTGGAGCGGGTCGTAGGGCGCCAGGGATGCAGCGAGCTGCAGCGTTGCAGTGCTGTGAGGCGAGTAGAACGACATTCTCTCAGCCAAAACGGTTTTAACTTTCTTTTCTCGTTTCGTAATGACACGGCCGAGCGGAGTGTTGCTGTCGCGGCGCCGGCTCTGGACAGCGCCGGCGCCGTTTCACAACTGCTGCCCGGTTATTGATTTTTTAATAATCGATTTACATTAAGTACATGCCACTTAACGCTTACAAACAACCAGTTTTCTTATTTCACGGTCGCTGAGGGAAACTTGGTTGACGAACTTGTTTCTCTTCGACTCATTTTCCGACTGATTTGAATGCAAGGCCTATTTGCATTTTAACTAAACCAGAACCATCGGAAGATAAACCATTGGATTTGATAAAATTAGCTTGTATGAATAAATATGTGGCGACGACATGTACGTCGTAGCGTCTCCGCTGACATGTTCCGAATGTCTTGCACGATTGCAGTTTGCATAAGCGCGTTGCACAAACGTGAAGCTATTACAGCGATTATAATCCGCGCGTGCCGTGATGTCTTATGTGCCTGTGCTTGCAGGAAGCGGACTTTCCAGCTCTTTCTCTTTAGCATTACGCTTAGTACGCTGCCCCAAGATGCTCGATAGATTGAGCTCTTACTCAATACTACGTTCACAACAAACCACTTCTATCCACATTATAAACTACTTCATGTAAGCTATTTTGTATTGGTACAAACTAAAATTTTAATTTTCAAAATCATTCTATCAGTGTGTGATGTGATCAATTTTGAAATTCATTTCAAGTAGCCAATTACGTTTTACAGTTATTAATATATAATTAAACTCTGGGGTTTTCTGTTTTTGTTTATACAATTATCGTTAATTATACAAGACAGGTTCATTATACCTTTCCAATGACCAGACATAACGCAAAAAACTCCAATAAAATTTCCCCATTATCGTCCACAGTTACGTTAGTGGTGCTAATTGAGGCGGCTGTACCCTTCTCGAGTCAGTCAGGTGTTGGTTGGTTGGAGTCACCCTTGTTCGAAATTTAAATAACTGCGCAATTGAGCATCGAGCGGGTGACCTCGCCGCTAAATGTGTCATCTGACCCAATACATTGTATTGAAATTCATTCGTAATTATGCATCCGGGACAGACTCGATATTGCCACGAAACGCTCGGATAATATATTATTTAGGCACAGTAACTTGATTAAAAATGTATTATATCTAAAGTTTTCATGCATTTTGCTGATTATTACTATTTATATTTAACAATAGTAACGTTTGTATTTAAGCAAACAACAATATCGCGCAACGTTTCATCGAAGCACTTACATTACATACAACATAATGCGATAAAGCAGTGAATCCATATTTATTGACAACTAACATAACAATTAAGTCAGTATTATTTTTATCTCATTGCAGCGATAACGCTTATTACTTGAGGGCCTACCGACAATTGTTACATGTGGGATAGCCTACTTTTATAATAGACCAAATTGCTGATTAACTACGTAATTTATAACAGAATTGGTTTTGTAATACATATTTCGTAGTTTGATAACAAACGTTACATAAGTACTCGTTACATTACAATACATACCTTATTCAATTTAGTTATTCTGCTAGTTTACAAACTGATACGAAATAAATATATTGTATCATTAGATGTAACATCATTTTGAAATGTATGATATGACTTAATAATTTCTGACAAGAAACATTTTGTCATTTTGTGTGTGGAAGACCACACACATCATCTATCATCACCAAGTGAATCACTAATGGAATCAAACTCACTTGCACTCTAGGATATCAAGGTAGGCTCAAGTGTCAATCGGATCAGCGGCACGTGGTGTGCCGGTGATATCCATCCGTTTATAGATAGTGTGTCAATAATGAAAGGAAAGTGGCGCGCGATCACCTGTGGGTCAGTGTCGCACTGCCTTTACGTAACTTGTGTCACACAGGCCGACCAATGTGCCGATTTGTCAGCGACGATCAGAATACACGCACTTGAAATTACATAATATATATGCAAACTAGCTGACCCGGCAGACGTTCTACTGCAACATATATTTTAGGAAATGCTCATCAAATGCAATTACTTTTTCTATGGCTACACTTCGATGTCTCCAGTAGTTTCACTGGTCTCTTGGTAAATCTCGACAACAGCGCCATTTACCGGTTCTAATTGTGAATTTAAACCATACATAGAACCACGAAACACAAAAAGTTTCATTAAAATCGGTCCAGCTGTTTAGAAGTTCCGGTACACACACGCACAGAAGAAATAATGCCTTATGATGCTTGAAGATGCGTTACGTTTTTTTATTGTATAACACTTACTTATCGGTTTATCAAACTTAACTGTTTATCAAAAACAATACCTACTCCCTTCGAGTCATAGGTACGAGAAGAAATTGTAGGAATTGTGTTGATATTGATATCGGTTTATTGAACCATACGAATGCAGCTACAGCTATAGCAGTTATACATACCTATGCTAGCTAACATACAAATCTTTCACTGGAAGTATGTGATTAGCTAGTTGATAGAAACCGGCTGTTAGTAAATTAGTACATGCGGCGCTTGCGTAATCAAATTGTAAACGATCGCGTTATTTTATCTATTCACTACTACCTGGTTAAAGTACGTTTTATAAATAATAAAATAAAAACTTTGAAAAAGACAAAATATGTGATATGACATTTCATGGATGTGTCATTTACTTATGCTATTTTGAATTTTCTCGTCGCTTACAAAAATTATAATATTGTCTAGATACTAGAGGCCTTGATTGGCTATAAACATTGTTTTGTGTTTTGATACTTTTTATTGTGTTTGTAGTAGTTTAAGTATTTGTAGGAAGCTCACGATCAATAAGCAACGTTCGAATACGGTTCTCAAAGGTGTGTGAAGTCCGCCAATTCGCACTTGGCCAGTGTGGTGGACTATGGCCTGTACCCCTCACATTGTGAGAGGAGACCCCTGCAGTGGGACTATTATGGCTTGTGATGATGATGATGATGAATACGGGTTGCAGGCTGCAAATGTAGCCAATAATACTTGTGTTATTTTTTATTTACTTAATAACAAATCAAACATGTGCTATTCCTTGGCAGAAATTTAAACACAGTCGACCTCCGTTAGCATGACAGGCCGTTTTTTTTTAATTAAAATAAATATTCATCGTGTTAAAGTTCGTATCACAATGTGTTCAACTTCCTTTATTTCGCTCCCTATTCTAATGTGATCGTCAAGGTCAGCGGCTGTAGGTACTGTGAATAGTAAAAGGTTATGTACTATTTTGCGGTCCTCGTCTGTTTATCGTGATTAATAATCTACGTAAAGTCGAGTTTGTACTACGAAATGTACGCAGAAACTGACAGGGTAATTAAATTCACAATCGCCCATACGAATTCCACGGTTCGATAATGTTTCAAAGCGTGGTAATGCTATCGACGCGGTACTAGTGAACGTGAGGTTACCCTAATAGCATTTAGCGTGTAACTCACAACCAGTTACTACACGTACATACCTGTTATCAAATCCCAGTTGAACGCTTCGCTGCTTACGGACGGTAGGTCCGTAGCGTTACCGCTGCGCGATCAAGGGCCCGTGAAATACATGAGCGTTCAAGTTAAATATTCACACTCTTTCTATTTTAATTTCACAGAATACTATATCAAATGTCGACAGATTATAATATCTTTGAAAAGTTGTGAAATGTTTTTAGCGATAGTTCTAGAACTAGAAGTTAGATGATACTATTTACGTTTGTGCACAGGCCAATAAGATGTAAAAAAAAAACGTACGTGAAGAACCCTAACACATTCGTGGTGAGACTGTGAGCGGAGAACCAGAACGGTAACAAGTGGGGTGGTCTATGGCATGACGTTAAAGCTATGCTCCGCTGGTTAGCTAACGACAGTTCACAGTGGAAACTCGGCGATAGCGAAATCGATTTGTTTAAATGATCTTACACAACATTATCTGTCTTCCTTAATTAAGAAAAATAATTCATAAAATGTAAGTACAGTTGAGAAGGCCACAAAAATTATCGCAGCGTGAACTGTGACGCACGTTGATAACTTATCCGAAACTAGTACAGAGCTAGGTCAAAAGTTATCTCGACTTGACTCCCCTGCTGATAGCGCCCGAGCTCTCGTTTTATGGCAGTTTATTCAACCTGCACGGTTTCGACACCGTATTTTATTTACAAAATACATTGCCATCTCTACACTACCTTAGAATAATACTTATGAGTTTGTTATAATACTTATTCTATGGTTCGGTATGTTATGATTTGTGACTATGATGGTCTGAACCTAAATTTAAGTTACTTTTTTTATTTCTACGCAACAGATATTGTTGAAATGAACTTATAACAATCGATAGTTTAATTTTTATATAATAACACTAAGCAAACAACACAGATCAAAGCTGTAAAGTTATTACTTAAGTTACGCAATTTTTATAGCTATTTACTCGTATGTGAGCGTGTTACAGATTATTTCTGTAACGTATTGATGCGGCGCGCAACTCGCAACTCGGTTCAGGTCACAGCGCACCGCATCCATGCACCGCGATGACCGCATGCGCCTTCAACGAAAGTGAATCCAGCCGTAATGGCGCGCTTGTTCACTATTTTTAGTATTTTTCAATAAACTACCTCGCTATGTACCGGATGATCTAGTCAGTTCGATCTCGGCATCTTCTGTTTGAACGCCTGCTTTTGCGACGTTGATGCACTGTGTAGATAGCCTAACCTAAATGTTGAGGCCTGGCGATGATATTATATGTAACAAAGAAGTAGATATGCGATTAGCGCGCGAGAAACGGTAGGTACAGTTAAATTTTGGCTAATTGGTTTATTTAAAAAAAAAATATCATTCGCATCCATAGTAAAATAAAAATGCCATCGGAGTGGATCCAAAAGTGAAACTTTCGTTTTTTGAACGTGACGCTATTTCTTTGGGGCAACATATTAATCCAACTCGTGAACTGCAAACATCAGAATAGAAAAATTAGAAAATTCTGTTTCATTAAGATTAGTCTTCAAAACTGTTTGTCACTGTTCTATTTGCCGATTATCAATATGTGAAAAACGAAACTGTAGAGTTGGTGGGAGCGGATGTGGCACATCTGTTGCGCTGGGGACATAATAACAAGTAATTAGCGAAGGAAGACGCCGGCGACCAGCGGAGATGGCATTTTCGCACAATGTGCCCCGCACATTGTGACGTTACAGTACTACTTCCGTCAGGATCTGATATTTATTGTGTGTATTGTGCCTATATTATCCGCTCTTTAAACCCGAACGTTAGGAATGAAATACTTTTGATATACCTAAGTATTGTTTAGAATCGACTTGGATACGACTTTTGGCTTTATTTGTATGAAATATGTAAGGAACTAAACGATGCGGTTCATATAAATGTTTTCATTGTCATAATCTAAAAACCTATTTCAATTAAAAGACTGAAATGTACCAATTAAAACAACTATTTTAATTAAAAACACACTATCTAATTGATAAAATCTTACTATGAACCGTTTAAGGCTAACAAGTGTCCTTGTTCTATGTCATGAACGAACTACGAGCGTTCAAAAGCAGGATAGAGGGACAAAACTTGTTGTAATTAACGCTGCTTATTAAATAAGTAGAGTAGAGTATTTTTGTTGATGTCCATTCGCCTCCGTCTACGAAGGTCAGCCACTCGCGCACACCTACCTACTCGACTTGGGACGATCACCGACAAAATAAACTTGAGACTCTTGAGAGTACATTCCCTTTAATTACATACGTTTGTCGTATGTAAATAAGTAATAGTTTACTCACTTAGGGATAATTAGTTATAATAAACTTAAATTATGAAAGATTCATGACATGAAGATAATAATTACAATAATTCACGACAATCGTGTATAAATGTGAATAGTAATTACGACCTTTATGTTCGCCTGTAATTCATATCATAATTTGCATTAGAAATGGTAGTGAACAGATTCATTAGCGATATTTCGAAATGCAGCGGTCTGTGGTCGCAGTACACTGTAGTGTACCGAAGCGTGGATTCGGTTGACTCAATATAATATATGCCCTCCCTCTCGTAATGCGTGATGGACCGTCATGGGCGTCGTGTCCGTACGAATTAAGCACCAGTGAGTTCACGACTAGCCCAGGCATGTACCCATTAACAATTAACCACATTTAATATCCCGCTTATTTTTTACTCGCTCGTTAACCGGCTTTATCTGCCTACGCGGTCTTAATGCTTCCTCATTACAACTTTAAATAAGCATAGATACTTGTATGTAGATCTAGCTAGATACGGTACGTATTTGAACGCACTTTACGCGATGTTTGATGCAGAAGTGACAGTTTTATTAACGGCCCTCTTTCATTTGTTCCAGGTAAGGTGTACGCTTATACGCTGTTTGATTACTTGGTTTTAGCAAGCGACACCATCGATTATGGTATTTCTTTTATCAAAAATCTGGTAGTAAAAGCAAAAGCAGGTATTGTATTATTAAATCAAGTTTATTCAGATTATAATTAATACAAGAATAATTACTCTTAGTCGAGAGGTGAATATATAATGTATATCTTTGGGGTGTTTGTTAGTGACATCTCAACCACAAACCGCACATACTTAACGTCTGTTAAGGCTGCGGACGCTCTTACCTCTGTATAAGTTACATTGGTTTCGGGCACAAATAAGGCGTTCTTTTGATACTTATGTAGTCCTCGTCGTACTACCGATTCGTACGACTGATTGAACGTTGAGTAATTAATATTCTTGTGGTACCACTGAATCTTCGCTGTACTGAGATGTCACTAATCTATACACAGGCAGAAATGCAAATCCAACATCGGACATACTATAGTAGACGAAGGAGTAGTTCTAGTTTTGCACGTTTAGAGTACCTAGTCAATATTTCTACAATACTTTTTGTGGACACATTGCTCAAGCGACTCACAGAAACACCGCGCTACTGCACACGACAACGGCCTGACATGACTAGGTTCTCGATATATCGATCTTTAGCTACGAGTGTATATGTTGTACCGAACAACCTTCGATTTTCCTAGCTGTGATTAACTCATATTTGTTCATCAAAATAAATTTATATTTCTGCCTTTACAAAAGTAAACACTCTTGAGATTGTATGCGTTCGCACTTAAATGTAGCCAAGGTAAGAGTACAAGCAAACCACTCGTACCTACTCCGACATGTTAGCTAGTTATGGACTAATGATTTTAAATTGAGTGTCCGATTAAGGTGGTTTAGGTTCGAATACTATTACAAACTTTTAGTTTTACTCTCTGAATGTGAATCGCTGCGATTCGACCCCTAGATTAAGATAGATTCTTTTGCTTTGCGTCACATCATGACAAAATTTCAAATCCGGCATATTTGCCACGATATAGGTAACAGATTCGCTAGTCTTGGTCTTTGTTTTATTGTAAACTGCGATGCCTGCTAATCGATAGCTAGTTTTTAGAAAATACTGCATGATTGTTCGTGTGCCAGGTTTATTGTTTGTAGACTGTAAAAGCGTTGTTACCTGACATGTTCTGGACTTTGAAGAGAACCTTTTTAGGCGTTGATAAGCCCGTTTCAATGGCCATCCAATTACTTGGTCACCACGTCGATCCTAACCAGTTGTGTCGAATTGTAAGAGAGGCAGATTATATCACCGAAACTGCGTACAGCATCTTAGGCAATGTCTGCAGATGTTAGGCAGGAAAGGGCTGTCAATTATTGGTAAATGGTGAACACGATCCTTAACTCTGATGTACTTACGTAACGGTTTTGTCTGTTCCTCTTGCAAGATATCGATAAGTAGATGTACTCGTACCTACCACACGGACAAGCTATGAAGCTGACAAAAAGAAACATTAAGAATTCGGTTTAGGAGAACGTCAATTTAGGGTTTGATATTTTAAGGAACAACTCGATTTGTCATATAAAACATCCATAGTTAATAATTTACAAGTTCTTTTTGAAGCGGTGACAGGAATCGTTACTCCTGAAAATTAAGGTCATATGCTTTAATTATGTATATTTCTGATCCCAATTCATTTAGAGAAATTTATTTTGCTTTAGATCGAAACATCAGGATTTTTTTGAGAATAGAAAGGAAATATGATGTATTCCATAATTCAAGAGAATTTGAATAATCCTTCGACTGATATTATGAAATTATCTAATTTGTCTATGTTTTGTCAAGATAGTAGCTATAACCAATTGCTTTCGGAAACGCATGTTTTGTAATAAAAATGTGGGTTAATACCGTAAGTAGTACGTAACTCTGATCGTATGGTTCATTCATGCTAATTTTTGAAAGATTGCTCAAATGCCAATATATGAATACAAGGTAAGTACACTGCTTTGATTGCTACGTATGTGGCGAACACGTCGTATTTACACGTGAAAACTAATATTGAATAAAGTTACCAACAGGCCACTTGCGTAAAATGTCATTGTTACGACACAGAGTAACAATAAGTTGTTAGTCTTGAGGAACGCCCCGTGATCACGGTCCGAAACCAAGGCTTTTACGTAAACAATGCTTAAAGACTCTTGTTGTATCTTATCTAAACTGTCCTCTTACTCATGGGTGGAAACGGCGTAATTTCGGAGGATTATGTCAGCTGTTCCAGTGAGTGCACCAATGCTACAGGGCTGACAATCATGTTATTATATGACAATAATATGATATGGGTTACATATTTTACATTTCATAAATTTTCTTACAAGTTCCATTGTCTAGCCGCGGCTAGACAATGGAACTTGTTAGCCGTCCGTCGTTGAAATGCTTATTATGACTACAAATTTAATGTCAAGAAGTATCTTCAAGTCCGGTGTATTAAATTACTCGTATCTACCAAATATGAAGGGCAGTCAACAAACTGAAGAATGAAACAGGATTATGATTTTTTAAGGCACAAGAACTTTAGATGGACTGGATGTTATGTAGCCGAATAGCGCAGTTATTTTAGAAATTGCACTGTCCTGACAGCCCTATTTTGTAAGTTTGTAGAGCATGCATTGTTTCGGTAGTAGTACGTAACGCACGTGGGTTTCTTGCGATGAAGAAGAGAAAGTGGCACAGCTACCGGCAAGGTCGTCTCGTCTCGCTTCGACCTTCACTGCCACACTTCCGGGATTCACACTGCAGTAAATGCGCAAAGTTACAGATTTTCAAGTAAATTAATGTTTAATAAATGTTTAATAATTATTATTTCGGTAAGCTCACCACCTATCCCACGTTTTTGACAATCAGATAATAATTGTAAAGCTAAGTCTTGCTGTTTGAGATTTGCTTTGACTTTTCCGTAGAGCTAAAAATAATAAGGCGGGTCCCCAACGCATATTTTTCAGTCGGCAACATATCGATGATGCCTGTGGTGTTAGGTACTATAAATGTCATGCTGGAACTGGAACAGTCAGAGGACTCGTGTGCTCGTTTATTGAAAAGTCACTGTCGCATTTCACAGGTTGGTCACTATTCCAATAAATCTTCCGATGTTTTGTACGAAAAAAGTCAATGTTTTGCACCAGACTAATGATTGCTGTCAATTTCTTAATAGGTATAATAATGTAGATATATTCCTTAAAATAATAGGTTACGTATACAAAATACTCATTATTACATGTAGATGAGATTAGTAATCGTGGGTATGGCTGACTATTGTGATAAATTACACTTTATCAGTCACCTACCTCGTGCCCCACTTGTTGTTTCACATTGGTAAAGGTATCGTGCGGAGGACTACGTAACTTTGAATTTTAAAATAACTAATACAAATATAATGTGTAACGATGCATTACAAAATTTAATTAATCTAATTTAAAGCATGTATAGCAGTTACAAACATTCTATATACACTAAGCCTCACTAAGGGCTAAGCTCATATTGTAGGAAGTGTGCGCCAATTACGCACACTAGTTCGTTGTGCATGGATCTATGCACATTTGTATATTACATATTTTATTTGTGTGTGTAATTTTTATAATTCATCGTGATGCACCGGTTATGTTCTTCCAGAAAGAGCGATGTACAAAGACAAATGTATAACGTTTATTTATTTATTTATTTTAAACTTTATGCACCACACATTAGTATAAATACAAAGGCGGACCTACGGCTAATAGAAAACTAAAAAAGTTGTCGATTAATGTTTTTTATTTCCTACCTACTCACATTAATGGATTCAAATATAACTAGTATTACTTAGCAGGAAAATGCTAAGTAGGCAGACCTGTTATAGTTGTCATGTTATACATGGCTGCCCATAATGTCGCTCGTTGGTAGTCAAGTGAGTGAGTTTTTGGCTACAGTATGATGGCCATTTTCAACCCGAATTATTACTAGTAATAAAATAGAGCAATTGCCCACGGTTCCACGTGGCTGACGTCTTCACGACATACCTACGTGACATTTAACACATTTTACCAGCGATCCTGTCTAATGTGCAACGGTCCTTAACTTGTCATTGACTCATTGTGTTCATTACAAGTTTGTGAACTTTGAATATGGCGCGTCGCGTGACAAAAGCAACAGTGATTGCGGCAGCGTGAGAGTCACCCTCGCGTGCATCACGACTCCTCTTTGCTGCGGATCCAACGTTTCTGTAACAAACAGTACAACAGTAATTTAATACAGAATGGGTATACGTATATGTACATCCATACAACAATACTATTAGTTTTTATCTGCATAAAGTAAACCTTGGACTTATATTTTTGGGCACGCATAAACTTAGATTAGCACTCTAGTCCTCTTTGTTATTTTAAACCGACCATAAAAAGTGGAGCATAAAAAGGCTACTTTGGATTCAAATAATTGTTCAAATCCGATCAGAATCGTTTCTACGTATGTTCTGGAATTAAACTTAAACTTAACTCTGAAAATGATTTAATTGTTAATACTGAGAATTCAATAGGATATGCAATAAAATACGAAATAAAACGGACGTAAGTTTACAATTTATAAATTAGCAATACCAATACCCATCCAATACCGGACTATCGACAGATAAAACTACGCGGTGTAACTTATTAATGGATGTTAGGTTCTCGAAGACGAGTGGAAAATCAACACGCAACTCACGAACTGACCAAACCAGTTATAAATAAAATTAATTAATATTTGACCGGCGAACTCTCTTGATATATTTCAAGGTCGCCTCGCGGGAGTATCTATGAGGATCATTTGACTTTTGTTAATATAAGTTGTGTCAGTTTTTATTAGCATTATTAAAATTGTTTGTAATTATTCCAAATGGCAGCATGACGCATGTTTTTGAGCTTACCCAAGCGGCAATTCAATATTTCCAATATGACGCTTAGTTTGAAATTTGAATACATGGATCTGATTACGAAAAATCAGTCTTTAAATTGAAGCACATGCCGTTTTTGTGTATGTTTAACAATGCGATAATTTTATCAAAACATAATTACAAGTAGGTACGTAGTACATTTACATTTTTATAACGCTGATGTCAAACAATAATCCTTAATATTTATTAGTGTCTGACCGAAGTTTCCGAACAGAAGCCGAAGATTCGGTTTCGGTTTTGGCTGAAAATCCAGTTTCCTTCGGTTACTAATATTTATGTCGAATGTCGCTACAATATGTATGTACACATTCTTACAAATATAGCTTCTGTATTAACATAATGCAAAACAGCTATTTTCATTAATCACTCGATCGTTACAAGGCAAACTCGTTATTTGTTAATTCATATTTAAATTAGATTTAATTTAAAATTCATATAAACACAAGGTAGCTTTGTAATCGGTTTTATGTTGATAGCTTGCCAGTATTATTACATATATAAAGTGGAATCAGTAGGAAAAAGTTAGATCGAATAGCGAGGGCGGTGTTGCCTGTAAAGAAGCACTCATTACATTATGATTATGCCAAGGAAATATAATATGTCAATTTGTGTCATATGAAAGAGGTAACTGGAGCTAGCGACTGGTTATTTTATTAAACCTCTCACGATGTTTTCCGATTATAAGAACTTAGCAAAGCAAACACCATATTTTCTCAGTCCCTATAATTGTGGAATCGCTTTGGAAACATTATAATTATTCAAATTATATATTCGAGAATAAATTTGCTGTTTTAGTCTATTTGTTATATTTGCGAGTTTTACGACCAAGCTAACATCGTTAGCTAAATTTGTAGTTAATTTGTGTCATAATTGGTCAGAAATATATTTTTCTCATCAAGGTCTCTATGACACAATTTCGCTATATTACTGTTGTAAGAATATCATATCGTATCTATATAATTATTTATTTATTTATTTATTAAATCCATGTTCTTGCACAATAAACGACAGCAGTAGTATTGTACTTCATAATAAAACTGAATCTGAAATGTATGAAAGAGTCACGTCTGAACGGCTGAACCAAATTGGATAATTCTTTTTTTTTATCGTGTTTGTTAGTACTACGACGACAAGGTTTGTAAAAACAAAATAAATAAAAAATAGGGGAGAAAGAGGTGAAGTGGGGCGTGAAAGTTTGTATGGAGAAGCCTTTATTATTTTTCAAGTTACAGATAATGAAATTTGGTATAATATGGACTACTTTTTGTTGCGGAAAAAAGAGTGAAGGGGGTGAAATTGGGCTATAAATGTTATATATAGGGGTATAGACGAAGTTCAGCGGGTTAGCTACTTTATAATAATTCTTTAGAGACCTTTCACAATATAAATAGTTAATTTTCGATTTAGTACTTCTGATTATTTTTTATTGATATTTGACGAAATGACTCGTTATATTACACGAAGAATTTTGAATAGTTGTTTAAGTAGGATATATTATATACTGATTGAAATAATAAAGCTGTGTTTTGGTAATTAAAAACTTAATGTGGCCTTAATTTGTTGAGACCCGGGCACGTTGTATTATGCATTATGTAATTAAATTCATCGAGTTTTTGTTACTGGCGTTGCTACGGCCTTGACGTCCAGTTCGCTCACATTTTATTTAATGTAACTCGAATTAAATAATTCATTCAATTAATTCAACTTATTCTTCGCTCAGTTTAATATTTTTTAATAATTGGCAAATTTATTGTTATTAATTTTTACTCAGACATTCTACTTTTTATCTACTAAGCTTAAATAAAAACTGTGGATTTTTCCGTTTATTATATCTAGTATTTTGCATTTAATATTTTATTTAGGTATTTTACAGAGCTGCTTTTAAAGATAATTTTGTCAGGTTGAATTACATTTATTTTATAATTTAAAAAAATATATAATATTATTATAATCTCAAATACGTCTGTAGCTAAAAGTTGGCGCAGGAAATAAATTGTTCAATGACAAAAGCAAACGCGAGTTCCTTGGGTAACATGCACATACATTGGGTACTGAGCGTCGGCGTCTATAAGAAAATGTATTTTATACTTACATAACGATCGTATGATATTCAATAAGGCAATATTTATAATAGTATTACTATATGGTGTGGGTTATTTTATCTTGACAAATTATTAAATCAAAAGGAAAGACGCCGCACCGTTGCTTAAATTACGTTCATTTCACACCAGAGGCGCTCTCACGAAATTACTCCAACCACATAGTCATAGAACATAATATCATTAGCATCGCAATCTTAAAAATAATAATACATACCTAACATGCGTTTCAAGTATTGAATGTGTAGCTACTAAGCTCTCACTGGGCGGTGTTTTTTCCACTTGCATACCATTCGCCTATTTTTATTCCGTATCAATGTAAGCAGTGGCGTATCGGCTGCTGAATTAATGTCCCCCAATTCAATTGAAGTGTTTCATTAGCACAAGTGGCCCCGATTGCTTCGTTGATCGCGCTCGACAATCATCGCGAAATATAGGCGCAGGCGCCGACCACATGTACACACCAAGCCGGTATATGTACATAGTTATCTATGACTATTTATAATATAGATACGATGCGAAGATAAATTTTGAAGTCTGTTATGTATGTCACGCCTTTGGTGTGTATATTGTTATAAAATAAATAACAGATCCATCCTAATCCAAAGGGATAATCTGTTTGGATAATATGCTCAAGTCTTTCATGGATAAGACTTATCGAGCGAAGTAGCCCATAACTAGCTAATATAGAGAATACTTGGATATCATAGTGCTATGACATTGGGTCCTTCAAGAAACGGGTCCATCGCTTCCTTCTTGGCCGGCAACGCGTTTGTGACGCCCCTGGTGTTGCCAATGTCCACGGGCGAAGGTGATCGCTTACCATCAAGTGACCCTGCTATTAAACAATCTTAGGTATTATGTTATATACTTACATAAAACAATATTTATAGTTTTATGTATGCCGCATTCATTTTGAATCATTATTTTCTAATAGGCGTACGGCGTACTTACCTATGTTTGATTTTAAAAAATTAAAACCACTGTGCAGTATTTGAACCTAAGTCACTTCAATAAATCACTACCGAATAAACGATCAAAGTACGAAAGAATATAACAATTAGGTAATAGGTATATATGCACCTCTTTCTTTCAATTATTATTTCAACATGATATTAACTCGTCAATTACTCCACCAACTTCTATTCTTCTTATAATCCACTGGTTGAAACAATTAAAACCCACTTTCTTACGCGGTCGTTAATAAGCTGTGTAAGTCTATTCATAAAATAAATAATGAGTTTTTAATAACTTAATTAGTATCGTTATAACTTTATAGAATTTACGGGCTTCCCTGTTACTCGTAGGTAAGCGAATAGAATTGGCATAAATTATTTATATGTTAACTTCATCTAGAAACTTTCATATCAGAGGCTCAAGTCTGCTAATTCATAAATAGCAATGTAGTGTGAGTTACATATAAAATAGCGGACTTGCCCAGTTGGTTAAGATAGTAGTATGTAGATAAATTATGGAACACACTTAAATGACGATACGATTTTCCCCGCGCCTTCGCCCGCCAATTTACAAAAATCTTTTCTTAGTACTTACTTGCGTCACTTGAAGAACCTGCATACAAAGTTTCAAGTGAATCCATTGAAGAAATAAAAAGATTCAGTTTATCTCCTTTTTATGCCCTTAGGAGGGGTTTTCAAAATTCCTCTCTTAGTGCTCCCCTACACTCCCCAAGCAACGTACTCGTAGGTATGTACATGCCAAATTTCAGCTTCTTGCGTTCAGTAGCTGTGCGTTGTCTGTCAGTCACTCAGTAACGCAAGAGTTTTATATAATTATACGTATGTACATACAAATATTGATATTAACAGTGTAATCCCAACAGACGTACATATACTCGCTTGTTTTAATTAGCGTTGAGTCAGTTGCGTTAGAGCGACGTCGACCGCCATCGCCGCCTCGGGTCGTGACACCGGCTCATTGTGGCGTAATATCTGTATTGTTGGCGTTATTTCCACTGTACGTAACGTGACACACTCAACTGCTTAGCATCGCCACGACCGACGCCACCTCGACACAACGCCAGGCGTTATGTGTTATTAACTTATTATCACAAAACCTTTATATGTATACACTGAAAGCTTTTGTAAACTAACAGATTGCCAAAATTCAACTTGATGTAAGAAGTTTTCAATATTTGGCTTTTTGTGTATTAGTTTTGGTTGTATTCATAACATGCTACACTTCCTATGTTATGTGGAATTCATTATGTAACGAATGAAGAACATAAATTGTCGTATATCTAGTATCGTGTTGTTTGTCGCAGCGATATGACGACAACAGAGATTTTATCAACGCCCTAATTTAGATGATCGGTTCAGGTAAGGTGGTAAAATCGTGTGTATAATTGAATAAGATAACGAGTAAGGTTGCGTAAAATAAAATAAACAAATAAAATAAATAAACCCCACAATGTGGGGCTCTATGACTTTGGTTAGTGTTACCTCATTTGTCTACTCTCCTCGGTTTTCGTCACATCGCAGCGGCATATTCACCGCAATAAAGTAATGACTGATACCTAACTGGCTAGTTCTCGACGGATTTATTAGTTCAGTACCTACCTGCTTACATTACTGCATAATATTAACAGTGGGCACGCTTAGTCGTTTCTAATAAAACTGTCGTAAATTTTGTCCGTTGAACGTTCTCGCAACAATTGCCAGTTTAATTTTAATAAAGTTGAGCAACGCCCCATCGATGTTAACTACATCACATATCATAGTCATCTCCAGTTGGGCTCATGTCTTCTCTCACGATTGGATGGTGTTCTGGCCGCGTATTTATTTCTTACACCTTCGAAGTTGTTATGAGGAAACCTGCATGTTTTCCTTGACCAAAACAAGTGCAAATTGATTGCTTTATATTTGAAAAGAACACTGGATTCGAACTTAGTTTTCCAGTGTGAAAGACTGACGTTGAAATTATCTCTCTATCTCGTTGCTATCTCGTTGAATTGATAGAATTTTATTACTAAATCGTTCGTCTGTGCAGTCCCAGTAGCTTTTCCGGGCAGCTAGGCGAGTACGGTTTTACTTTCTTGTAGGAAGTGCTATCGCTTTCAACGGAGACCGGTTGGGAGAACAGCTCGCGGCTTATTAATTTTATTGAGGCGCAAGTTAGAAGCAAACGACTCTATCGTAGCCGGTGTAATGGGAGGTTCATCTAAGTTTACAACTAGTTATTTTAACTGTGAATTGTTTTATACATTTGATTGCGGTTACAAAAGCTTTTATACTCGACTGTAATCGATTAAATCGACGTATCAATTAAGTCACTTGATTTTGTTATGGCATTTGTGTCTTGAGTTGTATTGTATGTTTGGAAATATTATCTTTTAGTTAGGAATCTAAGTACTTGTCAAATATTTTGAAATGTTTATACATAGCAAAGTTACATTGTCATAAATTTCCGTAAGTGTCATTCGTTTCATTTCACAGTTAAAATCAATTTCTTATGTTTATTTTTCTTTGTTGCAGGTGAGCCCCGAATACCTGATCGATGGTGGAGTAATATCTGTAAGTTATGATGTCATCTTTATCAATTTAATCAATTGATAAATCGTAGACATTATAGACTTCGTGACCATTCCATTTTTGTAGTTTGATATAATTACTCACGAAAGTGTTCTCAAGGCTACGTTATTGTCATCTACCTATCTTAATTATTCTTGTAATAAACAAGATAATTTTTTATGACACATTCCATTAAAAAAAAACTTAATTACAATAATAACTTATTCTTTTATTGCGACCAATTTCTGCGGATTTACGGCTAAACCAGATTCTGTAGTGATAACACCAGCAAGTACCTCCTACTCGTAGTTTATATCTGACTTAAAAATGTATTTAAGTACTTATTATTATGATATTGACCTTGCAATGTCGATGCACCGTCAAGACTAACAGACTCTGCAGTCAAACAGTGTCGTCGTTGTTCTATATGATACGAGACTCTTGTTTAAGTACCTATGAAGTGTACGTCAGTTAGCCGATGTTATCTGAGCGAGACACGACCTACCCAGGTTTAATAAATAAATAAAATCCATGAGTACGTGTTTGTTGTGTCTAAGTGAGTTTACAAAAGCCCTGGAACT
The DNA here is from genome assembly GCA_905404295.2 of Ochlodes sylvanus. Taxonomy (NCBI): domain Eukaryota; kingdom Metazoa; phylum Arthropoda; class Insecta; order Lepidoptera; family Hesperiidae; genus Ochlodes; species Ochlodes sylvanus. The sequence goes on from FR990138.1 coordinate 6,461,670, forward strand.
AAATATTGGGCTTCTACGAGTATGAGGCATGCCGCTTAACTTTACTTACAAGATATCTTCTGTGGTGTTAGGCTGGCTAGCCTTCGAGTCAGCCGTCAAACGACTTGTTTGCGGCTGGAAGCTTCAGAGCCTTATCTTTTTTCATCTTCCTTCTTTCTTGGCCGACAATGCATCGGTGATGCCTGGTGTTGCTGGTGTCCATGATCACTGGTGACCACTTACCATCAGGTGGGTCGTCTGGTCTTTTGTTGGCTATTAACATAGAAAAAAATGTATCTAGCATGAATATAAGTTGTTTGCAGACAATAAGAATAATTGGCACAATTTATTCTCCACCCTTTAATATGGGCTTTTAAACTTAAGGAATAAACGTTGTTTAACAATGTTACTTATTTGAAGCTCCTTTAACTTAATCACTACATACTTAATCCAAGAATAATAATAAAGCCAATTCTCTCGCTGGGCAAGCAAAAAGTACCCAAAGATATTTATATCAGCAATCTCGGCTCCAGAAGCAAAGGCTTTGCCGCTTGTTCGAAACCTGTTCTTGCCTTATTTACCTACACGTATGTTAACAAAAATAAATTAACAATTTGCCGTAATGACTACTGCAAACAATGCACCATTAACTCAAAACACTGTTTAGTGTTCAAACAGTCCTTGTGATAACGATTCTATTTTTATACTTTAAATTGTTTTAAACTTTCTTAATGTAACCGTGGTTTAAGTTACAGAACACAATAGGGCTAAATACGCATTAGTCATCGGCCATGAATTTTCTTTTTTATAATCTCTGTGAGTCACATAATACTATTTGCGGGGAAAGTTTAGCCCGGTAGCGTGACGCAACAATAAAAATTGCTTGGACAAAGGAATTGCAGCAACCATCGCGGCATCGTATCTGGTTGACGTCAAACCTCTAGTTTATGTTTCTAATGGCCGCTAATGACTGGATGTCATACCGCTCGTGACTCCTCAGAATATTATGGAAACGAAACGTTGTCGGCTTGCGTGCTGCGTGCGGGGACTCAGTACGCATTTTATTAATGAGAATAACTTACAACCGGCTACTTGGGATGCTGACTTAATAGCTTCGGCGACCTTTAAGCTTAATGCGACTGTAATGTAACGTTGCCTCAAGATATATGACATCTTTGTGTTGGCTTGAGATTCGCAATTATTAACAATAATTTCCGAAAACTTGATAAATATTCTGAAAATGCGGAAATTTACCTATGTCATAATGAACTGATTCAATTGACAGTAGGTTTTATTACTATTTAAGTATTTGTAGGTATTTAAAGGTAGTGTACGAGTATATTGAAACTCGTTTATTTATTCCTATACTAACATTTCTGGGCATTGATGGGTATTTGATTTTGAGCTAAACACCTCGTATACCTACTGGAAGCGGAGTCATTGTTGACCACCGGCTCGTGCGCAACATTGTTTACTTGCACAGTTCTGCAAATCACCGTCGGGGCAACGTGTTGTTACATCTACGAGTATAAATATGGAGGTGCTAAAAGCGGCCCGACCGGGGGACGTGCTTCCTCCGCTTTGAGCGGCCGAGGGGTAAACACGGTTAAACGAAGCGCATTGTTGAAATTCGCTTTACGGCCCAACCGCTCGCTCGCCGACTCCAGGCTCGACTGTTCATGCTCAACTAAACCCGACACCCGACCTCCGTATCGTCGCCGCTTTATGGCGTTGGGGCAATAAACAACTGCCGAGTGACTGCCCTGCGTGAGCGACAACGTCGCGGAAGGTGAACGTCTGTAGACTCTGTAGTGCGCTACAGCTTTAAGTGAAGTCTACATTACATGGCTTGCCTTATTTATTTCAACGGCGATACGACACTTTAAAGAACGCTTCGGAAACAATTACGCATCTTTCCCTCTGACAATCGAGCGTCTTTGTTCGAAATTATCGTTATTGTTATTAGAAGTTCTGGCACGAGAAGAAAGAAGCAATCGAAAAAGAATCTATACTTTTGCTTCTTAGTCCTATTACAATTATCTACAAATGAATATATTTTTACAATTTCAATCTTAACGATATCTACTGAATTGTTTTTCTTAATGCAATGTGCTATCAATATGAGTAAGTATACTAGCTTAATAATTATTATTTACTAACAACAAATTTATCGTCTGCTTGATTAATCGTATTCAAAAACATATTTTCGTGGAAAATAATAGTAAGTTTTACTACGTGTAAATATTCAGTACTCGAAAGGAAATTCCCACTTGTTTATGAACTATTATCATGTTTATAGCAAGGTTTTTAGCGAACAAGATACACTTGAGTGGACTACCTTACCTGACAAGACAAGTCAATGAACTTAACATAACAATATTTAATAAAGTGCAATACGTGCGGTTCTCGCTACAATTGTATTGTTAAAGAAATAATTTAAATGACTTACAACGAAGTTGTCATTATAATTCTCGAAATAAGTATATCTACGTGATTTCCTGTTCGCTCGGGGATTCTAAATACAATACGTTTTCATTGTTTCGTATAAATAATAACCAGAAACGATCGTTCCGTAGTTATTCAAATAAAAAGTGTCGTGTGATGGTATTTTTACCATAGCCGGCCGTTCTTGCATTGCAATCACGCCGCGCCGGCCGCGCGGGCGGGTCCATCTGCATGCGCGATGTAAGCCGCGCGTCCGGTAGATGAGTAATCATCTAACAGTTGCTAACTACAATATTATTTCTCAGCTGTGTCGTGGATAACGCCTAGATAAAACAGCCGAACGCCTGCACCACCAACATCATACAACTAAATTATATTTTTACAATACACTTACACAGGTAAACACTCGCAAGGTGGTCACACGCTACGTGTATGCCGCGGTCTCGCGGAGAATCTCAGCCATTAACCGGTCGCAAAATAAGAGTACATCCGATGTGCAAAACTCTTGTCTCTTAACCTTTAACCTTAGTAAACCAGTACAGAATGAAGTATTACGTGTGATTTAATCATTTTTTACAAGCCACACTAAAAATTTCAGGTAAGGCATCACTTTTAAAAATACCGGTTCCAACTCGATATACAAACCTGTCCTCGATATTTTAAGATGACGATGGTTATAAACGTCTATTATTCGCTCCCCGACGTTAGTAATTAACAAATGTTCGTTCCAATTATATTCCTATTCTTTCTTTTATCTTAGTGGGAGGGCAAGCTTGGTTTAAATTGTCACTTCTTTAGTGTAACGTAATTACAATTTTATGAGTTCATCCTGTATTTATAGCTTTTGGATAGGTACCTACTTAGTTTACACTATTTAAAAGTTTCGTAATTTTACAGTAGGTTAACTGAATTAAAAACTAAATATTGTATGTATTAGTTTTCCTCCGCGGCTTCCCCGCAAATTTCCAAAAATCCTTTCGCAGTGCTCACTTGCGTCACTTGAGGAACATTTATATGTACAAAGTTTCAAGTGAATCCATTGAAGAAATCGTCTCTTATTGCCCCCTAACCTTCCCAAGGAACATACATGCCAAATTTCAGCTTCTTGCGTTCAGTTCTTGCGTGCGTTGTCTGTCAGTCACTCAGTAACGCAAGAGTTTTATATTTATTGATTGAACTAATATTATGTAAGTGTTAATTATTTCAACAAGGATAATAGAAAAAATGTATTTTGCTTCTGCGTTGATCTGAGTCCTAGAATAAAACATAAGTAGGTAAAATGTCTTGCTCGGGAACTTGTTAACTTGTTTGTTGTTTTTGTTGTTAGTGTTTAACTTTAACACTTTAAGTGTTATCTTGTATACTAACTTATATTAATACAACGATAACCAAGATATGAAGAAAAACAAAGTTTATACAAACGTGACATGATAGATACCTTTTAAAATTAAATTTTTAAACTATGCAGCGTGCAACTGTGTGCAAGCACCTAACGTTACAGATGATATCAACAATACAAATAATATTATAGTTTCGGATATAATTATCGTATGAATACGTTACTAACTGGTGTTACTACATTAAGAAATACATATATTTGTGTGGCTCGGGCTGCTCAGACACCAAAATTATTGATACGCAAAAATAAACAACACCTAGAATAATAATACATATTTCTTTATTTGGGTTTTATATCGTTAAGTATCTGCAAAGCAAATTAAACGCGTAGTAGAGTCACTATCAGTCAACTCATGGCTACGATGAGCATTTAAAGCAACAATAAAGTACGCATTTTAATAGCATATCTAGAGCGGTTGTACCCAGTTGTGGTGAATGCGTCATTTTGTACAGTAACTGTACAACAAACATCGGTTAGTGCTCGTTGTCACCATCTGAATCATAATGTTGAAATTATCCATTGTTTAGGATATTAAATACAAGCGTATACCACTTTAAGGTTTAACCTCAATTAACCTAGTAACATTCGTTTTTAAGTGTATTCGTCAAACCATTAGGTAACGTCTACTTTATTAATGCATTATTTACAACTTGTAGATTAAAAATGTTATTGATATACAAGGTCATTAAACAAGTGGATATAATATTTCAAAACATTTTTGAAAACATGGAGTAGAAGAAACTCATAATAGGGTTTTATTGGTTACATAATAGAAGAGAGTTACGTAATAATTAAATCCGCAACACTCGTCTCATCTCCAATGACGGACAAATTATCCTCCAGTCATCTGTTATAACAAGATCATATTTAATATGCATAATAATATGTTTACAAAATGTTATTATTTAATTACGAAATTGTAAGTAGGTACTCTGTAGTGCAAATCATCAAAGATGTAGGTAGACGTAGCTAAATATGTATTGTAAATTTGTAAACACTCCTGTGGCAAATTCCTATGCTTAATGCGGGGTACGAGAGTGTTAGCGTTTATTAATAAAAAAAAAAGATGACTAGTTCTAGAGTAGATGCACAATACTATAGGTACACACTAGTGACCTTCCTAATGGTCAGCATTAATTTTACAACTGATTTACGAATAAAATTACACACTCATCTAAAATAATTCATCGTACACAGAAGATTACAGCAAATATTTTTATGTCATAAATTTTTAAAATGCATATATCAGAAGTGTCACTAATGTCTGAAGAAATGTATGTACATAATGTATGTATTAAAATTTGTTTGCATGTTAATGGTATCACAAAAAATAATAACAATTTTCTACTTTGAGGGTTTACAAACGTAAATTTAGGTCTGACTAGGTAATGATTATCGTATTGTCGAATTGATTGGGGAATTTACCTTGTTAGTTTTAAGTATACAATTACATTACACTTAGAAATAAAATACTCCACTCAGACTTTAAGGAGTTTAAGGAATAATTCACTTTGAATAGGACATCAGGTGTACTTGACACAATACATACTAATACAATAAGAAAAGTAGTCAGTCCGTATATGTTAAACAAATCAACAAGGAATAACAAAAGAGGGCAATCACTATATTGAAAGGTTAGTGGCTATATTGCCATTATTGGGAGATTGTTGGTGAGACGTCGCGGAGGGGAGCCCAACATCTCCTCGTAGATTATTTTCGCGCAATCATTCAATAAACGTGATGGGACCAATCGACAAGACCCTCGGCTTGCTCCTCAGAGAAATGGATCAATTTTGATTGCCGACAACTCACGTTTATTTAGTTGTTCCGTCTCGAATTACACGAGCGTATTCCAATTTAGCACTGCAATAGGTCTGACAAGGAATGATCCGGGCCCAACAGTGGGCCGTGGCAGTTCATCATTTGAAATCATTCTAGTTTTTATATTGCAATACAGACACCTGGATAATTATAATAAAGTGTCATTTTTAACTTTTTCTGGTATTTAATTAAGAAGATTCTTTCTTATTTCTTGGCCAGCAACTCTATGTCCATAGACGACGGTGACTACTAATCGTAAAATTCTGTTTCGGTTATACATATTAAAAAATCAACATATTGTCCTGAAAACGATTAAATTGTGAATACACGACTATACAGATGCACCAATGCTATGTATAAAGATATCATACACTTTTTCTTCGACATAACGACCGAGACTTAAAGACGTTTAAGTTTAAAAGTTCATTTAAATATAGAACGCATTTGATTAGAAGCAATTAACGTTCAATTAAGCTACGAGTATGCTCTTGTTTGTGTTACGTCGCTGTATCAATTGTCGCGAGACAGTCTCCGCAATGGCTCGAGTTCATTCTCGTCGGATCGTGTTACAGGAAATCATGTATAAAAGAGGTTACAGGCCCTAATAAAACAACCACCATGTTAAGCATGATTTAAAACGTTTAATAGAGAGTGTACAAGATGAATTGTTCGTTGTTTAAAATTGTACAAGTTGGAACGACGTTAGTCTTTTAAAAAGACGAATTTAATCACTTTACCGTTTTAAATTTGCGAAACCAGTAACCTGAATTCGTATTTCTTTGTTAATGTGGTGCCGTTGGCCTTGTGTTATGAAAAAAGAATATTATTAACAGGATGCGTTACACACACGCCTGACGAGAACACAATGACATTAAGGTGTTAATTTTGATGTAACGAAGTACTTAACGAGCAAGTTATTTAAAGGGCCAAGTGACCTGTTATCCATGTAGATGTATACTGAATTTATACATTTTGCGGATTTTGGGAGTCATATACAATACATGCAAGCAATTACCTGCTATGTTTATCTTTTACATCTGTATAATATATATCGTTATCTTTCATATATTTTATACGAACTCGTTGGCGCGTCTATTAGCACGATGGAATCATGTTAATTCTAAACGTCTACGCGTCTTGGCTGATTGAAGTAACATATTTATACAAAATATATTTGTTTTGTCTGGACCAGGTTTTCTAAGTATTATAGTTATATATTTTATAATTATATCTATACCAGAAGCATTTATGAAATAAAAGTTAAAATCCAAATCAAACTGGTAATTAGAGCTAAGAATAAATACATACACTTAAGAGATCTATATTGGTTATAGTACATATTATTGATTATTATACAATACTAGCGACCCGCCCTCGCTTCGCTTCGGGAAACTTATTCCTTCAGTTTGCAAAGATTAAGTTATATATTTTGGATAATTCACACTACTTACATATTATATCTTTATAAATTATAGCCTATGTGTTATTCTGATGTGTAAGCTAATATTATTGTAAAGTTTCAGTAAAATCCATTCGGTAGTTTTTTCGTGAAACAGTAACAAACATTCATACATCCATACAAACTTTCGCATTTATAATATTAATAGGATATTACTAAGTACCTGCCTATAACCATTTCATTTTAACTTCATCATGAGTTACGCAGGATTAAACTGAAAACGTATAATATGATGTTACTTAAATGATGCAATGTGATTTTAATGAAATACCTAATTATGTTGTTGTAACATACGAATGTCGCAACACTGGTACATAGTCTATGCATCTAAGATCGTGTCAGCTTTGATGCGCCTGGTGCATTCTAAAGCAGTGACAGCGTGCCTTTTATGCAGGCATGGAATTACGTAGCTTGTGCCGCAACGATATTATCACAATTTCTATGTTTATCCTATACGAAAACAAAAAAAAAATTATATCATGAGCGCAAAAGTTGGTAGTGTGCACACGACCTTTTCTTGTGTCGTTGGCCTCCGTTCACAATACATCTTTGAATAGCACGGTTGTTTGCTCTTCATTATTCTCAAATTGTCAATAATTTCGGAATATTGTGTCATCTTAGTCACCAGTTGGCAAGAGTACGTCTAGGAACCCATAACAGCTCGGCAGTTATAAGTATTTTGTTAAGAAGACGTAATTATTTTAGGCAAGTTATTATGTAACGTAAAGGAGAAAGAATTAAGATTATGATCAAACGAACTGCAGCTTCTCTATACTGACCTAATCACACGCTAACAAAAATGTCACACACGAAGCGCAACTCCGCCATTTTTAATTCTCTTGCAATTTGCGAAGTATATTACCAACTCAAAATAGTATTTACCAAACGCACGCCTGCTTTTAGTTTCTTGCTCGGCATACGTGTAAATTGTTGGCGTGATGTTGGCGCGGGCTAATGGGTACGTGTGTTATTATAATAAACGCCCGCAATCGCCCGAGAGGTAGGCGGTTCGCCTCTGATTGCCCTTAGTTTCGAACGCAACGACCGCGGTCATTTGAAATCGACAGTGATTACAATTTTCCCTGGAGCTCTGTTGTGCGGGCGCAACGTCCGATGGAAAGCAGCGCTTAACCAATGTTCCGCTCTGATAACTCTCTAATTACGCTTCAGTCACCGTTTTCCTTCGACACTTGCCGGCCACCGATTTAACCCCTGCGCTTTTCACTGCAACATTTCACCCGCCGACGAATCGCTGCGACCGCACGCTTATTCGGTTGGCAACACTTTCGCCTTTGAGGCGTGTCAGTCAACATCCAAATTGTTTCCTTAGACGAAAATATATTGTAAACCATAAATTTCAAGTGTAACTTTTCGACGTATTCGGAGTAGAACGACGACTACTCTTTGTCACATTCGAAAAACGGCATCCGAGCAGTTTTAAAAAGCACCGTTAAGTTGCTCACAGGCTTTGGGTAGTATATGCGTAAATAATACGCCTGAAAGAGAATCAATTAACTCCCATGTTCTTTGTAGCTGCAACCGTGGCACGTTTAAGCAGCGCTTACTATCGCTCGTTACTTATTACATTGCCTAGTACAACAATGGATACTTTGGACACTTTAAGCAACCTATTGTAATTGTTTGCTTACTGTTCTCGCGTTCATACGCACTGCAAATTAAAAATGTATGGTTCTTTGAGTATTCTTGCGGAAATCAACATGAATATATTTAGATATACATAAATATATCTATATATAATATATTATGTACTTAGTGTATTCCTATTTTAATTATATTACATATTATTAATAATTAAAAACTTAACACCAGGGTGCCTAGCCTAATGCAGGCAACATTAGGCATACAAATAACTCGGCATAATAATTTGTCCGTTGTATTCCAAAACACAAGTGTTTGCGTGTTTACGATCCCCGGACGAGGTAGAGCCGAATAGAATATACAATGACGTGTCATTCACATCGATTGAGGCCGCATACAAGATGTGGTATCATACATTATGTATAGTGTCCATGTTCCGTGTAGTATCTCTTATCCGACCTTCATACCGCTCATCTCTTGTTCGCCACTATACTTACCTTCACATCCTAAGTACTCACATCTCGAACAAAGCTTCATTTTTGCAGTGCTGCAAAAGTATCAGATTTTCTTAGGTGGATTCGTAGTAGATAGTAAGCCAATTGAGTATAAAAACATGTAACTATTGTGTAATCCACTTGAAAAAACTTGAATAAACCAGGTAATGGTTTGCCAAGTGGCGTGCGTGAAGCATAATGAGTGCCAAGCAATGCCGCGAGTGCCGCGGCCACAGCCGCCCGAACAATGGCCCACAATCACCACGATTGTAACCACGGCGTGCCCGTGTCAACTGTCTCTCGCGTGAACACGGGCTTTGTTATGGTGATGGCTCCTAGCTAAGTTCGACGCTCCGTAAAACAAAAGAAAACCCCACATTTGCATCCTTTTTAACAATTCCTTTTGAACTGAAACGTGTCATGTAATATTTGTGAGCTGGGGATGTTTACCGAAATAAATAATTCACGACAGGATGCCGGCCGGACGGTTAGTGGCCATTAAAATTCGACTCACCCTGGGGATCTAACAGTCTTATTTAGGGTTTAGTTAATTGGAAATATTAACTATGTATTTTAAAGTTAAAGGCATTTAAATAGAATACGTGCCCGAGCAGGTAGATGACAAAACCAGCCACCGAGGAACCTTTTTTGTTCACCATAGCAGGTACACGACCCTTCTCACCAGATTGTGTACGTTTTTTCTATGGATTCGGGCTTTAAAGGAAAGGAAATATCGTACTTTTACGAATAAGGGTCGAGATTGTTATTATGCCTTCACGTGGTTTTATTTTGCACGTGTTTGAAATATATTTCTCATATAAGTTGCTCGCCTAAATAGCAATCAATGTCACGTCACGTCTGATAATCATCCTTTTAAGTGATTGATAGCGAGGTCGGTCCGTTTTCAATTTTAATTCGATCTTAACGCATACTTTTTTTCTATTACAGAACCAAACTCGACCAGTGCAGACAATGAATACCGCACTGGGACCGGTAGGCACGGGAACGGTGTCCAACGGCGTCGCCTGGGATCAGCATCCAGTACTTGCGAGGGCGACCTCGGTGCCCGCACACCGCGCGCTCGCCGGCCTCCTCGACCGTCTTGGACACCGCCGCCTGGAGCGCACCACCAGCGAGCCCGCGCCGCCGCCGCCGGCCACCAGCCGATACAAGACCGAACTCTGCCGACCTTTCGAGGAGGCAGGCGTATGCAAGTACGGCGACAAGTGCCAATTCGCCCATGGGGTTCGCGAACTCCGCAATCTCCAACGCCATCCTAAGTACAAGACGGAGCTCTGCCGCACGTTCCATTCTGTCGGATTCTGCCCGTACGGGCCCAGGTGCCACTTCGTCCACAACGCGGAGGAAGCCCGGCGCCGCGAGCCGTCGTCTCCCGGCGGTTCGCTGGCGTCCCTCTCGTCCGGAGGCTCGATGGCGTCATACATGAGCGACGGGTCCCGCTCGCCGCGCTCGCCGCACTCGCCCCGCTCGCCGCTGACGCCGCACTCCCCGCCCGCGCTGTCGCCGCCCGCTCACGCCACCGCCTTTGCATTTCGCCGCACGCACTCCCCGGACCCCGAGGAGGAGCGACTGCCCGTTTTCAACCGCCTCTCGTCGGCGTTCGGCGATCTCGTGATCGCCTAGGCCCGCCCGATCGCCTGCCTAGTCTTAAGTTAAAAACCGAGCGTAGCGTTAAGGATCGTCCGTCACCTCAGTGCCTACTCGACGTCTTCCAGCCCGCGCCGAGCGCCGTCCCGCCGGCCGCGCCCCGCGCCTCGCGCCTGCACACCCGCTCAACGAATGATCTCCAGTTTGCCGATGTTCTTTGACTACTTTGCCCCGTAGTATTGTAAAGTTTGTGTACACTGGCGTCTCGAAAGTTTGCGGTGTGAATATAATGGTATGCATCTTTTAGTTATCGGCACGCACTTGTATACCTATGGCACCTTATATTATTAGATATTTATTGTGTAGCTCGCGGAAGTCTTCCCGATGCGATCCTCCGCCGAGCGGTGTCTGTGTAAAGTTAGATTATAGAAACATTTTATTTATTTCGTACTGCCTATCCGCGCTCGGTACCGTACCGCGAGAAGGCGCTCGTGATCTATATTTAAGGATTTAAGATAATAATTTATTATTTATTTCGAGTCTCTTTAACTGTAATAATTATTTTATAGATGCGATGCCGCACCGCATACGAACGAGGCACGCGTCGACGGGACGTGGCTCGTTACTGTAACCTCAGCTCGACCGATTCTGCTCTAGTTAAATTAGCTCGAGACTACCGCATACGACGAGTGGAATCAGTCGTCGCCGACCTCGGGTGCTCAGTGGGCACTATTCTCTCGAATTAAAAATATAAAACGGCCGAAGTAGGTCCGGTGGTTTACGTCGTTCGCTACTCGCTAGGCACGTCACTGGAAGGCAGCCCCACACCGCTAGCCGCTAGCTGAGAGTATATCGTCCGAGAAGCACCGCGATCCTGCCTCGAGCGGCACGTCTGCGAGCATTTTTCTTTTTTGCGTCGACCGAGGAGGGCGAGCGAGTTGAAACCTGTTTGAAGTTTTGGTGATTATTTTTTTCGTCCTCGCGCCCGCACTCTCGAGTCCCTCTCGCTTCGGCGCACGACGACATCGCGTCCGGACGTAGGCAAAAAATGACAGAAATCGGAGAATGTGCCCGCCGAACTCCCGAGTTATCGTACCAATATAACATGTATAAAGATAAAGCTACTACTTTAATAGTACATATAGTATATAAATAAAAGATATAGGAAGGCGTTGAGTCGCCGGGCGCGTCGGCGGCGGCCCTTCCCCTGCGCTTCCACGCCGCCGCCGCGCGCCTACAACAACGAGTGCCTTTTACTTTATAAACAAAATAAATCGATTATAATATTTAATTTTTAGTTGACCAAGATAGATTGAATGTTTATTTATTTGTCTCCTTTTGAATAAAATATTCAAATTGGCGCAGTTATTACTTTTGTACTTTGACAGAGCTAAGTGATTAGTTTCGACGTAGGATAGTTTTTTTTTCTTTGAATTTAAAGTGTGATATTTTATAATATTTATATAACAAAGTTTAAAGTTTTAATTAAGGGACCAATGTAAGTGATTAGGAGAAATTCTGATAGAACCGACCGGTTACGTTAAGCAACTTACCGAATCATTGTATTGTCGCGGTCGCACAGATAATAATATGTAGGTAGTTGATATTTTTGATATCGGATCCATTTTGTACTTTCAATAAAGCAGAATTTTGACCATTGTCGGCTTTGTGTTTGATTATTGTTTGTAGATTGATTTGGATAGCGATATCCGCACGTTATTTTCTCAGTATCTCAGTATAGTGTTAATTTCAGAGTTCCCCATCTCAAAACGAGTCGCGGCATGGTGACCACTAAAAGATAATAATTTTGTACCTAATGTTAAGTAATTAGTTGTAAGCGTTTTCATAAATTTCGCAAATATTATTTATTATCAGTTCATTACGAATTATAAACCATTAAAGCTGATTTATTTAATTTCTTTTGTATTTAAAACGAACATTTAAGAACTACGATTACTTGTAACTTAATGTTAGTTATATAATATCATGAGTCATTTAATATAACAAGCATTAGTTTAAAGCTGTAGTACCTACGTGAGTTGTAATTAAGTATTTAATTTTTTTATTTAATTTCAATCTTAAAATAATTTTCCAATAAAAATGACCACTCTATTTTCATACGGACAGAACAAAATTAAGGCTAAAGCTTGTTTATGACATTTTTCTTTTAAGTTTCTTTATTTCCATATGCATTTTTATTGAATTATAGTCAAAATATGTTATGAACCTCTTTTATTTTTTGTTTTTCTTACCTAATCCGTACCTAAATCCCATATTACATCCTGTCGAAACTACATTACTATCACACATTTACGAATGATGCCACACAATACTGATTACGCAATAATTAAATATACTTATTGGAGGGTTTTATTTTCGCAAATATAGTAGAAGTACATAACGCAGACAAGCAAACCCCCATCTGTATTCGATTTGTAGATACATAGCCAAATAATGATCACATCTAACACCTCAGAAAAACCTTTCAAACGCTGACACAATCATACCCGCACTAGGATTCCCTGTGTCGCGGCTAGAATGGACACTACATATAACACATCACTAACGCTAGGCATGGAAAATACAGTTACTTTTATTTAACTTTCACTTCGCGAAAATCTTAATTTTTTTCACGATATATATCACGTTAAATTTATCGAACAGTTATTTTTTTCACAATGTTCTAATGTCACACCTTCTACTCTTTGAATAAATAATACCTTGATATTTCGTTCGTGAACAAACAAATATTTTTACGATGTGCTACAAACCATCACAAAGAAGTTAATACTTTAGGCAACTAAGCATAAAGTTTATTTTTAAACATTCGCCTAAGCTAATTATTCAAACCCATTCGTATAGCGACGAATCAGTAAATTATATTTTGCTCTTTCTAACACGACTGTATTTAGGCATTTCAATATTCGTCTTTCCTCTTTCGCTCTTTCTGACGTCGTCGTGACCGTGAGTCTACGGCGAAATACGATAATAAAAATATCCGACTGATCTACGATACGATGCGTGAATAATCTATGGCGTGAACTTTGCGAAATATCCAAAGGTAGCTAAGGTAGCCGAAAAGTAACTGCGGGATTTTTAACCGACTACGTCACGGCAGGTAACGTTCGTGACACGTGAAAAAGTTTTTCGCGCGATTTTTCACGGTTACTTGTGAATCGTGCCATGCCTAACTAACGCCCATGACCTGGGAACAAAGATTTATCTGTCACACGAATATCTGCCCCGGCGGGGAATCGAACCTGGGTTACCTCGCTTCGCAGGCAGGGTCACTAAGAAATTAAGAATAGAATAGACAAAATGAATGTAACTCTTACTAAGAGCGCGTTCACATAGAACGTCCGTTTTACTGGATCCGACAGAATCCAGTCTTCTGGATCCAGTAAAAAATCCCACACAACGGAAATACTGACCTGTTAAAACAGATCCAGTAAAACGGACGTTCTATGTAAACGCGCCCTAAGAGTTGTCGCAACGTATGTATATTTTTATGACATGGACTCCATGAAAATCATTACAAAATATTATTATGTTTAGGTACTGTACCTGCGAATATTTAGGGTTTTCAAAACGAACCCTATTATTTCATCCATATAGTAGATATGTTTCAAACCTACCTACGAAATATAATGATTTATCTTCCCATGTAATAAGTGTTACAAGTCCATTAATTTATTACATTACACACTTGGTACCCAATATCAAAGGGCGATTAAGAGTGCCGGTGCGTGAAGCTATTTAGCTGGCATCAGATTTTGTTCTTGGACCGTAGCCGGCAGCTCTGGTAACCCTACACCGAGATAAGCTTGGCCTTGACAAAACTATTTCATAGCCTCAAAACGACGTATCGCTTACATTTTAAAATAACTATTCTAAAGAGAACTAAATAAGGTTGAAATTATCATGTTTGTTGTATTTTAAGTGTATACTAATAAAGCGGATGTCATAATCTAAAGCTCGCCGAACCAAATAACATGTCGGCCTAAAAAGTTGATAAAATATTATTTACATAGAGTCTAGGATTGAACAAATTGGATTTTATAAAATGATTGGCCCTTCATTTTGAACTTATGTACCTAGCATTTTTTTAACATGCAAATCGCAGAATATTTTTATTAAGTAAGTAGGCTAAGTAAGTAGTCCTATTGCTACATCACTATTTGTATAGGATCCCGGTATACAACGACCTTCATCGAGCTGATTAATGGATGAAAAGTTTTTATAATTATTAATGTCAATAAATTGATTGCAAATGCAAAAAAAAAATTCAGTCCAGAATATGATTAAATAACAATTTAAATTTTTTTTGTAAACATGTCACTAGTTTGGTTCATAGACAAATTACATAATTTCCATACCATTCGAAAGTATGAAAGCCTATAGAATATGCAAACGTTAGGTTGACTATTTTTTCCTGTCACAACTCTTGGGTAGGCAGGCATAAACAGGTGAACTACTACGACTTCGACTAGTGATTTGCACCGGCCCGGTCAATGAATTGAAAGTAACTTAAAATAAAGATGTTTTCATTACGAACACGGTGGTATAAGCTTGTCTGCCAAAAATCATCCTGAATTCCGTTTGTCCAGTTTTTGTAGGGTCACAACTCACAACCCTTGCGGCTGCCATCTTGGAAACAAGGGTGCAGATGGTTTTTACGGGCTAAAAAAATTGCGTCCTCTGACAAATGCACGCTAAGCAAAAAAATGTTACATTTACATGGACTAATAATATGTATTCAATTGTATTCATATACCTAATTGTAGTACAGTTATGACACACAGCTACAGATAAATGAAATATTTTCAAGTAGGTAGGTAGGTACCTAACTCTTATTTAATTCAGCGTTAGTTTATTCAATAACATTATTCGTTCATTAATTTTTTCTACTTATTATTAAATACATAAAAACATTCCTAGATTTTTCGAGATTATGCAAATGATGAAATTATTATTAATTTAAAGTTAGAAACCCACCCTACGCCCTAAATTCGACAGTAACCCAATACTTTACAGTGACACTATGAACGTAAAAAAGTTCTTAAAATAAATGTAGGTCTTAAAATAAATGTAACGCATTAAGTTAGGTATTAATAAATATAACACAAACCACATTATATAGTCACCGATTTGCCACATAGACCACATATCAAGGTAGTGGAGAAATACGTCAGTGTTCTGTGAAGATGATCCCAAACAGTCAAATTGTTGTTAAGTTATGTGATTAGTGATAATACACCAACGATCGGAAATAATATAAGTAAAACTAAATATAATACCTATAAGTACTAGCTTTCACACGCGGCTTCGCCCGCCAATTTCCAAAAGTCCATTCTTAGTGCTCACTTGCGTCACTTGAGGAACCTACATACAAAGTTTCAAGTGAATCCATTGAAGAAATAAAAAGTTTCTGTTTATCCCCTTATTATCCCCTTAGGGGGAAATTTCAAAAAATCGTCTCGTAGTACTCCCCTAGTACACTCTCCAAGAAACATACATGCCAAATTTCTTGCATTCAGTGCTTTCGGCTGTGTTGCCTGTCAGTCACTCAGTAACGCAAGTATTTATAATTATGTAGGTACAGTTTATTTGTTCCTATACTGATTTTCATTTGATTAGAATATAGGCTTACATTTGAAAACTTTACAAATAATTGGAAATTTTTGGAAATCTCTAGATCATTCTAGAATTTTCCAGAACATTCTCATTCGATCAGAATCTAAACGTAGATTTTAGAACTTTCGAGACTATTTTAGAATTTTCTAGAACATTCTCGATCGATCAGAACATTGGTCCAGACCCAGACCAATAATAGTACCTACTTATTTATAAAGTTAACAGTTTCAACCCCCGTAACTTTTATACCCTTATCTTATAACTATCAACTTGCAACCACTACTCGTCTGCGATGCGTAGTTTTTGCTGCAAATAGAAATATAGGGTCACACACCTTTAATTTTATATATTTAGATAATTAAGTATTTATTTAAGTTACATTTCAGAACACCAAACCAAGCCAATCTGAACGTCGTACATACGCCAAGCCTTAAATTGTGCGCCGTGTATCTGTCGACATATATCAAGGCGAAGAAAGTAAATACGAGACACGCTGTTAGTTCAGTGATAATAATAATTGCTGCTGGGTGTATGTGATAAGGGTGTCCATTATCTAATATTTGTACAGCTAACAATGATTAGATAACGGGTAAGATGCATGGAGTCATGAAGTTACTAAACCATTTACGATATCCAAGATTAGAGGAGGCATCTACATAACTCGACGGATGTGACAAAGTTTAGACAAATACCTACTTCTTTAAATGTTGTTTTTTAATCGGCTTACGAGATTGGGTCTAGAACGCCATATATGTAGGAACAAACATACATATCTACATAGACTGATAAACAAAACATTCCTCCTTTGCATCGCATAAAAACAAAGATATGGCAACATAAATAATATTATTCACATAGACTATTAATACGATTAGTTAGGGTTTATTCCACTTGATTGGTGAATGTAGGTGATTGACGCCTAGAATACAATGGAAGAAAAACCTAAGTTAAACCAAATTGTAATTAGTTATCGAGGTTTTTTGGTATTGGCAGTCGGAAATTTATTTGACATACCTAAATATAAAACTGAAGGTGAGTTATATGTTAGGACCACATTGTATAATACAATAATGAGATGTTGGCAAGGTACGTGTCCAATATCCACTGGACATATTTATAACTTACAACGTGAGTGGATTAAACAGAAAGTTATCTGTATTGACACAGACATACAGAGTGAAGAGAATCTGACGGCCACTTAGTTCACTTCCCATCGAGTAAAAGATACGAGTATATTTGGAAAGTCTGGTTCAAGACTTTCAAGGGCAATATCGCGGAAATCACAAAATTTGCACTGCGCTTCGAAATAGCGTTTCCGTGTTTGGTTTTGGGATAAGCAAACGATACCTCGTAAGTTTTTGTTACATAGTTTCTTACCTAATACCTCACCTTATAAACATTTGCTTTGGGATAGACGAATTTAGTTTTAATAGGTATCTGATGCGCGGGAAAAGCGAGGTTTTAAGTGCCACGAGTCACGACGTGATGTATCTTTGGTCTCCTAACGTAAACGGGTGACCCAGTTTTTATTTTATTGTTTGTTTAAAAGTTGACTTGATTAAGAGTGTTTTTAGAACAACTTACTATAAGAACATAATATTATAAAATATGAATAGGTTTAAATATGTATTGTATTGCAAATACTTACGTATAGTAACATGATTAATATGTCTGAATATGGACGAGAAAAAATACCAGATTCTTGTACTGATTCTGATAAATTCCACACCGGAAACATTCATGATTACTTACAAGTTACAGCATGAGACATGACATTTCCTTTTATGTTGTTAATTTCCTGATGTAAGGCACTGAAAATCAGTCTAACAGAAACAGAAATATGCAATAATTTATATAGGATATAATTTATAAAGATATAGTGTGAATTATCCAAAATAATTATATAACTA
The DNA here is from genome assembly GCA_905404295.2 of Ochlodes sylvanus. Lineage (NCBI taxonomy): Eukaryota > Metazoa > Arthropoda > Insecta > Lepidoptera > Hesperiidae > Ochlodes > Ochlodes sylvanus. Next base: position 6,480,018 of record FR990138.1, read on the forward strand.
AATCTTTGCAAACCGAAGGAAAAAGTGTCCCTAAGCGAAGCGAGAGCGGTAATTATATATAGCGGTCGCTAGTAATTATATATAATTATGTAGCTATTCTGTATTGTCCAAATTAATCCTGAACCTACTAATCTGTTGTAATGTACCTGACTACCTAAGCAACTATTAACGAATGAAATGAAATTTCAAAATTTACGAATAGCTTGGTTTGTAATGTTTGTAACAATTTTCAGTCTAGTATGAAGAACGTTAATTTTTAAATTTAAACTAAACACAATATTATTAGCGAACAAGTGTCATGAACCTGCGTTACCGCCACCATGCACCAGCGGAACCAGCTACCGGGTGACGCCGCGCGATATTATTTTTACTGCCTGTACCTGATACAGTCGAGAACAAAAATGTAAAAACTAGTTTAAATTGGTTTATTTCATTAATTTTTAGTTTTTTAGCTATCTACTTACTTACAAGGTGTATGTATGTACATAATATGTATATAGCTTTATATGTATGTGTGCAAACGTATTACGTATGTACCTAGATAATTATATTATGAGTGTTATATCTACATCATCTAGTACTGCTCATCGTATACCTATATTCTGTTTAGAACAATGGTTAATGGTAGAGAATGCAATTAGCATTAAGCTTGCAATTTGTACCGTAATATACTTAATGGTCAATAAAGTTTAATTAAATAAAGTTTTACCAAGCTAGGGATAATAACATCAGCAGAAATTTCATCCCATTTGAAAATTTCTCGTATCTAATAATCTTTTATTTTTACAATCCATATGCTCTGCTGTAAGGGACAATCCTTTTGTACTCACAGCTATTTCCGTTTTACGTATTATATTTTTTGTTCACTATTGTTTTTAAATTGCAGTTGAACAAGAAACCTTTTATTTTATCTGTTCGACATTTAAAATTAAAAACATGTTTGGCTGCACCACGTGTTTTGTTTCTTAATAGCGAGCGTTGGGTTCAAAACAATAATAAAAACGTCGAAACTCAACAAAAAAGTCGTGTATCATATTAAAATATATTTATAAGAATAGGTGTTTTTATATTTTTGTTTTAGTAATATTGTTGATTTTGCACCAATGACATCCGATGCCATTTAATAAATAAAACATTTTGGTTTTACTTATTTTACGTCACTCCACGCTCAGCGCCATTCTACGTCAGACTGACATAAAGGGATATACATAAATGATCGATGATAAAAATATTATTGAGAGATTTGAAAACTTTTTATATTTCGAAATGTCTCGGGTGTGCCATAATGCTGAAATTAAGTATGGCTTCAATCCATGAATGGTCCACTATAATAGGACACGGGCCCGCATAACTGAGAAGGCCTAGAGCCCTAGAGCATACATCACTACGCTGCCCTAATTCGGATTAGTGGAGTTGAAAATAATTAAGAAACGTATTAAAACACGGCTTGTAGAGAAAGGTTATTATACTATCGATGAGTATATTAATGACAAGGATGCTTGGTAATAGACATCCGCATCCGGTTCCGCCCAAGTTAGTATTTAGGTATAAAATGGTAGTACCTAGCAAAAAAGATTGTAATTAGTTTTTAAGCACTATATATATATATATATTTTAAAAGATGTGCCGAGGAGTTTTCTTTCGCCGTTTCTTTTTCTCCTCGTAAGATTTAAAATTTAAAGGCACCTTAGCGAAACGGTGGTAAATGCAAAAAATGACGTTCATAAGTGTATTCTAAATACCTACATGGAATAAATGATTTGAGTTTGAGTTTGAGTTTGCTCTAGGTATTTCTTAGTAGTTTTTTCGTCTCGACGACCAAAAATTATAAAGCGACTATTCAAAGTGTAGACTAGAGAGGGAACTTCTTCAAATACTAATTAGATGTTTACTTATTAGATAATATCTTTTTACAGTCCTGTATATCGTATAGTGTAGTTGTATGTAACAGTACTCGAGCGGTACGGTTGGCAGCAATCGAGACAAAGGCTCGTAAAGATACGCAATGTATCGTAGACTTTACGTAACAGTAGCTCTTTCATACAACATACGGACCGATGATTCGGACGGAACAAATGCATTTCACAAACAGTCGGGTTACGATTTCTATAACCTATGCGTCATTTTATGAAGAAGAGATCATACTAAGACGATAATCGTTAATTGATTCGAAATTTACTACTTATAAAAATGCGTAATATTTGATAGCACTAGTTGTTACACATATAGGTACTAATACATAGTTGGATATAGGAATTGGTATAAGATATTGATATAGGAATACGAGTAATATCGCTTTAACTGCAGTTAGCGATATTATTCCTATATCCAATACACGTACTTATGTATTTATATCGCTTATCAAAGATACGCTAGGATAAGCGAGTTAATAAAAAAAGAATTGGATCGTTATCCACGGCAAGGTGTAGATTAGGATTAGGAACCAACCATAAAAGTTCATTTCAATCATTCATGTGTATAATTTAGGTAGGTACCTACCTACTCACATTTTGTAATGCCGATTGAAATCGTGTTTTTCATAAAGATCTAAACTAAATTGTAAAAATATAAAATTTTCCTACATTTTATTCACATCCGCTAAAAACTTCAGTAGTGCTATTAACGTAGGAGCAGTTATAACCACAATATCATCCCGTATACTCCTCTCAGTACCAATGAGCAACAATAGTATCGCCATCTGTAATATCATCAATCAGGGCATAGACCTTTATAAACAAGTGCGACTGAACAAGAGTACGCAATTTTATAACTTTCGAATCAATTAACGATACAAAACTAATGATAAAAATCTATACTAATAATAAATATATAACTAGTCGCGGTCTGTACATAAAAGATATTTATGTATTATGAGAAATACTTTTACTGGGAGTCTTTATTGACGACCCGGATGGCGCAATGGTTAACACACCGGATCGCCGTTCCGAGGGTCCTGGGTACGATTCCCAGCGAGGCGGAAATTTGAATGATGAATTTAAATTTCCGTTCTTGGTCTGGGTGTGTGTGTTCTTGTCTTGTGTGTTGTCCATGGCACCCACGACACAGGGAATCCTAGTGTGGGGCTATGAGTGTGTAGCGTGACATGGCGATGAAGTCCAAGGTTACATCAGTTGTAGAAAAAAATAGTACAAAAGACTGTAATCTCGCTAAATAGCGAAATATTTCAGACCACTCAGTGAGGAGGACTTTAAAAAATGAAATAGACAGTAAGTTATGACTTACTAAAAAAAGTAGGTACAAAGATAATTTCAGAGGCAAAAATAATGAAAATATTGACATAACTTCAAGTAGGTAGGTAATAGACAGGAAAGGATGACAGGAGAGGAGACATTGAAATCATGTTAAAGATGAAGCAAATGTATTTTGTTCGAGTATTTTTTCTGTATCATGATGTCATGAACTTCTTTTGATTCTCCTCAAGAAAAAGCAAATTTTAATAAAGCACAGCGGCTTTGTTATTTTTACCCTGTGTCCTTAAATAGTAGGTACTCTACCTATTACCTTGTTGAAACATGTTATATCTGTTAAATCCCTTCTAATCGATTGGTGTCATACTAATTTACAACCTTAACGATAAGTATATAGATCAGGGAGCATCGTATGATCCTACAGAGATAGATAAAAACCATAAAACTGTTTGTTTACTTTGACCAAATGTGATATATGATTTTATGTTAATTGATGTCAAACAAGCAAAGTGGACATCCGTAAAATAGTGAACAACTGCGACGTATTGGACAGTAACATAATAGACAACTGTAACATAACGGACAACTGTAAACATCAATAACAACCTGAACAATTTTAAATATGAGGCAAGAGAAATTGATCACATTAGTTTTTAACTGGCTCGGTTGTCGAGTTAAACTCTTGCAAATTGTTGTTTCATCATATTCTGCTACTTTATTTACACACGAATTGTTTTTGAGGGGTGATCAACGTAAGTATTACAAATTGGGCTTCATATCTCCTATCTAATTTTATCTACCGCATTCTGCGATTAGTATGCCCCATGAAGTATGGAACTGCTTACAAAATTTTGGCATTATCGGTCATCCATCCGATACAACTTCCGTCGCCGTCGTTGGAATTGATTTGCGGAGGACGTTCCGAATTTCAGGGGTCTGAAAACTTTCCCGATTTTGCATTAACCTCTTTATTTAGGATTTTTGTCAGAATTGTAACGGGTAAAAAAAATACCTAAGTATATCTGTAATAATGCATTTTTTTTATTTTTTCATCATACTCTGATTATGAAACTTTTAATAGTTGCCCGTATTTTAAAAGTTCCATTTGCTACTATCTAATTTTCTGAATCTAGCAACATTAGTCGACGCTCGACTAGATTATTTAGAACGTCGTGTACGCATGGGTACGAAGAACAATGGTACGGCTATCTATGAGTGTTTCAATTTTTATTTCAGCAGATATGTATACTTAACGGCCCACGTTATCGGTCTTTTGAAGTCTCCCTTAACTTAACCATAAAAATCTGACTGGCAAGGTGCCTCGTGAATTTAGAAAATAAGTACTTGAATACCTAAATACCTCACCGCAATAAGACAGGTCATCAGCCTATCTACGCAGGGGCGTCCTAAAATTATTTGCCAAAACGTCTTACGCTAACATTGCTAACCTTAGGTAGGTAGGTACTAACCTAATATATCTGAATAAAATTATTACCACCCAAAAAGTTAATCATCTAACGAAAACAGACCCTCTGTTGAATTTTAAACAAAGTCAATCCGGATTGTACTTTCTGTACACAATTGAGTAAACTTTACATTTCATGCACGTGGACACCATACTCAACCCCTGAACTAATATTAGTTCTTACACTATATTGTCAGACCGGATATCGTGTGTAAGTGTAAAGGGCAATATCAGCACCACTGCGCTAATTGGTCGTTCAGGCCCAGAATACAACTGACGGAGATAGATTGATAGGTAGATAGGTAGATAGGTAGATATTGACTGATTGGGATAAGGCAGTATAATTTGAAATAAGTAGTATCAGACCTTAACACGTTGTACTTACTGGTACCCTTGATGTCAGAACTAACTGTCAGAACTAAGTCTTGTTTACACTCAACGGCGTTAGAGTTTTGGAAATACGTCTCCTCTCCGTATAGAGACGCCACCGTAGGTCGATTGTATATCGATGTAAACCGAATGTGTACCGAGTGCATTACACTGCGATACTACGCGTGTACCGACGTTCAAAGGAGTAGAAGAGCCACCGAGAGGTACGTAAGTAGTCACTGACGCACATGACATCAGAAACGAGTAACTCTAGATATCACCGACCCGGATTATTTCTTGCTCTTCGATATGCGACCGAAACACGTAAAAAACATTTCACGGTCGGTTTCAGAAGAAGGGTGGTAGCAAGCCAGAGAGCCGCAACATCGGAAACTGCGTTGTAAAGACACTTTTTTGTACTTATTAACTAGGAAAACTATGACACATAACGACTAGGTGTGCACTTTTTGTTTGCTACCTTATCAGCTAGTGTGATTGTGCGCCGTGTGAAAGGGCCCTTATATGTAACACCTAACCAAACGAGAATAGTCTTTACGTCCGCGTTGTTACTATCCGCGTTGTGAGAAGAGAAGAGAAGAAGGGCGTTTACCTTAATTGTTTTAACAATAATAAGTAATTTTGGACTGATTAGATTGCTTGATGTTATAAGATTTAAAAAAATGTGTTCGTTTAAAAAGATTCCGTTTTATATTTCTACAGCAACCAAATAATTAATACCTAATCATTATATTTCACAGTTTCACACTAAGCCACCGTCGTAATGGAAACGTCAAACAATTTCCGTCTTACTCTCACAGGTATGAAACTTATTATTTTTCCTGCTCATTGATGTTTAAACTGCGCAGAGATAAATCATTTTTCATATCAGTGAGATAAATTAAAAAAATGATACTATTTGTAATGCTGTACGATTTTGGCACATGGAATTATCGCGTTGGCGTGTACGGATGAGTAAAAATAAAAGTTAATGTGGTGAAGACCTGCTCGCAGCTCGTCCTGCACGGTTGTAGGTACAAGTTACTCATGCAGTAACTCAATTTATTTAATTGTAACTTAATAAAAATGCGAAGCCAGTAACTGTAGTGAGTTACAAAGTAGCACGGAACCAGTTAAGTGAGGATAAAACTATTGAGGAACTCTTCAAAACCGGTTTCTTGTGAATTGGAAAATTATCTCAAAATAAAACTTGAACGTAAAATTAATATTTTACCGACGTTAAAAATGATTTTATTGATTATAATTTACCGATAAGAAGCCATGGGAACTCGTTGTCATGTATAAAAAAATAGTTGTCTGTAAAGTCGGTTTACGAACGATATTTATTAATTTTACGTGATAACGTCATAAGAAAACATTGATGACAAATTAAATACTTTGGTGGAGTGGAAGAGAGATACATAGATGCGTTGCAAGCCAACGCTTGGGCCGATCGTGCGTGCCTCTCCATCGCTTGTTCCGCGCTCTCGCACAGGCTCAGGCGGAACGGGACACTTTTTCGTGCGCGCTGCCGGTGTTTATCAATTTATAAGAAGTTACCACGTCAAAAGCTAAGATCTTTAGATAGGATGATACATAGTTTGTTTTTCTGTTTGATGCTCTTATAGCACGGCGGCTTGCGTCGATTCTAAATGATCAACCGAGTTAGGTAACAGCGGGCGCGGTGCGAAATTGGATCAGTGACCGTTAGTAGCAAAATTTCTTGAGCGCTTTTATGCTTCGCAGGACACGTAAAACCATTGGTCCGGTTGTTATTATTAGATAGCAGTCGTGAAGCCATGTCGGTAGCCTTCGGGCGGCATAAAATCCCTCTAGAGGTTTATATGAGTTCAGACTGAAGTATTTTAAACCTGCTAACTATTTAAACTAGATTACTTTATCTGCATAAAGGAAATGACTGCCATAAGATAATATTATAGCTGAGGTTTAAGATAATAAGCATAATTAAAGACATAAGTATTTAATAATTTATGGTGATTATACTGCTCGGTTTGTTATAAGTGTCCATAAATTGCATTGACAACGTAACACCAGGTGACTGTTTTCTCGTTGCTACTTGTTACTTCTATAATTATAATATGTCCGTGTGTCAGATTGAGATTATCACGAATATTTCCTGCTCGTGTTCCGTCCTGCCAAAGAACGGGTGACAACTTGGTCAGGTCCGTTTTGTTCAAGAAGTCTCAGATTTAGATGCCACTCAGCTTAATCTGGATGAAGCTTCATGAACACCTGGGTGTTCTTGCATATTGAAAGCATTTTAAATGCTTAGTTAACTACTACCTTACTTTTTAAGGTGTTTCAAATTCTGAAAAACCATTTTCCAAACAAGTTATGTTACCGTTTCGTTCTATGCTAGCAATGGCTGTGTTGTGACGCTTCATCTGCAACTGTTTTCGTTGTTTTGACTAATTACCATTTGGTGTGGCCGTCTGTCGCTCATCTTACCTACCTCGATGTATCTAAATCTTAAGTAGGTAGTTAAGATTTGTTTCTCAAGTCTGAAGGCTCGTTGGGTCACTTGAATTGCTTCTACTTTATAATAGAGACGTTCGTAGGTACATACATTGTAATGTTGATCTTGGTATTGAAATGAGATATAATTGGGCGATGACTCTAAATGCTGAAATATTTGTACTGTAAGATACATTTCACAGTACAGAATACGTATCTACAGTAACTACTACGTATATGAGGAAGTAAATATATTGGTTAACAATATTGAGAACACTGAAATGATTACACAAGACCCAGTTGTTTATCAACCCGGTCAGTAAAATGAAACACAAAGAAAATTTTGACTGATAATTTGCATAAAATGTGTATCAACAAGTAAGTAGGTATAGCATGTGCGTATTATTACTATTATAAGCGAGCCTGGCCGGTTATCGGGTAACCCACATAGCGCGTTATCTGATACTGCTGACTGCTGAGCTCTGCTCAAAATGAAATACTACATCATTCCGTTGGCCAATAATATAACAACAGTGTTCCATTTCATTGACGAATGACGATCATGTTTGAACATGCTTTGCAATTTGTCAATGAATGCCCGGAATGATAATGCTAACTTCGCATTATCGTCTATAACATTTTTATCAATGCCGCGCCTTGATCACTGAATAAAATAGGCACACATTAGATACGATTTATCACGTTGTTAAAGTTATAAGTGCATATAGGAAACAGACATAGCAATTATTTTTCCTAATTTAAAACAATACAGCCAGGGGCGGCGCTACGCTACGAGTAACCAAACGTAGACGTGTCGGAATCTCGTTCGCGAAAAAGGACCCATATAATTACAAGTTTAGTGACGGTCTCTATCTACGCTATCTCCACTAGTGATGAAAGGGCTCATGCTGCTACATGTTCCGCGATGTTCCTCGAGCCGAATTATTGAGGTATTATCGCGAAGGACGTTTTCAGGCTGCTCAATAGCCGCAAACAAGTTTGAATGGACAATCATTGCAAAATATTAGTTCCCATACATTTAACATTAAAATTCAGCCCATGTGGTATAGAACAAAGTAAATAAAACATAAAAATCAATATTCAATGCACAACACGTATTTAGCGTTCGATCACGTTGAATGGCGCAGATGCAAAGCGCCGTATTTATGAATATATGGAAATGCAAACAATAGGCAAACAATTGCTGATGCATCCTGAGCCGGTGTCTCTGCATATAAAGTCTCGCGTTTGATTTCCGGTTGAAGCCTTTATTTACGGGTTACAGTTAACATAATCTACATGGAAAGTGACAGCAACAAAGAAAGTTATGTTAGTACAGATTTGCATAGGAAAATAGCATGAATTAGGATGTTTAATGGACAATGTATTAAAAAAAACGAAGGTAGTACCAAAATAAAAGTTTAGTTTAGAGGAAGTTTTAATAAGTACATAATAAAAGCAATTATACATAATTACACCGCAACTTTTCACAGCGATTCAGTCGCAATGTGGTAAACATACAGTCGCTGTAAAAAGCCACTATGTTTAACAACTTTAACAGTTTACTAAACGGAAGAAATAAAAAATTAATAATGCAACGTGACACTGGCATGACAGCTTGCAGAATTAGCCGGCAATGACAATGTGGAATAAAAGGTTCTAGAGTGGCAACTACAGCTTGCATAAGTAATACTACAGAAACACTATTTAACTTATTAAATCTATGAAAAACTAATCTGATAATCTGAATACCTAACAGCATGGCAGGTATAGAAGGCACAGGTGTACTAACAAGCAAAATCTCCTTGTGAGAGCGCTGATACACATAACACAAGTTGAATCTTATCATGGGTAGCAGAGTTCAACAAACACCTCTGTATCTGATACATTGTTTGATTGTTACCATAATATGTATAAGTGTTGTACAACTGTTTGCCGATAGAAACGATTATTATTTATTAGAATGGTCTTAATAACGCCGAGGATGTATCCAGCAGTAGACTTGGATGAGTTCTGCTTCGAAGTTAAACACGGTACGTCAAAACGAGAAAAGTCTCGAAAACTAATAATAGGACCTCGATAGGTGGTGGACCTTCGTATCCAGAAGCCTCTTACACTATTGTAATTAAACAGGTATGATGACGCTACCACAAGTACCTACTACCATAATAATAGGAACATAATTCAATAAACCCAACGAGTTTTCTTCATTCTCATGACTAAGATTACGATTGACACAGGGCCTTTGAATTTCAAGAACGCGGTCTGCTCCCAAATCCGTAATCGAGTTGGTATATTAAGCAATAGTTATAAAATTTATTACGAGAACAAGTTCCGTCCGAGCATTAACACGCAACGATTATGATACTCAGAGGTAAACACGCAATAGTTGTAAATGCGATCAGCTAATTACATCTGCTATCGTATAATGATACCCGGTAATTGTGATCACCATTCACTTGAGCTTGCGAAATATTTCTTATATCCCGTTGTTGCTTAACTGTGGGCACATTAATAAGGACAGTCCTGATGCTGGCGACGCCGTTCGGTAAAGTTAACGTTCGGTAAACTTATTTACTGCAAGGGACTCTATTGTGTATATATGGGCAGATATGGGCAATATGTAATCATGATTACGAAATACTATTACATGTGGAGTCACGGTAATGCCCCCGCCAAGAACGGTCTAAGTGCCTTTTCTCGAAAGGCGCTCATGGGGACATTTCCGGGTCGGTAGATGTCATTGTAAATTTGAAATTGTAATCAAGTAAAAACTGTAATCAAGATTAAATGTTGCCTATCTGTGAGAGACTGATTATGGAATTTATATAATTATATGGTACATGATAAACAAATAGACAAGGTACACGTTGGTAAGCAGTAACTAGCGCTGGACAACGTTATGGAAGTGGAGAAGCTGGATTAAATTAGTTCTAAGTCATTGCAACAGAAACATGTAAAAATGTTTAACAATTCCTATATTCTAGCAGGGTGGTAGTTGGCCAGGCAGGTAAAGAATCCTACCGTCACGTACAGTACAAACATAGTCAGAATAAACCTGGGTGGGACAGAGCCCAACCTAATCGTACAAGAGGAACATTTCCTACTATTTGTGATAGTGCAAATTTAAGTCCAGCAGTATTTAAAGTGTGTGAACTAAATTGATTTAATAATAAATAATAATAAATAAATAACGCTACACACTCACAGCCCCACACTAGGATTCCCTGTGTCGTGGGTGCCATGGACAACACACAAGACAAGAACACACACACCCAGACCAAGAACGGAAATTTAAACTCATCATTAAAATTTCCGCCTCGCTGGGAATCGAACCCAGGACCCTCGGAACGGCGGTCCGACGTGTTGACCAATGCGCCATCCGGGTCGTCAATTTATACTACTCTAAGATTTATACTCTAAGATTTATACTACTCTAAGATTTGTACCGAGCGAAGAATGATCTTGTTGTGTATACCTCGTTAATTACATCTTATTTTTCATAATTATTGTATTTTTTTTATCATTATCGATCTTTTAAACTAAATAGTTATAACTTCAGATATATTTCTAGCCAAACAGCCAAATTATATCATTAGAAAAATGTCTTTCAATTCAACTATACTATCCTTACGAATTATAACTATTGTGTACAACTTCGTAGGTAGGTATAGGTATTGAACCGTAACATATTTTTAAATGAGGATGGAGCAGATATTTAACCAAGTGTCGTTCTGTTTACTTAACCACCCGTATGTTTACTTTTTGAATGAATTATATGCCTTACTTACATAAGGCCACCATAAAGGTACGCCACACACTACCCTTTTTGTGAGGTAAAATACAAATCAAGTTAATTTAATTGCAGCTTTAGTATCTAGTGCACTAAAAAGTTACATTGTTTTCATTTTCATTTATAACTTTGTTATTTTTGATTCTACTACTAAAAGTTACAGGACCAATGTTGTAGGGAATTTAATTTGCAACGGAAAATGTTCTTACAATTGTATGTGAGACCAATAGTTAACCAGATAAACCATAAAAAAATCTGCACCCTTGTTTCCATGATGTCGGCCGTGGGTCGAGGGTTGCGACCCCATAAACTTGGATTTGACTTTGCACTAACCCCCTCTTGACATCTAATAAACATTGCATTCATAAATGCCCACTAAGCCCAAATAAATTAACATTTCAATAGACTAATCCACGTCTCAGAGTAGTTGTACGACAAACCTGTAGGAAAAAATACAACTAAGTATAATGCATTATATTTTAGGATTAGGATTTATAATTTTATATAAATAAATATTGAGTCGTTTAATTTCTACACGAAAGGATTATTATTCCTATAACTTTATCCCACACACTCACGCAAGCGCAAGACCTATCTATATCCTTTTTATTCAAACTTTATCTTTTTTACATACTTGAGAAGCTCTTTAAACCCTTCGCAAAAATATCTTTAATAATATATTATTAAAATATGTATTTAAATTTAGCATAATTATAATGTTGTGACTGGTCGAATAGCAAACATATTTATTGGGTATCTTAAACTGTATACATATATCTTCTATGTAAAGTTTTTTCCATTTAGTACTCAATGAATGAACATAAAAAATATATCCACCGCATTTCTATTCCTATCAGTCACGTGGGCACGGTGAACGTGTGTGGTGGCTCTTAGCACGCTCGGAAAAATGCCTTGCGGTTATTATAGGTTTTATTGTCGTTCGGTGCTATTCCATTGTATTGTTGTGGGTGCGTTCGATAAACTTTGTTTATAGCTAAATGAGCGATACAGTGGTCATTGACCCCCCTCCTGAAATAGAGAACGTTATGTATTGCGTTGAGATTGTGCGTCGATAGTGCGCCCGCGCCGATGCAAGATCGCTCTTCTGGATAACTCCGTATATTAACAGCAATTACGTCGAGAATTAAATTATCTATATTTAAGTCGATGTTAATTTGCTTATCATTCGTATAGATATTACGCTGTCATTACGACAAGATGTGGCGTGAAGACACTACAATCACTAGTATATCTATTATTTGCTTGTAACATAAACTGTCAGTTATCATTTTACAATACAATGTTTACTGGTTTCTATTGCGTGTTTACGATTACAATTTCCTTATTTAGGCATTCGCTGTTTGTATATTCACCTACTATATAGGAGATAACACTGCACCTAAACAAGACGCTACTAGAATACAACTATTGGAACAGTACCGAGCACCGCCCTCGTGTTTATCAATACACAAACACGTCTATCTAGGATTAATAAGTACCTTCGCTCGTCTATCTGAAACAATGCCCGATTAACTTTGTATCTAACGCTGTTTTTATTAGCTTATAAACATCACCAAACGCCTCCGTGCAACGATATCAGTCAACGTGGAGACGGCTGTCTCATTACCTATTCAGTTCTCGTATGATATCTATGCGTTGGGTTCATGGCAGTACGTGTAAGGTACTCAGTTACTGACACTACCGTCGGAAAAATGCGGAAATATTCTCTTTCCTTGTCGTTTTCCTTGTTCTATGTATGACTTGCAGCAATGACATAGTATGTATATTTTGTTATATCCAATTAGATATTTATAAAGATAAATCTGTAACATGTATTGATTTATTACATGACTATGTAATAACTGCCCAGTGCCTAGTACCCGCACTCAAAAAAAGTTTAGATGGCATTTTATTTATTAATTTCAGGAACTTTGTCGCCTAGCGACCTCATCATCCAGTAAAGAAAAAACACAAACAATGGTATGACCAGTTAGTGATACACAATGGTGTATCACTAACTGGTCATAATAAAAAAGTATGTCTATTTCATTAATAGGCATACTTTTTTATTTCACAACCGATTGAATTGAAAAAAAACAAACACAAAATACCCGCATGATAAAATAATTTCGAATTGGACTACGATCAGTTAGGTACAGATTATAATTATAATAGATCGTTGAATACGAAGTAAGGTGCAGATTTCCTCAAAATACTTTTAAAAAATTTAAGCGGTCATTAACATGTATGACGTCATTTAGTATTAACAAACATGACCGATTACATGCATGGTGACTAATTGTATGAAAGAATAGCAACGCTCGGATAATTTTCCACTAGCGTCCACTAATAATGTTTAAATGAGGTCTACGTATTATAGTCTGTTCCTATTTAATTTTCATAACTTATAATTGGTCGCGCACGTCGTATGTATGTAGGTATGAATTGGAATTTATTGATAACGTCTATTGAGCCTATCCGGCTTAAAACGTCAATTGCTTTATTGATTTATGTTTATGGAATTAAGGTAGCAAACTAGCATGCACCAGCCTTCAACTGCCGCCCATGACAACCGTGATAAACCTAGAACAAGACTCAAGTGGGGACTAGGATAGTTAGATTGATGATGCCTTTATTGCTTCAGATGTCCAGGTGCGGCCGACGGACGCTTTTTATCAGGGAGGTCGTAGTAGCCATAATCAATCTTGGTAGGTTTATTACATGTTACCATATATTAATACTCTTTAACATAACAAAAACTTTGCTTCATCTACAAAAAAAATATGCTGAGGCCTTCGATGAATAAAAGTAATATGTACCTAAGATGTTGATCGAAGGTTGGGGCATAACTATTTTTTACGTAATTTTTTGAATCTTCGGATGCGTCGGAGCAGGACTGAGAAGTACATCGTATACAAAATGTTAAATTAACAAGAGGCTTGTATGTACGTCTTGCAACATTCGAATTACTCAAGATTTCATCATAATTGTATCATCATCAAATTACCCAGATTAAGATTTCTTCTAAGAATAGATTTTACGTTTTTCTGGATTAATAACATGTAGCAAAAAGTACTCAACTAGTACATAGTTACTATGTTTAACTATTGTTCGGATCAGTATTAATAAACAACTTCAAATTCAGTTCATTTATGCAATGTTACCACTGCTACACATACATAGTACGTACCTAGGTACTTTAGATAAAACAAACTGTTGGATGACCCATGTTTTGCAATGTTACTGTAACGAATCGCAGATGCAGGCATTGTTCCAAAATAACCGAGAGCTTCACGTAACAACATAATAGGTTATCTAACGTTGACCCTGCCAATCCTTAACTCGACAATTTCTCGGCACGTTTCTAATAAAAGTAAATACCTAGATATACATGAAATAAATTGCACAGTTAATTAATTGATAAATCAATTACTTAATAATTATGAATAAGCACTTAAGCTGTGTAAAACAGAGTTATTTCGTAGATTGGAAGACTCTATTTGATAATGTTATACATGTTATGGCAGGGAACTATCTCTTAAGCCATATCCATAGGGACCATAGGGAACTATCTATTAGGTTACGCTTTTCCTGGAGCCAGGGTCCTACATTATTATAAGTAATTGTAATCTTAATTATAGTGCATAATAATAATTATTATTACTTAACAAAGTTTTTCCGTCTGCTTCGACAATATAAGATAAACTTAAACTTATGTACCTAAATATTTATTTTCAAACATTTATAGTGTGTTGTAGAAAAATAAGTAGGTATATAATAGTATATATACTAGGGATATCAGTATCTCAGTCTCAGTCTGAAACTTCTGAAAGGCCCGTTTCGAAGATTTTTAGGATTGGAGTTTGTTTCGTCCTTTTTACGAAATCAAGGTGATAATTCATTTAGAATAAGAATAGGTCTGTAGGTACCTATTGCTTGAAAATTTTGATGCGTCGAGATATCTTCCCAGCATTCAGACTCATCATCATCATCATCATCTCAACCTATAACTGTCCCACTGATGGGCACGGGTCTCCTCTTACAGTGTGAGGGGTACAGGCCATAAGACGCCATAGTCCACCACACTGGCCAAGTGCGGATTGGCGGGTGCTAGGGTTTGAACACGGGCCCCCCGGTTCAGAAGTCCAACTCTTAGACTCTGCTTGGGAGTCTCTTAAATGAGTGAAATGGCTACCACTATAATTATTGTTATATTGTACTTAGTAAATTTATTTGAAAAATGTTATAGTCGTATTTTATAAATTGCAATTCACCCTATGTTTATTATGACGAACTCCAGACGCCTATCTGGCTAGTTGTAAATGCCCTTTTATTTGATCTGTCCCAGATCGTAACGACTCTGCCTGACGATCGAAGTGTTCCGGGTTGAACTCCGACCTGGCCGACATAATGACATCTAAATACTTGTCATCGGGTCTTGACCATTTGTGATGTCTAAAGTTCTGTGCACATTACATCAACTGAACTCCGACTCGACTCCAATTCAAACTTATGACATTAATAAATAAATAAACTAATGTCAGTCTATTGTATTGACTGCATACCAAGTTGTCTTTTTACCAGCCACGATGGAACACCTGAATAACGACACCCACGCTCGCTACCACACAATCGTGGGAGTGCGAATGGCGCGTCTTGGACAAAAATCATAAATTAAACTACGGATCCGGCTGTTGCTGTTGTTACCACTAACGCCATCTATTACTTCAGCTGCGAAACCGATGTAACACGATCCTTGTTTTGTTCAAGATTAATAATTTCCGTCGAATTTATTTAGCGTTTTAATTAATGGAAACTAATTGTTAACATAACATTAGACATTCTTTCAACCTAAATAAAGTATGTATAATAATAATATATGTACAATACCTTTTTCACGTAAACAAGTTTAATCTGATATATTTGAAAGGATGATATCACTCATATTATTATTGATTGCATTGCCATTAGCTACATAAATAAAAGTGAATCGTATGCACTATACAGTGCATAACAATAAAAAATGCCGCGAATATCAATAATGCTTCCTAAGTGCACAACTACGCATAACTTTAATAAGTACCTACACTCAACACCAACAGTAGGTAAACAATGTAGAGTATTTATATCAAAATTGTATATTTATAACTCAGATTAATTTATCTGTGATTTAAAAAGTAAACGGTTTGTATTATTAACAAAACCCATATTACGCTGTCCTCAATTTGTTCTAAAGAAAATAACACTCGTATCCTTGTATTAGCGAATGTAGGTAAATACTGTCATACTGTCAACTGAAAAGCGGTCTTTGTGCAATTATCTTTATGTACATAGTAGGTAGGTATGTATTATTATTTTATGTATTATTACAAAAATAATAGTAATTTTGATTCGTTACATAGGACTTATTGATTGCGATATTAGTTGAAGAGACCATTATTTCGAAGACCATTTATCCACGGATGACTTTTTACACATCATCTGTTAGCCAACCGTCAGCAGCGTCAACGATGTTGCAACGTTGTCATCGCGTTCTCCGAGAACGTTAACTTCATGGTGCTAAAATTAAAATTCAACATACATGCAGTGTTGTTTGTATGTGTGTACGTCATTCGCTACAACGGGCCGTGCCGTGCATGACCGATAGCTCGGGCAATGACCCTCTTATCACCGACCTATACTTACGGCTGCCGCACAATCCAATCATATTTTCAGCGCTTCAGTCCAAAGATGCCGACTTCATTGTATGACCTGACTGATAGACCATAAAATTTTCGGGAACTCAGAGTAATAATAATAATAACTAACCTGCCCTTGTTTTGCATCGGGAAACTCAAAAGGAATTCTCAATTCGACTAATTTTTATTTTTGTTGACTCGAAACTTTCTACTGGTGTTTATTTTTTATTTGAAAGCTGGTGCTTCCCATGTGGTTCCTTTTCAATTTGGTCCAGTTCTGACATTGGCTTCCTTGAGAAAACCATAAGTATTAAATTTGCATTATTTTGAAGTCGATTTTTTTACTTGTAAGATTATCGGTTTACTTGTCTCAATCTTTTAAATTGCACCAGCCACTAAAATTACTTAAACAGACTTTAGTTTAGTTCTTTACAAGACACATCTTTTTATTTCTCAACTGATTAAAATAAGCCAAATCAGTCAAAATCCCATCCTAATCGCGATAAATTAAGCGATTAAAATATATTTTTTAAGTTCAGTGTTTATAGTTTTTTTCCGGAAGAAGTATATTTGGAGGGTAAACTGGTTTTTGTATGTAAATAGCTGACCAACGAGCAGACTACAAACCTAAGTAAGTACATAGACACTGTCGCCCATAGACATCAGTAAGACTGAAGGCATCACAGATGCATTGCCGACTCCGATTAACAATACTCTGTTCATCGAAAGTTGCCTGTTAAAAAAAAGTATCGGGGATCCGCTATATTCCTGGCTTTCCGATACTGCGACCAACGAACGTAAAAATCCTTTCATGATTGATTTTAGAAGGATGGTAGCTGGCCATGCGGATAAAAATAAAAACCCTACCTAGTATTATTTCGTGGGTCCCAGTGCTTGCCAGTAGACGACAGTAATCACTCAATTACACCAGATGGATGCAGTTGTCTCCTATAAAAGTTTAGGTATATATAAGTGGGTGAGGACGGTTTCCGATAAGATAAAGAAATCCGAGGTCAAGTCATACGATATGTAATGTGGACGGTGACAATTATATTGTCGCGTAGATTCATCTGTTGACAAATTACGACGTGTATGTCAGAGATAATAATTATTATGTGCGAGCAGGATAAAAGAAATTTTAAAATGGAATTTCTAGAATGTTCTCGATAAAACGAGACGAGAAGAGAAAATGTGCGAGCAGGATATAAGAAATTTAAAGATGGAATTTCTAGAATGTTCTCGATAAAACGAGGCGAGAAATATAAGAAAATGTTTAAATTTGGAATGTTGGTGTTAGAAATTAAGGGTATAATGTATTAAGGCGATCTGAAACACGGCATGGGCAGTTCAGTTTCGGAAGCGAATCCGGAAGAAGGATAAGAAGAAGAAGAAAAATAAGGAAGAGCAGTAAAATGAAGCTAATATCACCGTTCCCGATGTAGGTACATACTTACTTAAATACAACTGATTTGTCGCCGGGCCTGAAAGAGAACTTTTCTTATGCCTTGCTTGAAGAACCCCATGTCATATTGGTCCGGAAAAGAGCTCAAAAGCAAGCTGCGTGCTAGAAATTATCGAGAAAATCGTACTGTGAAAGATCAACATTTGGCTTACCTATGTCTATTTTTTTTCCAATGTATAGCAAGCTTCTAGCTTTATATTGAAAATGATTTAACAATGGTTACATTCATAAAATAAAATCCACATGAATACATAAAAACATAATTATACATAACCAAACTGCTTAAGAGGGGGTATAAAGCAAAATTGACAATCGTAGATTCAATTTTTACAGTAGTAGATCAAGTTTCTAGAACCTGAATAAGAATATAGTTATACTTCATTATATTATTGAGTGAATGTAAGAAGCAAAAACATAAAAAAATTAAATTTTCTCGATAGAAAAAAATCACAAAGTTAGGTCTAATTTTCAACTGAAATCAATTTATTTTCAATATGGTGCATATTTTTGAGTCAATATTTTAATATATTATGCTAATTAGTATCACGGAGGGATTTGTAGATCGATTTCTAAATCAAATCTATAATTTACGAATTATTTAAATAAAATACATTTGTAGGATTTTGACATGCTCTGTTTCATTAATCAGTCGCCATTGCTCCATTGAGACGCGAAGACTGTGTCAGTCTGCTCGCCATGTGAAAAATATTTCGTGGTGTACATTTGTGACTGAGAGCGTAGTTTTTTTTACAAAAACAATAATTGTGTGTGTGTGAACTAAAGTTAAAAGACACTAGATCCAACATGGGTAACAAACGGAATAAAATCAACATTAAAAAAGGGAACACAGAAAGCTGAAAATTCAAGTCATGGCTAGTTGTCAGAGGTAAGTTGACAAGTACACTATTTCATATTCAAAATTAGACCTTATTGTTTTAACTTTTGTGCTCACAATACAATGTTGATGTTGATGTTTGATCGCTGAAGCAGCATAGTATATACGAAAAATTCAGATTGTATGTATCATTAATAGTATAGGTATGTACTTTCAAACAAAATTATTCATAAACATAATTATAAAAATAGAAATAGTGTTGAATGATCAATAAAGTAAGTAAATGTTTTTTTGACATGAAGGAGTAGGCAGAGGTATGCAGTACGCCCACTCCTCACTAGTTATGTCTAGATTTCATGTAATACGTGTATTCAATGTTATGTGGGCTTAGTTAGAAAACTTTGTCACAAATTAAGGTTGAGGCCTAAAGTGGAAGAGAGAGGCATGCACCCGCCTATACAGCTTTATCCAAAAGCAAATTTAATTTTGAGTTAATTATTTCCTCTTTGCCCCATAATTTTGTTTTTAAAGCAACACCTATATTTCTGGTAGTCAATTTGATCAATCCCTACAGTAGTTGTTACTTGTGTGTGTTTGAAACTATTATTGTATTTTCATTTCAGAACAAGATTTAATCAAGAAAATATTCCAAAATCTATTGATGATGACGGGAACATTACACCAGAGAAGTGCGTATCAATTCATCTGTCTATGTATTGTTTCATTTATTATTTGCTTGTTGTTGCATTGTAACGAATCTATAAAATAACACATAAACTAAACTTTTTTTATACTATACTACATACATGCATAGTTAGGCAAAATTACTTTAACAAAAACATAAAATTTTGTATAAATGCATTTTTAAAGCGACTTTTTTATTTACTTCTTAATTGCTAATTGTGTTTTCTTAAAGAAAAAAATATATATTTTCAGGCTTACTAAGTATTACGCTTTTATAAAATGTAGAAATTTTAGAACATACAGATCCAAATGCAGACGAATTTATTGCACCGGAACGGTTGGCATTAAAATAAAGTATTTATGTAATTTAGTCCTCTCTAAAACTTTCAACCGATTATAAATGGCGCAAAGTGATACCTGAAATCATCAGTTTCAATGTTAGGAAGTATAATAGTGTTTGACTTTTTTTTTTATTTCAGTAACATCAAGCCTCGTGTTTATCAACGGGTCAAGACAAATATCAAGACTAACGACGATACTAAATACACATGTGATACAAGTCAAAGACTTATAATAGACAAGATATATTTTTTGAACAATTAAAACTTCCAACCATGTATAATTTTGGCATTTTATTTTTTCTACACGGATTTTGGAGTTAGTGAATTAAACTTGATTTCGAATAAATTCATTTTGGTTTTAAGTAAGCTTTGTTCGATTTTATGCTTATTTTTAATCTTCAAAAAATTGTTTAGTTTCATGACTTATGTGTTCTTACCATAACTTAAATATTTTTACTACCCATTATACATTTTTCCTGTTCTCACGCATAATTATATCATCACGCATCATATTTCACACACTGTTTTTTTCCTATATTTTTAAAGCTCAATTACAACTCAATTTAAACAATTGTCGCTCAAGAAGTTAGTGATTGTCATCTTTTTTATGATATTATTTTCATTTAATTAGTTTCCTTATAATAACGGCAGTGGCATTTGTAATTTTTCTGTTTTCTGGCGAAGGATTTCTTTCGATTTAAATAAATTTAAAGGATAACTTACTTTATCTTTTTGTAGCGAAAAAATGAAAACAATGTTATCTATAATAATAAATGTCTGAAAACATTGTACGTGTTATTTATTTACATGTTATACGGCATACAGGTTTCATCACGTAAAAATAGAGCAGATATTCTGCTTTGCGAGAATTTAAATGATTTAATGGTCACACCAGTACCAACATTATACTGCCTTTCTTGTCATAAAAGTGATTCAATCGCTCCCTACACTAGGTTTCCAGCGCTATGGTTACATGATGCGACCGACACTACCTATAAATGTTATTAGTTTCAGAAATACAGATAGTTACAGCGAGAAGAATTGCTTTAGATTGATAGATACCTACATAATAATATATTCAAAATTATGAATGACACCTAATTATGTGTTATCTGCCATTCACTGGCTCTCTAGCTATTAATATTGTATAAAAATCTAACCCTATTATAGAAAAAAACAGCTTGCCATTTTTGAGGTAGATGATTCTACATTTACTGAGCCGAAATTTGTCTTATTTTTACATTATACTGTGCCGTATTCTTGACTGATGACATGTTATATAATAGCGGCTGTACACTCTCGTGCGAGAGTACTCGCTATGTCTCGTACCAAGTACATTCTCATACGAGTGCACTCGTTTAGCAGTCTCGCGAGAGTGTACAGCCGCTGATAAAGTCAGATGCAACCGGACGCGCAACTGCTGCGGCGCATCTATTTGACGGGCGGGGCGGGGCGCGCGGGTGAAATTTGATTTTTTCCTAGCTTTATACCCCCTCTTAATATCGTTATCCTTGAGCAGATGATCAATCACAAAGTGAAAAAGAACACTTATAGAATGCAAATATCTTGAGCGGGACCTCCACGCGCGTTTGCCTTTATGCATTGTTTAGTGCAGAAGCCAGTATAATATTACATTACAGTAAATAAATTAACGTCGAAGATAAATGCCAATCCACTCTGAAGTAATGGTTAACAAAATATGCCTTAAAAATAAAACGAATAAAATCGTTCATATTCTCATCTGGGTTGCGGTTAGTGGTCTTAATATAAAATGGATACCTACGTATCTTGTTTATTGAGACCCAAAGTTCTTTAAGATGAAAATGAAATGTAAGTATTGCGCGTACCCTAAATATAAAAAACGGTTATTAAGTCGTTTATGAATCAGGAACTGTTTCCAAATAATACTCGTAATTAATTTCTAATAAACCTCATTACGTTCCTTTGATAATATTGAATGTATTTAACTGCTATGCAACTCTGTATACCACCAAATTATATAGCTGGCGTATAAAAATTCCTTTTGACTGGAACCTGGTATACCTACATACCAAAAATATTTACAAAGTATGGCTGAATGTTTGATCAAGTGTTAGCTTATCAACAGAGCACGCTGTGTTCGACAATCAAGGGATCCCTTGTGCCCGAACCTCGCCAACCCCACCGGATGTAAAATACTTGGTTACCTCGCAAATGCGATCTGATATTGTTCATTGAGAAAAACTTCTGTATCATCACGATAATAGATAAATATTTCATCCCATTATTCCAAGAACATTGGACATGGCAAGGGTTACCGGCGCTTATAAGCATTTTTCTATCATGTAAAACCAACGCTATCCATCATTGCAACCGTACCTTCAAACATTTCAGGGTTTATTATGTAGGTTCTTTGAAATCTCTTCTTTCTGATGGTGTAAAAAATATAGGCTACATTGTGACACATTTTCTTAGAAAATGCGCTTTGAATACTGCGACTAGATCAGGCCCCTCTCCCCCCTTCCCATTCATCCATCATTCCGTTTGCGCGTCATTTCCGTTTCCTCGACATCCAAATCACAACGATATTAAAGAAGCTTTCACTTCAAAAAGTTATGTTAGTTTAAAGAATCACGCCAAACAAATTGCGCAGTATTGCGCCGATGAGACATAGGCTCGGGGACGGTGAGACGTAATTAAAAAAAACTGTTTCGAGTGAGAGTTTGTTGTGAGGCGAAAAGAGGGCGTTATGATGCTGATAATTGTGCGTTGTTATAATTAAGTTTCATACAAATAAATAATGCGCGTCTTTATGCGGTTATGGCATAAAGACACGAGGTGTCGATTAATTTCCAATTTGATTGCCGAAGTGTCCGTCGACCCTTGGTCGATGTATGTAAATTGACACATGACATTAAGACATTGACAACTTTTCACTATTCACAATTTGACGTTGACATTTGACAAGTTTGAATTAATTGAGTTGAGATGAATTAATCATAAAGTTATTATTCATGTTCATGTGTAGGTACAAATATTACATAAAATCTTAATCTAAAAATTCTCAATTCTTCAGTTACAGCTGTAGATAAATTATGAAATGCAGATGCTGCAGATTATAAAAATGAAAACTGTGGTTATACAAATGTAATCAAAATTCAAAGCACCGGCGAATTGACATGACGACATGACGGCGGGAGGGCGATCACGACCAGAATAATTTTAATTTTATCAATTCAAGAATTCAAGGTCAGAACAACACATTCGTATTTTAATCAGTTGCCTGAGCTTGAGGACCCCACCCGACCGTAGTACAGCGTGAAATATAATCAAATATCATGGCCTCGGCGATGTTGAAATTACTGAAAAATGAAGTAAGTACCATAATCTTATTATGTGTATCTCATTTAAATGTTTTAAATTGAATTATTCTATGTTACGAATGAATGTGGTTATAGTGTCTTAAAATTTTATCTTTTGATCTAACCCCCTCAATTTGGTGCAGTTGTCCAGATGAATCCATTATTAAATTGAACATTGCTACAAATGAATCCAAGGATTAATGTTTAAATGATTTGAATAATATAAAATATATCCTAAAACTTCAAGATTTTCGTTAAAAACATGTATCTGTGTGATATGACTGATAAGCCACCACCAGCAGAGAGCTTCAGATAAACAAAGGAGCCATTATGATTCAAGTGATTTGGTATTTAAACTGGCTACATTATCCATAGTTGAATATTATTCATAGCTGAATTGAGTAGACATTGAGCAGTTGTTTTGTATTTTCAGGTTTCATCATATTTCTTTCAATAATTCACATGAACATTTTGCCTATCAATTCTCTGACTGTAATACATTCACTTTGCAAATATATTTTGGAATAAAATACAACAGCTAAAAATAGAGAAGATGAAGCGTAAGAATAGATGAGTGATTTAGTGATTTTATAGGATTTGATATGAAGTAATTATTTCTAAATATTTTTAACCGACTTCATAAAAGGAGCAGGTTCTCAATTCAACTAGGGGATCACAACCCTCAGTATTGAGGAAAACGACATGAGGAGGAGGATAGTTAACATAGTAATTAATTAATAGAATTTTATTAATCAATTAAATTATGTTTAGAATAAACATAAAATTAAAGTATATTATATATGAACTATTTCTGATTGTTTCTTCAGTCTCAGTTGCTGCTTCGTAGAAACTATAGTAGTGCAGCTCCAACAACAAAACTATACATTGACGGGCAGTTTGTGGAATCCAAGACTAGCAAATGGATTGAGCTGACAAATCCCGCAACTAATGAAGTTATTGGCAGGTATGACTTATCCAATATGATATTTAAGTAGTAATAAATGCAATAATTGTAGAGCACTCTCGGCGGCTTCTGTTGATCCTATATGTGATCTACAGAGTTAAGCAACAGCGGGCGCGGTTGGTAGTTGGCTGGATGAGTGCTAATGGTATAAATTTCTTTAGCTTTTCTGTGTTTCGGAAAGCACCGCGAACCGTCGGTCTCGGTTTTTATTGCTATATAGCAGTTTTTAAGCCATGTCAGCCACTAACCCCTCTAATCTACCAATCCACATTGGAGGAGTGCGGGGGGGGGGGGGGGGAGGCCTCCTTTGCCTGTGGGGAAGGGTTTTGCGCCTCCCTAATGATGAGTAGAGAGTAGAGACCCATGCTCAGTAGTGGACCATTAATACTTTGAAGCCAAATATTTGGCTTAACATTACCTAGTTAACAAAGTATTTTTACTACTTACTACCTGGATTCGAAATATAGCTCAAATAAAACCGTAACCTTAAGTAAAGGACACAATATCTCTAGGAAGCAAAATTCAGTTATTATCAGTGTAATCCGGTGTTATTTCGTTTCATGTTTATAAAGTTTTTCATTATCATCAGTCAATTTAGTTGACTATAGTTGATGATTGAGGTTATTTTTATTTTAATTATTAAAATAATTTTTAAATAGTAGTGAAAAACAACTTTTATTCAAACAATATGTAATTGCACAAAATATCATAGCCCATTTATTACTATGCACAGCACTAGGTACACATTTTGTTCCTTATGGTATTATCTCGGCAGCGTACATCTTAGCACCTGTGCCTTATCAGATAATAATTTGATTGCTCAATTTACTCATATTCTCTTGTATCATCTTATTAACTGTAGTTAATTGCCTTGTTTTCAACATTATGTAATAGTCATTAATCAAACAAAATTGTAAAAGACTTGTTCAAACATGCCCAGATGTGGGTACTGGTATCCGAAGCGGGTAAGAAGCGGTATTCCTATTGTTCACACCTAAGCGAATATTGCTACTGCTATTGGGGAGCGTGACTTGTCGATTGTATTCCACTATTGACAATAGAATGCTTTCAAAGCGTTTATTGTGGAGGAAAGTCGAAAAAAAATACCGCCTAATAAAATAGCAATTATGTTCAGCAATTGTGTTGTGGTTAGAAAGGTGTGAAACCGCTTAAACTTTTTAGAGGTGATCATCTCAGTCCTCAAGGGTAGTAACAGTAACAAGATAGTCCTCAAGGTAGCAACGCATCTGCGACGACAGCGTTAGCGGATACCGCACAGGCCTTTATACTCTACAATAAAATCCTTTAATGGTAGTTTATTATGTTTTAAATATGAATCAGTAATAGTTTTTAGTGCACATTATCACCTAAAATCACTTCACTACTCATTATCAGATGGAATTTAGGATAAGCATTAACTCATAATGAGGAGGTAAATAACGGTTCCTGCAATACTGGGTGTCAACATCTGCATTTAATTTGTATGCACGGAATATCGAATAAGCGACTCAAAAGACCCCAAGTCATATTTTCGTCACGCAATATCGCCTGAGCAGCAGACTTGACTTTCAATCTACGATACAAACTTTGATATAATCATTAAGTAGGTATACGCTCTAACAATTGTGTTTAATTTTCCAGGGTACCCGAAACGACACAAGACGAACTAAACCAAGCATTAGAGGCGGCGAAAAATGCATACAAATCATGGAGTCAAAGCACAATAATGACTCGGCAACAACTCATGTTCAAGTGCGTACCATTTGCATATAATAAATGTTTCAAGTTTAATTGGAAAGAGTACGTAGCATCGTGTGTTGCATCTAATTGTTGAGTGGAGAGGTCAAACCGCCGCGCAGACAGCAACGTCCTGTCATTACGGCTTATTGTTAACCATTTAGTGGTAAACGATCTCGGGGTATGCGCATGTTATAATATTATGATGTTACTTCTAATAGTTTTTTCAGAGAAAATAAATAGAAATTACAAGTTAATTGTTTCTTGGGATGATATTGGTTATTGATATTGTTGTTTAATAGAAAGATAACATTTGACGAATGCTTCGTTGCCTAATTTTTTTTAATTCATATTTTTAATATCCGGGCAATTTAAAGACAGGAAGGCCAAAAGTCCGGACAAATTAATACATCTGTTACCTCAATCAGGGTAGCACGAGTTTGTTTTTAAGCGCTCTTTGGTCAATTCTTTCACTTCACGTACATTTTAGGAATTTTGATTTATCGTAAAATCATGTACTTTGCCAATGCAGCATATATCTAACCCATTTCTTTACATCCCAGTTAACCTCTTCGACATCTTCGTTGACTCGTAACTCCCTACTTACATTTTGATGTATGTAAAAAGATTAAAATGAGTCTAACTGTATTCCCGTTTGCTATTCCCATAATCGTGGAGAAAGTTGACGTTGCATCAAATCACTCCCAATAATTTACATGTTACGATAACATACAAATATAAGTACAATCAATACATATTACCTATTTGTATATTTCAACCGATTTAATTAAAACAAACCCTAAATGTTAAGTGAGGCTTACCACAATATATTAGTGAAAACCGCACCCAAATAGGATATGCCGTTTCGGAGATTAGCGCGTACATAACCACAGACAAGCAGACAATTCAAAAAATCATTGTTTTGGGTTTTATTGCGTTATTAGACCCCTAGTAAAACTTTTTCTCATTATTTTTTACATACGTACAGACATCGACCAGCTACAGATTTGTTATTAGTATAGATATATTATTATCTACTATTAATTAATTATTGTTAACATGATTGTTATATTTTTTAATATTCTTTACATCTGGCTGTTTTTCGTGAATCAGTCTATTAGTTAATAGAAACAGCATGAAAATCCCCGCAGTAGTTTTTAAGGTTATCGGGTCCAAGTTCGAGAATTTGTTTGGAATATGCAGATGTGAAAAGTTAATAACAGTGCGAGCGGATGTTTCAATTACGTATATACAAAACACATTGTAACATTTGTGTTATCTGTCAGTATGCGACTGTAAATAAATTAGATAAGTACTGCATAATATCGTGACAAAATATTGTATATCAAAATAGGTGTCTACGTTATAAAATTATCTATACTTGCGACTGACGGTATCGAAACGACAACATGAAGTAATGTTTGATAAATATCTTTAATTATGTATTCATGCAACACTACAAGAAATGTATGCAATACTAGTAAAGAATATAACAAGCTGCTTGCAATATATCAGTCAAAACCGCATCTAAATCGGTTGGGTCGTTTCAGAGATTTGCGGGAACAAACACTGAAAAATAATAAAAATCATTGTTATGGGATCTATTGTGTTAACAAGTAGATCGTTTTTCGCAAAATTATTGGAGTCTTGCTGGTCATTTGACGTTCAAATTTGGAATAAACTATACAGATAATATTATACAAATTAGCTGTCCCGAACACCGTATACGAAAATCGCGGTTTAAAATGAAAATTGTAAGTTATCTGTTCCGAACAATTATAATAATATCAATTTTTATAATTATCGACCTATCCATGTAACATCATGTTTGTAGGCATACAAATGTATGTATATATATAAACAAAATAAATAGGTGATATTTGTATGACTATTTTTGGATTACTTTTGTTTTCAGATTCGCTCGTTTATTGAGGGAGAATCACAGCAAACTGGCAGCAAAAATTACAGAGGAACAAGGCAAGACTATAGCAGACGCCGAAGGAGATGTTTTAAGAGGCATTCGTAAGTAAAATGTAGCCACCATTAATAAAGACCGAATTTATAGAAAACTCTTTTCATTTTAACATAAGGTCAGTGTTTGTTTTATTTTATACATGGCTTCAACCCATTACATGGCTACAACTCTTCTCATAACGGCCTGGAGCATACTCCAAAACGTTGCTCCAGTAGTATTGATGGAGGGGTTGGTTGCAAACCTAAAAAACCCAATAGGACCCAAAACCCGTCCGCTTTTGCCTAACTCGGTCGAGTTAGGACCGACGGAAGCCGCCGGGCTATGAGCGTTTAAATGTTCAGTGACCTTGATTATAGAAGCTTAAATCATGAGAAAATTTAACATTCTATATGTATTTCCAGAGTTGGTGGAACATTGTTGCAGTATAACGTCTCTGCAGCTCGGTGACTGCATACAGAACATCGCTAAGGACATGGACACACACAGCTACAAAGTACCTCTGGGAGTCGTTTCCGGTATGGCCAGAACACATTTTGTAACCATTTGCTAATATTGACATAACAGTTAAATACTGAGCATAGAAAATATGATGTATGGCAAAGGGTGCTCTCCCGCCAGGCTAGGCGTAATGCCTGGGGACCGGCCGAGCTACAACCGACCGTGAAGGTCGGAACTTATATTATATGCGAGCGGTGTAGAAAACTTTGATAACGTGATTCAGGCTTGTCGTGACGTCACCGTGTGACGTGTACGATGTCGCCATATATTAAAACCAAAACTCAAGACATGTCTAGTTTTTTTTTGTTCCTAATGCATATGTATTAGAGGGTTGCACACATTACATCAATTCAACTCAAAGTTCCGAGACTCAAATTTCCGAGTCGCGGAATCAATGCTTTCCTATGGGTTAAATCGAAGTCAAGTTGATATAATGTTTAAAGAAATATAGATACTTTAAATTTCCGCAATAATAATGTTACGGCAAGTTCGAAATTTGATCAAATAATGCATTTATTGTCTTATTCCGTCAGGTGTTGCCGCATTCAACTTCCCAGTAATGATTCCACTGTGGATGTTTCCCCCGGCGGTGGTCACCGGCAACACGTGTCTCATTAAGCCCTCGGAGCAGGACCCGGGGGCGACGCTCCTCATGATGGAGCTGCTACAGGAGGCCGGGGCGCCGCCTGGTGTTGTTAATGTAAGTGGAAGCTGTGTTTGGGATCATGAGATTGATAGTGAACTATTGTGCGTAGACCAGACCGGTATGGCCCTTCAAAATTTAGATCATAAATTAAAAACCACTGTTGATTTTTGACCATTTAATAAATCTGTATTATGTTTCTATTTATTGAAAAATCAGGAAATTAAGCCAGCTCTAGGTCACTTCAATTTACCAAATTAATCACTTTTTTCATTAATTTTATTTCATAAAATCGATATGTAAAAAATGTGTCTCTCGTGGCCTGTTGTACGAAATTTGAGGTTCGATAATCCTGTGTAGTTGGTAGCCCTGCGTGCAGAGCACGGGGACCCAGGGATTTTATCATATCCATAAATGTGATGATCAATTTCCCGGTGTGATGTTCCTATTTCTGTTAAACTAACGTAACTTAATATTGATTTAACTAAATGGTTTTAACATTTTTAACTTAGGGATTTGATCAGTAGCCTGTTATTGCTTGTCGCAGATTGTCCATGGCACGCACGACCCGGTCAACTTCTTCTGTGACCATCCTGACATCAAGGCGGTGTCGTTCGTGGGGGGCGACGGCGCGGGCAAACACATCTATACTAGAGCCTCGGCTGCAGGTATGTATGTATGTATGTATGTATGTATGTATGTATGTATGTGTGTGTATGTATGTATGTATGTATGTATGTATGTATGTGTGTATGTATGTTTGTTTGTTTGTCCGTCTGTTTGTTTGTTTGTTTGGTTGTATGTATGTAATGTTAATGTGTTCCCATAGAACTTCGTAACTACGTATTCGATATCTGAGGTATCGTTAAAAGTGTCTTGATCGTCGGCTAGTTACAGATTATGTCACCTAATACTAAATTTAATATGACGCCCACTAAAGAACATAGACGAATTTTCTTTTAAAAATGGTTTTTGAAAGGTAACGTCTAATAAGTTATTATTTAATGAAATAAGTAGTATAGTATTAAATGAAAATTGTTTAATTAGTACATTTAAATGTTGCTTACTTTTCAAAGCAAGATACCTATTTGCGAACAGCCGACTCGCCTATTATTGGTTCTCCATCGATTCATTAATTTACATTTCTCAAAATTTGTAACATTACAAAATTATTACAGAACATAACATTATAACATATTATTATGTTTTGACCCGCATCAGGCAAGCGGGTCCAGAGCAACATGGGCGCGAAGAACCACGGCGTGATAATGCCGGACGCCAACAGGGAGCACACGCTGAACCAGCTCGCGGGCGCCGCGTTCGGGGCGGCCGGCCAGCGCTGCATGGCGCTCAGCACCGCGGTCTTCGTTGGTGGGTAGCCGGTAGCGTTCGTTGTCGCGTGCGTCTTAGTATATTTGCTGGGGCTTTTTTATTTTGGAATTCAAGAAGTATTATGTTTATATAATAACGTCGAATTATTATTGTTTTATTTAATTTTAATTTGGAAACTTGTTATTTTTATGACAATGTTGCACACCATGTTATTATTGGTAGAATGTAACTTTTGCTTTTTGTATGTCATTCCATCTATTTATTACTACAATAAATTATTATTATTATTAGGTACAATCATGGTTTCGTGATGGTCAATTCATATTAAAAAAATATTGTTAGAATAATAATGCATGTAATCTTTTAATCTTTAAGGTGAGGCGCGCGACTGGATCCCGGACCTAGTGCAGCGGGCGCAGGCGCTCAAAGTGAACGCCGGTCACGTGCCCGGCACCGACGTCGGGCCCGTCATCTCCGTCAGGGCCAAGGAGAGGATCTTGAGGCTTGTTGAATCAGGTATTATAGTTATTACCAATGATGGCTTCCATCGAGGTCGGCGGGGGTAATTGTAAAAGTTCTCGAAGAAGCTTGCGTGGCGGCGTTCCAGTAGCAGAACTATTCTAACTGCTAGCTCTGACGTCACGCTCTTACGTTACGCTAATAGTAATTTTTTATGGCCCTAATTACATTATTTCATCTGTTAATATTTTACAGGAGTCAAAGATGGCGCCAAGCTTGCCCTCGACGGTCGTGGAGTTAAAGTGTCGGGCTTCGAGAAAGGCAACTTCGTTGGTCCCACCATTCTTACTCACGTCAAACCGAACATGGAATGCTACAAAGAAGAAATCTTTGGCCCAGTGCTAGTCTGTCTCTTCGTGGATACCCTGGACGATGCTATTAAGCTAATCAACTCCAATCCCTACGGAAACGGAACAGCTATATTCACAACCAACGGTGCTGCAGCTAGGAAATTCTCATCTGAAATCGATGTTGGACAGGTCGGAGTGAACGTACCTATCCCTGTCCCACTGTCCATGTTCTCTTTCACCGGAAGTAGAGGAAGCTTCTTGGGCACCAATCACTTCTGCGGCAAACAAGGAATTGACTTCTACACTGAACTGAAGACTGTTGTGTCATTCTGGAGGCAGAGTGATGTATCTCATACTAAAGCAGCCGTTTCTATGCCAACTCAACAGTAAAACACTTGTTTCTGTGCCATCTCAATAGTAAATGAAAACTTTTTTGTTTATTACCTGTTTGTTATATAGTTGTAAGGATATTTACAGCATTTATGGTTATGCTAGTTTAAGTAAAGTCTTCCAGAAATTCGTGATCAATGTAACATTTAATACAAAAAATTTATTTTTTTAGTAACTTTATATCGCCATGCATAGCAAATTTTATTTACAGAATTATATTAAAATTAATGCATTTTTAAATATGTTTTATTTCTCTTACTTAATGCTTTTAGAATACATAATATACACGAAAACTAAAGCGGTCTATTATTATTGTTTTGTAAAAAGATGTGTTAAAAATTTCTAACAAAGGATAAAAATTATTCTGCATGATTTTATTCGCCAAGGAAATATTTTAATGCGCCTGCGCATATATTTACATTACCTACGTTTTATTGGTTTCTAAACGGTTTATCAACTGTCAGATCTGTTACTGTCACTAATGCTACGTCAAAAATGGACAAGCAAAAGTCAAGCATGCATTTGTTTTCATTCATGTTTTTGTTTTGTTAGTCTTTTGTTGATAAGAGTACAGTGTGTGCTGATAAAAATGCATTTTTCGAACAGAAATAAAACATCGTAATATATGTGTAAAAGTCATTGCATTAATTTGGACTGGCTCAATGAATGAAAACAATGACTGGACGTGTTTTATAAACAGTCCATTGTTTGATACTTTTCGTCAATGTTTAGATCATATTGCGTGACATCATAAACAAATGATCAACAAGGGTTTCCTGCGTGTCCTATTACTTGATCGTCGAGTACCATGACTAGAACACGCGTTGGAATGGCTAGCACTATCGCACATAATGCCAATATAGGGATAATGTTATTTATCCTAATTTTGAGTGAATGTTTAGCTGTTACACCGCAATGTAGGAATGAAAAGGGGGAGCCTGTTGATTGGTGAGTATTGTTTTCTATTGATTGTTTTAAATTGACTTAATTAAGTTTATAAGTTCACTTTTAATTAAGAGTCACCTTAGATTAATTATGGGCCTAAGAATACATGAATATTTAACTTAAACCAATCCCAAATATCCTATTGGGAATCTTTTTTATTCTTATACTACCTACTTAATTTGGTGGTTCCCTTTGCATCATTATATATGACATAATAAATTATTTATGGCATAATATGACACCTACACACACACCCACACACACAATTAAACTTTAATTAAATAGTAATTGTAATATTTGTTAATAAGCAAAACTTGTATACTTCAGCATACTGCATGCATGTTAGTTGCATGTGTGATTAATGTATAACAAGGCATTAGATCTTAGTGGGGGCATTTTCTACATGTGATTAAGGCAAATAAAGGAAATAATACTCGTAAAACGCAATACATATTATAATGATTCATTATTATTACTCAGTTATTAATACAAAGTATCATGAGTCATAATGAAAACAAACCTTATTGGTTTCAACTATTCTAAATCTATTTGTTTCCCTAAAGAGATACTAAGTACTCCACCAGCATGTGATGTTTTACCAGCTTTTGATGATGTGCTTCATACTTAAACTAACAATTGCAGGTTCTACATATACAAGTTGCCGAGAGAAAAGAACCATTTAAACCCATTGGTGCGTAGAGGTGTGGCTTACATGCACCTCACTCCTTCAAAGCTTCGCGGTGGCTGGGTAATGTCTGACTTGGCTATTAGTGATGTTCGTTCCATGGTGGGAAGAACATTATCTCCTTTGTATACGGTAACTATTCCTTATTTTTCCACTATTTTCAGATACATAGGATAACATTAACCAAAATCATAAAATTAATTTTAAATGTGTAATTTAATGGTCTGTAAATGGGAAAGTATTTATCTGTTTCAGGATAAAAATATAATTTCTCTAGTATACAATGATCAGCCGCCAGCCGCCGAATACCAGCCTGATGTACTGCATTCTGTTGCTGAAATGTATTCCAAAAGCAAAAGGGGTAATCTTTCTGTTTTGAATTTTTTATAATAATGTTTATTTCATTAAAGCTAGCTGTAAACTGATAACATCATTATCATTATCACACAATCTCTAAGAGTAGTTAGTGGTTAAATGTTTAATCTGCAAGTAGAATTGGCGACAGTTCATAAAAATATTTAGAAACAGCAAATAAACAATACATAAAAATCAAAAATATATACATGTATATTTCTATTCGCCGACACGTAATGCGCTATAGTCATCATACCGACTGCCCTTCGAAAGGTCCTGGTTCGATTCCCAGCGAGGTTAAATTTGAATGATGAATTAAAATTTCTATACTTGGTTTGTGTGTTATCCATGGCACCGACATACCTAGTGTATTATTCCTATTCCTAGTGTAGTCTGTGAACGTGTGGCTTTATTTATTTATTTATAATTTATTCATTAGGCCAAATGAAGCAAGGTGTGAAAAAATACAAAAAATTTAAACTGGGCGACAAATACTATGATGACTACGATCTGGCGGAGATGTGTAAGATGCATTCAAAGTTCATGAAAACGCGAGTTGAGAGCGGGCACACGAAGGGGGTGATATTGGGAGATAAGTTCACTTCGCTGTGGCTTGTTCATTCTGTTCCGCGATTTCCTCCAGTCCCTGACAGTGAGTATAAATGTCGTATTTTCACAGAATACGTTTTCTGGCTGCTATAGTAACAAATAAAATGTGGCACTCGGAGACTGCCGCGGTAAAGCTATGCAATTATAATTATTAGAAGTTATATAGTTATATCAGAACAGCGCCATCTAGTTTGTAGAAAACATACGTACTATACCTTAGTATTAAGGTACTAGATGGCGCTGATTGGGGGTGTTAGGTTTTTTTCGTGACGGAATTTCTGGATTCGGTCCCCACGCTCAAGGCTCGCGATAAAAGCTATGCAATAGCTTAATAATAAAAACGTAAAAAAGTTAGGTCTCAAAGGGGGTCTCCACACAAGTAACCTTAAAAAGGGGTTGTTTTATCTCATAAACCGTTCGAGATTGACACTTGCAATTTCATCGGCGTTAG
Organism: Ochlodes sylvanus; assembly: GCA_905404295.2. Lineage (NCBI taxonomy): Eukaryota > Metazoa > Arthropoda > Insecta > Lepidoptera > Hesperiidae > Ochlodes > Ochlodes sylvanus. Next base: position 6,515,059 of record FR990138.1, read on the forward strand.
TGTCGGTATAACAAGCCACTGGGCCACGGCTACGTGAAACGTATATACATATACGCCAAAATATCAATTGTTTCAACGTGCACTGTTAGTGTTTGACATTCATTTGTCATTTTCTAATAGATAGTAATAGATGAAATAATTCAGTTAATATTGCTTGGTGGTACGGAACCCTAAGTTTGCGCGGTCGACTCGCAATTGACTGGGCAGGAACTCAACCTGGAATCCTTTACTTTGTGTGCGGAACCACATTCACATATCATTCTCATTATGACTAAGGAGTTATCATTATAAAATACATAAAAACTTTACATAGTTATTGCCATCTAAAATAGTGATCACTTTCACTGAATAATTTAATTAATTTGCAATTTGCAGTGAACGGCTTCAACACAACCTCCTACAACTACCCAGCTACAGGCATGAAGTATGGGCAATCATTTCTATGTGTCTCTGTACAAACCTCTACACTGAATCAAATAGCAACGCAACTGAAGTATAACGAACCGCTCATTGTGTATAGTCACATTCCTCAGGAGTTTGACAACGAACTCCCTAATCTTGTAGACGTGGTGAAGAATAAAACTATTGATATGTCGCCTTGGTGAGTTTTATTGTTTGAGATTTTGAATTTGCACAATTTATTATAATTACGTATTTATTTTTTAGTCTACACTCCTCTTAAAAGTACCTACACGTGAAATACAATGTTCACATTACATAAGACGTGTATCTTAACAAGCACGAGTGAATACTTTCGCTGCGATATTTCGATTCTGCCCTGTCGCAACTACAAAAATATATCTTTTCTATAGTTGCATAATTATGGTGTTACTTGTGTCATTTTTGTTAGAGGTAGCAGTGTCCTTGGGATATCATTCGATGCGCAAAATTATGCGACGTCGCACATTTGGACTGCAAAACGTCGCACGTGCGCGTGTCTCATTACAGATTTACGCCCTCCAACGTCGTTGCGAGACATTTTTTTTCCTCATCGCACATTTGAATTGGACTCTGAGTCTCTGAATACGATTATCCAATTCCAGGTACCACATAGAGAGTTTCGAGACGCTTGTCGGTCGCAAATTCCTGTCGTTCGCCAAAAGCGCAATGTTTAACGATGACCTGTACAGCGGGCTGGTCGCCGAGGTGTTGCAGTCGGACCTGCTCGTGGAGTCGTGGACCAACGGACCGGGGACTTTGGACTCGGAGTGTACCAGAAACTTTCAGTTAGTATTGCATATTCGTTTGTATATATTTTTTCTGTTTCTTGTTAGCCTTGGTGATGTGTTTATTTTTTATTTATTATTTATGTACACACATATAAATAACATAGAGTAACATTATAGAAGGACATTATGGTACATAGGTACTGCTTATTTCTTAAGAAATTTCTTCCAGCAGACCTGCGACTGGAGAATGGTAGTAGAGAGGTAGGTTCGGCGTGTATACACATTTTAATTGCGCTTACAAAATATGCAAAAAACATACATATAACAAACAAAGATACATAAATATATAAATATATGATATAATAAGTTGAATTGTAGGATGTCCTTGGGTGCTTATCATTAGAAGGCATGTTCAATATTCAATTGAAACTAAAATCTTACGGATGATACAGGAATGAAACAAGTAGAAGATGTGACAAGCAATTTTTTTAAATTCTGAAAAACTGTGCTAGGACCCAGGGACCCCACCCCGTTAACTTACAAAAACATTACGGGTAACAAAAGAATTTCTGGTTATTTTAAATCAATTTCTTACGTAATTCCAGGGTACGGAACATAGAGCGGTTGAAGTTCCCGATGGCGAAGATGTCGTTCACCTCGCACAACGACCACTCCAAGTGGGCGGTGGCGGTCGCGCACAAGATGCACAACAGTCAAGACACGAAGGTCGCTGACTATTGGGTCTGCGTCGGAGATATCAATCGAGCGGTGAGCAATTTTCAACACGCGTCTATAAGCTTCACCTGTATGTATGTAACGGATTTTTTCAGCGTATCTTTCACCAATTTCAAGACGTCTGATTTACTTGAAAATTTGAACAGAGGTCAAGGTTCGATGACAATGCAAATATTTTATGTTAATAGCTGCTTAATGAGCGGACGACCCCGAAGTATGGAAGAAACAGTCTCGTCAATACCAACTAACGTTCGCGATAACATCCTCTGCGAAATGGACTGTCCTAGTCTAGACCTAGTCTTGATTTGAGTCTTGTTCCATGTCGGTCACGGTTGTCATAGACTTCAGCTGAACGACTTCAGGTGACTGACTGACTGACTGACATATCAACGCAGGGCCTAAACTTCAAATTTCAAGTTTCTAACCCTTATGGTTAGAAACTTGAAATTTTGCACAGGGGTTCCTTTTATAACGTAGGGGCGCACTAAGAATGGATTTTTGAAAATTTACCCATTAAGGGGTTGAAAGGGGCGTGCAAAGTTACTATGAAAGTTCTCTGATTTCATCAACCTATATATTTAAGGATTTTTGGCGGGCGAAGCCGCGGGGGAAAGCTAGTCCAAAATATACATAATTATGGCTCGTCAGCTCGTTTATAACCTATTTAGATATAAAGATTAGTTTTTCTCACTTTTACATAAAAAATATCTTTTTACAGTTGCCGCAAGAGTCGCGCGGTGGCGGCACAGTGTGTACGTCCGGGCCGATACTGTGGGGCAACTTCGCGCATCTCATTGAATCTGTTCAAAGCTGTAATTGATCTCCGTTGTTATAAGTAAAATCAATCTGTGATTTTCTAGGCGTAAACTTTATTTTGTAAATAGATCTTATAAACCTATTCATAGTAATTCTTTTAATAATAAGTGCTTCATTTTTGAATTTTCGACAAAATGCGTTCTTTAGATTGTAATTTGGGTTTAGTACAAATGTGGTAAAAATTTCCTGCTATGAATGATATATTATAATGATTAAGTAGAATTTGTTGTACTTCATTTTTTTACTATGTCATTAATAGCTTTATTCAGAATTCCGAAACACAGCTGTCTGAGGTACGGTGCGCGGGGTTAATGACCTTTAGTGGAGTAGATTAAACCACGCGCTCAGTATGTCCACATTATGGGTTTGTAATGAATAATTACATTAAATTTTAAGCACCCTTTTTAATTACATATTTGGAATGAGAATCGAATAATGAGTATCCCCTATTAATATGTCAAGTGACTAAAAAATCACCTTGTATATTTATATGTCGTTGCGACACTGCAGCGTCGATAATATACATAATATGTCGTAGCGATTCAATATAAGTGCTTGTCGACATTTTGTCGTTGAGGTGTCGTGTGGTGAAAAGATACTTCGTCTAACCAGAGATTTTGTCTAACATGTAAAGTTTTGGGAAATAAACTGAAATCCAAATGTTAGTTTTCCACGTTGAATATTTAAAATGTGTTCAGCGCCAAAATAGTTCAGATACAATCATAACATTTCAAATTACTGTAGTCATTGTACATTTCAGTTTAGACTATTTGTTTCTCTTTACTTGTCCATCTCTTTTTTCACCCAGTATCTTATCTAAGGCTACTAATGAATAGAATAAGATTATTAGTATTATTGATTTTTTAAGTATTTTAGTTAAGTGCAACAACAATTTTGTAATAAATGTATTGAAATCCATATTGCGTTGTTAATGAGAACAATAAAATCTATTAAACCTACACTACAATTACATTATAATTGACAATAAAAAGTCATTATAGGTGCGGCACAAAAGGAAGGCCCCGATGAAGTTTATTTGACGTCTGTCCGATCATCAAGTTTTGTATAAATTATTACATAAATTTGAAGGAGCAAATTGCTGTTCTTCATGGTCTATAGTGATGTGCAAAAAGTCATAAAATTTATCGAATGTATAACTTTAAGACCCAAAGTTAATTAATTACATGGATATTGAAACAATATATATATTTAAATATTATGGACTAATTCGGGACCATATAAACAAAGTATATGGTACCGCGAACAAATTCCTTCACGTTTTTACTAAAAAAATACAGTGCCACCTTTAATAAAGTAAGTAAGTCAATTACATAAATGAATATACTATATATCATCTCAACCCAACAAGGCCCACTACTGAGCTCAAAGCCGAGGAGACCTTAAATATAAGGTGATTCGTAAGACTCTTGTGATATTAATAGGGGGTTCTCAGTATTCGATTCTCATTCCAAAATATATAATTAAAAAGGGTGCTTAAAATTTTTATTCCAAAAATGTATCGATGCAAAGGGGCCTTAATTATTTGCCGTTACTTTAATAACGTTCCTTTATTGAATACTCCGCAGATATAATTTTATGTTACAAAACAATTCAGGTAAAACATTTTACCGTGTATGTTATGTATGTATAGTGTAGCTTTATGTACATTGTACTTATTGTACACACTGGTACAAAACGGATTTATATTTAATTCTTATTTGAACTTATTTTTAATGAATAAAAAAAAACATTATTGAGACGAGAAATTGGCGGATGAAAATGAAACATCTTCGGTGTTAGATATATGTTTTAATATACAACACAAAACATTATTTACATGACATGAATTCATAGTTGATCATTACGTACAATGCTATCAACGAGTACAAACGCAGAACATCGTAAACGTTTCTATATAATACGTTACGAGGACGTCGAAATTACTGGCTTCACTGGACTTGCAGTCATAACATGCAACTTCCTTTATTACATCAATTTTATAATTAAACATTTCGATTACCTAATTCGTAGTTAATTGGCACTGCGTGAGCTCTAAACTTCTTGCTTCGAAGAATACAATTCGTTGAGTAATAGGTTCAATCCTTCACCGTCGTCTATACATTCATGCGTGTAGGTACCGTCGTGCTACAGTTGAAGTACCGCTAGCCAAACGCAAAATACACCTTAACCTAATTAAAATAAAGACCAGTACCTTCGCATTTTGGCACAATGCATCCACTTTCCCGGCCCTTCGATATAGGAAAGTAGGTCGAGTTATACAATAATGATAGGTAGTGATGTAAAATAGTATAAAATACATTTAAGTATAAGTGGTGTATAAAAGTTACATATACAATCGTATAAAAGATTTATTAAGTACGATAACTAAGTCTTATAAATTATTTTTCCGATAATCTCTTTGGATTGGATTGCGAAATAGAAGTAGAGTACAAACATTGCAACTTGATGCAGTTTACAATCAAATTAGTTACTACACAAAAGTAACATTAAATATGTTAATAAACTTCACGTACCTATGTAATAAAATAAACACTGAATCAAGCTACATATTGATATAACTCGTATTATGTAATGAAAACAATATTAGAAATACATAAGGAGTCCATTAACTTTTTCGGTTCCTCATACCTTTTTTACATACATTTTTTACATTTACATTTTAAGGGCTGCCAGATATGATCCGTTTTCTAAATATATTCACCAGCAATGAACTATAAAAATTGTCTTTGTTATAAATCTTTATTTGTCTATTATCATCCGAACCGTAACATAAAAAAACAAAACTAACCGAGAGCGAAACATTCATTCGGACTAAAATTTTGTTGATTAAAAACACATAGACACATACATTATAGTATTTATATGTCGGATTAAGTACCTATGCAAGAAAATGTCGTTCATAAGTGTATTTAAAAATACCGACATGAAATAAATGATTTGAGTTTGAGACTAATTGTATTGCAATTCATGTTGTCGAATATATCTAAGTTTTAAAATTAACCAAATTTAATGCTTAACTTTACTGTGTCATTTGCTGCAATTTTACTATTAAAGTTACCGTCCAGGAATCAGCACTCCTAATCTATGATATTCGAGAATTACTAAATATCTTGCAGCCTTTAAGTACCTTCTAGAAGAGAATAAATAATAAGAAGCCTTTCAATGCGCGACCCTCAAGGAAGGCATTCTTGTGAACCAGGAGTCGTGTTTCATCTTCAAGTAGTAAGAGTCCCTGGGAGAGGGAGATATGAGGGCCTCCTCGAGTAGTTTGAGGGCGCTGGTAGGCAGAACCTTGGCGCTATACTCCGCTGCCTCGCCAGGCATGGTGACGGCACAACTGGCTGTCGTAGTGCTCACATCTGAACTTGGTGTCTCCGGTCGACTGAAACAGTATCAAAAAAATAATGTGTTACGATTCGCCTAGGTGGTAGTGACTAGTGTCCCGGGTCCCGGGTTCAAATTTGGCCAAATTTGGCAAATTTTCAGACAGATTCTCGGGTCTGTTATTTGTTGTCCATATCAACTGCGCGCGACGAATAGCTATAACAGTGTTAGGTTCATGTTGATGTGAGAAGAATAAAGATGTGTCAAGCATCCAAAAAATTCAATAGAACTAATATAACTGTTAAATTAGCTTTCAAATATGTTCTTGTTATATTGGTTTACATTTATTTGATTTTTTATTAAAAATGGTCCTTCGAGCCATACTACAATAGCAATCCTATAACAAATACAAGGAGACCTCTATAACAAGGACCCGTAACTAGTTTAAATATTGAAAAGTAGGTGTCACCTCGCCGGCTGACTAGGCGGAGTGAGCTGTACGGGCGGAGCGTATATCTCCGAGGCGGATAGATCGGGCGCGTGCAACAGCACGACGTGCAGTCTCCGCGCACGCAGCGACGCACGCAGTGCGGTCGCCGCGCCCCACGTGCCCCAGCGGACAGCGGCCGCCACCGCATTGCCCTCGCCCGCATCGCCCTCCAAGCGGGACAGGCTTTCGCAGGCCGTGTCTGATGTCAGTCCTAAAAATTGTTTACGGTGCAATTAAGGGATCGTCATGACAATTAATTGTATGCAACATCTAATTAAATTTCGTACTTTGTATATATCCGACAAAACAGTAGTACGTAGTAGGTACATAGTAGGTAATTACTATTATTTAATCTGTGCCAGTACGTAACCTAGACATTTGACGGAAAATATAGTCTTTATTTGTCATGATGAATAAGCAGCTTTTTTAATTATCACTGGCTTCGGTGAAGGAAAACATCGTGAGGAAACCTGCACATCTGAGAGTTCTTAATAATGTTCTCAAAGGTGTGTGAAGTCCGCCAATCCGCACTTGGTCAGCGTGGTGGACTATGGCCTGTGCCCTCACATTGTTAGAGGAGACCCGTGCCCAGCAGTAGTACAGTTATGGGTTGCGATGATGAAGCAGCTTCATATTGTTTGTGCAATGTGCCCGTGACTCCCCTAGTTTTATGTTAGGTAGGTACTACATGTGCGGAGGTATATACGAGTATTATATTATTTATCAAAGCAAGGGCGTTGTTCCTCTTTGTGTTTTCGTTGTGTCATCGTGTTGATGTTTAGGAAGATAGCCGATGTGATAAAGCCGCATTAAGTATAGGTATATATTATTCACCGATGTAGAAGAGCCGTCCAGCATGCGCGTGGTCGGCGGCGGCTGCAGCGAGTAGCGGTGCGAATGTCCTCGCTACCCGCAGCGCGCCCAGGACGTTCGACCGCAGCGCGCTCTCCCAACAACTCTCGCCACCGCGCCCGCTGCTGCCTGCTGTGTTGATCACTGCCCAAATACCTATAGCGTAGACAGACATGCAAATAAAACTTAATAAAAATCTTTAAATTAAGTAAAAAAATATTTAAATGAATTAGCCCTTTTCAATGGAACCCGGGAGTCATCTTGTGTAGTATGCAGCAAACCATCGAAAAGTAAGTACCTACTAGTTCCTACACAGTGTTACGTACTTACTTAGTTAAATATGGATCCATACCTACATAATATACAAAATAGTGAGTTTTTTACCCGCGTTCAAAAGTAATTGCGTAAGTGCATAGTTTCATAGGACTATTGATATTTTTTACCTAAAGCACAAAGTAGTTAAGTAAACCTAAAGGTTATCAAGGTGGAGTTGCGTTGCATTATCTATCACAACTACGCGAAGTAAAACTCATTTGTAATCGCTCAATAGTGGAGCCATCTTCATGACAACGATTTAAGTACGTAGTTGCAAAGCTTGGTTGTTCACTAGCAAAACTTCTCTACACGTATGTTGCCGATAGATGGCGTTTATTGTATTGAAGAGGTGTTACAAGAAGCAATTTATTCATTTTTATACTTAATGTTATTAACGCTTTACAAAGAAAAACAAAAGTAATACATAATTATTTAAATTAATAAAAAAACAATTATACTTCACCATGTCATCCCATTATTTCACGCATTTTACAACGAGCACTGCTGGTGTAGTGGTATCATGCAAGATTCCCATTCTTGCGACCCGGGTTCGATTCCCGGGCAGTGCATCTTTTTATAATCTTTTTCTTATTATATTTTTTGTTTTATATAAGCTGTTACTTACATTTTTATATTTTTGCGAAATTTCGCAATTTAAAGTTACTTATATTACGAAATTTTCTATCTTTGCATTGTAAAAATAGCAAAACTGATATTTACTGTGATTAATAGAATTATTATGTAATTATAATTAGGTATAGTAAAAAATTTTTGATTTATATTAAAAAAAAAAAAACTTATTTTTGTAAGAACAATAAAATTGGAAGTAATAAAATAACGCTCACTTTATCAGTTATGAGTCAGCACAGTTGCGTCAGATAAATATTTCTCACCATGTTCCCTCGCCGGTAAGTGCTGGGCAGTTGCCCTCGCCGCTTCCTCGAGTAGGTCTTCTCTAGCCACATCCAGCTCGAGGGTGACCAGCCGAGGCGGCGGCTGGTCTTCCGGCGTGGCGGCCACATGCGCCTGCAGCCAGGACTCGGCCAGACGAGCGCCCAGACCCCCTTGTCTGCACCCAGCTATCACCCGCCAGCCCTTACCGCTTAGGTGTGTTGCTATCTGGTAACGAAACAATGAGATGTAAGTATAGATCAAATCATAATCTACAAGAAAATACAATGAAGCCCCCTTTTAGAAATAACAATGTTACCGTGTTAATAGATTGATGGCTCTGTAGCCCAGGTGGTATTGACGACGCTGCGAAGCGAGCGTTCCCGGGTTCGATTCCTGGCTGGCAGATGTGAGAGAAAAATGTTGTTCTGTCTCAATTTGTGTGTTCATGCCACTTGCAACACAGGGAATCCTACTGCAGAAATGTGACTGGAAAACATTATTATTTTTAGGGTCTAGGTACGTCAAACGAACCTGTAAGCCTAGCGCGGTGTCAACAGACGTGACGAGCACGGTCTTGGCGCTGTCCACAGGCAGCACCTCCGCGACCCTGACCTTCCGCAACAGGTACAGCAGCAGCGCGCCCACGATGGAGCACAGCGCCGCGAGCTGCAGTCCCAGGGACAACCATGTTAGCGGGTCCATGTTTACAGCGAGAGCATTCTTCTACAAGTTATCTGTAACAAGCGAAATTATGGTCAGATAATTTTGATTTGATGTTTCATATTTTTTGTTATTTTTTAGGTGGCGGTGGTAGGTGGGGCATAGGTCACTTCAAGTGGACAATGTGGTCAAAGTCATCATGACGAATGATAAAAACCAGATTGACACATGTTTCCGTCAATTAACACAAGGATGTTTTGACGGCACGTTTAAATTCCGAACCAACAATGACACCCCACGACCGTAGCGTTTGCCATTTGTTTGTTTATCAGTCTTGAATGTCCGGATGCAGTTTGTAAATAACGTTTACAATAGTCAGAATAGTCAGTGTCTGTTTAGCTTTAGATGCGCACACCCACAACTATTCAAGAATAAGTACAAGCGATGAACATACATAATGTAGGTACATGCTTCCCTGTGAATATGTAAAGAAGAAGATAATTATAATAATGTAATTGTCATATGGATGTCTCCAATTGTACCCATTTATTAATTTATGAGTCAAATGTAGTGTAATGTGCAATAATAATAATTAAATTATTACTAAGTTACTGTTTTAGAAATATCCGTGAGCACGGTGTTTCACTTATTTATTATTACATTACATTACTTATTTATTTTGAAAAATAAAATATTTTAATTTTTACTCCACTGTAACCTCCACTCCATCTTTACCCAAATTGCAGTGACAATAAAATTGTCTAATAGCATTATTTTCTTAACATGAATAGTATTTTACTGTAAATAATTATGATCAAATCGCACACTAAATCACATACTTCGTAAAACATTATGTTTAAATTAAAGTATAATAACAATACATTTTTTTCGAACTTAGAGATATTTTTAATAGATGCCGACTTATGAGTAGGTATATTTACCGTTATTTTTATTTTTATAATGTTCCAGTAGACCAGTAAAATTAAACTGTTTTTTATTCGCTGGCCATTGGTTCTATAACAAGGCCCTTAAACCGAGACAATGCCTTTCCCACAAGTCGCTCGTGCAGATGCAAATTGCTTTCGCACCGGCGCGCGGCGCGGCGCGGTGTCGGCCAGATATCGTGAACACAATGCTGTAAACTCGTGAATGACATTATTGCCCTTTATTTAGATCCATTTGTTGTGTACACTATGGCTAATCGCTGTACTGTACTGTGCTACTGCTTTGTTTGAATGCATTTTAAAAATATTGTCTAAACATAATTATTATTTTGAGTTAGTTGATTAATATTGCATCTGATGGAAGTATAAAGTGAGTTCGGGATACTAAATCCTCTTATAATTTATTTTTCTACTTCGTAACCCACTGCGGGTCGGGTCTTCTCTCAAAATGTAAGAGGTAGAGGCCATAGTCCACAACACTAGCAAGTACGGATTAGTAAACTTTAGATCTTAAAGAACTCTCAGGCATGCGAGTTTCTAGACGATGTTTTAGTTCAACAAAACAAGGTGATAATTAATTTCGAATATGTACAATTGTACAATACACATATTAGAAACACACAGAGGTGCGGTTCCGGATTTAAACCAAGGCTTGCCCGTTCGGGAGGCCGAAGTTCAAACCATTAGATTATCACTTTTATTGTAGGTGTGTACAGAATTCCAGCATATTTACTTACATTTAATTGATTATAATTATATTGCAAATCGCAACAGACGATGGTATAGTAGTAATATTTAAGAAGTTAGTACCTTCTTAATATTGTATAATTATAGCAATATTATGTTAATGACAACACTGTAAGTATCACTACTAACAACGCTATAAATAAGCGCATATTTACGTTTTGCGATGCTGCTTTGCATTGCTTGGCACATATTTCTGAACCTTGAGTCATAATCCTCAAACAAGCAGTTATTCAGTCATCGTCAGTTTCTGATTATAGACAATGGACTAAGCGAAGGGACGTATTTTTTCGCCATTGTTTTACTGGTCGCCTACACATTAAGTTCCAAAAGTAGCTCTTTTTGCAAGGAACGCTTATTCCGCATATAGTAAGTATTGCATATATGTATGTAGTAGGTACGTATACGTATTGTATTTATTAATATTCGAAGTGAAACTTCATTATTGCTGTAGTCTGTAGTCCTAGCCGTCCTACCGGTGGTAGATTCAGTGGTACGAGCTGGTGGTACGAAGAGGACTATACCAAATTTTGTACGCTATACGCGAGGACGTAATAATATTATGTAGAACTCTACATATTTTAATTGTTATGTGATTAAAAAATATAGTGTGGTGAAAGTAAGAATATTTTTCTAGAATAAACGCGGCCGCAATTTTTTTATCATTATATATTTTATTTTTAAACATCAATAAAAATAATGGTATGTATAAAAATCTTTAAGAAGTTTCACTTCTTACGTGTGTAGCCTGATGCACGCACACTTTTTAAGCTGTCTTTTTAAATTTTTTAATAGATAATAATAATCTAATTGATCATGCATGGAATTTTATAAAAACAATATCCACAACTTTTAGAAAAACTTGTATTTTCCTATCATATATGTATGAATGTACCTATTTAAAAATTGCGTTTATAAAAATGATGATATACATAATTATATGGACATAACGACTGATGAATGAAAACGAATTCGCAATTGTTTCGCTGATCATTATTAATGAACGCCAGGATCAAGTTTCCTGAACCTATGTTCGGCAAGGTCAGGTTATTACTTCATTAATAAAATGAACTGTGACCCAGGTCTATCGGCGAAAGTGTCGATTCCAACCCGACCACGTCAATTTATTGCCCCAGGGACAGTTTAACGAGATGCGGTTTAGCGTGTAATTGATGCTATTACGAGAAGAAAGTTTATATTTTACTGCCAATAAAACTTTTCCCTGTGACATTAAATCATTAAGTCTTTTCGATGTTAGAAGGGGACCGGCGCTATTGACTCCTCTTTTGGGCAGCTGGATTCACATCAGGGCCGTTAACTTGCCGGGAACAAATTACGATACGGACATGTATTGTAGTCTATTCTAGATGGTACCTACTGTCTTGCCTGTCTACATGGAGTCCCGTGTTCTGCTCCAGACAGGACTTTTATGGGTCCGTTATGTACTCGGGTATGTTTTTGATTGTACTTATGTGTATTGATTGTATTTTTATGTGTATTTATGGATGAGAGTTTATTGCAATATTATTTGATATAAAGATAATTATGAAAAAAATACAATTTTACATTTACAGTGGGTATGTCAGGAAAAACGGAATAACCCAAAATACATAACCCAATCGTAACATCAATCATAACAATACAATGATCACGTTCGGACTTTCCGAGTTTTTAGAACTTCTGGTAGCAATCAGTCAAGTGTAAAATAGGTAGAATCTTTTGTTGAAGCATAAAATGTAGACGTATAAAAACTGTCAGCGGTGAAACTGTCCATTCATATCTTAATCATATCATATCCGAATAGACTTATTCCATTCATTGTAGACGTTTTAGATTTCTAAATACGCAAACAAAATTGTTGTCGTCTTGTCAAAGGTGAATTGATCCGTAGATCGGTACAATAGGTGTTCGTTCTGTTATTTAAACAAGTAATGAAAGCCTATGATTAAATAAAAACAACTTGATTATAAACAACCCTATTGGTTTTAACTGAATTATTTTATATAAACAATAATTAATTACATAAACATTAATGCATAAATCTGGCGTATAAATAAAGTTATTATTGGTATTGTATTTTTATGTTTTTAATATTGGTATTGTATTTTTTAATTAGGTATAAAGAATTAACCGGTGGGGAATACAATTAAGAATTGCTTACAGCCTTTTAACCCCTAGCTCTAGATTAAAGAGCAAGGAAATAAAAAGCTTTCTTTGCTTTTAGAGTCTGTAAACCTTTATAGTAAGCAATTTATCTCATTTAACTACGGTTGAATTACTTAAATAAGATGTATTTTTATGAAACACACGTAACATAAAGCAAAGGATACAAAGGATGCGATAACTACATATTTTTGATAGGCATAGACCAACCCTCTTGTTAATTACTTATAATAAAAACCGAACCAGATGTTTTAAAGTTCGGTAATGAATGATGTTTTGTTAGGAATTAATGTTCCGTTTCGAGCGAGCTTTAGGGCGAGCTGGTATCATTGATATAGGCATGTATATTCAACTCAGTGACTGCTATACAATAAAACATTGTGCCTGAGTCACTGACCCTGAAACTCATTCTTATCCCAAGATTGAGTTTCAGGGAATTTACTAAGCATGTATTTAATCTTATTATAAATTAATTGGAGCAATTTGGTAAAAAAGGAACAAAAAAATAAAAAACTGGGGCCCAAGTCTGCTAATTTATAAATGCTCCAATTTCATTGTGTTACAACAGTTTGACACATTTTTGACACATTTTAATATACGAAATGTGTCAAACTATTTAAACACAACGCAATTGAATAATTTATAAATTAACAGACTAAAGGCCCCTGGTACTACAAATAACTTAAGTATGGCAACTCCATAAAACTTATCCACTATGGACGTTAGGCCGAGTATCTAGACATTGCTCCAATCTAATATCAATGGAAGAAGCGTGACAGAATACAATTTAGGCCTCCTCTTTTACTACACAGAGACTGCTGTATATGACCACTAATAGGTTAACTATATAAGCCAAACAATCAGTCATTAGCTCTGTAAAAAATAATTTCCGTCGTCATCCGTAAGGAGTAATAAATTGAGCAGTTATCATTATAAAACAGTGTATCTAATGACTGCGTTATCGTCGGTTACAGCTGACGGTTATCGTTACAAGATATGACACGACCGACCGACAAAAACGTGTGAGAAAAGAAGTGTTATTGTGTATTGTTTTAGCGAGCGATCTTGAAGATAACCTCCAGGAAGATCACGGTCGAAGCTTTTTATGAACTTAAAGTTCATTAGCTTATTTTGTTAAACTAATTAAGAAACTAGGTGGTATTTTAAATAGTATAAGTAATAAGTAAGGGGTCGTCCATAAATTACGTCGCAGGTTAAGGGGAAGGGAGGGGGTTTAACAAGTCTAACAAGTGTGACATCATGTGACAGGGGGAGGCACGGGTTATAAGTTGACGTCACATGCGTAATCTAAAATCACATCTCAAAAGCTAAAACTGTAAATTGAAATACCAATGCAATATTGTTAAAATTGTAAAATGTGACGTCACACCAGGTGAGGCGGGTCACATATTTGTGACCACGTGTGAGAAGCATAAGGGAGTCAAGAAATTATGAAATTCATAAGACTTAAGTCATTTTTGGATGGCTACTAAATTCGAATAAACTATTATACTCGTAATTGTGTGAGTAAAACAGTAAAACCCTATCTCAGGAAAAATTACATAGTTGAATAAGCAAATGTGTTTGTAAGCGAAATAAGCAATAGTTACGTACGAAAATTGAAATTATTCGCGGTTCAAGATTCGAGGAATTCGTTCACGACACGCGAGGTTATCGACCTGGCTTACGGTCATTGGAAATAGAAGATCTGTGAGTAACATACATAACTGTTATTATAATAAGTGTCCTTCAGAGCTGATTATTTTTGGAGGAATATTTTTTATAACTTCCCCTCTCATATTATTTTAATAATTAAATCCTAAAGTGGTCATCATCGTTATAATTATCATTATGATAACAATGTTTGAGTAAGTTTTATCGTTTTGTAAAAATAACTTAGTACACGTTATAATTTATTCTAAATGAATGAATTATGTACGGGCGGCTTGCATCCTGGTCCTTGGCTGAGCTTCTCTCATAATTAGTTATGAAAATAGTTAAGGTAATGAAGTAATTATGATAATTTTTAATTAAACGAAACTATTAAATTTATTATTTCCTACCTATTTATTACGTCTACTTAAATTTGTTTGTAAGTAAAAAGGGATAATCCATCGAGAGAAAATAGATTTTGGAGGTGTAGAAAACCAATTTTCTAAGTAGGTATAATAATTGAGCGTCTAAAACTTGCTCTTGTATTTCTTTAACTCCCTATAGATTTCATGGCTATGAAATAATTTCAGAAAAATGTTCATTTGTAACTTTCTTTTAGGTGTGCGAATTATTGTGTTAAATAAATTTATATTAAAAAAATATATATTAAAAAAATATATATTAAAAAATATATATTTATTATTAATTATTTAGTTTCAGTGCGCTTTATTAGTTTCGTCTTTAATTTTTAATAGATATATAAGTTAATAGATGTAAGTGCACGTCATTCATTATAGCATTTAAAATCCTGTTTAGATTTCTCTTCAAATGACGTAGATATACGATCATTGGCTGTGTTAACGAACTGCACTTGTCGGTCGGTCGCACATTTTCCGGTGCTAGAGTATTACAGAAGCTCATTACGCCGCGGAACTCGTACCGGTTGCAAAATATCTTATGACATGTGATATGAGGAATGATTGATACCACACGGTCTGGCGGCTCAGCTAGCAATCATAACTAACTTGATGACGAAAGTAAGAAAAAGTACTTGTATTTTTTTATTAATGTATTAACGTGCACATTTAATTATATTTAAAAAAATTGAATACCTTTTTTATTAAAAAAACATAAATATAAATTTTATTGGATTTAGGTTTACTTAAACAGATCAAACGATAGGTATACCTCTAACTATCTCTTTTAAAACTAAGGATTTATAGGTGTGCATCATTTCTTGAAGAATAGCAATGAATATAGACCTACAACTAAATACCTAAATATAACTTTAAACGCGACTTCAATTATATTTTACACCTAAAAACCAGGAATATAAACGATCAATAAAAAGTCTGGTTAGTTACAGAATAAACATTGTTAGAACACGATAATCGCTACTTACTGTACTCGCCGGCAGCTTTCGCACGACACAACTTGACACTAAAGCTAGGAGCTTTAAAGCTATAAGCTGCCTAACGACAAGCTATAAACATCTAGCTATAAACTCAAGCGCTAAATGTTTGCAGGATCTGCTAAAATTAGTACCGCTCTGACGAAGTAATCGGTGGCGGCGTGTTTCATGGAGTAGTAATGTCGGCCACATTGAGACAAGCAGTTCTGTTCAAGTTGAAATGAATTCTGTCTGTTTATTACTGAGTAGAACAACAAATATTTACCGCTAAATCGATTAAATTAGGTTAATTTATTATCATTCGCATCCATAAATTCAATAATGTCATCGAAGAGGATCAAAATTTGCAACTCGCGATGTATGAATACACGTAACTTGTCTTTAGTTATAATATCTTTATTACGTAAAGCCTGAAATTTTACCATGTACAGCTTTAACGAAGGAAGAGAGGTTGCCTTAGAATAATGACATATAGAAACGAAGTCCGCGCGGCTACTTTGACAACATTAAATGTGAGTAGTAAATGTCACCAAACGCCGGCCAGCTCCGTAGTCTTCAATCACAATGCACGGCAAACGCGTCTCGCGGAAAAAAAATAATTATGTCGATTTGTGCGGTTAAATTTTGTCACAACACATTTGAAAAACAAAAGAAGTGTAATAACATCACTTTTCGCAGGTAATCTTTCAATATTTCATAATATCTTTTATTTAATTAGGTTTAAATAAAAACGTTTTGTTTCAATACTCAGTGTTGCCCAATTGTGAAAATAAATTTTCCCATTTTAAGTGACGAGTGATATACGGCTTAGTCGTGGAGAAGTATATTGGAAGCCAACCAAAAATACACGAATATGTTCAAAACATTATAATAATGAAGTACATTACCTGTACCTGTACATTACACAGGTTGGATCGTGTAGATTGCGTGAAAATGCTGTCCCTGTTATAATTATTGAAGTTGTTAGATATCCATTAATATTTAAATTATTATTATTAGTTATTATTATATCATGCCTATTGTCAATGTCATTTTCATCTTCATTTTATTGTTGTTTTCACAGATACAGTAGTTCACAGATATAATATGGTCCATAGAGTAGTAAATCAACAAAGCCCATTGTTTTTTGTTTTTTCACAGAGTATATTTAATATTGGAACAAAACTTTTTTACTCAATGCTGTTATTAAAATATACTAAGTTCCTGTGTTCATGCTTATGTTCAGATACGTAAAAGATATTTAAAAAAATAAATAGTAAAAAAAAATGATGTTAATATTTTCTTGTATTCGTTTCATATTTAAATAAACATTCTCGTAATATAACAATTTTACATAACCATACCCATACTTTACCACACATAGCTATTTATGTAGGTATTATTGCTAAAAACAAATTCTTATCAGCGGCCGAATCATTCCCCACTTTCGGGAAACTGCACTTCCCTGGCAACCATTAAACATGTATAAAAAAAAAGAAAAAAGAAAATTAGTGCTTCACTTTTTAAAGAGCGCTTGTATGAAGACTGTCATTCTATATGTCATTATTCTAAGGAGGTTGCATTGATTGATTGTTGTTAGTGAGTGACAATTAGTCCATATTTAATAATAACAATAATACTTGAAATGCCATTTTAGTCGATATTAGTGTAAAAGAAAATCTAACAAAAGTGCTGTTTATCATTTCTCGCTAAAATCAAAGCAAGAATTTTCACAATTTCCACAAACAGCTTACCCCAGCGAATCAGCGGCGTTCATTGAATAAAACAATTGATTGAGCGAGCGGCGTGCTCATATAATGAATGAGCCATTATTGGGGAGTGTCGGCCATTGTGATCGAGATAAACTTATTTTATTGTCATCACGAAAACGTCATTCGGCCATTGTAACATAATTATCGTGACTGAAACAATTGAATGAGAACGGTTTGTTTTCATAGCGCATCAAATTGTTTTATGATTTGTGGCTTGCAAAATTAATGTCTGTACGAGTGTAACTGTAAATGATGTGATGCAAACGAATAGCCGGAAATATTAATGCGACACTATAGAAAAAATAAATGTTAGATTTCGGTCAATTAGATCATATTATTTTGGACCTACTGTAAATTACCTTTTCTTTTGCTATTGTGTCTCTCAGCTTAATAAGTTGCATTTAATTCTAAAGAGACACGAATATAAAATATTGCTCTCACTTGTCCTACAGAAATATTGGGAAGAAATAGCGATATCTGATAAGTTTACATTTTAATAATATGATACTAAATTTTGATTAATAAATTATGTATCTTTCGGGAGTTACATTTAATAACTAGACAAGGATAATACGGGACA
The DNA here is from genome assembly GCA_905404295.2 of Ochlodes sylvanus. Classification (NCBI taxonomy): domain Eukaryota; kingdom Metazoa; phylum Arthropoda; class Insecta; order Lepidoptera; family Hesperiidae; genus Ochlodes; species Ochlodes sylvanus. The sequence goes on from FR990138.1 coordinate 6,533,581, forward strand.
AATAACTGTACTAATACTTATATGTTTATCTTTACACAATCTGATATAAGCAACAGTATCTACTCAACATTTTTGAATGTAAACGGGTACTCACGATTTTAAATTGTTTTACCGATATTTCGACCCAGTTGCATTGATCATGGTTACGGCGAGACTCTATATCTACTCAACTAAAATGTATGGGAATTAGATAATAATTATCTATGACCTACTTGCTAAAGCGCAAGTTTGAATATTGTTTCATAGTAGTTACGAATACAATGAAATTATGTATACGGGCTTGCTAGCCAAGCGTTGCGAACAGTTTCGATTCGTTATAGACATTACCATTGCTCAACGTTGCGACTAACCCGTTACCCAGTCTTTAATCATTAGATAGTCTATAATCTATGTAATAGCATATTCATAATATGTGAGTCGGTGGCCTGTACGTTAACATGAGTTGGCGTTGCAGATCAATGAAATTAGCTTTCATGGGTTGCTCACTAATGCGAAACAGATTGCGGTGTTTTTATACAGTTTAACTGTACCGTTAGCAGAGACCTCCCATTTGAATGTTTTTTTGGTTTTTGGGGTGTGTTTGGGAATCAAAGTCCCTTCAACAGCTTCAAACAGCCTTCGCATGAGTCTCATGCCATAATGAAGAGTGATTATGATAATATTATAATCTCACCATAAACATTTAATTCAAAATAGGTTGCCAAGACTCACAAGCTAATAACGTTTACGCTGTTAAAAAATTAAAAAGCTCTAAGCCAAGCCTCGCTCATAGCCCGGCGGCTTGCGTCGATCTCAAGTGATCGACAAAGTTAAGCAACAGTGGGCGCGGTCGGTAGTTGGATGGGCGACCGCTAGTGGCAAAAATTTCTTGAGCGCTTCCGTGCTTCGGAGGGCACGTAAAGCCGTCGGTCCCGGTTGTTATCATTTGGTAGCAGTCGTTAAGCCATGTCGGATACCTTCGGGCGGCTTAAAATTTCCGACACTTGGGTTGGCCACTAACCCCTCCACCAATCCGCACTGGAGCAGCGTGGTGGAGTATGCTCTAGGCCTCCTCAGGTACGAGGAGAGACCCGTGCTCAGTAGTGGGCCATTAATGGGTTGTAGCCAAGCCAAGCCTTTAACTCTAACTACAAGGCTTTCTAGAGCCATAAGCCTTAACTCCACAAGCCCATCGCACAGATTCTCATGAATATTAAAATATCCCAGATATAAGATATTATAACGTAGTAAAACTCCTCACACTTTATAAAAATGAACTCAAATGGATTCCGAAATTAAACTCATGTTTTCTAAATTTTTTAATTAATCGTGGCTTTCGCTTTCATATTTTTCTTCTATATTTAAACTAACAAGCGTGTAGACCTAGTTTAGAAACTATTGCGCTTAAATTATCCAAAATAAAGTAAAACTGAAACGAAACGTGAAGTTACCGGTAGTTAGCAAATGTTTACACGCTAGCTAATTAGCGTTGCCTTTATAAGACGAGATAATTTATGCAGTTAAAGCAAGATTGCAGTGAATTACGAAACAATATTATAATACAGCAGGTTATTAAATTAGATTGTAATTGTATTTACTGAGTGAAGTAAAACCTGATATTTTTATGTTTGTACTCAATTTCTTTTTTAATTATCTACCTACAGTTAATATCACGTCATTTGAAATGAAAATTTGCCAAAAAAAAATCAGAAAAGAACGAAATTTTTTGCAGTTTTACAGCTGGCATATTAATTTATATCTATAATTCACTTCTTACATATTATATTACTTCGCCCGCTTTGCAGTCAGTTAATACCAAAATACCGTTGAAATTATCCCAAGGCAAAAAAAGTATCCTATGTCCTTTCTCGGGATTTAAACTATCTTGATACCAGTTTTCAGCTAAATAGGTTGAGCGGATTAAGACCACTGAAGTATGAAGGTCTACGACTGACAGAGTTACTATCGCATTTATATTATCATGTGTTTATTAAATAGATGATTATTGTTTAATTTTTTTTTAAGTTTTAGGACATCAACCTAAAAACGCGAGGTACATAGATTGATTCTCGTATCTGAAACTACCAGAAAATTAATAAAGCCACTCTGCGAAGTCTGTGAATGAAACATTCTTACCACAAAGGTCATCCACTAGCTTTTTCTCATTACGTAAGACTGAAGTGTGAATGCTACTGTTTCGTAACAAGTGTAATCAAAGAGTAATGTTCATAGTGGCCGGTGCAGTTTAATTATGTTAAGTAGTAGAATATTGTGTCGATATTTAAAGGAAGGAAGGATTTTTACAAGGTTTATGTTTATTTTAGTTTTTTTTTTCTCTACGGTATAGGGGCTTTGACGACCCGGATGGCGTAATGGTTAATATGCCGGATCGCCGTTGCGAGGGTCCTGGGTTCGATTCCCAGCGAGGCAGAATTTGAATGATGAGTTTAATTTCTGTTCTTGGTCTGGGTTGTGTTCTTGTCTTGCTTGTTGTCCATGGCACCCACGATACACGGAATCCTAGTGTGGGGTTATGAGTGTTAGCGTTATTTATTTATTTTTAACACATTAATTAACAATGTCCTTTAAATTTGTTTAGGAAGTAATAAACTTAAAGTGACCTTAACCTAATGGCTGGTGACAATCGACGTAACTTCTACACCTATTCAAATTAGTTTAGGCGAGGTCAATAGTTCATTGGTCTAATTTAAGCAAAATTTTTTGAGTATTTCATTCCTTCGGTGGGAACGCGAAAAAGCCGTCGCGAGGTTTCTGTTATTATCGACCACGTCCGGTGACTATAGTCAACGCATATCGAAGAGCTTTAGGCAGCATAGTAACTTTGTATATAAAAATAAATCACCGCAAATAAATACCCTTGTTCGAACGTTCGTTCGACGGGAGGTACATACCGAAGTTTAGGACCACTCGCCTGACTTCCGCCATGCAGCTCCGTCCTACTGATCCAAGTTTAGCAGTGTAAACTCCTGAAGCATCTCTGAATGAACCTAATGTTAATTGTGATAGATACCGCTCCGCTCAATTAGGTCTGAGAAAGACTTGCAGGCTCGGTTGCAGTAAACTAGCAAAATTGTTGTTTGTGTGCTACTTGTTACTGTATGTATAATATTATAACCTCACAACGGTAGCATTATGCTCATCTGTTGCAATGCAACAGTCACGTAACACTTTCGAATTGCGGTTAAGTTACTATCACGTTTAAATCGTACAAATGTTGTACCCGATTGACGGCGCCGAGCTCGAAACGATTTTCCTGGTTTTTATTATTTCTCACTCTGTGAAGATAAATTTTTGTCATGTAAACGGATTTCGTAAAATGCGGTATTCGTCAGATATTTTGTATGGCTATAACAAGTATTTAAATTAGTTGATGCAAAACATAAAGTTCAAAATGCCAAAAACCGTTTTTTAGGCAACGAAATTAACTGGTTTTAACCTATTTATAGCCCATTATGTTGTAAGGGTCTCTCTAAGTGAGGAGGCATAGACCATCCTCTACCACGCAGCTCCAGTTTAGATTGGTGGAGACAAAATGGTGGTGGGGTCAATATAACTATTAAATTATCAAAATATTAAATTTTCTATAAAATAGATATCGTTGTTAATAAATGAATACTAAAATGCGAAATATTATGACGACTTTATAAAAATAAAAACAAAGAATACTTAGGTATATAATTGCTGAAGAATTTAACAAAATTATTCGGCTACTTAGCACTAAAGTTGTGTTACGTAAGGGCTCGCAGGCTTGCACTTATTAGCACTCGTAAGATCGTAAGATCTCGAAATGTCGCTGATTTATTGATTTAACTAAACTTAATATTTGTCTACTGTATTAAAAGCCAGCCTTTGCAGAAAATGGCTTCAATAAAAAAAAACACTGTTTAGTAGCTTATTTAATTTACACAAAAATGCTTATATTCTCGCGTTTTTTACTCCAAATCAGAGGATTGTGTTTGCAGATTACGTAGACACCAATTACATTGCGATTGCAAGAAACTGACTTACCTACCTAAAGGTTTGTAAAAATGTAAAATGTAGTAAGTATAAACTTACATCATGTTTCGCCTGCTGAACGCTAAAAAAATTTACTTATATGTATTATGTTTATAAGGTTTATGTTGCGTAAGAGATAGGCAAACTATCATACAGAACACTTGATGGCAGATAAGTGTAAGTAAGATCAACGTCATCTATGGAACCTCATAAACACTGGTGTTGTGGCTCTACAATGTTGTAAGTCCGCATTATATTCTTAATTATAGTTTGTGAAGTATATTATTAGACCCAGGCATTTCATAACAACATATGACGTTAGCTCTATTGTTTGTTTGTGCTGATAGTTTCGTCCGCGAACTCGCGGTGAAAGTTGCGAAAGTGAAGGACCTCTGAATTTTATCGGACAATCAATTGTGCTATCTATGCCTAACGGTTTATGATTGTATATTGCATGACTTGTAGATTAGGAAGGTATACACGAGTATCGATTGTCTACCTGCATACTGATTAAGTAATTCTGCTTATATTTTATGCTTGAAGCAGGTTCAAATTTTATTCTGAATTCGGTAAAATGAAATGGAGAAGTACTTATAAAAGGTGTATGAGACCAGTTACAAATAACAATAGAGTAGCAATAGTCACTATTAAGCGCCTCTTACAGAATAGACCTTTCCATAGATAATTGCCGCTGTGACTGAAACCTCATTAAATCTTTACAACACTGTTAAGTGGTTACTAAGCAAAGTATGTAGTAAATATATTAGGCATGCTCATTACTTTTCGTTTGGCCTCAACATACAATAGACCATTTAAATATTCTTTACATATTATTTTAATTTTTGACATAATTCTGTTATCAACCAGCAACATTCGTCAGTTTTATCAAAACCGTTTCATTGTTTAAAAGGTGTGCGTCATAGAATGATATCATAAATGAAAGGGGCTTAAGCCTTTCTAGTAAAGTGTGGGTTGGCAGACTTCACATGCCTATAACAATATTTTGGGGAATAATCTGTTAAGCTCGTTACACAATATTCTTCGTCAAAAAATAAGAGGAATTAAATTCAACCATATGCTTTAAAAAATCAACGTTGCATGCAGGATACGAACCCGGGCCTCCAAGAGACCGACACTTATCAAAATGGGACCAAGTATGCGAAGTGCGTTTTCTACTCAAAAATAATGAAGCAGAAAATTCACCGTACAACGGAACTGATTCATTTTCATGGAAGAGAATACTAAATATTGTTTTATAATATTATGACGCCTACACTACACAGTCATTTCAATTAAACTACGAGTAAAACTACTTAAAATATTTTTTTTATAAACATCTCCATCAATATGTTTCTTAGTGACTGTACCTATTCAAGGGATGATTTTTAGTTGTACCTATGTTTTCTTATGTTTATAATAATAATATTCAAGTATAAAATATAACAGAAAACCGTGTAATTCGCAAAGTATGCTCAGACATCGATAATTTTTTTGGGTCAGATAAATACAATAGATTTCTCCATCACGCCGCGGAACTTGATGTAATGATTTGTCGCCTTAACCGTTTCCTATCTTGAAGAAGAATATTGAAGAGAATCTTGGCTGTAGAGCTTCAGTTGAGCGGTTCATTCAAATTGTGATGATCGCGAGTGGCGAGTACGCCGCCTACTCGTATAAAGAACATTGTGTCTGTTGCTGGATTACTGTCAGAGGTGAAATATGTCATACCGGGTACCTGTCCCTGTGTCTGTTATAGGCTTCGATGTTAATTAATAAGTAAGTAAATATCTTCCACGTCCAAGTTAGTAAAAACGAGTTAGTTAAACTATCAGCAGTGAAATTTGTATTTGATTTTATATTTGTTTTTTTTCATTTTATATAAAGTTCATTCACAATCTCGTATGTCCAATCTTAGTGTCACATTCACTGTATGTATGAGTTAGTTCATAAAGCAGTTCGAATCGTTTCTACGCTAGATTAAGTATTTCTACAGCGTCTTAAATGTATGTCAAGTCGTCGGAATGTATGGGAGTGGCATGTTCGGTTACCAGCCGTTAGCGCTCACGAATTCCGTTTGCTGGCACGCATTATGTTTATACATGTGTAATATCACTACAATAGGGTACTCACAATAAACGACGTAACAAAAAAACTATACTCAGGTATAAACAAACTGTAAGTTATCGATGTCTGTATGTGGAAGATATTGGGGAAAAGTTAATGATGGAGGTATTTATTAAATCAGTAGATCCCAATGAATTAATGAATGATATTGTATGTATTTGCATAAATGTGGTTACGTGCTTAGGATGTTATGTCAGTTACATAGAGGTCTCACATTTGCCATTTGTTACTTATGAAATGCATAATTAATTAACTTAATACTAGTACTGAAATCTTTGAATTAATTACAAATTTTTGTCACAAAGTAGTAAAATAAATTGAAATCACAATAAAATTGTCAAATGACTTAGATGGTGTTTTACCTGATGTAGGTACAGTAAGTTGTGGTATCATATTTTTTTTTCAATCGGACCATTAACAAATATTATATGGCAACTAGCTGTCCCAGCGAACTTCGTATCGCTCTATAATTTATCGATAAATAATTTGCAAAAAAAAAACTATAAATTGAGATCTAAGCTATCCTATCTCTCAAGTTAGACCAGACTGCTCACGGTGTGCCAATTTAATTTAAAATCGGTTGAGTAGTTTAGGAATCCATCGCGGACAAACATCGTGACAGGAGATTTATATATATTAAGATTTAAAGATCCCGTCATCCGATCATGTCGTAATAAGACAAAAGTTTTACGAAGCGATACTACTAAAACTACTACTTAAAAATAAGAAAAGCGTGCTGAAAATGAGTTGAATTTACACCGTAGTTACCTTGGCAATTTTATCATATTTCAAATAACTAAACACAATATTAATATCTATGAATACAGTAAAATCGTCGATTTTCATGTTTATACCAGTAAATCTTTGTGAATCAATTGTGATGACGCGACCAGTCATCAAGTCATAAATCATCATGTAAGTAGTTGAAGCATCATGTTGATAACTAGCTGCATTACGCTGTCGGCTAGTACTTTTAGTCGTACCTAATGAGTTTTGCCTGTAATCTAAATAATTATATACTTATATTATGTATATAATTAGGCAAAGACATAAAATTCTCTACCTTGGTACCAGTCCTGATTGAACGAGAATTAGTGAACAGGCTTGTAAAAGCGTGCATCAATAACAAAAATAAACAAAACAATAGTTTAGTATTTATGAGTAGAAAGCCATTTCCATAGCAGGTAACTGACGTTTCATTTTCCGTATTGTCTAGAAACTAAGCGGTAGGATGTGCGGTTGGATGGCTGGACTGGTACGAATACGATACTGATTACATGCTTTGTGGGTTGATGAAAGCGCGCTTAATAAACGCTTCGGTAAGGCGACGGGTTAAGTGTAAAGACCTATTCCCCAGACTCCAAACGTGTTGAGTTTGACGTATTGCGTTATGTTTTGCTAAGTTAAGTGTACGACTTACAACTTCTAAATATACAAAATCCCTACTCCCTACTAATATTATAAATGCGAAAGTAACTCTGTCTGTCTGTCTGTCTGTCTGTCTGTCTGTCTGTCTGTCTGTGACGCTTTCCCGCTTAAACCTCTCAACCGATTTTGATGAAATTTGACACAGACAATCTTTAGACCCTGAGAAAGGACATAGGCTACCTTTTATTGCGACAAAAAGGGATGAAGAGGTTGAAATAGAGGTTGAAAGTTTGTATGGGATTTCTTCGGGTTTTAAGCACAGCGCCATCTAGGGGTGAACCTTCCTAACTTAAAGAATAAGAACGCCATCGGCCTAGCGCCATCTCTTAAAGAACCATGAAACTTTATATTTAAGCACTTGATAATAAGTTTCCCGAAGCGAAGCGAGGGCGGGTCGCTAGTGTAGTATAATTTGAGGCGATATCTGAGTTTGGACGTGGGGCGAGGTATGCATTGGTTACCCCGCGAACAATCTTTATCAAAGTTTAGAGGAAGCGAAAATAAATTATTGTCGTGCACGATTTTCAGGTATAAAAATGAAGTTCTACGACAGAATCTATTTTTTGATAAGGGGTGTTCATTTCATTCAACTAAACTACTAATACTTTTGACCTATTTTACTTAAAATAAATTAAATGTGGCACTCGGAGACTGCCGCGGTAAAGCTATTGCATAGCATTTTTTATCAACTGATTGGGGGTGTTAGGTTTTTTTCGTTACGGAATTTCTGGATTCGGTCCCCACGCTCAAGGCCCGCGATAAAAGCTATGCAATAGCTTAAAATATTGAAATATCTCATCGTATTTTTCCTGTATTTAAAATAGTAGACTGGTATATAGAATCTACCAAGTATCAAACATTTTATAACACGTGATATTTATACGCGTCACTTTATCGAACAATAGGCTTACCAGTAGGCGGGCACAATCTCATAATTCAATCAGACTCGTTTCCTCTCATTCTTAAGAAAGACGCCCACTGATGAAGACGTGGTTACCTTCGCCACCAAGGCCATTGAACTTGACTAACAAACAATAAAAATGCCAATTCTTATTTTACACCGCAACCAAACAAATGATAGAAATTTGTAGATATTTGCGAGGTCACGAGGTCACATTTCAGTGCAGGTATGGTATACTCGTACATTGTTCAGCTACATCTAATGTTGTTGGTAATTATCTGAACTCGGCGGGTAGGTGTTACCCGCACCCAAACTTTTAGGCGGGATTTTGATATTCAAACAGTAATAATCCGTATTCAAATTAGTTTAGCCATTTTTGATATTAGAAGGAAGAAATTATCAAGAAATTAAGCGTTTTGCAACGAAAAGAGCAATAGTTTGTGCAATTCAGTTTTACGTTGCTGCAAGAGATTCTGAGTAAAGCTTAAAATACTTTTTGGGGTTAAATAAACTCCATCTACTAACGTGCCGAGACGTTCGCAAGTCAATATAATCATTTGTTAAATAAATTATACGCGACGATTTAGACAAGAATAAATTTGGGTCAAATTCAAATTACTGATATTAATAAGATGATTATTTATCAGATCGGAAAGAAAATCAGAATATTTTGGTATTGTTTATACCACGTCATGCATATAACTGTGTGGTATTTATTTCGTTTACGACTGTTTTAATGGTTCAAACTTCTCAAAACCCGGGAAAGTCGCTACTTAGTTGTTTCGGTGAATAATGAATTTTTATTTTCACAGACGATGACAATGACGAACATTCAGGAGTTATAGTAATTACTTTTATTTAACCCCATGGGGGATTACAAAGTCGCGCAAGGAAATTGTTGATCACCTATTTGCTTATAGCTACTTCATTCATTCGTCTCACATTCTATGCTTGCACGGTGCGTGATATCGAAGCACCGAAGCAGCGTCATGGAAGTAGCATGTTTGCACGCCCACACCGAACACTCCGTGGAATGGTTGGTAATGGCTAGAAAGTTTCAATTTTGTCACTGTGAAAGTGCTGGACCACAAAGCTAGCGATAACTTAAACGCGATTATGGGTTCGATTACTCGTCAATAAAATTACATACTTACTTACTTATTTATTCAGACATAGACGTGTCATAATGAGGTGAACATTATGTCGATATTATTTAAAAAATATAACGTTATCACAGTATAATTATGTAACTAGGTAATTAAAAACTAGCTGGTTATAATTTAAAAAATACAAAAATGATAATTATTTAGTCTCGAGTATTTGTCCAAACCGATATTATATTTGAACTGTTACTACATTATATTTCGACACTATAATAATCACGGAATACAGAAAGAAGTCGAAGTGCGAAGTAGGCGTGGCACACGGACTAAGGTTGCGCGGAGCTCTGCGTAATTGCCGGACAACACAATGTCAACTTTATTTCTTACAGTTTTAAGTATATAAAATTAGTTATTACGTAAAATTTTGACATCTAGCGGTGGAAAGAAAATCTTTACAACTGTTATGTTCTTAATTGATAAAGGTAACAAGACACCAAATATGGCAAGGAAAAATAAAAATTAAGATAAATCGTTAAGGTGCATTTTCAACTATAATGAGCCGGTTTGATAGACTATTTGAAGTTGACAAGTACCAACCAATAAAAATGTAAGTGTGAATAATACCAATAATACTTGTACCATTTCCACTTCTTTCTGTATTCCGTGATAATAATGCACATACAAAAATATATTACATATTTCACAAAGTTTTTAGTATTCTAAAACTTGTCTTGTTAGGTCTAAAACATGTAAACTGTTTCCGTGTGCACACGACTATAATTCAACTACTTTGCGTGTTTAACACTTTAACTGTACTTGTTCAACGTAAGTGAAAATTACTGTACGTCGCTTCTACACCCACTAACATATACAAGTATATGAAGTAGAATGACCGGTAATGATGTATGTAGGTAAATTATTAACGTCCTATGTAACTGAGCATTGTATACTAAATCCTGTTTTAGCAACAGGTCAATAGCTGTTACTTACGCGGCATGGCAATTCATTATTTTGGTTGACGTCTAATATTTCAGAGCATGTATTTAGGTGGTAAATTAACGTCTAAAATATGACTTAAATTGACGTATTTTGCAACAAATATCTTATTTAAATGTAGGAATTCACAAATGCAATAACAAATTTGGGAAATTACAGATGTATATAATACATATACATAGTATACATACAGTAAAATAATGCAAGGTAATTAGAGTTGGTAACACTAAGATTGCTACACAACAAGCTTGAACAAGATGTTTAATTGTGAGTTTATGTGCGTAATCGAGATATTCAACATGACAAAATCTTGTTGAATTTTCAAGTCAAAAGTAGACTAATTTTATTGTAAAGTGTATTTTTTACTCATAAGAACGCGTAAATCTGTCTAGGGCATAAGATCTTATATACAGGGTGTAATCGTTAAGTGTGCACAGGCGATTATTCCGTAACTATTACAGATACCTATCTAAAAACTTTAAACTGATATCGAAAGCACTTTACTTAATGAGTAAAATGACAATAATAATTTATTAAAAATAAAACGAGAAATATCCAAAAAAATTACATTAAACTCTCCCATACATTTAGTATGAGATAGTAGAAAGGTTTTACTTTCTTTATTTAAAGTGGAATAGTAGGTACCTACTCCCGCGATAAAGAATTTGAATTTAGAACGAACACCAAATAGTATCTTTCTTTTTGTTTTTATTTAGTATGTTGCTTTTCAGCCAATTCAAATCAATACGATATTGAAACAAGGGTTATTATTAATTTGAAGTGGTAAGATAATTAATCTACACGTGTGTATCTACTTGAAATTCATCAATATCATATCATACATAATTATAAAATGATAAGGGTAAAATGAGTAGGTACTATTCCACTTTAAATAAAGAAAGTAAAACCTTTCTACTATCTCATACTAAATGTATGGGAGAGTTTAATGTATTTTTTTTGGATATTTCTCGTTTTATTTTTAATAAATTATTATTGTCATTTTACTCATTAGGTAAAGTGCTTTCGATATCAGTTTAAAGTTTTTTGATATCTGTAATAGTTACGGAATAATCGCCTGTGCACACTTAACGATTACACCCTGTATACTTATGTCAGATCCGTAAAAACTACTTACATACATGCTTTTCTGTATGTTTTCAAAAAACCTACCAAGATACATACATAGGTACATAGTACAGTGGGTGGCCAAATTATTATACTTACTCATAATTTGTTTATTTGTTGAATTGGTGTGAAAATTTTTGGTCATTCTATGTTATTACCTGTATCACTAAAAATATAAATCATGATCATGATATAGAAAATTTCAATATAATGTTATTTTCTTGTGCTAAATAATATTGTTGCGTGTTGTCAGATGTTTTGATGTAGCGGATAACAAGAGAAAATATAATTACAACTGAAAGAATGTATTATCTACGCCCTCAAGCAAAACGAGATTGTTGAAAACAGGATAAATAAAATAATAATTGTTCTAAATAATTTATTCTTAAAAGATGTATAGGTATATTCACGGAAGCAGATGCACATACATACATACAGGCAAAAATGGTAGAAATAAAAATCATCATTTGTCTTTGCTGTAGTCGGCAAAAAACGTTAGTAATTCAAATGTTAAGTCGCCATGTTCGAAGAACCGTTAAAATTTTGTGAGCATAACATTAAACCTATTAGTTAAGAAAACGGCACTCCGATTATCGTGTAATCAGTAATCCGAGCACTTAATCGCATAACCGCTATACAACTTGCTCGTGGGATGATCTAGAGTAATTACATGAGGCCAAGGTCGACAGTTACTCGTAACTTGCCTCACACGGCCTGCGGGTCGCAAACTAATTGTAGGGTAGAGCGGAGGGCCGACGCAAGTATAGTTTTGATTGTTTATTTTAATTGACCTCTAATTTTAAGATATCGTTGCAATCAGCATTCAACAACACAAGGAGCAATTGTAAGAAGTAACTCTCTTGAAATAAGTATTTTTGTCTATGGTATTTTTGTCTTTGTCTATAAATATGATGACTGCGTTGAGTTATGAAATCAGTGCTTCCGAGCTCCAGAATCAAACATAATAAATACCGCACATACTCAACAAACAATCATACCTCCTTAGTAGTATGCTGATGTGGCGCAATAGCCGTAGGAGCAATGGACAACACCCCACGCACGACTTGAGAAGAAACATTTTATTTTATCCATCAGAAAATATCTCTTCCGGGCGGGGAATCGAATCCGCGATCTTCGTTTGCATTCAAGATCAATAACTCAATACTAATTGGATTACGGTCGTAAATGTCGTAAAGCCGTCAGTTTGGTTTGTTATTGCTGGATAACAGTCGTTTAGCCATATCGGATGTTTTCAAGCGGAAGTATAATTTCCGACAGTGGTAACTGTCACTACACTATCCGCAGCAATCTACACTCGACCAGTGCGACGGATACATTCCAGGCCTCCTCAAATACGAGGATAAAAGAAAGAAAGAGTAGGCCGCTAATGTATTCAAGCTTCATGATTGTTATTACTACGAACATTGTATGAGAAGATATTATTTTTAAGGTGTAGACATCCAATCTACCTTATTTTGTTATTTATATATACTTGAGTTCACTGCACGGAATTCACTGTAGAATCTAGGAGGCATGTTTTTTCTATAAAACGAGCATTCCCCAGCGGCTACGCCCGCCGTTTTAAAAAAAAACAGCGTATCCCCTTTTTTATCCTCTTAGGGGGGTCATTTCTAAAAATCCTCTCTTAGTGCTCCCCTACACTCCCCAAGGAACATACATGCCAAATTTCAGCTTCTTGCGTTCAGTAGTTTCGGCTGTGCGTTGTCTGTCAGTCACTCAGTAACGCAAGAGTTTTATATATATAGATTGGTAGCAGGTATATATTTTTTCTGCAATCATACGCCTAGTAATAACGATGTTAGTCGTGTATAGTATTATAGTAATGATACCCGGCGGCAAATTGAAATCGTGAAACTAGGTAATAAATCAGTATGCGTTATCCGACGCGAGATTCCGATGGGGCAACACGAATTTCCGACGCAACAGACACATCACGAAACTGTGGCATTCCTGAAGAATATTTCGTATAGTAACAGCAAAAATAATGTGACGTTTCACGCGATATTATTTGTTCCTCGATTTTTTTCATTGATTTAAGTTTCACTACGTTTTGGCAGTTTCTAGGTGCGGGAATTAACACATTTATGCTGATTATATTATAGAAACATATTGCTTACGAACCGGTGACACTTGTAAATTGATGACACACGTATATCGTGTATCGATTTTTTATTGATAATTACTTAAAAAGAACTTAAGGCCATCTGATGGTAATTGTTAATTTTCGTCTATGAATGTATGGACAAAGGCATTACCGAGACATTGCCGGCAAAAAAGAATCTGAGAATCCACTTTTTAAATTTCCTCTCCGACACTGCAATCGAAACATACCAAAAACCTTTTTTTAAGATGGTTATGTATAAGACGGTAATAGTTAACCAAACCTGTAGACTTGTATAGGAGAAGGATAGATTATTGTTGCGAAATTTCTCCAGCGCTTCCGTAGCGCTTTTTGAAGACACGTTTAGCTGTCAAGTTTTTCTGGCATACCAGTAATTATGTTATGCCAAGAATAATAAACAACATAAGAATTGTCAACGTTTTGTGTAGTCACTAATGCCCACTGGGGTAGCGTGGTGAAGTAAGCGCCGACGAATTATCCACGCCGCGAGCCACTAATGAGCTTACGCAAGTAATATTTATTTCTTCTGTTCTAATAACGCTTTAATCAACTGAATGTAGTTCGAGTTGATTGTGTAATTCAATGACTTATTATCAAGTTACGAAGAAGACACCATAAAAAATCAAATATTATTATGCACCATTATTATTTACACTAATGTGTTATTCACGAATGTTTTTTATAACTTTTGTCAAACCAATGATTTGATTTTAATGTTGTTTCTTCGAATTGTTGTCCTGTTGTTACTACTTCAGAGTTTTTGTAGCTATTTTACGAAAGTGTTCATCTTAATACGATATTTTTAAGTACATGAAAGATGCGTATGCAAAAGAAAATAAGAATACGTTACATTATCTTCTTATGTACTTTTTACCTGGACTATACTTATAGGTTTAAAACACAAAATTATTAATCACACAAATACGATCAATCAAATAATGCATTTAATTATTTAATAATTTCAAACGAAAAACTAATCAGACACCACACGACATTAAGTCACCGTTACTGAAGGACATTATACACCTAAACGCCTATGACGTGATTAACGTGTTGTCGAATAAAAGGAATGCCTTGAACAAGCTTGTTGACTGGGAGTCCAAAACTGCAATAAAACACGTCATAACACTAAAATAATAATTTGATAACTCAATAAAATACAAATAATTAGGAGATATAAACGATGTTGTTTCACGCCACACGCGAGACACCCTGTTTTTATTTGCGATACAATTTGTAGCACGGAAATTGTTCGCGTGCTATATTACCCGCTGTTTCCTTCCATAAGAGGCTTACAAACTTTGAGCTTGTTTTATTTCACTTTGTAAGTACTTTCGTAACAAATTCGTTTCTTTATCGCGATCATAATAATGAAAATATGATTAAAGCTTCGATAACTTATGTCGTTATAAATTTGCGAATGTTATTAAAATATAGCTTTGGTACATATGTTTTAATTATTGGAAATATATAATACTAAAAGTACGTGTGAAAGTTATGTTATTTTATCAAATTTAAATTCGTTAGCTTTTTAGCGCTTTAGCTTTTAGGAATTCTTGTAATTTACTATATATTTACATAGTATATAGTAAATTACATATAGGGGCTTTTCTGAACATTAATGGAATACTATGAAAATAAGAAGGTATTTTAAGCGTACCCATAGTCATCACGTTTGCGAAAATGCGAAAATTGGAGAACCAAACTAAACGGTACGTTTGAAACAATTTTCACTATCATGAAACTTTACGCCACTCATGTTTCTCGGAGCTCAATGCAGTATCTTACTCTGTTGTTACTGTCATCCTCAACACATTACCATACTGA
Source organism: Ochlodes sylvanus (assembly GCA_905404295.2). Taxonomy (NCBI): domain Eukaryota; kingdom Metazoa; phylum Arthropoda; class Insecta; order Lepidoptera; family Hesperiidae; genus Ochlodes; species Ochlodes sylvanus. Next base: position 6,549,224 of record FR990138.1, read on the forward strand.
CATTTTAGCTGGTAACCGATTAACATACATTTGACTTGTTTATCGCAGAGATGCACAGTAAAATGTCAACGAATATTATTTCGACATGATTCTGAATATTACAAGTCTGGAATTCGCTCGTTTCGTAATTAAATCGGCTGTAATCAGGGTTTTCACATACTTATGTATTTTAAGAGACAATAATAATATTTAGTTTAAGAATAATCTTCATGTTATAGTTGCGTATTTGTGTAAATGTTTAAGTATACAAAGTAAAGCGCCTTATTATTTTAAAATATTTAGCCTGTTATTTTAAAATAATCACATATTTTTATTAGGGGAAACGAAAACAAAATGTGTGTATAATGCGTTTAATTAGCTGATTGGTTCTTACGGAAATATATATATTTGCGCTTGATTATAATCTACATTTCTGTGTATTATGTTTACTTTCCTAATGAATACACTGTTATTTAAGAATTATTGAAAATAAATTAAGAATGAAGGGGATTTATAAAAACATAAGTGTATCATTTGGAAATACGGACAGAATTTATGCTAATATAACAAGTAACAACCCTATTGAACCCAAAACCGCGTCCGGAGCCTCCATATGGGTAAACACAAAGGTATCTTTGCCATCATCGCATAGCTTTATTTCCATCGTTCATTTATGAGTATTTATGACCCATAATACCGGTCGTCGATGCAGAAGAGATTATCTTTAATCTTGGTACACAATAAAACGGATTTGGATGGTTAACGGGCCTTATGACAGTGAACAGTGGTATGTATATTATCTACACATCAATACAATAATACCGTAAGTGACCGATGAAAAAAGTTTTTATATACGCAATATATCCCAAACCGGGTTTTTTAAAAATTTGTCTTCCTATCGGTTCGTTGGTTTGTTTGTTAGTCTTACACGATTTGAATGCGGGTTTTGTTTGGTGTGCAGCTTGGGGTAAATTGTTTTGTAAAGAATTGCATTTTAGAAATTTATTAATACTTACTTGCAGCGATAATATACTAATAGTGCTGTACACACTGTCAAAAATAACCCATGTGTATATTGAATTGAATGTTAAGATTTACATTTCGTAGTTCCCTAGCATGGCTTGTATCCTAAAATTGTGTGAGAAAATTCAAGCCCAACAGAGTTGATTATCCTGGGTTGTAATCATGTTAATAAGATCTAAATTATAAAGTTGATACGAGTATATTGTAGTACTCACTCAGCATGTACTTACTGTCACATGCGCGTTTCGTATAATCCGCTCTATTATGAAGGTAGAAAGCCTAAAGTTTGTATGCGAAATAAACAATGTCTAAAGGTTTACCTTATTCCGTGACATACTAATACGACGTAAAATTGCCTGCATTGTTGCCTGACAAGGTAACGATCTACAAAGCGGCTATAGTCTGTCGACACGACGCGACGGACGCCCCGTTGCGTATTGTTAGTAGCGAACGAAATTATTTGTCTACTATTGGTTTCTTTAGTCGTATTTATTTAAGGATTACAATATTTATTGTATTTATTAGCTAAAATGAATGTAGTATATTTCACCATAAGTATATAGAACTAATTTAGTCCGCTCAAAATTAAGGACTTCATCTCCACTTACCATCAGGTGAGATTGTTGTGAAGCACTAATTTATACCTACAAAATAAAAAAAAACCAAGATTTCATGATCGACATTTACACAGGAATCTGGCGGAAGAATAGGGTATTTAAAGGCTTCATTCATACGCGCTTCTCGTGCACCCTTTTTTATTGCTGGAAAGTGCATTTTGACTTTGATTTGTCGACGGATGTCAAAATACCTGCTAAAACCCCGCAATCCCTCTTCGTCATGATGGAGCGCTGGAATCGCTTTCGTATTCAACTTCGGCGCCCCGGGGGCAAGCCAGTCTTATGACGGTTTATGACACCTCAATTTTAGTTGTTGAATTTACTATGTCACGAACCCTGATGCACAAGAGGTTATGGCAACCAAGTTCTTCTAGGTGTAGTTAGGCTATAATTATGCCATTCATTTTAAACACGATGTTACCTACACGGGCGTTATAGTAGGATTAATATAAGGATAATATATTTTTTATATTTATATTATTTATATTTTTATTATTATTACCTATTATATATTTTACTTATGGGTTCTAACTACCACACAAATTTACTTTCATACCTCTATTTCCCTGATTAACCAATGGAACTGATATAAAACTCATAATATCATAAACTTTAGGCATTTGTCATAGATTAAGGCAATATGTAAGTAGTAAAAATTAGTAACGTGTACCTAGTATACCGTTGTTAATTGCCCTTAATTAAATTGCTTAACGGAATTGAATTGCATAACAATTAAATTAACATACCGAGATTGAACGTGAGCATACAAATGATTTGTGTAAACATTACTATTCATGAGCAATAAGAGGTCAATGCATACCGATTTAATCACAAGGCCTTTATGAACAGTGCACGAGTTTTGAAGTGCAAATTTAAACATTTAAAATAGAACTAAGTAGTTGAAAAATTGGTAAAAAGAAAAGCTGCTTACCTATTTCTCACAACATAATTATTTTTTCCAGACTATTATGTTTTTTTTCTAGTAGTTAAATGAAGTGTAAAAAGTAATTTTGATATTTTTATGTTATATAAACATACATGCTAGGCCCTTATTAAGCCAATTTTACTCCTAAATCTAGTATAGGTAAAGATAACCTCCGTATGGAGTAAAGTGGGTATAGTCCAGCTTTTTCAAATCTTCACAGTGGCTGGTTGGAAGCCTTCCCATTATCACGGTCTTTTGACGATGACATTCCTTTGGTTATCGATTGAATCTTATTTTTATATTTATAATGAAATTACCAAGCTGTTCGTGCAACTTAGCCGTAGCAAATCTGGCTGTTAAGTTGTTAACGTTGCTCTAATGAAAAGATTAATTAGTCGTACTAGCTAGCGTGAAAGTTACATTAAAATTAAATTGGCTACAACATAATACAAATAAAACTACCAGTAACAATACCCTGCGGCATGTAAGAATCTTAATAGCGCTTAGGAATTTTTATACCTACATCGTTTACAAACCTATTTTGTAACTAAATGAAAAACAGGGAGATTAAATAGGGGAGGCCCTAAAGTTTGCGATAAACAGGGTGGCCCATAATAATAATTGCAAGGTCCCACTTTCACTAATATTACAATGTTAAGGACAATGGGTGGCAGTGCCCACTTACTTTTGGTGGTTCATCTGGTCGTTTTAAACTAGTATTCATTATAATATTATTATATTAATAAAAATAAAGACTAAAGTAGATTACATTTTTATTATACGACCTAATATATTTATTAATATTAAATATTTATTTAATTATAATACCTAAATATATTTATTATTATACCTGTTTAAATATTTTATGCATAACTTTATCCAATTTATACAATCACAATAAACTTATTAAAAATATAACCTAAAATGAAGAATAGCATAGTAAATATACAAGCAATGAAGTAGGCAATTGGACCACATTAACATATTTGCTGAAAATTTCTAGTGTGCAATTTTATCGTAACACACGGCGCACCTTGTTATGTATACGAGAAGGACGTGCCCCTCCTTCAACTGTTTACTAACATCACAGAACATGCAGTTACAGAGATCCACCTTATTTGATGTCGGAAGAAAAGACGACTAATAATTATTACGACGACTAATAATAGTTAATTGATAAATAAACATTTTTTATTGAGTTAAAAATCCATATTTTTGTACCAAAATGTCAAATGAATTATTGTTAACATATTGAAGAATATTGTACATCGAACCAGTATTAAAAACAGCTGCTTTATAATAATATCAGTTTCATATTTTCTCGTTTTAGACGTTTACAACTTTTTAATGACAAAAGTAGTAATTTTGCGTCATTGGCGGTTAAATAGTGACTGTAATACCGGCGGCGGCGTTCCTTTTGTACGTAAACCACAAGTTCTCGTAACAATTCAGAATGTACCAAGAATACATTAGTATAAGATGCATGGCGAAATGAGTGCGTCTCATTCGTTGTTTAGTAAGGACTAAAGAGCACACAGAGCAGGACAGCTCGTATTTACAGATAAAAAAAGCGTATTAAAAAGAGCTTCTGCGAGCAAAGCAAAGAACGAGATGCAAAGAATTCGTCGGTGTTAACTAGTGAGCTAATACGCATCTAGTCATGAAACGAACGATGTTATAACGCAAATGTTACTCGAAGTTACGTTTATAATTGTGTAAGGCTAATCTGGCGTAATGAAGGCTTACGGAATTGGATAATAACATTGGAAACGTTCATGTTGAACGGTGATTAGATTAATTATCGGTTAGATTTATATTGGTTAATTTTAGGAAATCAATTATGCCTACCGGTATAGCGAAAACTTGGGTAAAATGATATTTAGTTATTATTTTTAGCTAGTCCATAAAATTTTAGTACTTCAAAATGTTTCATTTACTAGATATACTTACATAAAATGCATGCAACATTTTAATGTGTTAATTGTTAAATGAATTTTATATTTCGAGTTTAACAGGTTGCCGCCAGATATTTTTGTCGACAAATGTTCTTTATAAAAGGCAGTAATGTTTAAACGTGTACCTATTTGAAAATTAACAATCAAGAAAAAGTACCAGATTAGAATACGTAAATCTAGCTACAGTCGTATTAAGACGACCTTGCAGTGTAAATTACTCTATAATAACACACGGGTACTTACCTAGTTGTTAGATTGCAAAGCTACAATTACGTTACTAAATTTTTTGTTACCAAAATATACATATTTAGAGAACGCACGAAAACAAAACCTTCAATTTATGAGTAGTTTAATATGCTGTGAAATTTTCTGCGGTAGGTGTTTTAAATTCCGAGGTTGATAAAATTAAAATCATTGTGGTACCTGATTTGTATATTTATAAAAAATGTTATATAAGATTCGTCTTCTTTTTTTTAATTTATTGAAGGGAATTTGTCGCTGGGCGACCACATCAAGATTCGTCTTCATTTCTTTAAGGTTTGCCCGAGTCTTATATCAATCTCTGACATAAACCTTTTGCGGGGAAAATACTTTCCTTAATACTTATATACATTGAAAACACTAAGATAATCTTCTTTACTTCAGCGGTACTCGTACTTATTTTAATTTTTCACTACTTCTGATAATTTAAGTAAAAAAATTATATGTATATTTGCACAAGCAAATAACTACTATTAAAGTTCTCCTAGCAGGATATGAAACTTTTTAATGACTACAACTAGCAAACTACCAACAAAAACGAAGCGTTCATAGCCCGATGGTTCTTGTCATTGTAAAGTTACAACATGGTGCGCTGTTTGTATTAAGATGGGTGAGCGCTGACAGATAAATTCAAGTCACGAATGTCGGTTCGTGTTGATATCACCTCAGCTGTCGTTAAGACATAAGCCAGGATTTCTGATACTTGACTAACTGTCTCCGACAGGAAACGTGCTTTCTTCAATTTCACCGCTCCACTACATTCATTTAGACAGCCTCGATAACAAGGAGTAGCCGCCGTCATCACCATAACCGCATCAAAATTGACTAAGCCGTTTCTGATATTAGCGGGACCAATGCATATACCAAAAACAACAAAGTAAACATAAAGTTGCAAAACTAGGTGTTATGGGATCGACTGCGTTAATAGATATTCCTGATAATAGTTTTTCTCAAATGAAAATATACCTACGGACACACAGTATTATTAAATTAATAGGGATAAATAACAACGATAAAGACACCGTTTATTTCTTCTCATTATTATGATTAACACATTAAAATGTACACAGGAGTATGTATCAGGCATTCAACAACAGTGTGGATAAACAAAAACATGCTGATACCTCTAACCTTCGGAGCGGAACGGGCAAGTCAGGGTCAAGGTGGTCGCCGGAGACCTGATGACGGCATTCCGCTGCTGCGCGCTGATCAAATATGTTATTAGTCATAAAAATTCTAAAACTGTGACCTGTTGTATAACTTGTGTAACGACTTTTTGATATACTTACTAGGCTCTACATTTCTCGAGAGCTGAAGCTATTTTGTTCATCGATATTGCTTATGATAGAGCGTTATAAGAAAGACGTAGAAAACCCCCTTTGGGATGTAACTATTTTTATTATTTGTTGTTATAGCGGCCAGATTTCAGGTGTTACAAATTTCAGGTTTCCTACCTATTTCTGTTTAAAAGACAGAACCCTGAGACATACAGACAGACAGGCATATAATATAATTATAATTATTCAGTTTTCCGGGTAATTATTCAGGGTTCCGTTTTTTACTCTTTGAATACGGAACCCTAAAAACTAAATAATATATCGATCGATAAGCCTTCATCTTCATTAAACTCTTAAAAATATAATGCAGCCGGTAAACACTGCTCTTAAAAATATAATTTGACAAATTATTTGTCATGTTTGACGTGTTTGTCAAGCAAACTAACTTGTTTTTCGGAATGTTTGAATTTTTGGATTGACTGCATGTTTGTCAACATGTTTGAAGGTCAAACAAACAAACAAACAAAACAAACTGTCAAACTTCAAAAAAAACAAACTGTCAAACTTCAAAAAAACAAACAAACTGTCAAACTTTTCAAGAAATGCTGTGTCAACGTAACTCATTTGAGCGTCGGAACGTCACATCACGGCGAAAACTGCTTTGAAAATGAAGTCTTGTTTAACAAACTTGTTTGTACGTGTGCGGTGATGTTTGACGAAAACGTACAAACATGTTTGAGCGTTTACCGGCCGCATAACCAATAAATGACATCTCAAAAACAATTAACATGTAAGTACTTAACTCAAATATACTTTCTAAATTTAAAACGAAAAATTGCAAACAATTTTTTTGTATCTAAAATATCCGGACTTTTTTAGAAATGCCTCGATTTTTTTAATAATACCCGGTTAATCTTGCGGGCTTTTCAAATTTTGAGATGGTATCTCTACTTGAGTTAACACATGAAATAACACGCCATGTGTTATTTCATGTGTTAACTCAAAAGCCAAGCCAAAACAACATCAATAAGGTGTGACCAACCCAACTCATACTTATTTAACCTTTAGAACCAGTTTATATTTTCAATCTTTGACCTCGGGGATCATTTAAATTTCATCATTAATTCAAATTCTATATAATTCTAAATGCCTGGACTTTATAAATTTATTAAACGCCCCTCTTTATGTATTTATTTATTCAGAGGAAGGTTGTCTGGCGATAAGGCCACCATTTATTTTGTTTACCATTCGTGATTGGGTAACTTGTAAACGACTTAAGTAATTGAAATTATACTCTCGAGTTATTCCGTTCGGATCCCTAAAACTGATATACAAAGGGGATAGTTGATATTTTAAAATATTTATTATATATTTTATTTTATCCGGTCTGATCGTTTATAACCTAACTTAGGAACTTATAATATGATAGTTTAGCAATATAGTTTAAACCTAACTTATATGATAGGACACCTTTAATTCCGGGAAACTAATCAATTCCCACGTGATAAAAGTGCAACTCAGTTGTCGACGAACTGATTTTGATGATTCTTTTTTATTATAATATTTACATATGGAGCTCTTTCTATTAAAAATTCCTATGGTGAATCTCAAGTCAAGTGTGACTCATTGCGTTCCATAACTCCATTACTCGGTGTAGCGAGTAAGGTAATGATATATCATTACCTAGTCCATTGTACTGACACCTACGCGAATAACTCAAGAAGCGTTAATGATACATCTTCGCCTTCAAACACTTCGGATGACTTAAGAGGGGGTATAAAGCAAAATTGGCAATCGTAGATTCAATTTTTACAGTAGTAGATCAAGTTTCTAGAACCTGAATAAGAACATAGTTATACTTCATTATATTATTGAGTGAATGTAAGAAGCAAAAACATAAAAAAATGAAATTTTCTCGATAGAAAAAAATCACAAACTTAGGTCTAATTTTCAACTGAAATCAATTTATTTTCAATATGGTGCATATTTTTGAGTCAATATTTTAATATATTATGCTAATTAGTATCACGGAGGGATTTGTAGATCGATTTCTAAATCAAATCTATAATTTACGAATTATTTAAATAAAATACATTTGTAGGATTTTGACATACTCTGTTTCATTAATCAGTCGCCATTGCTCCATTGAGACGCGAAGACTGTGTCAGTCTGCTCGACATGTGAAAAATATTTCGTGGTGTACATTTGTGACTAAGAGCGTAGTTTTTATTACAAAAACAATAATTGTGTGTGTGTGAACTAAAGTTAAAAGACACTAGATCCAACATGGGTAACAAAAGGAATAAAATCAACATTAAAAAAGGGAACACAGAAAGCTGAAAATTCAAGTCATGGCTAGTTGTCAGAGGTAAGTTGACAAGTACACTATTTCATATTCAAAATTAGACCTTATTTTTTTAACTTTTGTGCTCACAATAGAATGTTGATGTAGATGTTTGATCGCTGAAGCAGCATAGTATATACGAAAAATTCAGATTGTATGTATCATTAATAGTATAGGTATGTACTTTCAAACAAAATTATTCATAAACATAATTATAAAAATAGAAATAGTGTTGAATGATCAATAAAGTAAGTAAATGTTTTTTTGACATGAAGGAGTAGGCAGAGGTATGCAGTACGCCCACTCCTCACTAGTTATGTCTAGATTTCATGTAATACGTGTATTCAATGTTATGTGGGCTTAGTTAGAAAACTTTGTCACAAATTAAGGTTGAGGCCTAAAGTGGAAGAGAGAGGCATGCACCCGCCTATACAGCTTTATCCAAAAGCAAATTTAATTTTGAGTTAATTATTTCCTCTTTGCCCCATAATTTTGTTTTTAAAGCAACACCTATATTTCTGGTAGTCAATTTGATCAATCCCTACAGTAGTTGTTACTTATGTGTGTTTGAAACTATTATTGTATTTTCATTTCAGAACAAGATTTAATCAAGAAAATATTCCAAAATCTATTGATGATGACGGGAACATTACACCAGAGAAGTGCGTATCAATTCATCTGTCTATGTATTGTTTCATTTATTATTTGCTTGTTGTTGCATTGTAACGAATCTACAAAATAACACATAAACTAAACTTTTTTTATACTATACTACATACATGCATAGTTAGGCAAAATTACTTTAACAAAAACATAAAATTTTGTATAAATGCATTTTTAAAGCGACTTTTTTATTTACTTCTTAATTGCTAATTGTGTTTTCTTAAAGAAAAAAATATATATTTTCAGGCTCACTAAGTATTACGCCTTTACAAAATGTAGAAATTTTAGAACATACACATCCAAATGCAGACGAATTTATTGCACCGGAACGGTTGGCATTAAAATAAAGTATTTATGTAATTTAGTCCTCTCTAAAACTTTCAACCGATTATAAATGGCGCAAAGTGATACCTGACATCATCAGTTTCAATGTTAGGAAGTATAATAGTGTTTGACTTTTTTTTTATTTCAGTAACATCAAGCCTCGTGTTTATGAACGGGTCAAGACAAATATCAAGACTAACGACGATACTAAATACACATGTGATACAAGTCAACGACTTATAATAGACAAGATATATTTTTTGAACAATTAAAACTTCCAACCATGTATAATTTTGGCATTTTATTTTTTCTACACGGATTTTGTAGTTAGTGAATTAAACTTGATTTCGAATAAATTCATTTTGGTTTTAAGTAAGCTTTTTTCGATTTTATGCTTATTTTTAATCTTCAAAAAATTGTTTAGTTTCATGACTTATGTGTTCTTACCATAACTTAAATATTTTACTACCCATTATACATTTTTCCTGTTCTCACGCATAATTATATCATCAGGCATCATATTTCACACACTGTTTTTTTCCTATATTTTTAAAGCTAACAATTGTCGCTCAAGAAGTTAGTGATTGTCATCTTTTTTATGATATTATTGTCATTTAATTAGTTTCCTTATAATAACGGCAGTGGCATATGTAATTTTTCTGTTTTCTGGCGAAGGATTTCTTTCGATTTAAATAAATTTAAAGGATAACTTACTTTATCTTTTTGTAGCGAAAAAATGAAAACAATGTTATCTATAATAAATAAATGTCTGAAAAACATTGTACGTGTTATTTATTTACATGTTATACGGCATACAGGTTTCATCACGTAAAAATAGAGCAGATATTCTGCTTTGCGAGAATTTAAATGATTTAATGGTCACCAGTACCAACATTATACTGCCTTTCTTGTCATAAAAGTGATTCAATCGCTCCCTACACTAGGTTTCCAGCGCTATGGTTACATGATGCGACCGACACTACCTATAAATATTATTAGTTTCAGCAATACAGATAGTTACAGCGAGAAGAATTGCTTTAGATTGATAGATACCTACATAATAATATATTCAAAATTATGAATGACACCTAATTATGTGTTATCTGCCATTCACTGGCTCTCTAGCTATTAATATTGTATAAAAATCTAACCCTATTATAGAAAAAACAGCTTGCCATTTTTGAGATAGATGATTCTACATTTACTGAGCCGAAATTTGTCTTATTTTTACATTATACTGTGCCGTATTCTTGACTGATGACATGTTATATAATAGCGGCTGTACACTCTCGTGCGAGAGTACTCGCTATGTCTCGTACCAAGTACATTCTCATACGAGTGCACTCGTTTAGCAGTCTCGCGAGAGTGTACAGCCGCTGATAAAGTCAGATGCAACCGGACGCGCAACTGCTGCGGCGCATCTATTTGACGGGCGGGGCGGGGCGCGCGGGTGAAATTTGATTTTTTCCTAGCTTTATACCCCCTCTTAACGCATTGCATAAACAATTAAATATATTTTAGGAAGCTTTACGATGAGTTGCAGCTTTCAGTTTTAAAGGAAAATAAAAAAAAAAAATTTAAATTTATTTTAAATTTTCCATTGGATATTTGTAAAGCCGCTCTGAATGCAGCATTGACAATGAATTATTTTATTTATTTGTTAAAAATTATGAGTAAGTAATCTTAATATCATACATTGTAAAATATTCATGGATTTCATACGTTTCGGTATAATACTATTTTCAAAATACATAACTTTGGTTTGTATAACATATCACGCGCGCAAGCCTCGGTTACGTATGCAGCTGTGAAAGTCACATGAGTGTAGTGCACTGCATTAAGATTATCAAATAGCCTTCAATTCCAACAAATTTTGTGTAGTGAGTGTAAAATTAGGTGCGAGTAAAAGTTTAGTTAATTAAAAAGTCGTATTCCAGGGTCGTTGCCACTGAAGCACACGTCCAGCGGAAGTGCGGCAAATCACTGGAAGGCTGGTTTCTATGCTGTTGCCGGTTGTCTAATCGAGTGACCATAAGCTGGTCTAACGTATTTGGTACTATGTATTATTAGGGTTACCACGCGTCAACTGACAGAACTTTAATATGCCACGTTGCTGTAAGTTGACGCAACGTCGTTTATGACGCGTCGCGCGTTGTCGAAGTGAATCAGGGTGTCTTTTATTCCTTAAACCTGCTTAAATAATAATTTGATAGATAAGAAGATAGATTAGATTATTACCATAATCTATTGAAATTATATTGTGAATTTGAATATATTTCGTGACGCGATTGATCAAGTTCATTTTAGATTCAAAACCAAGTAAGTACATACAAAACTGTCTATTTTCATTCATACTAACATAATTTCTGATATTTTATTAGCTCTAAGTTATGTTATAAACTTAAAAAATATTAAATCGAATTGAAAAAAGACTATTATAAAAAGTATCAAATTGAAATATGAAAACCGACCTGACAGAGTCATTTTAGGGTCCTCAATCATTTCCCTTTTTGAAATATTTTTAGTAGTATGTCATTTTACAGACGTTCAGTATGATATAATATGTAAGGGCTAAAAGTGTCCCCGATATGTTTTAGAACTTGTGAACATAGTCTAATCTTCCTTATGCATTGCAGTCACGTACCGCCACAAGTAGCGACTGCGGACTCCACACTCGACTACCACCGATACACATTTACATACCAATTTGAACTGTTATACGGATTATTACGCCTTTATCTGAAGAACATTACAATATAAAAGTCTATCAGCATATTGTATTAAACTTCTTTTATCATAATAGTAGAACAGAATCAAATATAATTGAACAAGAATGTTCATTACCGTTTCCCGACTACAATATCTCAACGAGAAAAGTTTATCTAATCAGAAATCCGCACTAATATTATAAATGCGAAAGCACCTCTGTCTGTCTGCTAACTTTCACGCTGAACTAAACCCATTTAGACAAAATGTGGTATGGAGATAGTTTGAGACCTGGCAAAGGACATAGGATTTTTTTACTCCGATAATACTCGTACGTTCCTTGTGATAATTTTAACGGGAGTTTGTCGTTTTCCGACTCCCACGTCGGTGAAGCCGCGAGCAAAAACTAGTTGCTATATCTATATAACTAATATATATATATATATATATATACATTTTATAATATATATTATAACATATCTATAACGTCATATAACATATATACCTATATATAATGTAATATAACATTGTAACCTCTTCAGTATTGAAACAGATCATAGAAATAATTGTAATTTAGATGCATAAAAATCATTACCATCGGATTATAAGTGATGACTATTTCACTGTTAAGCTTGAGCCTTTTATGAGTATTCAAGTGGTCAAGTAGCTACAGCTGCGTTGTAATATAATGCTTAGCTCACGAGTATACAAAATATGTAATTATACGTGTTTATAAACAAATTCAACAATTATTTCTACGTAACTCAATATAAAGTAGAGTAACAGTTACTAATATATACAATGAATTAGCTGTGTCAACTGCCTGTTACACCTACTTGTTGATAGAATGCATAGCAATGGCATGTATAACCTTGACCATTATATTTCGCAATCAATTTTATGTATTTAGTACGTGTTGCGTGTCACAATAATTTGGGTATCAACCACGCATGCTAGCATATGAAACGCATATGAAATGTAATTATCATTGTAGTCGTATCACGTAGGTTTATTGCGTAAATACATATAAATAATAACAGTAAACTATATGTAAACTAGCTGACCTGGCAGACGTTGTCATATTCGACATATTCAGTATTAAAATTTATAACCAAGAGGCCTTAAATTTGCTATATACCTTTAGGAAATGGTCATAAAATGCAATAACTTTTTCTATGACTGCACTTCGATGTCACCACTTGACTTGACTGAATTAGTAAATCTCAACAACAGCACTACCTAGATGGTTTCAATTGTAAATCGAACGTTTTGACGTGACAACGTCTTATAATTCGGTGGCACGCATGAAAAAACATGACTCATGCGTTACCGTCGTTACCGTTGGTGAATTATTATACCAGCGCCATCTATGTATTGTGCAGTGAACAATTATTCATTAAGTTCGATTGGGTCCATTTATCGATGGAGGAAGGCTGGCTGAGCTGGTAGTTCACTCGCAGTACACTAGATGGCGTTGAGTAGTGGGGCGCTATAATTCTGAATCACGATGTAGGATGTATAAGTATCCAGCATTCATTTTTAATAAATGACTTAACTTGTATTGAAAAAGTGTTCTTTTATTGTGCTTGCCTACTCATTCAAAGGAAATTATTTTCTTAAGACGTTGTCACGTTCAACTATCGTCAGTAAACCGACTTTACAGACAACCAATTTTTTATCACACACACAATGTTTTTATCACAATCTTTCTAACTGTTTAGGCGGATTTCAGTTTTACCTTGTTATAAATCTCTGCTTTTCTTAATTGTAATAAAATAAAGTTCAAAATATGAAAACATTGTGCAATATCACTTAATTTGAATTGCAGTAGAACAGTACATTCGGTACAATTAGATTTCATTCTGATTTCTATTTCATTTCAAACTAATTTAACCAACCTACATTTATACAGCGTAACAATAACTTATAGTATATAAAATTGATTCGGCACTTGTACCACCCCATGAGATGTGCGGCGCCGCGACTATTCGCTGGCACTTGGAAGTTGATAATACAATGATTGATTTTCTACTATGTATATCCAACCAGCAAATAAGCATGAAGTTCACTTAAAGATAAACTATTAACTATTGCGGTTTGCGGATAACATCTAAAATCTGCATTTAATGAAATGTATATTTTAATGTAAATGAGTTATCATTAATATAGAGTTTCTATTGACAATTAAATATTATCCAAGGAAGGAATAACAAATTAATATTATGACGAATAAAATTTAGCGGGATAACGCGATCAAGCTTAAAGAAAACACTGTGTTTTCCAGATAACAAACATATTTTTTATAGTCAGAGCAATATGCACTTGTAACATACCCTTTAGATAGTAGGAAAGTCGGTTAGGTGCTAACAGTAAGACATATGGTTTATCGTATGCGAGTGAAATAATTAGTTTTCAACCGGTGTTCAGCGAGTGGTTTCCTTGCGCGTTTCCGTGATTCCGTAATTTAGAATGGTTTAAAAACGTGGTAAAAATATTATCTTTTAATAACAATTGCGACATAGCCAGTACGTTTTACGCTTTTTGTTTTGTTTTACCTGGGATTCTATTTTTATGTATTATCTTATATTATAAACAAATTTTTACCTAGTTTCAGCAGTTAATTTATTAGTTTAGTAGTAACAGTTATTCTCATAGTAGTAACAGATATCGCTATTACATGTTTATGTAAAAAATATTTTTCTATATCAGAATGTTATTCAAACATATTAAGCATATTTTTTATTATAGTCTCACATGTAACATACTAATCGACGATAGAATAACTAATAAAATTAATAGCACAATACATGTAACAGTTCTGTTACTTTTAGAATCGATTCAATAGATATTATTTTTAAAGGATCCGATTTCATGTATTATAATACATAGTTTAAGTAGGTACTTAATGATCCTAACAAAACATTAGTGAATAATCTGACAAAGTTATCGAATAATTAAACCATTAACAAAAAATAGGCAAAAACATAGTTACGCTTGTACAACATGGATACAATTTATAAACATTGACCATCAACGTAACATGGCATCTTTAAATAAGTTCAACCCAGTTTACCACATCGACATTGTTTATAGGTATATATCTTGCTCACTGTGTTAACTGAATGTGGCCTACATTATAATTCAGTGCTATGTGATTCGGTTATTTATTTTATTGCTCCCGACCGTTATGATATTGTGGTTTCTTCAAGTTAAAATTAATTTTTAGACGAGGTAAAGTTCTTACTAATTTAGTGCGCACTATTATTTTATTTATTTTATCTCTGTGTGTTATTAAAAATATATATATATATTTGAAAACAGAACCAGTTATATCTGAAGTTGCAATCGATGTTGGCTTCAAAAACACTTTACAATGTAAAGTGTATATTCAATGGTGTAAAGTTAACACCATTGAATATAAGCCCAACTGCTACTTTTGTATCACTAAAAATGTTCATCCAACAAAATAATTGTCTTTGAAGTTATTCGAAGTCATGACCAAGATGCCGTAAAACTTTATAGCTTCGTTTAAACGAAAATAGAACCAACTGGAATATAAAACGCGAAGGGCTTTGTTAACTCTCATTAAAATGTTTTATTATTTAGGGCTAGCTGTGAGCTTTAATGGTATTTAAATATGGTTTTACAACTTGAGCTTATAGACACTTTGAGATCAAATATTCATAGTGCTTTTCTGTGTAATCAAGCCGTAGTAAAATAAAGAGATCTTTAACTGTTTGAGGTCAAATAGTTACCATAATATAATCTTTTATTTGTTTAGCTTCATTGTTTGGTTTCAAATAAACGCCTGAATCCTAAATCTATGACATTTTAAGTTAATTACTTATTGCATTAAATACTGCGCAACTTTACTACGCAGACACGGACTCTTCTGAAATAGTTGATATCAATTGTAACTGCGGTTGGTACTATTATAGACGCTTTGAAGTAGATACTTAGATATTTTATAGAACCTACGGTAAACCTGGGCGTGTAACTCGAAGAGGAAAACTGTATAGTAGAAGACCTTAAACCTACAAATAGTTTAGCGGAAAGGGCCGAGTGAGCAAGAGGAGTCAAAATGAACAGATCAGGCTGTCGAAGGCAAATAATAAAACTCTTTCTTAGTGCAAAATGAAACCTATTTTAGTTGTAATCCGTTCCGCTATTATTACTTATTTTATTATATTTTTCACTTATTAGTTAATTATTTTTCACTCATTACCCTTTTGCATTTGAAGAAGGGTTAAAGGAGTCTGAAAGATAAGCAATTTCAACTGTTGCTTATAAGAATTGGGGGCGTTTAAAGCTACTGTATTTTAACAGTAACTAATAGCTCAAACAGCAGTGCAGCAGGACAACAGGACCCTATTAGTGAAGAGTCTCTCAAGACAAACTGTTTTTGGAAATCTTTGGAGGAGGCCTTTGCAAATAGGCACATCGAATAATGAGATATTCTGTAATTTTATTTCGTATCCTTAGAGTTTAAGAGGAAAATGCTTTTCGTTCAGAATAAAGGAGTTTATTCCTTATCTTTGCTTTAGTACGTGTTATGACTCAATGATTTGAGGTGAGTGACACTTACTTATCTAAAAACTAAGAAAATATCTTAGTAGAAACACGTAGCTGCACCTACAGTGTCCCGATGGGATTTCTTAATCCCAGTGTTTAATGCACAAAGCGTACTATTCGTGCTCCTTACCTCAATCCGGCTCTCCTGGGAGGCTATTGACTTCACGATATCGTCGGATCGTCCTTGTCACGTAATTAGATCGTTATGACCTCACGTCCTGTTGTTTGCAGGACTCCACTTTTTCGCTTTCTCGTATTTATCAGTGCTAAGCTGCAGGTTTTGTTGTAGATAAAAATAAAATTTGCCGCTAAGAAGGGTGGAATTTTATGGCTTTACCGATCTGTACATAAAAGACATAGTTAAATTTCCTTACTTTTATTCTAGATACGTTTAAAGAATTACTATTTTCCATTGTAGTCAATCTGTACTTACGAGTGTGTACTCGTAAATGTACGATTTTAAAACATGACTGTGTAGTCATGTTTTAAAATCGTACACTTTCGTCTGTACACGTTTCTTGCTCTGTTTTGAACCGTATAAACGCGGCGAATAATTACATCCTGTAAAATATTCAAGTACGAGTTCCTATCTATAAATCATTCTTTGCTTGTACTTGTAATACTTGTACCTAGTAATTGTATATGCGTGCCAGACGCGCGTTTACTCATTGTTTTGTTCTCGTACTGATCACAAATGTGTACTTAAGGAATCTTCTAGATTATCTTCATGTCACAAGTGTTCATAATTTTATTGTAGACTGTCCGTCTACACAGCTAAAATATTACAATGGTTACACATGTTGCATGTGGACGTGACGAAATAAAAACACTAAAAAAGTATCTGGGTACGCCTTTCTCATCATTTTTGGAACGAAGTTCCTTACGGCAGGCTTGGAGGGGATAGGGATTTTGCTGCGCGACCGAACTGAAAAATATGTGATAGTAAAACCGTAAGCGTGGAAAAAAGTGCGTGGAATAAAAGCGTTAAATGAGACGTGCGCAGGCGCGACAGTAGCTGAAGGAACTTCGTTCCTACCTGGTGTCCCACGACACAATTTAATTTTTATTTAGTTCATGTACACGGAAAAAATATGATAAACAATATATACAATACTTTGTACAAAGGTACTGCTTATTTATTGTGTACTATTTTTACCAGGGCTTTAAATAACGTTAAAAATGTGGTATCGTTACTTTCATCATTCGATGGTAACGTTAAAAACAAAGGTAACGTTATGCATGGTAACGATACTTTTACCGTTAAACTAAGTTAACGTTATCGAAGATTTAACGGTAAATGGTAACGATACCAATGTTTACGTTGCTGGGGAGGGGTAAGAGATTTGCTTACTTTTGCAGACGAGGGGGACGGGGGTCTTAAAGATTGCCAAAAATCTGCTTACGTAATACACTCATACTTGAACGGTCCCTTTCTTCAGGGCCAACAACGCATTAAGTAGCGATAAATATAATAATTACCGATATTTTACCAAAGTAACGTTACCTGTGTTTACCGTTAATATTTTAACACTATGAAAATAACGTTACGTGTGAATTTGGTATCGTTACAAAGCCCTGATTTTTACTGTGCAGCAACAGCGATAGATTGGACTCAAAAACAGGGGGGCCTGGGATCAAATTCTGCACGCATATCTGATTGTCAAATATGATGTGCGTATTATAAGTGGATTATTACTTTCTTCGGTGAAGGAAAACATCGTCATAAAACTTAGACGTCAAAGGTTTGAAGTCTACCATTTGGCACTTGGCCAGCGTGGTGGACTTCGGCCATTCTGGGGGGAGACCCGAGCCCACCAATGGGACAGTTATAGGTTGCAATGATGATGACATTATTGTTACCTAATAGTGACTCTAATGAACATATTACGTAAATTCATAATTGATTGACAGGATTACATATCTCCCGTCAGATGATGGTAAGTGGTGTTAAAGACGTACATAGTTACGCTCACTTATTTCAACGTAGTACAATAAATACTGCTTAAATTAAATAACTATAAGTGTCGTATTTGCTTATTATCTTGTCCAGGAAGTTCGTAATGCAATGACAAAGCATTATAGGCACAAGTATGTATTACTTTCGTACACCTCTGCTTGCCTTACGTCATCGTTCTAACCACAAACACTTTTCAGCGGTTCTGCATTTCGATCGCACATCCATTGCGCAACTTGTTAATGCACAATAAATCTGCCTAATACATAGGAAGGAAGTGGAAACATTACGTAAAAGACGGTAAAGCACTCGACAACATTGCTGATGTATGCAATCTTTTCAGGGATCGCCACTCGGAGCGTTACTTGCATGTTATTTAGAGCAAGGGGTTACATTGTATTGTTTCTGTAGATATTATCTGTCACCACATTTTCTCAGACACAAAATGACATTTTCAAAAAGATGACGTCGTTTTATGTTATTCAACAATCCATTTATATTTTGATCGCAAAGTACGTATTTCTCGTATTTTATTCTTTTAAGAGGCATTAAAGTCATGGTTGACAAAGCTACTTGTTTTTTTGACCATTTTGGTGACCATTGCGTCATATCGGTCCTCATCGTCGTCGATTATGCTATGATTATGCTGGTAAATATTGTGTTATATAACATTCGTATGCATCTTATAACTACATGATGGTCATGATGAATTGCATTATTTGATTGGTTAAACGACTTGACGAGTACTATTCGTATTTTATCCCCATACGAGGCGAAATATTACTAAATAATTCAGCTGACGCCTCCTAGTCATAAATGACCTCTTTATAAAATTATATTTTCACCGTTTTTGAGATTTTGCCGCTTTTACATAATTATATAATTATGGCTACGGATAATGTAGACACTACACTACAGTCATTAGATCATACAGCTACGAGTAGTGTACTGTGTACGTGATGTTACCCTTGATCCTTGATACATACTTATTCCACTGTACATTGTATGGAAACAGTGGTTATTTCAAAAAATTACTTGTTTTTATTTACCGAACACCAATATTATGTGATATATAATATTTGTTCCCAAAAAATGTTTGTGTGTGTCCAATTGTCTATGTCAGGGATAACGCAGTATAGTCAAGTTTGGATGTGTGCATCGTGAAAGGGTTATTTAATTAAAGTTTTTATTATAAAATTCAAAGCTTTTAAATACTAAATTATATTACGTATTCCGGCAGTAGATATTATTAGCTGTAGATATATATTTTTTTATTTTAATAAATTCCTGTTAAGAAAATAAATGTTTTTATATTATTTACATAAACGTTTCATAATAGTAGGTATAATAGGTAATTAGTTATACGTTAGTAAGGTGGTTAATATAAATTACCGGAAAACCTAACCCGTAAAATGCATTATGTCAAATTTATGTTTAAAACGTGTTACACTCGTAAAGAAACATGGACACAAATGAAACTGGGAGGCCGTTGAAGGTTTTTACTACTGTGCCGTGTACAATTGCAAGGCGAAGCCAATGAAACAATTGTAAAAAACTTCCCGGGTTTGTTTACATGCTTAGTAATACGACAATACCGTATATCAACTAACTGACTGAACTAGAAATGGTGACTCATTGCTCAAAATTTATTTTTAATTAAATAAAACGTAATTCTGGTAAATCTGTCTGTGTGTTTGTTTCCGCTGAGTCAGTAATTGCTTGGCCGATGGATGCGGTTTTTACACGCTTTTATTAGCTTCACCTGTATGTTTGTATGTTTGTTTGTAACCGACTTCTTTGGGCGCGATTTTGACCCACTTTAAACGGCCAGATTTCGTTCAAACTTTGTAGATTTATTGAGGACCGATGACAATACACTAATTTGATAAAATTATTAGATATCTCATAATAAAATTGTACGTAGCATAATGCTACGTAGATAGCATTATAAAAGCGTGTTTTCAGTTTTTCAAACTATTAATTTATTACTGATATGATGACGATCAATTCGAAATTAAAAATAGTTCAAATAAAAATAAAATTCAATTATAGTTACGTCAAAACCTAATTCGAAAACATTCATAATAAAATACATAACAGAAAACCAATCACTAATTAAACAGAACATGTCAAATCTCGCACACATTTTAGTTAATCTTTGTCCAATTACGTTATCAAACAGCAATCGTGATAAATACCGCACACTCGCCGCATTCGTTCCGCATAACTTAATTGGAAACCGTTCTTGTTCATGTCTAATAACAAATACATTGCCGTATCGATCAACCGCAATATCAATATCACGGCTTCATACATGGTGATAACAAGTAATTACACACTAGTTATACATGGACAGATGATGGCTTCAACCCATTAATGGCCCACTACAGGCACGGGTCTCTCTAGCACACTCCACCACGCTGCTCCAGTGCGGATTGGTGGATGCGTTAGTAGCCAACTCAAGTGTCGGAAGTTATTATGCCGCCCAAGGGCCTCCGTCATGGCTTAACGATAAGTGGTAAGTGGTATCAATTTTATTCATTTGATAATTATATTGAGACAAACATATACACTAAAATAGTCAAGGACATTTCTAAGCAAAATAAAACACATTTCCTTGTTATTAAATTCAAAGTAAGTAAAGTACTTATGAAGTCACGTAGCGCATTTAAAAACTGTGACCAAACAATTGCTACCTCTAAAGACTTAGTCACTGGAAATGAGATTATTCAACCAGGAGTGCATATAAACGTATCAAACCAAAATATCTATTACAATAATGAAGATATTGGTTTTGGACAATATTTGAGCGATTTTATTATGATAGGATATGATATAATCACGATAGGTACGTATTTTAGTCGTTACTACGGTCTATGTAACTGGATCGAAATATCAGCGTAAAAATTACATATTGTGCTTACTCGTAGCATAATAAAAAAATGTGTGCAATCCTCGATGAGTTAAATAAGCATATGTAAGCGACTTTTAAACCCATCATTTAAAAATTTTAGGTCGAATAGATTCAATTAACTAAAATTGTATTTCTTATACAAAAATACGCAGAGCCTATATTGAGCGCAGTAATTTCGTAAACAACCGAGAAAGCTGCAAAGTTGTGAAAGTCGACGTTTTAATACCAAACGATAAATTGCAAAAGATTTTAATTTGACAATTGGTCATTGAGCTGTATCAGTGGCCAGAATTATTATTAAAGTAGGTACGAGTACGAATGTCAAAGAAACATCTCAACCAGGAAGACCCTTTATAGAGAACATAAATATGTAACGAATGCCGCATACCATTTGTTATTTTTCATTTGATAATCAAGTACTTGTAGCCTATTTGGTAGTGACCCTACTGCCTGCAAAGCGAGCTGTCCTGGGTTCGATTCCTGGCCCGAGCAGATATTTATTAAATGTTTGGTTTTGACGACCCGGATGGCGCAATGGTTAACACGCCGGATCGCCGTTCCGAGGGTCCTGGGTTCGATTCCCAGCGAGGCGGAGATTTGAATAATGAGTTTAAATTTCCGTTCTTGGTATTGGTGTGTGTGTTCTTATCTTGTGTGTTGTCCATGGCACCCACGACACAGAGAATCCTAGTGTGGGGCTATGAATGTGTAGCGTTATTTATATATTTTATTTATTTGTTTTGCGTCATGATTATGCTGTCTTGTGTGTGTACCGCAATATATGGAATTCTAATGCCGGGATGTGAGCGTATACCGAAGCGTATTGATTCGATAATTATAGAACAATTTTCATTGTAATCAAAATTTAAATGTGTTGATTAATTCGTAGGTAATATTTTAATGTGATTCAGTGTGTAATAAAAATAAACGGGCAATTTGTCACATTTAAAACAGTAGCGATAAAATGCGAATAGACGCAATGTTGCGTGACTTCGGCTAAACTAGTGAAATGTCCATATTCTAATAAGAGATTTCAAAAACGTGACAATGTTATTGTGGCAATATTATTTTCCATGTTTAAGAGATTTATAGATGGTTTCAGTTAGTCGAATTTTCTATATATTTTATTGGCATTTTATGCTTACCTAGGTGTAGTTTACGTTTTGAGACACAAGAAAAATGAGAAATTAAACGAATTTAATAAATAAAAACAAATTCTGTAAACATAATCTATCTATACATATATTGTAAAAATGAATCCCCATTTCCCTTGGTCACGGTATCACGTGTGAACGGCTGGACTGATTTCGCTAATACTTTTTTTGTTGTGTTTGTTATTGTCAGGAGAAGGTTCTTATGAAAGAAAAAAATAAGAAGTTTGAGCGGAAAATTAGAAAATTTAACTACTTAACCACCATATTAAACTTTCTAATGATTTTCTAATGTAACCTTAGGACTTTTGGCAATATTAACTTTTTTAATGTCCTCTAATGGCGTTTGACATGACATTGACAGAATGCGTGAAAATATTCGAATTCAATATTCATAGTTAACACAGGACAACACAGGTCTGTCGGGTCAGCTAGTAATAGTTTAAATGTTACATTGTAAAACAATACCTTCCTGGTCAGCTAGCATTCTAATGAATATAAACGCTGAAGCATCTATTCGCTACGCTTTTACTTCACAATCTGAAGATAACGATTTTGTCATGTTATTGTCATTGCGTCACCGTCTTTGGTTTGCGCCGATTCCAATACTTTCTTCGGTGAAATTTTGCATAGTGTTATATAAAAGCTTCCAAATTAAGTTTATAATTTATGAAAAGAACGGGTTTTCTGTTTATTTACACCTCAGCGCTTGAATAGGAGATTTATTTAAATGATTGTTTATATTATGGTTACAGAAATCACGCAACTGTATTCTTTTCATTTTATGAAAACGTAACTTATTGTAGTCTTACGGTGTAAATATATTTATTGTTAGACAATTTTTTCGTTACAGTTGTACACAAATATGAATATAGAAACCACAACTAGGCCGATCGGCTTCGGCGTAAGTGGTCCGCGAGAAATCGGCTCAGCAAACAGATTTATTTACGTTCATGCAAATACTTCGAGAATGTGGGTGAAATTACAAAGTACTAGACGTTTACGTGAATTCCAATGTTAAAATGTGAAAATTTCAAGATTGAACAGTGATTGATCTTTATCGAAGAACGTCAGCATTCCTCAATCTTGAATAGGATTATACTCGTACTTAATCGAATAGTACTCGTATCTCCGTTATATTAAAAAAATATTCTTTAATTTGTCCGTTTTTATTATAAAGAAGTGTTATAAAAATTATTAAAAATATTTACATATTAAAATAACTGGCTTGCAACAAATTAAAACTCCAACGTAAAATGTTCTATAAAATAAAATTGGAAAGCGTACTTCTGTTTCAGACAGTTTTGAAGAAAGAATTTTATGAAAATCTTATAAAATATTTACGGAACTATTAGAATTTTAGCGAGTGATTTTAGAGAGTAATAAATCCAGTAACAATAATTTTTAAAATAATAAAAAAATATGTCAACTTAAAAGATTCCATCTTACCATTAAAAAAATGCGTCATAAGTTGACGGCACTTTGTTTGACGTAAGTACTAAATATTTATATATGTAATCAATCATTTTCTTAAAGCGAACGGAGGGCGGGTATTCTAGTATGTACCTATTGAATAATTTAGAAAGCGAGATTTTTATGAAATGCGTGTTTAAAATTGTTTTCTCGGTGTCTAAAGTTCAGGGTACGTACACTGAAAACATTTTAGGGGCATATAGACATGAGTTTAACTTAATAGTTAACAACAGGCTCCAATTTATATAGCGGTCTGCGAAAGCTCGCTAGGGTATGATTAAATTACGAAACTATGAAAGTTGCAGTATAATCGTAATTAAACCCTAAAGAATTTATAATTATGAATTCGACTCTTGTACGTGTCTGTTCAGCTGTGTCGGGCACATCGGAAACCAGATGCCGAAACGCACTTGCTTACGTGATTGGCGAACAGAAAAAATAATTATGTTAATTTTGCACCTGCTGCAAGGAAAACCGTCATTTGGAATCGGCTTATCTTATTTTGAGAAATAATCTTGAATGGAGGACGATATAAGGAGTAAACACATTAAAAAATCTAAAGCTACATTCGTTTACTCAAATACAAAAGTGTTAGAATGAATACTTACAAATGAGTAACGTTAACCTGAGGGCCTGGAGATCTGTAATACAGGTTTATCCTAGTACAGACTTCAGACTCTCACATCATTTTCCTTACATAATTATGTTATATTGTAGAACTTCTTATGTTATAGAACTTGTAGAACTTATTTTTATAGTTAAAAGTACTTTAAATGACGGGATGGAAGCATAAGCACGTATTTATAATAAATTACCTCGAAAGAATATCTCATTGTACTGATAAAGTTGAGATGTTGGAATGAAGAAGAAAATATCTTAAAAAATATATAATGGCCATTTTTTATCACGTATTACGACTATTAGGTAATTCCAGTTGTAACAAATAAGACATTGTTATGGAATAAGAAGTTTTAACGTAATTGATACCCGTGTACCTTGATGAACATCAGACGAGGCCTATGATTTATAGGCCTCCAGGTACCGCCTGTAGGAGTTAACTAACCGCTCAAATAAATGGTGGTGATTTATTTACTTTGACTATGATGCAAATTTCTCAACCGTGAAATTCCGTCAATAAACAGCTTCAGTAAAAACATTGACTCTTTCTTTCCATCAATTCGGTGGTGAAGACTTTAGCAACGATCACACAGCCAATAGACGCCTAGTAAAAGGCGAATGGCTACTGACAACACATCTGGCTTATAGTACTGATATAAATGTCCGCGCGGAAATACTCAAAATCAGTGTCGATCATTACTTTGCCCTGTCAACACTATCTGAGTGTATAAAGAAAGTGCTAAAAATTTCAAAAGTAGGCATTACTAACTAACTAGTTGCCAGAATCCGTTCAATCCGGATCAATGAATAAATCAAACATTAGGCACTCACCACGCAGCCCATAGGGCCATAGGCCCATAGGGCTGTGTGGTCGGTTCAACTTAGGTATCACAGATGTCGAAGGGCCGAAGATCACCACCTATTATTTAACTCATTTGTTGGGTTGTAATTTGTCGACTGTGGACTTAACAATGGACCAGGCAAACGAATTTTTTTTTACACGTCAAATAAATCTATAAAATATTACAAGAAAAACTGTGTTTTTACTTTTTCCATATCTCAATAAATGGCTGAGATATTAACGATCAAAGTGCGTATTTACGGCCGCTGGTTTTTTTAATAACGCAGGCGGGCGGTCACTACTCGATGACGTCATCTCTCGGTAGTCGCGCGTAGTTGATAGGGATTTTTGACCGAAATGTTAATTTAAACTCAAGTAAAGCCGCGAGCAAACCTTAGTTATCAATAATAAAATAACATATATAATTCACATACTATCTACTACATCTATGCAAAATTTCAAGTCTGTATCTATAGAAATAAGAAAGTTATAGATTTTTGAACTGCATAGACCCATATTTTCTATAGTTGCGCCGTCGCTCGCTCGCGGCCGAGCCACGTCGTGACGTCATAGCGTAAGCGCGGAAATTCAAAAAAGGGCTTGAACTTCTCGTCTTTATAACTTCGGAAATACTGCATGTATTGAAGTGAAATAAAAAGTTATGTAATGTATATGACCTAAGCTCGGATTTTAGGTGTATTTGATAGTAATATTTGGACCCTTTTGCCTTCTCCATTGTCCACGATACACTGAAATACAGAGAATTTCGGAAAATTGTAATGTGTACCTAGTGTGTGTGAAAGAGAGAGAGAGAATTAGTTTTTAATTATTGTAATAATAATGATTTCATGATAAGATATTAAAAACATAATTACAAAATTAAGATTACCTTACAGTAGGTACCTATTAGGAAATTTGCGGATGGCGGAAAGCACTGTTAGCCAATAAGCATCAGAGCAAATCGTTGTTAATGCTGTTACATACTTGCTCAGGTAATATTTGAAATAATAGAAGTTAATTTATTGGTACTTATCAACTGTACTTTAAATAAAAATAAACTTTAATTTCGCCATTTCATAGGTTTTACAAAATTGTTCTTTGCTACTCGACTTGTACTTTTAACTACAAAATTAAATAAAGGCATGTATTCGTAGGTATTGTCTGATTGCAAAAATTTACCACTTTGTACGGTATTATGATTATTGAACACAACGAAAAGAAAATTACATTGTATTTACATGACCTAATAAGACAAACAAAAGTAGTGAGAAATCTTTTTTTTTCATTCCTAGTTTGTTATCTAAATCCTAAGTCATTAATCACAAAAATTAACACCCCAATAACTTAACGTTATACATATTAATAATTTTTGACATTTAATAAAGGTAGTTAAAATCAGGTCAAGTTTACTTTTCTTTAAGAAAGCTGTAATTAAGTAGTTAATACGTACATTAATCAACAATCCAACTGGTGTCCAATCACGTATGCGGTATCCAATTCAAACGTCCGATGCACAAACCGAAACTTTGAACAGCACTGATTGAATTACAGCAAAATTAACAACACTATTTGAACAATCTTTCTTTGTATAACTGAATTGTTTGAAAAGTTTTGTTTATTTTCCAATACCGTAAGATGTAGAATTGTTTTGATTTATCGCGCGCACGCTTTACCACGACAGCGTCCGAACGATGGTAAGTCGACTTTCGAACTGAGGACTTGAGGAGTGAGTTCGGTCGAGTCGAGATCCTCTGTGTAGCCACGGAGCAATGTACATCGTCTGCCTTGCCAGGAATGCCGCGCTGCAACCTCAGCAACTCTATAATTTTACTTTACATGGTATAAACTGGATTCGTTCTAGAAAGAAGCTTACGATAATCATGGTTTGCAGACACTGATATGCGTTTTTAACTGTTATAAAAGTAAATACAAGCAGGACAAAAATATTTCTTTGTAGATGTTATCTTCATTCTAAGATTCTCCTGACAATAACTCAGTAAAGCACCGCACATTTTTATTTGGCGTGAGAAATGGCAAATTTATTTTCGGAAAATATCTACCTACCTATATGTGGTAGTATCACATTGAGTTCCATTTTTTTTTTCAATAAAAAGAAAATTACATAGCTACTCAAAATATTAACCTGTTTTTACATTTTCCGTTCATTTATTTATCGTTTTTGAATCCGAAGTAGTTTGACGTTAAGAAGAAGGAATAAATTCAACACATGATTAAATTGAACAGTTATCGGTATCTGAACTCGTGGTA
Source organism: Ochlodes sylvanus (assembly GCA_905404295.2). Lineage (NCBI taxonomy): Eukaryota > Metazoa > Arthropoda > Insecta > Lepidoptera > Hesperiidae > Ochlodes > Ochlodes sylvanus. Next base: position 6,577,089 of record FR990138.1, read on the forward strand.
ACTTATCCTGTTTTTTTCCTGTTTGCTTGAAGCAGAAACGTCCATATATGTAATAGCGTAAGGTGGGGCGACAGGATCGAGAGTATGTGAGAAACATGTGTAATGGCAATGCGGATACTGCTTAAGTATATAGCGATTTATATACGGGAGTTTTTCAAACTTTTAATAAATACTTGATCATAAATAAAAAGTGTTTATTTCACCTCTTAATTTTTTTTCGGACGATAAAAAGTTTTATTAAAAAGTAAGTATAGACGATTCACACATTAAAGATAGTTTAATTTATTATGAGTATGAAAGGTCTCGCTTGACCATATTATAAGTTGTGTGTAAAATAAAACGATAGGTACTCAATGAAATTGTGTTTTTCGATGTTTTCAGATTGTACCCTAATAAACAACATGCTGTATAAGGTAGTATGGGGGGAAGTTAATGCACTTTTATTGCCAACAACTCGGTTATAAATTAATAGACAAGCGGAGAACTTGACCTACATATGGCATGGCATAGGGCTGGAGATAGTTGAGTATTGTTTGGTTCAATCGCTATGCATCGTCGTCGTTCAATATTTTATGGCGTGCATAAAATTATAAGAGAGATTCAATAATGCATGAATTTGTATTTATTGAGCATATTTGCGTGTTGTGTTCAGAGATTATTTTTATTGTAGAAACTTAAAATGTAGGAATAAGTTTAGTACTAATAGTAGTGTTCCTAGGTTGAATCCAATTGATATAAGTAAGTAATATTGCGCGTCTCTATCGTTGACTTGTATAAGTATCAAGGGAGAAAAGTTTATTTAAATCGTTTTAATTTTTTAGCAAGTTCTGCAATAAAATTACATTTCGACTTACAAATATTTCTCAAGGAAGGATGACCTCTACTTCGCGTGAGGCTACAGTCGCTATAATTTATGTAAATCTGCGAAACAGGATTGACCAGGTAGGACCTACTGTGCCTGGAGTGAATAGTAGTAATCACACATTTCGTAGCGCTCTTGTACGCCAATCGATTCTTCAATAATTTGTATTCTACAAGGATTTTATAAGATCAATATTAAATTTCGAATGACCTAACATTTACAAATAGAATTTTGACCTGAAACAATTATTATTATTGTAATTTTAGTTAATAAGTTGTCTGTTTATCCGATTTTATAAAATATATTTTCTATTTCGCGACAACAGTCAATATTTTCGTGGGTATATCGCGAATAGTCTCCTCTTGTCCGGAAACTACGCCACATGACGGTTTCCGGGCCCTTTATTAATAGGCACAGATATAAATACAGAAATAGATGAGTCATCGGATATGTTATTTGTAATTAAACAGATGAGTGAATATTCAGTTTATTTCCTTTTTAGCTTAGCAATAATAATTATTAAATTTTTAACTTTATTTTTCCGCAATACAAAAATAAAATTAATCTAAATAAAATTTATAAATTTAATTAAATTACATTGAATATTATTCACGTTGTTTGTATTTAATGATAATTATAGATTAAATTATATTAAGTATTTTTACAAAATTAACTTAAAATTTAAAATCAATTCGTACCTACCTACATATACCTACATATTATTATATTTGTACCACATTATTGCAGATTAAATATTATTATACCCTTTAATTTTCCATGGTTCAATTGCTGAAAAGTTACACGGGTGGATAAGATAGAATGAAGATATCTGGATTCGATAAAGAAATAGTCATAACTTTATATTTGAAAGTGAAAGTTGTCGACCGATGGCCGAAAATTGTGAGTATTTCCGTAACACCTACGAAAGTTCCCATTGTAAATCTTGGTAACCTTAATGATGATTTTCTTACTTGTAGGTGTAACATGGTAATAAACTCTCTGTCTGTTACAGTTCTGGCAGGAGATTTTATTAAAGACTATTTGACCCGGCAAACTTCGTACCGCCTCAGAATCTTTCGGTTTTTAGTTTACATACTGTATCAGTCCAGCCGTTCTCGAGATTTAGACGACTAACGATTTTTAAATACATACATGCAAATGATTTTTAAATACATAATTTACTTCGAAGAATTGTAACTTCTTATGAATTGTATTGCATACACAAATACACGCGGTATTGCATAGAAACACTGGTAACATTTCGTTATTAATTCAATAAATCCTGATCGGCTATCCCAACTCACAGCTGTTTGTAATACAGCGATACTGCGATACCAGTTTCAGGTAGATGTCAACGACCGCTATTACCCGCTCGAGTGCCGGTTCCATAATGTTCACGTTTTGCATAATTGAGATTTACTTGATTAGTGGTTCATTGACAAATTAAACACTTTGCATACATTTGGCGATAATGCTCAATATCGGCGCAGTGTTCACTTTATTTGGAACTAAAATACATTCATTTATACACATTTATTTAGAATAAACGCTAACATACTCATACCCCCGCGCTAGGATTGCCTGTGTCGTGGGTGGCATGGACAACACATAAGACATAACTGTCACATATTTATGTGACACATAAATTTTTATTATGACAATCCTGCATATATTATGGCAGATTATATTTATCTGCCCCGGCCGGAAATCGAACCCGGGGGACCCCTCGCTTCGCAGGCATTGTCACTACCAACTAGGCTACAGGGTTGTCATACGGTATATTATACGTGTTTATATATTTTTTTTAATAATTAATTGCCTACAATAGAAGTTACTAACACAACCGAATCAGTTATCGTTCCTACTTCTACAAACATTTTGTAGACTGTGCGCTGGAAGTGGAACCGTACGCCGCGTATCCACCCTTACATCGTGAACATTACGCCGATATGAACAATACGGTTTACATCGTCGTTCATTATGCACACTGTGAAAGACTGGAATATCTAGCTGGCATCGCTGTTCACGCCTGTGTATGATGTGGAAGTCTGCAAGAGGAATGTAAATAGGCTTTTATGAGTTGGTACGTTCGATATCTTGGACTTCATCGCCACTTACAAACATACTTATCAGGCGGGATTGTTGTCAAGCAATAACTTATTTTTCGTAAAAAAAAATTACGCACTTTAAGTACATTCTTACAGCGTAAGCACTATAATAATTATGAATAAATCAACTATTTATTGATTGATGTGTGATGATCCATTGATGATCAGATAAGATAATATAATATTTATGGTGTCATACGGAACTACGAACAGAATGAGGTTTATTTAGTTTTTAGTTAATTTAAAATTGTAGTCGTTTATTGTATTGTTTAAAAAAATTTTGTATTGTATTGTTTGTTTATTCTTCATCAATTTATTAACGATTTAATAATAATATTAAATTATAAAAATACTTACAGTTGCATGAAATATTATGGATATTTCAAATTAAATTGAATTCTGTCACCGCAAAGCATTTTAACCGAGACAATTGTATCCAATCGTTGCTTTCTGCTTCGCGTTTCCCGGTCGTGGGTAATGAGTGAAAATTTTACATAATTACTACCCCTACCGCCGGCCGAGCGTGTTCGTGTAACGTGAAACTTTTACGGTATTGAATAAGTGTTCTGTTACTTAGATTGCTCCTGATAATACGTGAAAGATACCGTTCCTTGTGCGTTATTATTATCATTAATAGACCGGCACTAAGTAATGTTTTTAATACATCATTATATTAATTATCTGCTATAACGATACTTACATGAGTACCTACGTTGACGGTTATCGGCTTGAAATCTGATGGTATACATACTATACGTTACATTCACGAAGTCACCACCATTTTTGTACTTGACAATTGGTATTAATAATTGATTATAACGTAGGTATTAGCATTGATCCTTAGAAACAACCTAGAAAGAAAAAACATAGGCCCGGCCCAAACGTAACTATTTATTTAAATTAATTGAAGTATTAATAAGATGGAAGTTAATAAAAGAAGAATCAAATTAAACTGGATGAAAATATATGAACCCTGAGAATGAGCTGAAACAGATTTGACTCTACATAAAATATGTAACGCCATAAAATATTTAAATTACTGTTTAAATGTAATAAAAATTTAATTTAATATTTTGTTGTGTTTATTTTCTTTTTTATTTGTTTATTTTAACACTTTAATGTTTCCACACCACAAAATAACAATACACAGAAGGAATACAAAACAATGGGCGGCCTTATCGCTTTAAAGCGAACTCCAGGAAACCCGCTATAACATTTAGAGAAAGCACGAAAAGTATACTTAGGCGTTAAAACAACAAGCAACAGAAAAAAGGAAAATATATAGCAATATACCAATAACAGACAAGTGAAAGAATGTCCATCCCATTAGATGTTCCTAGGGCTAAGGCCGCTTTAATATCTGAATATGTCCTTAAGAACAACTAATGGGATGTATCTTCTGTCGTAATGAGAATGATATTTTTGACGTGAAAACTTCTATAGTATCGTTGCAAAACGGAAATGACGCGCAAATGAAATGAATCGGAAACGAAAAAAAGACACACATTTTAACGTGGGTGAAAATGAGATAGGAAGCATCGGCAAAATGACGGCTTACGTAAACAAAGCAAAACATCAATATTTGGACTGCCAGTATTCGTTTTTTTTAAGTTTTCACTTCTAGCACGTGTGACTTGTACACATTTTGTTATTTTCTCTGCGACTTTTGGATATGTGAGACATACCTCACCCTTAGGAATAGTCGATAAAGTTCCTTTCTACAAAGGCTACGCAAAAATAATTGTAGAGCAGACATACAAGGATCGTACCAATAAGGTAACGGTAACCAATAAGGTAAGTTTGGCCTAATTTACCAAATCGGCGGACGCATTCACTCAATCGCCTAGCACACGCTTAACGGTGTTTCTTAACCCGTAACTTGACCGATTAGTTGAGTTAGATCCCGCCCACACGTTTGTAACACGATTTTTATAACATTTCGAAAGAGAGCACTTTCGGTAATTGTTTCTTGTTATTCACTTCAAGGACGTTTGTGTTTAGTCTGTTTTTAGATACTTGAGTTTGAATATTGAGTTTAAATAATAATTAATTACTGTGTACTGATTCGATCATGCTAATTGTATTTCTCTAAGAATTTTACAAAATGTCTATGCTTTCACTGTCACAAAATTACATAAAGTTTGTATTACATTAATTCGCATATTCTCGTTACTAGTTGCGACCTGTTTCGTACATTTATCAAAAAGAAAATATATACCTACATTTAATAACTAATATGCGAATACAACTTAAACTCTAACTTACGTATTTAGGTTTTTATATTTCAAATGTACATGTGTAGTTGCACCTACAGTTTTTTAAAGTACCTACATCACATTCTAGAATCGACCTTGGAAACTCGGAACGTGTTTGGGTTTCTGTGTCGGATAGCCAATCAAAATCGGGTTAATATCTTCCTTTTCGGGGTTACGAACTTCCATGGTCGAGGTTGATCATTCACATACCATCAGGTAGCCTGCATCTGACATCGATAAAATTACCAACGCTTTTTGTAATGAATGTGGACTTTATGGCTATATCGAAGTAGCAGACATTAACTGAATAGATACTATAACGAAATATTACATACATTATGGAAATATTTATTTGTCTGCTCGACATTTCCATTTCATTCAAGGGCGCAAAATCTCTTTCAACAATAACAAAGCTTATTTAAATAAACTGCTGAAAGAAATCGGTGAAGGCTGCCTTTCTTATAACATAAAATTCTTATAGCCTATTCGTATTGCGTCTGCAGTCGAGTCGAAGTTTAAATGAAAGCAGTTTTATTATGGTGTATCGATGAATAAATTATGAGAATAGCGCTATCCAATTACGGGTTCCGTTACATCAACGGCCTGGGTAAACACCATGCAAATAACTAGGCGATAATGTAGCAAATGAAGCGCGAGAGACAGGGACGGTGCTAAGCTGGGAGATGTAGCGTTAATATTTTATTTTTCTTGTATTGATTGAAAATCTTCCGACTTGTACTTAGAGAGTATAAAAGGTTCTATTCTTGATTTCAAACCAACTCATGTGCTGTTGCAGTGTGTAAATGCCAATATGGTTGGCGTCTGATCCTTCTGAGGTTGCTGAAATTTACGCCATTCCAGTTAAAATCAACGGTACGCTTCGATGGTAGTAGGGATTTTCACTTGCCTCGCTATCTTCCACCCTTCTTTGAGAATCCAGCGTGAAGTGTTTTTTACGTGCTTTCACTCTTTCTTACGGTTGATCACTTACAGTCTTGTGGCTCTTTTGTATTGTCTCACATAATAAAGAAAGTTTTCAGCTAAAAAAATTAAAACAAATGATATATTTTTTCAATCTGATTTATTAATAAAACTTTTAAATTATTCCGCAAACTTTTGCGGAAATTAAATTATCAAATTATTTATTAATTTAGTTGCGTATCATATTTTTTTTACATTATTTTTCATATCGCCGTCGCTTGTGAGTGGAGCGGAAGTCGGATCTCTCACCGATTTAACTACATGAGCGAACAGCTTTGCACTTTGGGAAACCTTTTACTCTTTTTCTGTATTGTTAAAGATCAAAGTATCGGTTTTCAAATAGATTTGAACGCAAAGATGCTTAATTAAATTTACTTCTTTATGTGAATAGCCGTCAAAGGAGCAGAGACGGGTCATCTGATTGTTGGCAACCATTGCCGTTAACAATCAGATTACCCGTATGGACATATACAGCATATACTAACTGTTTTTGTTAAGATCGCCGATTCATTGCCGTCTAAGAAGAAAACATGTACCCTCTGATTACTGGCTCTTTGAAAATGACCGACACACGTAAATATATATATTTCACGGCTGATTCTAGAAGGCGAACTAGCCATGCTATTAAAAACTGTACCACCATGAATGAGTTCCCTCAGGATTGAAGAGGATGGTACATAATTCAGCGGCCTACAAAAAAGGACTGATTGCTATAGGCTGGTAAGTTGACCAGGCTATAGCAGGGTGAACATCGGTTTTGGTTCATTCAATTCGAATAGGAGAGTCTAGTTCAGACGATGGACTTATGGAAATGTTACAACCACAAATATCGTAAGTTTCTTTGCTAGTCCTGCGACTAGTATGCTTTACCGATAATTATTATCTAATGATAACAAGCAGACTCAAAATCTCCGAAGCACAAAAGCGCTTATAAAATTGTGCCACTAGGCGGTCCGATGCTCGTCCACCTGCCTCCCTGAAATCAGTCCATTACTTACAATTGATACAAGCCGTCATTGACTACAAGCGCTTTATCAACCATGCTAAGGGTTAATCCCGCCTATTCATATGCGTTGAGAGGGTTTTAACGGGTAGCGATTTAGCGTAAAACCCGGTTCCTCCTCCAAAAAGGCTAAGTTTACATTATGTATATCTTCAAAGATTTCCCCTTATTTCCTTTAGGAAATACAAACATTGTTATAAAATTTTGTTTCTATGAAAAAATTTTTGTTTAATATACCTACTTATATGGATGATGTCATTATGTTTTAAATTAAATTATTTATTTTAAACTTAACTCATCGCGGATTGTACACATTTGGTCATGATACTGGTAGGTACCTACTTATGATATGTATTATGCAACTAGGTAGAAATATCGGCGTACCAAAATATACATATACCGTGAGTACCCCTATCATAATAAAATTAATTTATTTATTGATTTATGTAGAAAATGGTTTCAAATCTCTGTATAACTAATGTCTCTAACATGGTTACGGCGGCAAAGCTAGCATGAAACTTTCAAATATTTTGTTTCGCCGAACAAAGTTAAAGTAAACAACGAACGTACGCGTAACTAATTCGGTATTGCTCGAATGAGGACGGCTTGCGTCACGTAAGGTGTAGGACTCATCCGCGTTATGAAAATTAACAGTCATAGAAACGAAAGTTTGGATACAATTTTGCAATCGTGACAACTTTTTGACGTTTTGAAACTTTTCCTATATAACTGTTTCGAATCAACCGCTCATGTTTTTTTTTAAATTAAGGTAGCAAACGAGAATGCAGCATCATGCTTCGGCTGCCGCCCATGACGACTGTGACCGACCTAAACCAAGACTCAGATGGGGACTAGAATAGTTAGTCCGGTTAGGAGACGGTGTCAGAACATTAGAAGATTAGTTTGTTAGTAAGTATGAGGACTAGGACAGCGACTCTTAGTGATAGTTAGTCCTGTTAATTGTAAATGATAGAGAAAATGAAAAAAATAGTTCGCTGCGGAGCGCTGCAGCTGGAGCACTTATACGTCGTGTTTATTTCCATAGAAAATGACGATCGCCGCAGCGAATGTGTTAAAATGTACAATTGTACAGTCCCAAGCCTGAGAAAGAACGCCTAGCGCCATATTGCGGAATGAATGTACCGAGAGATTGGCGTTGCTAAGCATGCAATGCCTTTTTAAGTACCAGCAACACAGCAGTCAGATATTACATGTATGTTGGGGATGCTAAAATTGGCCAAAAATTTCTCACACCCTAGTTATTGTACCTACAGCAAATGATACCTTTTCTCGTTTAATACTGAGAGAAAAAAAAGCGTGATATACGGATAAAATAGACAGACGCAGCTGAAAGTGTAATCCTATTTTATCATTCATACACTCATTCATTCATCGAATGTACAAGACCCTGAAAATCGATTTTATTACATTCTCTTTACCTTATTCATTTTGAGTAAATCGAATAAATAGACTGCGATTCCTTCAAAGGCTTCAAATTACTCAAACGATATCGTACACAAGACCTTATACGACATATCGTTATTGGCGAGTTGCACCACACAAGCCGAAGCAATAAGTTTTGAGCTTGTGCGTGACCAGTATTCCTATTTTACGACTACCACTCTTTAGCATGCATGTCGCGTACCCATTACTTTTAGTTTCTTCTTCGTAATTCAAGTTTCATTATCTGCTTCTTTTAAATCACGTGAACGTTACGCAATTATATCTTTTGTGTGAGAGATACACAAACAAATTAAAGTTACATAAATTAAGTATTTATTGAGCATAAGGCTATTTACATTATTGAATTGTGTTTCAAAGTTTGAATTGAAGATTAATTTTGTAAAGCTTTAAATAATGCTGTAAGATTTTAATGTTCAGTTCATGTTAAATCAGTAATGTTAATGTTCGTTCAGAACGCACGAAAACGCTGTCCGCCATGATTTTGCTTGTGTGTCTCACTAAAGCAGTAAAAATTTAACAGGTGTGCAATAAACTCATAGTAAATTCGAGGAGGTATTTACTTATGTAGTGGCGTAAAACTGACATCAATATGGCGCCTGATGGTAAGTAACTATTTTTCAAATTTATTTTCATCAATATTACCCAGTATTTTACCCAACCTTATTATCCAACCTTATTACTATCTAAAATAAAAAGCACACCTTCCAAAAACCGCGTGCATTATAAAAACATACTAGGTTGTAGCTATGGATGTGTATTGTGTAATGGCAAATGGTCCAACAAATTAGAATGAAAACAAAACTGCAAGAGATACGTTTATTTAGTTATGGAACTATATTTTAAACCAATTTCGGATGTTAGTTCTTTTGCGTTTGTGCCAAAATGCCGCAATAAAACTGTTCCGTAAATAAAAATAGCGTGGCATACAATAGCGTGGAAACTGGGAAAGCTCACAGAAAATTTAGTGTTTTGTTTCTGAAGTACGAATTTTATAGACATAGGCTGCATTTAAATGCTTTAAGTGTTATTACTATATTATAACCTCGTAAGTCCTAGTATTTGCTTTGGCATAGCTAAATTTGTTTGGATTAGCAGTGCAGAAAGCTAAAATTTGCATTATCATAAACATAGAGATAAAGATTTGTTGATGTAAAATTAATATTGTAAAGGAGAATGATTATTTTTAAACCATAACTATTAGTTTTCAATCTGACTGTCGCGCGTCGTCTAAGTATTAGAATCAGTATGTTGAACAGGGGATTTTATTATAAAGATATAATAAGTAAGAAATTATTATTAAAAAAAATTAAAACAAAATATTATGGTATAAGTGAAATATGTTTTTGATGCAGCACGTGATTTAGATGTAAAATCATGGTTATCATGAGTATAATGAATTAAGTTGTCATCTATGTCGAGAAGGTATGTTGAACAGTAAATATCTTAATAACATAAATATATTTTTAACCCGGTTTACCTTTGAAAAATACTTACGTGACTTGGTAATCAATTTTATTTACTAAGCTGATCAAATTAAGTAATTATGAAGCCATTTTAGACCATTTCCCCATACTTTAATGGTCATTGTCCTTTCAATGTACTTTTAATCATCCTGCGGCTTCGATCGCAGAAAATATATACTGATACAGCTATCAAGCAGAAAAAGCTGAAATTGCTACGCAATTTAATTACACAGGTATACTCTAGTGACGGACAAATGCAGTAAATAATCGGGATAATTGTCACTTTAACTTACACTCAAACTAACTAGGTTCTTAAAAGCAATGTTTTAAAGTTATACAAAAATTTCACTGGCCATTCCCAAAACGAGGAAAGATGGTGTTAATTTACATGTTGAGTCACGCCCCATGACGGTGGCCTGCTTTCAGTTGTACATAAAAAGTTTTAGCGTGAGAGTCGAGTTACATTCCAGTATTTAGAGGACACTTAGAGCAGAGCCAAGCGACACAGCTCTCGACTCATTACGAAAATACTTTATCCACAAAAAAAGTATGCACGGCTCTATTATAAAATATAAATGGTTGACCCTTCGTCTACACTAGTGTGACTTAGCGAGTAGTTAGCGACGCTCAATCGAACCTAAGTACAAAGTAACCATTGAAAATTCGTGACTAAAGCCGTTTCTTTATGGTATTAAGATGCAGCGCCACCATTCCGCTGCCGCCCATGATAACTGTGACAGACCGACAAGACTCAGATGGGGACTAGGATGGTCAGTCCATAACATTAGTTGGTTAGTTTGTTAATAAATATGACGACTGGGACAGGGACTGTTAGTGATAGTTAGTATGAATCTTGTTCTAATTCTTTCACAGATGCGCTGCTACCCTTGAGGATTGAGATGGTCGCCTCTAAAAAGTGTACCCGGCTCCACACCTTTCTAACCGGAACACAATTGCGGTTAAAACAATTATTACACGGTAGAAATGGTACTAAGTACCGTGGCGGGCGGTAGTACCCCGGGCGAACTCTAGGCTCTACTACCTATTACGTGTTTTTTAATGTTACTAGCGGACTAATTTACAGACGAGCCACCTGATGGTAAGTGGTCATCGATGCTCATAGACATCACTAACACCAAATCACCATCCTCACCAATGTGTTGCCATCCAAGAAAGAAATAGGAAGAAAAGGCAGAATAATTTTTTTACTAGAATACACTCAACCTTAGTATCTTTGTACAAGTTATCTTCATTTGCGGGGGACTCGAGTCGCGGGTGGCATGGACAACACTAATTACACATCACATTTATCTGTCACATAATCATCTGCCCCGGCCGGGAATCAAACCCGGGAGCCCTCGCTTTGCAGGCAGGGTCACTATCAACTAGGCTACGGCTCGTCTTCATTACTATTAAATGCTTCGTCAGCTCCATTACCAGCTATTTACATAAAAAACAAAAACCAACACAGTAATATGTTACTTAAATCTTGAACTTGGAGAATCATAATTTTGTCCATAAAATAATTTGATAACGATTATATAAATAAAATTTGTCAGCGTGTTTGATAAGTAAATTGTCTATAGCAAAAAATAATCTTTGAAGATTAAAACAAATTAATAAATTATTCAAAATTAGTCCCGGGGCTTTGTTAAAGGTGGCAATTAGTGACTCTGTGTTCACAGTATGAAATATCGTTTGCTCTATATTCTGTAGAGCTTAGTAAAGCTTTTCGTAGAAAGTGCCCAAATATATGAAAATGCGTAGAAAGGGGTTTGTAATATAATTTATGACTATACTGCTACACAAATATTGATATTATCTGTGATATATTATCTGTTGGTACATATTATATGTTTTGAATCCCGTAGCAAATGATAATTGAGTCCCAATACGTTTCAACCCAGGCCTTCAGTGTCGGTGTCTGAAAAAACTCTACTTTTCTACAAGCTCTACTAATTGAAGCAGACATTTACAATTACTTACAGAATAATACGGATAATAATATATTAAAAATGCGAAAGGCATTTGGTATTATCTGCTTTTACAGTAGATATTATTAAATTATTTTATTGCTATTTGGTTCTACATTTTTGTTAGCTCTACATAGTTAAGCTTAACGAGGAAATACTAGAAAATAAACAGAATAATATTTTCATAAATAAATGTCCTTTCTCGACCTATTGTTTAATTTTCTCGCTAACTATAATTATTCCCAATTAGATTATATTATTTGAGTGAAACAATAGATACAAAATACATGGAACACTATTTAACTCTATCATAATATTATGCGAGAGGTCGGATTCCTGTAATTTATTGATAATCCACAGGTAGTTACAAAGAAGTTAATAAAATGTTCTCTACACTTTTTTTACAGTATAAACTCTACATTCACATAAAAATGCTAAAATTGATTTATTGAAGTGGTCTGCCAGTCAAATTTTTTTAGGAAAGGACTTATATTGCTATTTGGTGGTAAGTGGTCACCACTGCACACCGATATTTGTCATTAGGGGCATTAGACATAAGCATTGCCCACCAAGAGGAAGTGGAAGAAATAAATCAATCTTTTTCCTAACTCTACCTTGGTCATTTATCGTAACTTACATATTTCATTTATTTTAAATAACCATGCAGTACGCCTAATGAATTTGCAATTGAATGTGACCATAGTAATATGTTACGTATAATCGGCCTTAGACGATTTTGTTACGGAAGTGCCAAAGTGGAGGAAGCGCATGGCAATGAACACAGATACAGAAAAAATATAAACATCGTATATCGTAGATTGGCGTAATACCTATATATTACCTTGACAACGCTCTCTAGCGACAGCCGGCTGAACTAAACTGACTCTACACGTTTCAAACTTTTACATCTTAAAATATTGGTTAATTTTCCCCAAAAAATGGTAGTAAATAGCTTGATCAATGATTATGGCGTTCTTATACGTTATTGGCAGCGAAAAATCAATAGTATTTAACGTTTTGATAAACTTTTTATTACCTACCGATTAATGTACCTAGCTCGCGTCGTAGTTCCATTTCTTGCCGCTAGATGCTCTCCCGGTCGCTCGTAAAGCGAGATTCAATATGGCGCCGCCATTCGCCTTTGGAACAGGGCGGGGAGAACAGTCACTGTATCGACACTATAACATCTACGCGTGTTATTGTCGAAATCGTGGTTATTCGTGACTCGAACGCGGGTGATATTGCGAAATTATCCTGTGTTTCAGTGTTCATTTATGTTGTTTGTGTTATCGTTTGTGCATAATGGTGATTCTATGGTGAATAACGTGAAAGGACTTTAGGGTAACAATGTCTAGCAGTTGACATGTTTATCTGTGTCGTGTGTGAAGATTTTCCCTTCGCGTGAGGAGGTGCGGTGTGCTAGTGTGCGTGCTCGCGCTCTGTGTGTGTTCGCGACTGTGGATACATGAGGATTCAATAATGGATTGTATTTCCATCAATGTCTAGGTAAAAATTGCCGTTTAATTCACTTCTTTATTGAGTGTGTTACATGACTACATTACATGAATGCAAGAATTGCACCAACTTTCATTTCATTTTATTCGCTTTTACCACTGCTTTGTTTAAACGTTCGTGGCTTATTCAGCAGCGTCTGTAGTATGTGGAATGTGTGTGTTAGACATTTGTGTGAGAAACTGTTAGTTTTCTTCAATCAATTCAAGATTTACTAAGGTCGCTCGAACCTTGAATCAGTTTTATCTTACAAAACATTTTCTCTCAGTTTCTTTGTGCATCACCTGATTTAGTTTTTTAGATTTAGTTGTAGAAAACAAAATGTTTACTTGTTACAGTCAGTTCATTATGCAGTCCAAGTGCAGTTCTAATTAGCGCCCGTGATCCTATACAATGCGAGGAGATAAACGTTATACCCAAAAATAATTAATATCTCATTACGTAGTTCACTGCGTGAAACTACAATTTACAGAGCTTTTGAGTCGAAAGCTATTTAGACGTAACTATAGTCTTGCTTGTGCCATTGAATCTTAATTCATTACATTCATGCAGAGTCGCGCGAGAATATGGTTCCCCTCGCTCTGTTCGCTGCCTCTGGTTATCAGCTTACAAAATGACTACAACCATCTCCCTCTACCCAACGGCTAACCGTCATATGTCCGTCTCCTTTTGGCGCGTATTGCGCGTTTTTCTTCTTTTGCCGCGTCATATGCCATTGGAACCATAAGCATAGTTTTGATGTTTGGAAAGTGGAGTACCATAATCAGTCTGTAATAATTACAGTTTCTTATAGGTCGTGGAGTAATTTTTAATTAAATTGATTGGCAGTCCTTTGTTAAAGGGGTCATAGGTAGTATTATTAAGAGGGTATGGTTAAGGGCGACTGCGCATCCAGAGCGCGCAGTCAGTCGTCTGGTGCCCGCCCGCGTTGCACGTGGTGTAGGTATCTTGTGGAAGACTCGCTGCTTCTATTGTGTTGTCGAGTGCTATTACAGTCATGAGACTGGATTGTTTGGTATATGGATGTCGACCCGTAATAACCAACGAATCGTAAGTGTTCCCGACTCCCGACACTGACCTTATCGAATGTTTAGTTTTAGTGAAAGTTCAGTGGAATTGAATGTTAGTTTTGTTTGTTAGAAAATCCGATTTAGAACGCTTCATAAATCCTACGAGACGGATAATGCATCGCAATCATTTCAAATTTTCTCAAAATCTATTTTTTGACTTAAACTTAAGTAGTTTCATGTAAGTTACATATGGACTGTAATTTTACATCGATAAATAGTAACTATATTTTAATATTCCTAATAAGTAACTGAGCTTTGTAGAATATAATCTAATTTTTTTAAAGAGTTCAGCAAATGTAAACACTAAAATGCATAGTTCCCGTCAAATAGAGGCAGCCATATTATGATCATATTTCAAACGTATTATGACCAAATCTACGACTCTGCCTGACTCTACTTTAGTAGAGAAATTGTCCAGTAATAAATATAATAGACACAAAATGCCCAGATTCCATTGTGTTCATGGAATGTGTAACATTTTAAAATTCATTACCTTAACACCTTGTTTGGCACTATCATATAAATCGTTAAATTAAATGATCCATTCTTAGTTAAATGGAATGTAGTTTAACTGTTGGAGAATATTGTTATTGTACGCGCGTAAAATACAAACTTTGTTTGTTTTAATTAATTAATACCAATAACTTAACAATACAGTGCTTACAGGAAAATCTCACTTTCGTATGCACGTTCGCTACACTTTTTTAAAGGCGAACATCTCAGTCCTCAAGGGTAGCAACACATCTGTGATCGAATTAGAACAAGACTCTTAATAACAATTACTAACAGGACTATTACTAACAACAACTAACAGGAGTAACTATCACTAACAGTCCCTGAATTAAGTCTTATTCTTGGTCGGTCACAGTTGTCATGGGCGGCGCGGTAAAGTGTGGTGTTGCATGTGCGTTCACTACCTTAATTCCATATAAAAACGATAATGCTCTCATATATATAAGTAACGACATTGAGGAAAATTGTAACTACTGGAATGGAAGGAATATACATGCCAAATTTCAGCTTGTTGCATTCACTAGTTTCGGCTGTGCGTTGTCTGTCAGTCACTCAGTAACGGATGAGTTTTATATAATATAGATTAAAATGCTTTAGACAAAGAATCCTTAAGATGTTATTCACTATTAGTAACTCTACCAATCTGCACTGGAGCAGCGTGGTGTACAGTCATCGTCATACTTGTCATTGTTAAGCTTCGAATGAGCTTTCCATTAAACAAATTGCTGAGACATGCTTGCACTTTGTATCTAAGACGATTGTGTTGGCAATGACGAACTTCTGAGCTTTGACATTGCTAAACCCTTGTAATCTGGTATCTTTAGAAATCTTTGAAGCGAGATTAATGCTTAGTTTTACATTACGTACCCTGACTAGACAAGGCTTTATGAAATTGGCGTGTTTACTGAGGCGAAATGACGATATTATTTGAGATTGTGGTCTCAAAAAAGGTTGGATATTGTTTAAGACTATAATTATGTTTAAATTTTAAGTATAGACATATTTAACTGATTCTTATGATGATGATAACATAATGTTTTTATTTATGCAAAAATGTTCTTTGTTTTGTCTAGTATAACTAAAAACACACTTTTATAATGCTAGTTGAATTATAAGTTAATGCAAAGTTACAAATTTTGTTACTGTGCTAGTACCCTCTTATGGAGCCAATGTTGACCATAGTATCCGGTCATGATTTTTATAAAAACGTACGACGCCGACGTGTTTATAACCTACTACCATCGGATGCAAAATTTCAAGTCCGTAGAGTAAGCGTAAGACCCTAAGAAACATACAAACATTGCAAGTTAATTAAAGACAAGTTAATCCATAATCTTAGGTAAAGTGAGGACGGGAGAAACGGAGGAAGGTGTTGTGCTTGTCGCTGATGTTGATACTTTACCTATGTAGCAAGATAATTTTTAAAACAAAAAATTATTACACAGTATTGTCATTCTGTCAAGCAATTGTCAATCTAAATCTCCATGAACTCCACGATCCATAGACGTTGTATAAAGAGATAGTAGCACGCAAAGGTCTGAATATCGCCGTATGTACAATTATAAGTAAAATACGTACAACTATTATTTCAGTGTGTAAATCAATTTTATAGCGTGATGCTTAATTTATGAAACCACGGCGTTTATTTTGTGGTGCAGCGTACTCCCAAAAGTCTACAATTTGTTATCAATCGTGCGAGCCTGCTTGCGACGATTGATGAAAATTGACCAAGCGAAATATGTGTATTTTAATCATAACTTTTAGCAGTTGATATTATAGCTTTTGCCTGACGTAAAGGGGTATCAAATGATTTTTATCTTTTTAAAATAATAATGAAATTGAGTCAGCAAACTGTAAACGCGGATGATAATTATCCTAATCTCCCGAGAGAGATCTTTTACTCAGTCTTCGAAATAAAGAAATCCAAATTCTATTGTAGAAAATAATACTTAAGTATAATCGTAATAAGTACCGTTGATTTTATTAACTGTAAGTACAAAAGTAATAGTAGGTAGGTACATTCGAAAACAAAGATATCCAGTAAACAAACATTTGCTGAGCGTACAATTTCAAAACAAAATGATTTCACAGAATTTCCTGTCTCTTTGTTGTTTACTAAGAAACGAAGCTTAAGATGGTTGAAGCAATTTTATTTCATCAGAAATTAAATTATTACATACATTTTTTCTGGGAATGAAGTCTCTACTATGAAAGCTAATTTATATTCTAAATAAAACATTTCTTTAGATCTCTCAATATTCTATTCAAGCGTACAGAATATCTGCTACAGTCTACCTTACACAGTATATTCTGGCTCTCCCTACTTTATTTATTCCAATGAATCTCAATCGTGTCTCCTATGACGTCTGGAATGAATATTGGGTAAACAATTTAATTTTTGTCAACTAACGGGCTCAATTAAAACAGTGATAGCTGAGTGGTAGAACGTTGGACCCCAAACCGGATAGCCCGGGTTCAAACCCTGCACGCACCTCTGATTGACAAAAATTATGTGCGTATTAAACTTTAATAATCACTAGCTTCGGTGAAGTAAAAACATCATGAGGAAATTTGCACATCTGAGAGTTCTCCACAATGTTCTCAAACCTGTATGAAGTCCGCCAATCCACACTTGGCCAGCGTGGTGGAATATGGCCGTAAACCCTCGCATTGTGAGAGGAGACCCGTGCCCAGCAGTGGGACAGTAAAGTTATGGATTGCGATGATGATGATGATGATGAACAGGCTTAACTATCACTGACAGTCCCTGTCCCAGTCCTCATAGCTACTAAATAACTAACTAACGTTTTGAATAACACCTCTGCTTACTGGACAAACCATCCTAGATCCGATTTGAGTCTTATAGTCGGTTACAGTTGTAATGAGCGGCTGCGGAAGGTTAGTGCTGCATGCTCGTTTGCTATATTAAATCCATTAAAAATGTTTTCTATTGGACACATTTATTAACAAAAATTTATTAGGGGTCCAAACCAGACAGGGTTCAAAGTAGATTAAACGATATAAACATTTTTTTATTTTATCCCTCTAAAATAAAGTTTATTGTTGGAGTAAATTAAGCGCTCGTAGAACCTAAAGTCAAGAGACCCGCAGTCAAACATCGAACACGAGATGTTTAGACTGCAAACATATGCTCGACCCTTCGCAGGAATTCCGCAAACCTTAGTTTGGCTGTGGAAACAATTGAGGTAGAACTACGTTTCCCTTTGCAGTGCTACGTGTGTCACTAAGCTAACATTTTAGTTTCGGGTTTGACAATCAGGTTAATAAAACATGGTTTCAAAGCTATACTTAAAAGGTACAGATTTATTTTTATTACTGACTACTTGACCCGACAGACGTTGTCCTGTCTTAACTATGAATATTGAAAAGAGAGATTTAGAAAATTTAATATGGTGGATAAGTATTTGGTGTTTGTTGTGAATCTCGGAAACGGCCTACCTACCTATAGTACCTACTTATATGTGAATTTAAGGGATACCGTCTAAATATTTTTTCGAGCGTTGTTAACGAGTATGCGCCAGCGAATCGAGTTTACCGAGGTTTACCGAAGCGAAGCGAGGCCAGTTCCTAGTTGTTACATAATGTCATCCTGGTTGCGTAATGTACCTGTAACCCTTCGACTTGCCGAACCCTTTGGCTAGCAAGAGTTTGTTTAAGCCAGCAAATTGATTTTCCCTGTGCAAACTATAAGATTTGTAGGGCCATTGATCGTCTGTAGCCGATAACTCGGTACACCCGCTTCCGTAGCCACAAGTAAGATTATCATCATATTAGGTTTATTGTTACAGAAATGAATTTGTTGAAAGGTAGATCGATAGCTTTATCCATTAGGGCTAGTTTAATAAAATTATTTTAGGTTACTTTTACAGTAATTTACAAATAACTAGGTAAGTCAACAATATTCTGCCTCCGAATGAACTTGTAACATCTAACTTTAGTTCGTCTATTTTCTTAACAGAATTCAAAAATAGAAAGCTAGTATTACCTAAGTACACGTATATACAATAAAAACAATATATTTTTACTTTTGCCATTTAATTTCACAAAGACGGCTTTATTGTTTTGTGAGATACAGGTAGTTATTATTCTTATGAAGACATATAATAGAACACATATGCTCGACCGTAATTCATGTTGTCTAGGATTACTACTATAACTTAGATAGGATTAGGACTGAAAGTACTTACACAATACGAAAGTCATGTCACTTCGCGTCCAACGCATGGTGAGTAATACGCAATTTTTATCATTTTGGTGTTCAAAAAATTGAGCAGTAGTTTTGATAAAACGGAGTTAAACGCTAACCTCTACTATGAAAACGAGACTGCGCCGGCGTTACGGAACTGTCTGTCACACTCGCGTCGTTATCGTTAAAATAATCCTTCAACTCCAAAGACAAGCGTGTTTGAACTTTACTAGTTACTTTGTCGTGCACATTATACCAAGAATAATGAACATCAAAGGCAAATTACGTTAGTTACTAATATTAAGCCAGCTTGTAAGTAGTAAATTAATATAGTTTGCAAGTTGTGTTACTTGGTCAGACGCTCCGAGACTTCATCGAACAGGCTGAACTTCCAGGGTACAATGCGAAACTTGAAGCTAATAACATCGGTGTTACTTCCTTGAATATAGAGAGCTAATGGAGGATAAATGTATCACATGGTCTGAGAAGTCAAAGTGTATGTTATTATACGACCCGTACGGCGCAATGGTAACCTTGCCGGACCGTTTGAAGGGACCTGGATTCGAGTCCCAGCAAGGCGGAAATTTTAATGGCTGACTTTAAATTTCTATTCTCGGTCTGGGTGTGTGTTGTCCATGGCACCCGCATCCTAATGTGTGTGTGTGTGCCGTTATTTAATTATGTATTATCCTTAAAAGTTTACAAAATTTTAATTAAGTAATGGGATTGTTTTCAAACAATAGGTACTTAAGGTAAAACACCGAAGCTATTTATTTATTTTAAATGTTTTTACGTAATATAAAGTGATTTCAAAGGCGGAATAATTGCTAGACCCATTATCCAACAGTCAGGCTAATCTAAGAAGCAATTACTCGTACTACCAAAGACACTATAAACCATAAATCACAAATTCCTCAAACATATCAGAAGTTTTCCAAAACTTTGATCACATTTTATACGTAAAATAAAGCCTAACCCAAATACACCTAATCTTTTTTTTTGTTCAAACTCGATATCATATTTTTATTAGAGTCATAATCGTTGTTGTGTCTTCAATATTGGATTGTTTTCGGCAATTAGCGGAACGTCCTATTTTACATACGTACCTATGTTTAAGTTACACTTTTTTAACCAGGAGAAATAAGTCTAAAAAATTACGGATTATTGTCTAGTTACTAAACTAACACTCAGTCAGTAGTCAAATGACTCAAGTTCCAG
This sequence comes from Ochlodes sylvanus, assembly GCA_905404295.2. Classification (NCBI taxonomy): domain Eukaryota; kingdom Metazoa; phylum Arthropoda; class Insecta; order Lepidoptera; family Hesperiidae; genus Ochlodes; species Ochlodes sylvanus. The sequence goes on from FR990138.1 coordinate 6,597,718, forward strand.
CCCCAGGGCTTGAAAGCCTGTACCTTCTTTCTTTTTTTTGGCCGGCGACGCATCGGTGATACGCTTTTTGTATTACCGACTGATTTCCACTGACCACATATCATCACTGGCTCATCTGTTATTTTTCCACATAAACATAAAAACACTATAAAATGTACAATCTTAACAGTACTCTTAAAGCTCTGTAATCCACTTTATCTCTTGGAGCATATCACAAGCAAGCCCAGCTGGGCGGGTAAATAAAAGCAAATGTAAATAAAAATTGTGTTTATGTTAAAGAGTTTACGAAGTCGCTTGTTTATCGTTGCACGTGAAAGTAATGGCTTCCTGGAGAGCAGAAACGCGCCAAATAAACTTCACATACAGCTTGAAATTATAAAGTGTCCAGGGTATTCGGGAAGCGACAAAAAAGGGACACAAACAGTCCGAAATATCGTGTTTTGGGGTTCCAAGTTCTTAACGCCGCGCAATTATTTTATCATTCATTCCAACCCAGTAGCTGCTACTCTCCCAATATTTGATGTTTATGAGTTAAATTATGCTGTCGTCATTGAATAAACAAATTATTCTTTATTTGACGTCAAAAGACATTTTGGTATAATTTGTAATTGAGTAGGTCCCTACGTTCACAGGACACGGAAAATCAAATGCCTTTTATGTTTTTATTTGCAGTATGTGGTTATTTTATTGCCCTAATTATTTTTCGTCTTGAATATTATAGCGTCGCCGTCGAGTCAACCTGCGACTTTGATATTGTTTGGATGGCAAATGTATTTAATTAAATACAAAGTTTTTATGTTTAAATGGTTGTGGTTTCTCATCAGAAGTTTATCATTCACCCGTACGTTTCGTTTATCTTCTGGAGGTTTAATAGTTCAATATTACACTTGTTACGCACGTCAGCCGAATACATTTATCAAGTTAGTTATACTCACAACCCTGTACCAAGATTTAAGTCTTGGTCGTGATATACTCGTATGTGTGTAACTGATGTAAGTGAAACAATCAACCGAGAGCTGAGAACAAACATTTTATTTGTTACATAAACGTCTGCCCTGGCCGGAAATCGTACTTTAACCCAAATCGAACCCTTCTCTCGGAAAGTAAGTTGCCAATTGAGTATGCCCTGAATTTATCCTGCAATATTATTATTGTTGAGATATCCTAAAGGATCTCAATTGTCTTGCTACAAACTAGTTTAAGCGCACATCACATCATCGCCTTACCTAATGTTTACCTGAAGTGTCTTAATTTAAAATTTATATCTAGACTGAAATAGTTGAATTCTTGAGTAATATTTTCCACAACATCTGTGACTAGAACAGTAAAAATTTAAATCAAAACAAAAGATAATCTATACCTATATACATATACGAGTATAAATCAATTGGTGTTCGTTAATCTCGCTAAAACTCGAGAACGACTGGACTGATTTGGCTAATTTTTGTTTTGAATTATGTGTGGAAGTCCAGGGAAGGTTTAAAAGGTCAGTAAATATGAAAATTCAGCTTTTTATACATATTGATTCTGAGGCGGTACGAAGTTTGCCGGGTCAGCTAGTGTCTATATAAATATCGTTTAAAATCTTGCTGTACCACAAAAGCGCAATCCTGAGAGTGTGGTGGTTAAATGTACTTCATTAACACGTTTCGGTTGTAAAAATAACCAACCAATCCGATTTGACGATCTTCCTGAGCTATAAAATCAAACGGAGCATGACTTAAATTTTTATTCGACGTCTTTTTATTTTGCTTGCATTCGAAAACAAGACGGTGTATGAATTTACGTCTTCTAAACACTCACAAATTTAATTAACACTTTGCACACACGGCTTCACACACAATGCTTCGCACATACTGTTTCACACACACTGTTTTACAGCGCTGCCCTCTTTTGAAGTGCTAATAACACGATTTGTGGCAATTGTTAATTGATAGGGCGAGTTATGCAACTGCCGTTGAGAAGTTTTAATAAGTGACCGGTAGCAAGACATCTAATGTCTTCAGGGACCTCAATAATTTGTTAGGTAGATGTGATCGTTTTCCGTCTTATTTCGTTACTTGTGTGAACTAGGTACTACATCTGTGTATCTACAGTTTTTTCACATACTTCCAATTAGGTGTAGTGAAGTTTCATAAAAATGTTTACCACTTACAAGTAGTACAATTTATTACGTAACGGACGTATGGAACGTAATAGAAAATAATGATTTTTAGATTTTTTGTCTGTTTGTCCGTTCGTTTTTTCTCAGTATGCAGAAATGCAGTTTTCTCAGATGTATTGTTTTACTGAAAATTGTTTTGTTTTATTTCAATCGATTCACAAGTAAAAAATTATGACAGTTAAAAATTTATGTCTGTTTAAAGAATCCTGTATTAAAATTTTTTCGAGAGCACTGTTTACCGAAGCGAAACAAGGCTAGCTAGTTGTACAATACATACATAAACCTGTCTATAAAATAAACAGTTCGTTAATGATAACGGCATGCGTAAATGATAACGACAGCGTGTAGGTCTGTCTTCTCAAGCTGTAAACTTGTTACCAGTACTAGTGTCCTGTTATGATGTTTAATGCCTCTTTCTCACAGTTGCTTCTCTATATATTTACACTACAAAAACTTTCTTCACTCTGCAGTCATTCAGAAAGTTATTTTCTCCGCTTCATCGCACTTTTAAAGCAATAACTTAGCGTACACGTGTCTGTTTGTTTATTACTTACACATAACCTACGGAGCTTTGTAACTGTTGAGCTGTTGATATAACATTATTGTAGGTAATTATGTATTGTGAATTTTCACATACATGAAAATTGAAGTTCTTTTAGGGTTATAAAATAATGAACCATCACTCAATAACAAACTCGTACTGGGAACCCCCGTGTGTTATAGACGAGCAAAAATTAGAGATCACTGACTAACTTGAGTAGAGGACATATTGATCTGGTTTGATTGAGGTGATGGAGGTCTGATTGAGGAAATATTGATCTGTCGTAAAAAATATTTGATGATGTGATGTCACATAGGCTATCCTTCTAATAAGAATAATAGGGAATATTGTGTGTGTGTGTGTGTGTGTGCGTGTGTGTGATATAGAATTGTCTGCTTTTGTTCATTGGTCTAGGTCTCCCCAATGATGAGAAGAAACTCATGCTCAGTAGTGGATTGGGTTGAAATCAGCCAATTTATATTTGGTAGATACACACGTAGACACGTTACGTATTTTTTATACTTTGTCAGATTTACCATCCATTGAACCTTTCCTACAACTTGTACTCAAAAGTTACAGTTATAGCTCTCATGAATAAATCAGAAATCGGCAACAGTTCCGAGTACAACAACAGTGTGACACAAACGGAGCACTACGACATTTATATTTAGTTGGTGCCGGGAACAGATGTGAAACTTGCGCTACAAATCAGTTAATCGACAGATCGATTGGTCATTTGTCGGAATGTCCCGCAATCTCTTTGTTTGTAGTGTAATCCAATCCACTTCGAACAAACTGGATTTCCACTTGATCCTCGCTGTTTCCACTTTGTTGCGTTGTGTAGGAATTGGCGCTCGATATACTTTTTCATATTTGTTAGATTTGTTTATTATACCATTTTAACAACGTTTAAACAATTTCGTTGACTCGTTGCAAGTTTTTATTTCTCCTGCTGTAAATGATTTACGGGGCAAGAATTTATCTGCTTAAATATTTCTAGATAAGTTAACAATGTTAAAAATAATAAATTGTTATTATCAAGCGTAGCGTGCTTGAAGCAAGTCGTAGAGTTAATGAACTAAACTAAAGTTTTTGGGAACTGGTTTTAAGCCTTTTGAAAGTTTCCTGCCAACTTGAAAACCAACAGTTCCAAATGGAATCCAGTTTCATGAAAATAATCTTGGAGTATTTTTAAAATTCCTGTGAATTTCTAAAGTAGAGTCAGACTCGATGTAATATTCAGTTGGTGCCGCAACGGCAATTAATGAAAGGTTAACTGGAAAACTCAGTACTTAGTACACTCTCGACACGTTTTATTCATGGCAAGAGCCTTTTGGCTTAAAATTTGGTTTGCAAATTTATGAGGTGTCATTGAGAAACTTAAGTCATTGATCATACTTACGCCGCCGGCTGGCTTTCTGATTATCTTTCAGGATATTAATTAGTAGAAACTTAATTTGTCTAAATACAGACACTACATCAGCTGGTAGCTGTTGTAAAATATTATTATACTGAGTAATATACTGTTAATAATTTATTCGAATTTTACACAATGAACCATTTCAGCGAAATCTCAAGCTGTAATGGATGAGGAAAAGATAAAAATTTCACGATATCGTAATTCATTAGGTATATTATTTATCAATGACGTACCAATATCCTATTCCTTATAATGGTTGATTAATGGTCCCCTTTTTTGTATAATTGTATTGTCTGTCCTCTACCCTAAGGTTGTCTTTTACGGTAAGCAATTCAAAAGTGTAAATTTAAAAAAGTACCTATATTGTATTGTCGTTCGTAGGTGGTAGATATTCGGAGCTACTAATAATATATCTATTAATGGGTAAAAAATCGCATCTACTCACTTTGTTTATCGAATCACAGAAATAAAGTTACTTAGTACTAACTTTCAGGCTCCGCGCAAATTGACTATCCACCACAGCGTCCGATGGCTGGCGGCTAGCAGTTTACATGTATGCATTTACTTAGTAGGGACTCGGCGCAAACTGGCCGCCGCCGTCATGTCCACCGGTGGCCGTGGCGCTTCTTTTTGAAGCGCGACGCGGCCACAAGGCCTTAAGGTTGATTCAAACAGCCGACGGGGCGGGACGGGTCGCGTCGCCTTTGTACTGCGTGCGACGTGATTCGACCCGCCGAGCGCGACGCGTCACGTCGAGCGCAGTACAAAGGCGACGCGACCCGTCCCGCCCCGTCGGCTGTTTGAATCAACCTTTAAGGTAGAGGTTCGCGGCCGAGACCGAGACAGGAGACCGAGACCGGAGACCGCGACCGGAGAACACGACCGGAGACCGCGACCGTCACTTTGTATAGGCGCGCGAGACCGTCTCGGTCTCGGTCGCCTATACATTGCCTGTCGTCAAGTGACGGTCGCGGTCTCCTGTCTCGGTCTCCTGTCTCGGTCTCCTGTTTCGGTCTCCTGTCTCGGTCTCCTGTCTCGGTCTCCTGTCTCGGTCTCCTGTCTCGGTCTCCTGTCTCGGTCTCGGCCGCCAACCTCCACCTTTAAAAACGTCACTTCTTATGTATAATCCGCTCTGCCATGCAATTTTTTCATGAATTATATTATACATTTTTTTTAATAAATAAGTTACATTGGGGGCATTTAATGTAGATAAAACATACTCTTTAGAAAAATAATTATCAATAATATTTGACAAGATATTTCAGGTTTAAAATTATGCAAAATCAATATTCGTAATTCAATCGGCATTGAATTGAGGTACAGTTACAAAAGTACGTTTTGGTATATTATATTTAATGTTATTTGAAACAGATAGATAGATGAACTGTTTATTTTTACACCAGAAATAAACACAAAAATAGGTTTTTTGAAACCGCCGTCATCCATTCAGTAATTCAAATTGGATTGACGTGATTTGCACAGTAGCCTTCTTATGTTATGTTTTTTTCCATCTATGTAGTTCAATGAGAAGTTTTACCTAAATCAATCACCATTAAATTAGTGCATAAGCACTAATAACTAAAATTATTACGTAGATGATAACATCTACGTAATAATTTTGTACTCGTTATAAAACTTGCAGAACGTTAACCGCAAAGTTCAACTTCAATAACAAGACTGAGTAACAGACCCAGATTGTAAAAGACTATCGCAAACCTTAAAGAAAGTAAAGTTATAGGTAGTTGTCAAGCGGAACTAGCGAGCGAGTCTCTCGACAGCTCGTTATAGACGAATAGTTTGCGGAGAACGCTGCTTTTGGGATTATTAAGTGAATTTACTGCGGCTTTGAATCTTTACAATTATGCGTTTATAAGGTGCAATATTAAATAAAATTCACTATAAAATGACTATTACTCAAATTTAAAAGAAAGTTTGATATATTTTAATTACGATGGATAATAAATAAATAACCAGGATGTTTACATATAGAGATTCTTAAATTAAAATAAAAATATTTTAAATAATGAATACTGTTTAAAAAACATTGATATATTACGAGTTTGAATGACTTCGGAAACCCAACATAAATTACAATACAAAATAACAAATAATAGACAATAAAATGTTGCTTTACTCGGTTTATTGTAATGAATACTTTATCTACAAGTGTTGACTATAAAAATATAAAAGGGACCATATTAGCCTTAGAAATCCCGTATAAAAAATAGACGCAAACACACTCATATTCCAGCACTAGGATTCCCTGTGTCGCGGATGACATGGACGACACAAACAACACATCACTCACACTCACAGACAGACCCGAGAATAAATATTTATCCGTCGCCTAAATATCTGCCCGAGCCGGGAATCGAACCCGAGACTCTTCGCAGGACCACTACCAACTAGGCTACGGAATCGTTCGACTAGATAAATATTAAGACAATAACTTAGACGTTTAGTACTTGTTTATATCTAAATTACAAACAAATGACTTGGAAACAACCAAATGACGTATTCGGCAAGCAACCGCTATTCCAACATCGTAATTCTACTCTAGAGTAAATTGTAAAGGACTTGCTCAAATCATGGAAGATAGGAGAGTGGTCAAAGTTGCCGGAACAAATCTCTCGTTGGATCGTTTATTACTTTGGAACTGTTTGTCGGAGTCGGAGCTCTTAGCTCGACTGTGTAAATTTATCGCTCGTTTGCACGTACGCCCAGTGACTTTTTAGTCAATCCTGAATCCAAGTTGGATTAACTGGGACGATAAACTTTTTAGTATATCATTCCTCTTCTACATAATCGGAGTAAGGAGGCAGTATGAGGCTCCATCCATCCCTGAATACACAGTTTATCCTTTTTTATCAAAGCTTATCAACGGACGAGGCAATCTAAGGTTCAATAACACCAGAATTAATCCTAACATAACTAGCGATATTGAGTTTAAGCTGCTTAGTTAGCAACTATTTGTCTTCGCAAATGAACTGTTTTTTTATTAAGCAGGTCAATCAGAGGTTCTTGGCCGGCAAATGATGCTGATTCTTCTTGCGTCTTATTCTTCATTACTGAAGGTCGTGTCCAGAATGAAAGACCTTCAAGGATCTTATAACTCGCCACCATTCTCCTCGTTCTTCGACTTTCTTTAAGGCAGATGTTACCGAGAGACCAGTTAGTGCGGCCACTTGGTCACACCAACGGCTAGGTGATCGGCCGCGGGGTCGTTTCCCTTCGACTTTGCCTACCACCATCAACTTGTCGAGATCGTCTGGTTGACAGCAGGCAATGTGACCAAAATACCCCAGTATTCGTTGGTAGCATACAGTTGAGAGTCTTATTTTGATTCGGAGCTGATCGAGTATAGACTTATTCGTCCTCTTGGCGGTCCATGGTATGCTGATATGCATGAGCAATGATAACCAGTTCAAGCAAAGTGAGATCTCCCTGCAGATCAGGTAATAAAATACTTATTGTGCACACAAATAAATGAAGTAAGGTGATCATTCCTAGGAAGCACGCGTGCTCTGATTATTCAAATTTGGATCTCGTATCTAACACAAGAATTGGTAAAAACTCCGATAGCGTGATTATGGTTTTACATCTTAACGCGCCATCATTACATGCGTGTAGAGTAATGTTGCCAGATAAATTATTTCACGCTGCCTGTTAGATCGTTCACGGTTTATTGCTGTAAAAAATATACAGAACAAAATATAAGAGACCACAAGCTTGTTTGTCAGTTGAAAATCGCTTGCCGATATCGCTATTTTCCACCAATGGCCGAGTAAATTTATCGTCGCTTACGTTCAACGGAGTCAATTCAGTACCGAGAATTTATTGGGGATAACCTAAGCCTTTACATAAATAATCACGCGTATATTATAATCGAATGTTCGTTGAATTGTTGTATTTCGTTATTAGTTTGATTATGAATTAGGTGGAGAATAATTATGTATGTACACACCTACACGTAAAATTATACATTTCATAACGTCAGTATGTACCTTTTAACCAATGGTTTTTAAGAATGCACGTAAAATTTATTGGGGTGGTTTTAAGTCTTTACATCACAAATACATAATCGAAAGTTGTAATCGAATCCAATTCAATTATAGATTATACGCTTGATTTAGGCATAGAATTTGATTAGGCATAGAATTATTACACACTTGAAATAATATTTTTTCTCATGATAGTATGGTATGACCTATATGAATGTGCACAATGTGTACCATATGCACAGGTAAATTTTTTTATGGAATTAAGGTGGCAAACGAGCATGCTGCACCACCTTCTACAAATTCAAGTTGTACGTAAACCGACAAACGAGCATAATTATGTGCTATCTGATAAGGCGTCTACGACACTTAAAGCGTCATCGACGCTTTGCAAACTGTTTTTTTTTAATCGTACTATAATCCCACGTCAGCAGGGTCAACTCCACCGACCACACAGCCAATAGACACCTAATGTTTGATGTTCCGTATTGAATGCATTCTGGTAACTAGCTGAGGTAAGACGAAGCGGGGTGACTGGCTAATTCAGTGCTGTGACTGTGATTGACTAATTCAAGGCCACACGAAACGTTGGAAAGAAATAGATTAATTTCAGCAACGGCAAATAATGAGATGGCACGAATTTATATCGGTACTATAAGCCAGAAGTATTGACAGAAGCCATTCGCCTGATATTAGGAGTCTATTGACTGTGTGGTCGGTGGTCAACTCCCATTGCTATACCTTATGTCCTAAATTTAATTATATTTTTGCAATTTAAGGTATGTATGTACAGTAAACATTTTATTTTTATCATTTTAAAATTCATTTAGCAATTCACTTACTTTGTGCACTAGAATTATATCTATACCAAACTAGTAAAAGTCGTATATATATCCGATTCATAATAAACGCAACAAATCATTTAGACCGCTTGCTGAATATTTTATGACCCACTTTACACAGACTATTTTAACTGATTCATATAAAACTGAGTTCATAGCTTTGCTGGGGAAACTGAAGCCATAAAGACTAGTTTCAACCACGTGATATGTATTCTGGTATTTCTGGTCACGGTCATTGCAAGAATGAGTTGGCTGAAACTCTAGTTGTGCAGTTGAATCTTTGGAGGTTTTTAGTAAGGGCGATGTTTCGTATCGATAGAAAAATCTTATAGAAACAATTCAATTTAATATGTATGTATCTCATTTAGGTATAATTTGCAAACCTTTTCTACAAATCTTAATCTTTATATTAAGATATCTAATGTACTATGGACCTTTATCCGTCGTGAGTCAGGTGTTTTTACTGGTATTCTTGTTACGACCCATATCACGAAAAGACTGTAAGTTCTGTATATGTCTGTATTAAATTTGACTCTCAGTTTATAAAGTCAATTTATGGGCACCTTTTACTGCAGCTTATCATTTAGAATCCACTACCGTTGACCGCGGTCTTTTATTAGGAGATAACTTGCACTCCGCAATGATAACAATTCACACAAACAAAAAAAATCCAGGCGAAGATAGTTTTGTGTGGAAAGAAATCCAGGCGAAGATAGTTTTGTGTGGAAAGATGCTATTTATACAATAAAACTAAGTAACTGATTGATCTTCTGAACATGATGTCTGAGAGATATCAGAAAATCTCTGTTAGTAGGGGTATTTATTAACGCAACAAATCCCTCAACAATATTTTTTAGAACTTTTGCCTATAATGTTGGTTTGTCAATTGGTCTGTGCGTTTCTCCCGCTAATCTCAGAAATAGATTGACTGATTTAGATTTGATTTTCATTGATGTAATGTTTAGGTAATGCTTAGTGATACTTTTTTCAATCGATTTACAAATAAAAAAGATGATCCCGTCTACACAATTTATCGCCTGTTGCTTCAAAGGCTAAAAGCATGAAACCAAAGGTTCCCCAAAGCGAAACGGGGACGGTTCAGGTATTGAAAATGTTTGGTATCGCACTACAAAGCATGGGTCTTATAATTGAGGATATCAAAAGGATGGAGTGATTAGTAGTCTACCCGAGTCAGAAGTTTTATGTCACCCAAAGGACTCCTACGTAGTTTAACGACGCGTCGGTTTACCGTGCCCTCCGAAGCCTACGCTCAAGAAATTTTATTACTAATGGTCATCTGCGTGAATATATTGAATCAGTTCTAATATCAAGCCTGAATAATATGAGTGTGAAAATGTATGGCACTGAAGCCACAATTCCTACGCAATTCATCGCATCGTTTAACTAAACACGTTTAATGTGTACGTTTCACAACTAATCGTATACGCTTAGCGTAAATTACCCGCTTTTATAATGATAACCAGTAGGTAATCCGCCCTCCTTTTGTTGCGAGACCCAGAAAGCAACAAAAACGCGCACTTTTATCAGAAGTTTAGTCTCATCTATTACAAACAAAATATGATTATTAGTTAAACATCTAAAAGCCATGATAGCCGTGATGTTGGACTCCCGCCGGGGGCCCGGATACAAACCCCAATTTTCAAAAATATATAGTATACATATTAAAAACCCGGGTATATAAGTTTTCTAACCTACTAAAATCGTAGGTTAGAAAACTTATATACCCGGGTTTTTAATGGGTCCATGAAAACTACGTCTACGAAATGAAAAACGATAAGTGATCCCTAATATAAAGATGATTGATGATGATGTCGAATTTCATTTTTTACTTTCTTACATCATTAATATGGCGTCTAGTTGTTGCCATATTAAATTTTGATTACATGTGATACTCGCAAGATTAGAGAAATGGATTGAGGAAAAAAATGTTAAAAATTTGCCCTCGCGTTCGATTTCTAGGGCATTAAATATTACAAACTTATTGCGACGCGCAGTATGTTAAAACGCGTGTAAACTCCAGGCAATAGTTTTTCAAACAACGTGTTCTGAGAGACTGTGTATATTGTATACTGTGTATAGTGTATACTACGAGTATATATTATTATAGTGATATTATACTCGGTACACTCACTTCGCGCTAGGATTCCCAGTGAGGTGGAAATTTGAATGATAAGTTAAAATTTCTTGGTCTGGATGTGTGTTTATTTATTTAGGTAAACTTTATGCACCATACAAAACTATAGAGACAAAGGCGGACTTAACGCTAAAAGCGTTCTCTCCCAGTCAACTTTCAGGCAGTGCGAACCCAACGGCATTTGAATGAAAAAAAGATAAAAAATACAATAACTTGTGTGTTCTTGTCTTTGTGTGTTGAGTACCATACTCACGACACAGGGATTCCTAGTTTGTATCTTTGTATATCAATGTAGATATAGACATTATATCTTTATTAATATAGATACAAGATTAGTATGGAGTACACATGGAATGAATTATCCTTGCGTCAATATAACATTTGTTCCAATCAAGCATTACAGAATCTGGCTCCCAGTAAATTATCCAGCATCCACGTCCATTGGTGTAAACTCGTCGTTCACAAATCTCCGCCAGCCTCGTTTGTCACTTCGGGACCGGCTTCGATACCAGCGGCGTTGGTCGAGCTAATTTATCGCTACTTTATACGAGCAACTAGTTACTCCAACTCTATTAATGGGTAGCGCTTACGATGACCTGTTATCCTAATATATTACTTTAACTTGATTTAAAAGAATGAACACTTGAGAAAAGAATGAAGCATAATGAGAACGAGATTAGGGCAAAACATGATGTCATTATTTTATTTACTCGGATTACGTTTACTAGCCTGATTACGAGGAGACATAACCGATTCGTCGATGAGTAAATTGATGAAAATATCGTTGCTTGCAATTGCAATGCTTGCAATGTCAAATGTTCAAATATTTTACACTTCATCATACAATGAGGTTTACGTAAGAATTAGGTACAAAATTAAATGACGGAGAGAAAGGCACCTACATATCAGGATTCGTCATGCTTCTAAACTTGCCTATTTAAATCTGCAATACTGTGGTCAAATAATGCATATTGTGGTGTATATTTTTTGCGATATCTTTTTTATTAGGTACTTACACGATGTCTATTGATGACTTAATATTGACATAGTTCTTTAGTGCTCGCTTACATTGGTCTTATATAAAGAATCCTGTTCGGACTGACGCATCTTAAATGTCTTTGTTTGCCATTATGCTACGCCCAAAATAAAATAAAATGTAATCTTTAGTGTTTCCAATATTGCTTCTAAGTTGACAATTAAAATGTTATTGACTAAAGACGAAACTCCGAGAATTAGTTACTCTTTCCGCATGAAGCTAGTCCGACTAATTGTTGTGCAAATAAGCCGCACTGACCGCAGAGGCGGGTCGTTGTTAAATACCTACGTATAAGCAGACAACGCATTAATGTAAGCTTTTATTTCACACTAAGCGGTTATTTTCAAGCAAATTATCAGTTCTTGGATTTACACAACATAATGGAAAATAAATGGAATTTGGAAACCATGTAGGCTAGTTGGTAGTGAGCCTTCTTGCGAAGCGAGAGACGGATTTGATTCTCGACCGAGGAGATAAAAGTTTGTCTTCTTTGTCTTTGGTTGATGGTTTTGGTATGAAAGTGTTAAATTAAAATTGTCTTATTTGTGTTCATCATGTCACCCGCGAGCGAGACGCTCCTAAAGAATCCTAGATGAGTTTGTAAGCGTTAATTTATTTAATGGCTGTCTGTTCAGTAGTCTTGGAGTATACACTAATCAACCCCTGAGATGGTGTGGTTAACTATTAGCCACAAACCTATTCAATTTCCCCATCGTATTCGATTCTTGCGGGGATTGACAAGCGTTCGTAATGTAACATCGGTCACAACAGTTGTATGTTGAATGCAATAAGATTCCATAACGTGAAATAAAACAAAGGGCTTGTTCAGTGACGAAAAATAAACAACTACATTTGGTGATAAAATATATTAAATACAAAAGTAAACAAAATACTTACTACAGATGGCAGTACTCCGTACATTGTTGATCTATTTCTAAAAGCACTTATGTAGTTAGTAGTTTCTGTGTTTTTTTAATAGTACAATGTTTAAAACGTTTTTATATTTCAAACAGTTATAACCACTGAACAAATAAACCGCATGGGCAGGTATAGCGAACTATATTTCATTGTAGTGCCTCTAGTCGGCGACTGTCTCCTGAGTCCCAATTAAAACTCTCTACTCGGGTACAAATTTCAGGTAAGAGAGTCTGAAAAGTTTCAATTTTGCTGCGATGTTTGCCGCTTCTGACAAATAAAGTTGGTGAAATACTCAATGACTAACAGAACTAGGTATTTAAGCGATGCATTCCAAGATTTACGAAACATTGTGCGGTTTTTAATATAACTGTGCGACATAAGAATTCAATTTGAAAATAAATTAAAATAAACAGCCAATTATTTGAGTTTCAGCCATTAAAACTCTTCAGCGGAATTTAAACAAAAGGTTTTGCTTAAATTCCGCTAACTTACATAAATATCATGAAGCTCGCAAACGGCGTAATGTAAGTGTAGTCAAAATATATATTTCCAGAAGCGATACTTGTACGTGCTGTACGTCTCAGGAGGTCATCTCTTTCGTACGATGTTTAGTTAATTATATTTTTGCGAAATACTTATTTTTAGTTGGCTACCTGCATTGGTTTTCTTTATGTAAGACCTTGAAAAAGTATACGTGAAATCATCAGTTAAACTAAATAGCAGTTTAGAAATAATCGAGATACCTATATGAAAGTAATGTTAATTTTGTCGCGATTTGATATTATCAAAAAGAATGATAAATTCACGTAAGTATAGTAGTGCATACTTAATTAAGATAGGATAGGTTAGGGTTAATAAAATTAATTATAAGTTTAAAAACTAAAACCACGCTTTTATAATAAGTATTAATATTACTTACTTTTATAGTCTTAGCTTTAAGTCCGTCTTTTGTTCCATTACTTATGTAAGGTTCAATAAAGAATAAATAAATAAGTGAATTATAAGTGCAAAGCAATACATTTAGTCACGTTGAGGAGTTCTCTTGTCTGGATTTTGAGTGAGCCGATTCTGAGTGTAGTGCCCGGATATACTGCATTGTCATCGGAACTAAACCAATATGAAAAATTTGACATCCGTAGAGTAAGAGGTAGTAGTTCTAATTTAAATTGCAAGATTTTGAACCGAACATACATACAAACATTGCAAATAAAGAGTAGGTAAATAAAGCTTCTTTACCTGTTTAATACACTAAATAACTAATGATGCTCATGGTTCAACCATTTGACGTTGACCTCTTCATCCCCAATCAAAAGTTCTTTGCACGAAGGAAAGTAACAAATGAGACTGCGTCGCGAAAATTTAACTTGATATTAATTAACTGTCACAGCGCGAGGGGAATCGCCGGCGTGGGAACGTTTACAGATGACGAGATTTCTGTTTATGCTCAACGATTAAGCTTAAATTAACTTTCAATTTCAAGTTATAAAATCATTACTCCACTCTATTTGCCTGTATGTCAGATTTCATCAACGCACGCCGGAAAGGTTAAATTATTACGCGAGGTGTTGTATAAGCGTAGTGAGGTGATTAATGAAAATTCAGATTGGTACATAAGTATATAACTGTAATGTTAATTGTTTCACACGAGAAATAAACACACAAGACATTTTAAGCTGGCCATACACGCTATATCGCCAGCTTAAAATGTCAAAACAAGTCTAAAGGTAATGCATGAAACGATGACAATATAAGTAAAAATGGCGTTATTATAGTCAAAACAATATTGGTATGGAACATTTTAGAGTCAAACAAAGAAACGAGAAAACATTCCGTTCAACTTAACATTTGTTTATTTTACAAAAAGTAAAACTCCACTCGAAATACGTCGCTAACTTAACAGTATATCAACAAGGCCGGATCGTGGGATATTTTTAGCCGACCGCCTCCGCGCGTGGTCTCGCCATGTGTCTATCAACAAGTGATAAACGTGATACGAACTCCACGTGGCGTAATTTTGTTGGAAGTTTCTAAACGCCGAAGTCGCAAACGACTGACTTACGGTATAATATCACGAAGGTTATACGTTAAAGTGCGTTAATTATTATTATTATTTCTTTATTTCAGATAACAATGATCCATACATACCAATTCTCAGTCAAATAAAAATTTACAATAAAATAATAATTACAAAGTTCAAATTCAATAAAAATAAATAAATTACAATTAAAACAATAATGTCACTATTAAGATTATTACAATTATTAACTTATTTATAGGCGTAGTGCACATGTATCCTACTACAGTGATTGAGATACCCGCAGTCATATCTCTCCGACAGTACTCTCAAGATCCTGTTCGGGCTGCCCCGGACCCTGCACAACAAGGACGTACATCGTTTTCTTATTAGCGTGTAAAAACAATCTACACGCGCTTCGGCAAACATCCCTGATGCGCTACAAAATCGAGGCAGCCCCAACAACACCCTGAAAGCATTGTTATATTGAACGCGCAGGGCGCTGAACTGTTTCGCCGTATAATCCACCCACAAGCTGCTCGTGTACAGTGACGTACAAAATGCTCTGAAAAGAGTAATTTTGACATCCCTGGAACAGCGTGCAAACCTGCGGGCGATCATGTTAGCCCTTACAGACAACGCCCTACGCTCCCTCTCCATGTCTACATCATCCTTCAGGTCGGAGGTAACCCAGTGGCCAAGGTATTTAAACTGCTGGACCCTTGTTAGTGCCTTACCATTTAATTTGACGACGGGTATCTCAACTGGACATTTTCCTCGGGCCCGGAACACCATATACTCACTTTTTTTGGTGTTGTAGAGAAGGCCATGGCTTAGAGCATACTTTTCACAGATGCCTATAAGTCTAGACAGCCCACAGACCGAAGCGCTAAGCAGCACCATGTCGTCAGCATAGCTAATATTATTTACACTGGTTCCATCAATGTGGCAGCCGACATGAGTGCTGCTGAGCTCCTCGATTAGGTCGTTAACGTACAGGTTGAAAAGCTTGGGTGAAGTCAACCCTCCTTGCCTCACTCCACATTCCAACCTGTACGGCGCTGAGTAGACTCCCGACCATCGAACAACGTTGACCTGGTTTTGGTACCAAATCATCCGCGAACATCCGCGATATTATCTGTATTAATTCATTTGAAATATATATAAATCCTATTTATTCCGTAGGTATCTCAGGGGTATAAAAAATACCTGAAAGTAGTTTTTGGTGGAAAACTTGTTCTTTTCCACCAAAAACTTCTTTCAGGATTTTATAGTCTAGGTTATAAAGATACACTTCTTTCTTTTCTATTTTCATTTTAACTTAATTTGTACATAATCACAGAATTGAAAACGAAGCGCGATTTAAATTGAATAATCAACAATCTTATCGAGACTTATTGGTCTAATTTTCGATTAGTACAGAAATTAATAGCAACTTTAAATTCCCGCTAATCAATACGACAATCTTCTTTCGTGTTGGTTTATTAATCAATTGGCACTTACAGGTGACTGACTACTTACAAGCACCAATTGATTAATCACACTGACCAGTGTTATAACCAATTTATACTAAAGTTGTTTTGTTCTGTACTTTTCCCATCACCTACTTTTCGAAGTATTCTAAAAACCAGTTTACAGGGATTTGCAAAAAAATATAAAGGATTCATAAATCGACTACAAATAAAATAAAAAAGTTCATTTATCGATATTTTTATCTTATCGGCTTCAGCTCATCTTCGGTCTACTGCGGAGTCCTGGGGTATAATGTACTCAACGTCTTAAACACACTGCTCCAGTGCGGATTAATTAAAATTTTCCCATTACAAAACCCTAATAGAAATTGCATGAAACGTAACTAATCATACCGTGAACACAGACTTATTGTTGAAGATTAATGCAATATCCTGAACTGCCACAATACCAGCTTATAACCGGACGCTCCATAACTGCGATTTGTTCCTTTAAGTAACGGGATGGCTTCCGGAGATTGTCCGACATAATACGAGTAAGTCAAATAGCCGTATGATTTCGGTCTCGACAATCCTTTTATGTAACCTTCGGTCACTTCCGAATCGAACTCGCGTTGGTTAGGGATAGGGGCTTAGTAGATATACGAATAAAGGAATACAGAAATATAATTAGATTTCCAAAACTTGTGGGAATTTAAGGGCTTCCAAATTTCAAGCTTTTCTGTAACTATTCTGTAATCAAACTTTTAGACAAAGTAGTTTTGGAAATAGCCTCATGTAAAGCCAAAGTAATTTTAAGGCCTTGTTACGTCAAATAAATTATAAGGTAAATAAATGCATTACTATATCACTAAAGCTGTTTTATTATTCTTATAAATTAGGATTTATTAATTACGGCAAACATCATTGAGTAGGTATAACTTCTCAACTTTTCCCAAAACAATTTGTGTTAAACAAACAATATTGAGAGACAATTAATTAACGTTGACAATTAACATAGTAAAAGTCTCCAAAAACCTTTAAGTTAACATTTACTAAAAGCAAATTCGGATAGAAAATACTGTAAAAGTCATAATATAAGCCGGAATTTCTAATCCACGATTATGTGACCATTTCAAATAATATACGAATACCTCTAAAATATTTTTTCTCCTCTCTACTGTGCAAAAGTATGAACACTCGAAGAAATATAATATTTTTTAATTGGTTTCAGAACACTCCAAATAAAAAAAAGTAAATGATTGTATCAATTGAATGAGGTAATGAATGACACCATCAATTGTGATTGGAGAAAGCTATAGAGAGCGTACCGGGAGTAGAGAGTGAAACTAGGGGCGTGACTGACCCGATGTCACGGCGTTAAAATACCTTATGAAAGGTTGTTGTGTGTACTGATTTTGACCTGAATAGGCAGTTGGGTGCTTTTTTCAAATTTTTATTTTATGATTTTGATAAGCAAATAAAATTTTGTAAACAGTAACATAATATTTGTCTTCAAGTGGAAAATGAAAGTATATTAGCAAACTATTCATATAAATTATTTATTAATTGCTTCGCTGAAATTACGATTAAAGATAAATCAATGCGTATGATGCGAAATATAAGAGTATTTAACTCGAGGTAACGTCTAAATAATGAGAATCTTCCGTTTCGTTTTTGGTCCTCAATGTATCGGCGATGCTTTTGGGTTTACAGATATCGACGAACGATAGTGACTTTACCAGACAAATTTAAAAACCTTACGGCAAAATCATTGATATAGTGAAAACTAACCCACAATCGACTATGTAAATTGTGATAAACATCTTTCAATATTGTAACATGCAGAATAAATGTTTCATAACCAAATAAATCAGTATGAAGGCACTGTATTTAGCGATCGAAAACATAACGTTTGCCGGTAGTTACCAACTCCTTTCAATTTAACAACGGACCGGTTTCTCTCGGTAATCTCCGTTCCTAGAACTTAACAAAGGAGGATTTGAAATAAGTAGGTACTCAACAAAAGCAAAATTAAATACTTTAGCAGTATTGCCAAGAGGATCAAAAAGGTTGTAGTTTTCAATACTAAAGTAGGTATACTTTTGTATGAAATTTTTGTCTTTATCTTGAGACGAATCACAGAATCAAAATCATTTGCGAATATCATATCGCGAATATCGAAAAAAAACACAGTTTCTTTTGTTTTTTAATGTCTGCACGGCGTCAATGATGCCTTAAGTTTAATTGTCCGTGGAAAACGCTAACCAGTTACTCTGGGAGCACCTTGACTAATTTTCCGGATAATACACAAAAACTATATTACACAGGTAAACAGTTACAATATTCTTGTCTGCATTTACAGCAAAACAAGGCCGCCATCGCCGCTTACATCATCGCTGAAAGGCTGTCAAGTTGTGAGCCACTCAGAGCGAAGAGTTTTGAAACAGACTACTAAGTCTTTACGCATGTTTACGTGTATATTAACTCTTAACATTTTGTAAACAGTTCATATGAGAAAATAAACAAAGGTTCAGAATACGAATGCTAAATGTGAAAGCATACGAAGTGCCCAGTTATGTCATGTTTGTTTTTGCCTCAAATAACCATGGAAGATAAACCTAGTGGCCTGGGGCCAAAGTCTGCTAATTTAAAAATGCTTCAATTCCGTCGTGTTTGTAGGTATATTTGACTCATTTCGTGTGCAACTACACGCCGCCGGCTACACTTTTTAGAGGCTACCATCTCAGTCCTCAAGGGTAGCAACACACTGTGACCGAACTATAACGAGACTCTTACTAAAATTTACTAACTGAACTATTACTAACAATAACTAACAGGACTAACATTCACTAACAGTCCCTGTCCCAGTCCTCATATTTACAAACTAACCAACTAATGTTCTAACACCGTCACCTAACCGGACTAACTATCCCAGTCCCCATATGAGTCTTGTTCTAAGTCGGTCACAGTTGTCATGGGCGGCAGCGGAAGGTGGTGCTGCATGCTCGTTTGCTGCCTTAAATCAATAAAAAAATAAAAAATAAAACTAATAAAAGAAAGTAAATACATACTTACTACAAAAAATAAGTAAAGATCGTTTTATAGTACTACTAGCGGCCCACCCCGGCTTCGCACGGGTGGACATTTATTTTTTGACATTTGGTGACATATCGACGGCAGCGCTACCTACCGGGTCCAATTCTGAATCTAAACCATTCTTGGATCCAACTGAAGACACCCAAAAAATTTCAACCAACTAGGTACAGCCGTTTGACCATAATGGTGCGTAAATAGAACACTGCCACTTACAATACAACGCAAACCGGACAGTAAGAACATAAGCCTGATGCAAAAGAGAATTCCAACCTTTGTGATAATTTAAGGTTAAACCGACTTATATTTCACAAACTATTACTTCTTCCGAAGCACATTATTGACGAAGTCGAACAAATTACAGATGTCGTTTACGTTAACTACGTTCAGCGTTTATCATTGAATTAATTTTAAAATGATAAAAAAACATCCTAATTAGATACAACAACATATTTATATTCGCCCCAGTGGTGTCGACATATTTTCATTTAATTAAAGTAGCAAGAAACCGTGTTATTAAATAGCACGTTTGTATAATAAGACAAAAAACATCAACCGTGCCCGCTTCAATACCGACTAAGGTCGCAATAATTGCAATCACTAGTTTTTCTATAAAATACTAGTGCAAAAAATGTGTACCTGCAACCTGTTATTTGACTTTTAGCTGTTATATTACAAAAATGATTTTAATAATATTTTTCACGGGATATAATGGACGTAGCATGCAGTTAAAGCGTTCAAATTGAAAGTACCTAACGCGCGAAAGCTATCGCGTAGTCTAACTGAGACCTTAAGCTTATTCATCTGAAAATTGAAAATTTTGAAAGAATAAAAACATTTTTCTTCATACGTACTTCAGTATGTACTAATCAGATTACCCGAATTTACTCTGGCATGTTCGTAATACAGGTAGCCATGGGCGTATCTCAATGAGATTAGTGCCATCGATGACGAGGGAATAACACAAATGTGTTTTCGAGAGGTCTATTTAATCGGGCAATTGGCAAAGCTCCTGCCGATTTGTAGAGGAAAGCTGGTGTCGCATATACGATATACGCATATACATTTATGAGCGATCCGAATGAAAGTTATCAAATCTAGACATTCAGTAGTAATGGATAAATAAATGTCCTCAGAGATCCCTTCTAGAGACTTTTATTTAATGTATTTACGTATTTAACTATGTATGTTTGTTCCGGTGAAATCTTGCAGCTTAATTTTGAAGCAGATATCTTCCACCAACTGAGCTGAAATTTTGTATACTTACACGTTTAATTTGGTTGACAATGTGACATCAATCTTAATCCAACATGGCGAAACACACAAAATGGCGGACTAGTTATTTGTAATGCACACATACAATATAGGTATCAAATGAAAGGGCTTCCTGAGAATAACTCGAAAAATAAAGTGCCGTCACTCTAAATCCAATATGGCTAAGTTTTTTATGCTTTCGTACAATATGAGTTTCAAATGAATTTCTGAGGACCTTCTGAGAATACGAATGCCTGTCCAGCGAGTATTAAAAAATATAAAATAAATATTGAAAGTAAAAACTTTTTTTAAATTAAGCTTTCATTTACAGCGCGTGTTTGATTGTGTAGGTACTTGTGTGTGAGACACGACCGTATCTCCGGATAAATCAATGGGGGTGTCCGACTCATATTTTAAAGGTTGTAAGTAAGTACAACCTACTTAATGAAGATCTATACGCCTCCATGGACAGTAAGACTTAGGGCGCGTTTATATGACACGCATGATCGTAGCGCGGTGGCCGCCCGAAAACTATCGCGTCGTCTAACTGAGGCCTTAGTCATAGACTTGATTAAAATTTCATCAAGCTCTGAGTAATAGAACCTTTTCGTACACATAAATTTAAAGCTAACTAGGTACATTGTTACAATTCGAAACAACAATATTGGCTGTACCTAATAGAATAAGCATAAATTTATTCACGTAGAAAAGCTTTTCAAAGCAATTCTACTATGCCAATAAATCTTTTCACACTTGAGATGGAGTATGAAGTGGGGATCACAGAAGTTTCCGACTTAACCACTTAACCGACGAAGGATTTTGTATCAAAGGGTTCTTAGGTTAGAACAAAGATATCATTCAGAAACTTTAACAAGAACTAATCGGGTGTTTAAATCTGTTAGCTGTAGTTTATACAAAAACGTTTATAGAGTTGAATACGAATATTGCTTGATAAGAATATACAAATTTAACTCGTTCCGTCGAGAACATTCCAGAAATTCTATTTATATTTTTTTTCTATCCTGCGCGTACAATTTCTTTATTGTACTTTCTTATCTATGTCGTCAAGAACTTTCCAGAAATTCCATCTTTAAATTTCTTCTATCTCGCTCGCACATTTTCTCTCTGACATACCTACGCGACGAAAATTGTCAACAGTTGAATCTACGCTACAATACGAGTATGTATAGATATAATTATATTTAATGACATAATCTACGAAATGTTACTACACTAAATTGGTTTAGATGCCACTGCACAATAGTTTTAGTGTGTGCTTTCTATGCTTGTAACCTTGTAGCGGGCCACTAGAGTTGAAGCCATCGTAATACAGGAGCGAACGCCATTGAAAACATAATTCTCAGTAATTAACGGTAGAGCGAACAATGCGGCGGGGTACGTGCGACTACTGACTTTATCAACCAGTCAATTTGCGGTCGAACACATGCATACGTGGCTGTTTGTGCAACGCGGCTGCTCGTGTGATCTGCTGTTTCTGTGAAATATGGCTGTATGCTGTTGAAATAACTATTAACATTTTAGGCTATTCGTAATTCTCCCTTGCGTAGAGAAACGTTATTTACGTATTAGTAGACCCGCCCTCGCTTTGCTTTGGGGAACCTATGCCCTAGTTACCCACATTCGAACTCGTACAGACTGATAGACGGACAATAATTCCAAATATTTATTTTGGGAAAATGCGATAGCCTTGCTTGCTGTTCGGTAGCGATGGCTATACTGCACTTCTAGGGTTATCACTGGCATTGTTTTTGTTTAAACTTATACAATTACATACATTCATTCATTTATCTCGACAAGGATATATTTTTACGGCCCGATATATGTATAACTACATCTCTAATGTCAATTAACCAATCAAGCTGTAAAAGTGGCGGTTCGCGGCCGAGACCGAGACAGGAGACCGCGACCGGCACTTGACCATAGGCAATGTACAGGCGACAACTCGCGGCCGAGACCGAGACAGTCTGTCGCGCCTATACAAAGTGACGGTCGCGGTCTCCTGTCTCGGTCGCTTGTCCCGGTCTCGGCCGCGAACTGCCAGCTTTAGTACTTTCCAGCTATAGTATCGTACATAATAAGTAACTAAGTTTATAAAACAGATGAGCATTATAAATAAAAACAGAGATTGTTATTGAGGGAGAACTTTTAATTATTTCTAACAGATTTCGGCAAGAGAGGCTTGATTACCTTACTAATCTAGTTATTTCAATTTGAACTTAAAATAATATGAATTCATAATAATTTCAAGATGATGTTGAAGAATTAAGTTACTTAAGCCCTAAATACAGTATTAACATTATTACGGCTTATGACAAAATTATATATAAGTTTAAGCCAGACACATAAATGTTTTCATTCGGTGAACTCATTTCTTTCACAAATTGTATGTGGTAAGTCTCTCTCTTTTAAAAATGTATGGGCTTTATCTCCTGAATATGTTGTGCCCTTTTTCCTCTCAACAGTATACTTTATGCTTATCTATCCCGACATCTATCTCTTTGCACACGGTTAGTCGAAGATGTGGAAACTGTGCCTTAATTTTTTGTTATTTCATCTTTGTTAACATTAGTATTTGTTTATTTATATGTAGATTGGAAAATTCACTACAATTGTAGGTAAACACTGTAATATTATAGTATTCGTATCTCATTTTATTAATATTATTTCAAGAGTTTGTCTATTAGTTACACTAATATTCATTACTGTTTGATCGGCGTTAAATAAATAAAAAAAAGAATTTATTACTTAAATGTAATTTAACTTCTTAATTTAACCTACCCATGTATGTCTTCGTTTAAACACGTCCCTACACCTATGTCTATATTTAAAGTTTTAAATTATGTTCGGTACAAATAAACAAGGATTGGACATAAACACGGATTGGACACTGATTGGACATCTAAAATCACTCATCTATATTTATTTAATTTTCTTTAAGAAGTAGTCAGTTGGCAGCCCTAAGCGGTGGCGGGACATCTTTATGCTAATGGCTCTGGTTTCACTGTACCCGGTGGTCAATTAGCGAAGATTCTTTCTTACAAAACCTTCGTAGACGTAAAATGTTTAGATATTGAAGGAAATTCACACCTTATGATGAATATTCGGTATTATTTTAATGTCATCGCTTTAGCGTTACGCAGTCAGTTACAATGAGAATAAGAGATTTATGGCTACAACCTATTAATGATTCACTGGCACGGGTCTCTCCGTATTACTGAGAAAGCCTAGAGTGTACTCCACCCTGCTGCTCCAGTGCTAATTGGCAAAGGGGTTAGTCGCCAACCTGAGTATCAAAAGTATGCTGTCCGAAGATATCCGACATGGCTTACTGACTGCTATCTAACGATACCAGCCAGGACCGACCAGTTTACGTGCCTTGAAGCAGTTGAAGCATGGAAAGGCTCGAGATTTTTTTTTGCAACGTGTGGCCACCTATCCAACTACCGATCACTTAGGATCGACACAGGCCGCTGACTAAAAGCGTTTCTAGGGATAAAAATGTAAAAGGCATTTATTCAAACCATCTTTACAAACTTTTGCGCTTATAATATGCGCGTATAAAAATATAAGTTACCTATACTAACCTAATCGATTTTGTTTTTCAAACCATTCAGTTGCTTGTTTTCACGCAGTTGTACCTACATAAATAATAGTACTTTTCGGCACTAATACTAGTTTTCGAATTATTCTGTTTCGACCTCGTTTCAAACGAGTCGGATTCCTTTTATAATACTTGGCCATAGGCTACTGAAAGAACCGGATTGCAAATTTCAAACTTTTTGTTGCGAGCTATTTAGAAACAAACTTAAAGAAAACTTAGTAAGCTTCTTGAAAAAATCGAAGTTTTCTTGAAAAAATTGAAGTTCTTGTGATAACGTAAAGTCGAACGTAGGTATAGTCCATGCACTTATATACATTATTATTGTTTATAGACTGGTTGGAGACTAACTTAGTATATTAGTTAACATTTATAAACGGAATAATATAATAATTTCGATATAATTTGTTCGTTGTTTCGACCAATGTCATCAGGCGGTTTATAGACTGGTTGGAGACTAACTTAGTATATTAGTTAACATTTATAAACGGAATAATATAATAATTTCGATATAATTTGTTCGTTGTTTCGACCAATGTCATCAGGCGGTTCGTCTGCCCGATTGTCGGCAATTAGTAGGTACATACATATAAAAAACTTGAACATTAACGTTGTGCATTTTGAATATTTTGGACTTAATTGTCGCCTCTGAAAAAGCGTACCAGATCCCCACATCCATCACCAGATTGGATAAAATCTCATGATATTAGGTAAATAATAAACAAGCTTCCAGAACGCGCGTGTCTCACATTGATAAATTGATGTAACGACAACAAGAACTAGACGTCACGTAAACATTTTGTTGCCGTTAAATAACAATACGTAAATATGTACTAAAACTTTCGTAATATGACGATCGCGCTATAAAATGCTATCTGTGTCAATCTCGGGTAGAAACAGGCATAAAACAGAGTGAAAGAAGTTGAACATTGTAAAGTTACGAGCTATGTCACGACGTGACACGTGTGACGACACGCGCGTTCTTTGCAGAATTCAACACATAATTGATACAATGTTTGACATTCTGCCAACTCCATGTGATTTTTGTAGCCCACTGATCCAAATGATTGATAACTATAAACAAAATCGTGCAAGTGAATAAAATGCGTAATTATTACATATTAATTATCAAATTTAAACCTAGATTGGTCACTTCCGTTTAATAAATGGTCAATTTTAGGATCAGGCCATGACTTATGGCATTCCTTCTTTATGCTAAACTCCAGCCCATCAGTGTAAAATACTTTTAAATATAAAATATAATATGAAGAAAGAACACAGGCAACAAATAAGTTTCAATTAAGTTAGTTGTCACTGACAATTTACCGAAAGTAAATTCGAGTAATATTTTGTTTCGTATACACATTTACTTCCAAGAACAACTTCATCTAACTTGAAAATTTTACGCGGCTAATGAAAACTTTGCCAAAGAACATTTTCTTAATGAGTTAAGTTTAATGCTTCGTGCAGTTAGTTGAGTTGTAATATTTGCCGTTTTTATTGAGTCTATTTGTACACTACAAATAGAGTAGATAAATAAACATGAAAATTGAATATTCTATGCTCAGACGGAGATTAGCGAGTTCCAGTCGAGACGCCCGCGCCGCGAGGGAGAAACTACATACCTGAACGGAAATTTCAAGATACCAATTCAGTGAAAGCAATGTAACTAATTTAGATCTGATTTTGATTCATCTATCTTTTGTGATTTCTTTCTTAAATACGTTTTCTAGTAGGTAGCTAGAATTTTTGGGTTTAAATTATACTTTATTAAGACTACACTTATATAAAAATAAAGTGTATCAGTACTGTAAGTTATTATAGTATATAAATAGATAAAAGTCGCTAAAAATCAGTCGAATTTGGTTAAAAAGTCCTGATAAACAAATATAGACCCAAGAGGTCTTTGTCCCCAATGTTTTTAATGTCTGATAAAAAATAACAATCCGCACTTCTTAACTTGTATCTTAGTACAGTTGACAGTTTCAGCTTGTCTCATACCTGTCTAAGAAAAGACCTGCAGATCTTAGGTATTAGAACCGAGCTTATTTTAAGAAAAGTCCTTGGCCCAGGCACTGGACAAAAATTAGTTGCAGTTTGAAGTTACTAACTTTAAATCAAAACTTCAATAACAACCTTCAAACATCATACGGTAAAAAGTCTTGAGCGTTGTTCGCATGCATCAATAAAGCAACATGGTAAATTAGGTTTCAGCCCTCTCTACAATATCGAAAATAATTTATCTAGATCAGATATCCGTTGAGATGTTCTACACAGATTGCCTTGAGTTTCCAGCCATTGATTTCTACTTTCAATATAATTTGCAATTTGAGTAGGTAACCTGAGTGTTTCTGTCTTCATTCCATTACAAAGATAAGCTATGCGATGAAGCTTCAGTATTCATTACAGCTGAATTTCAAAGAATATTTTGTAATTTTCCCACGATTAAATAGCCAAATATGGTTCATCAAAAATTAATTATGTACTCCGTAAAATGCATACTTAATTGATTAATTTTGTTATAAATATAAATTTGTAAGTGGTCACAGACTCCCATGGATATCAGTAACTCCAGGGGCAGCAACAATGCATTTCCGGAGATAAAAGAAGCGGGGGATCCCCGGCATGACAGGAGTGTTTAGAAACTTTAGAAGATAACAAATATCCCTACAACATAACATAGGTACATGCCGGTCAAAATCATAATCTTCCTTTTTGCTTCGCCGTGAATTCGGTAAAAATACGATTGATCTGCAACGTAAAAATTCGAAGTTGGAACTCAGTTGTAGATTCAGATTCAGCCAGTCAGTTGACGCGATGCGTAGCCGATCGCGCGATCGGCGGCGGCGGAAATGACGTCATTACTGTCGCGATTCGTGCATGTAAGTAGTATTCGCTCGGTTGCTGCGCGGGAAGTATGCACATACATAGTATGTCAGACAATTTGAATCGATATTGAAAGCATGTACCATTTGTAAGTGTGCTTAACAAGATTTTTTGATTAACAATGCCATGGAACAAGAGGTTTTATAAGTACTTAAAGTGGTGTTATTTTTAACTATTTTTTTTACTTAAAATTAATTAATGCTTGACAACAATCCCACCTTATAGTAAGCAGACAAAAGCTCTATTATTACAAGTGATTGTTGAAAACCAAATTTGTTAACTCCGGAATTTGAGGGCAACAGATAGGTAGGTATGTAGGTACGTAAAAAATATGATGCTGGCCTACAATATTTTAAACGGGCTATTTCCGAGGCGTTTCACAAGCATCATAATTCAAAATGTATAGCTTTGCAAATGGGAGGAAAAGTTACAGCCAAATACTTGTTTATTTTATGAAAAACGTTTTACAATACGAAGGTGTAGTTAATTAATGGTTTTGATTGTGGTGTAAGGGTAAAACGAAATTAGATAATTGACCGAGAGATTATAATAAAATAGATGCACTGTAACTACTTCTACCGCAACTTTCAATTATAGCTATTATATAGTAATAAATCGTTGAAAGCACATGAAATATTATGAAATTATATCGGCTCAACTGCAATAAACAACAAGTATTGTAGTTGTGACGATATACTACATATTTTAAAAGCACCAACATAATATAAACTTAGCAGACCTCTGTCTACTAAAACTGGATCAAAACTGATTTTATTAGTGATAAAAGAAATGCATAAATTCAATAAATATAAAATTGTTTGAATGTAATAAACGTACATTAATATTAAAAAGTGACACTAAACTAATTTTTGGTTTAAAATGTGTTTTCACAAATTGAGCTCGACACACAACATCATTACTTATGCACGTAAAAATTGGAATGGTTCCAACCTTAATAAATTTACTCAATTTATAGCGTATTAAAATATGGTCATATCTACACTCTTCGTAATATTATTGAAACGAATTACAATATTGTGGCATTTTTTATCATTGTCTCGGAAAAGTGATTTATCTGGCGAAATGGCCAAAGTGAATTACTCATCACATATTTTAAATTAATATACAAGTCATGCAATGCGTATAATTATCATACACAGAACTGAACGCGTCACTAGTATTTTCAGGCGCCCTTGTAATTTTTTTACTTGTCTGTACTCGTCTGTGCTCGTCTGTTACATTTAGCTGTGCCTTCATTTCAAATCAAATCAAAATAGGAAAAATAACAGGTGTAGCCTAATACAATAGCTACCTCTCAGTAGGTTGGTTTCTCAGACCTTTGAGAACTTTATGGAGAACTCTTACTTACAAGTAAGTAAGTTTCCTCACGACGTATTCTTGTACTGAAGAAAATGATAACTAATTGTAATACAAAAATAACAAGCGTGAAATCGACGTTCAAACTATCATTGTATTAATAGAATAAACCTAAGTGATTCGAGGAAATATGGATATTAATTTAACCGTTTCGTGATGATACGGCATCTCACGAATATTATATTAACGACCTCGTAGCTTAATAATAATTAGCAGTGATCCTATGTGCGGAACATACATACATACGACAGACAAATGTTTGTTCTCGGATCATTGCTTTTACTGTCTTATGCATTTATGTCGTCCATGCCATCGGCTACACAGGGAATTCTAGCGCGGCGGCATGAGTGTGTAAACGTTTATTTATTTATTGATGTACCTGGTATCTTATTGTGAGAAAAGATCTTGTTAAGTTGAAGCTCAGTTACATCTAGAAGAAAAATTCTCGCGTTCATCCTTATTTAGCATTGGAGCGTTCATATAATGATTTCAGCTTTATGCTTAGCTACACTTCGGGAATATGGAGTATTCATTTTCTGTGTAAAATATGTTTCGGCACGTCTCGTATCCATGCATTTTGAGTTAGTGTGTGCGAATTTTCCAATTAATTTCTAATATAATAATGACAACCCGTATGGTGCAATGGATACTATACAAGATTGCCGTTCGAAGGTCCTGGGTTCGATTCTCAACTAGGCAGAAATTTTAGAAGGCAGAAGTTTAAATTTCTGTTCTTGGTATGGATTTGTGTTCTTTTCTTTGTGTGTTGTCCATGGGACCCTCGACACAGGGAATTTTAGTGTGCATTACAATAAATCAATCCAAACCACGTTGACCACTTAACGTCTGCTCGGTTGTAGGTTGTGTACTTACATAAAAACGTAATTTTGTCCAATATTTCACATCGTCTATTAGTATTCTGCACGGTAACGACATCAGTTACACTTTTCCATCTACAAAAATCTCCTCCTTATGTAACTTCATTATACCTGAAAGAAGCCGGGCCGGGTTCTTACAACACTTACAACTAAACACATAATTAATTTGGTAATATTTGTGTCGTGTGTCTAACGCCGAATTAATTTGTTGATGAACGTATGGTGGATGTTTATCTCACTTATTAGCAACAGGAATTAAATAAGGATTATTATGATGTTGACAAAAGATTAAATTACTGCGTAAATAAAATTGTGTTACACAAAATCACGATTTGGCTACTGTTCTTAACGAATTTGAAGAAGTCTTATAGTTTTACAAAAAAACGTAGCTTTCTGAACTCTTTTCACATAATTATAAACTTTAACAGCTGGGTTTTCAATGTTTAATTTTCTTGCAATTTACATCTTTTAGCACGTTTAAAATACCAAAAATAAAATATTGTAATAATTATGCCCTTTTTAATGTGCCATCTTTATATTACATGAAATACTTGACCAAAGTTTTTATTGTCAATCACATAATTTTCTCGCCTATAGGTAGATTTTAAAACTTTTTCTGAAATAGATTCAAAGAAAATCGAATGTGACGGACGAATAAACATATATACGAATGATTCTATAAATATTTATTTTTTGGCTGACACACGGATCTCCAAAAAGCTGTAGCGAGCGAGTTTCATTGTTACTATTGTTTCCGTTTCAGAGGAATTTTTGATATGGATTGTTCCGTTTCATGTTACCTACCGTAAAATATACGAACTGTTTTTTAGCACCGACTGTCTTTTCTCGACAAGATGTTTTTATTACACCACAATAATAAATAATCAATGAAATATCCAAATTATGTGTTATACACGTCGAGCCGCGCATTTTAATCAAACGCAGCGGGTTCTGTCGAAGGGAAGATTTATGAGGTCTGAATGAAGAAATCAAGTATTAAAATTACAAGACTCGAAGCACCTTGAGAATTATCATGGTTATTATGTGTTCCCATTCAGTCACCCTTTGAACGAAGTCGTCGTCTCTTGACAATTTTTCTCTCTTTTGTAAGTATAAGGAGGCGTGGAGCGCCGTTCACAAGATATGAATACGAGAAGGGTGTCCTCAATTCACACCACATTATATTAACCGTGGCTTTTGTGCGATTGTTGGGTGAACGCTCCTTTAAGCTACTAGCCAATAAAAATTGTTAATAAAAAAACGTTTTAAAACTTATTTGAATACTGGCAGCGTTTAAAAACTTCGTAAAAACATTATGCTTAATACATTTATTATATCATTCGGCGTATATACGTTTTTCAATAAGGTTCCGAAGACTAACAAATATATGTACATAGGTAATAATTAACAACACCCTTTTTTAATTGGGACTGAATTATTAATCTTATGAAATTACAGCCTCTTAAACTAATTAAGTTAATTATGTTATATTATTAAATACGTAGTAAACGAGTCATTCAGTCTATAGCCGCTATTAATTTGATTGTAAGTTCACGTCTCATAATATTATGATATATCGTTACTGGAGTAAATTAAGGTGATGTTATTAGATTAGGTATTTATTAAAATAATTAATCTGCCTATTACTATTATGAGTTACGTTTACAAAGTTTACTAAAGCATGCTATTTAAAGATTCTTATTTTGATAGTTTAATTGCTGGCCGCGGTATTAATGAAATCGTAATTATTTTGTACTTTTACCTCCACATTTTGTCCACGGATAGAATTCATGAAGATATCGCAGAATGGATAAGACCATCCTTCCCAATTCTAAGGCCTAGGCAATGTCTGCGGAGATGTATCTTGCTGAAGAACAGAAGAAACATCGGTTCTAGGTCCTCTCCGATTAATAATAATTAGGACAGAGTTTTAGAAGACGCTGGATTCTCTACCCAGTTGAATTTCGACATTAGTTATGCATTTTAGAAGTTCTAGCTGCCTGGCTACAGTTATCCTCCTCGTGGAAACCTATCGTGAAATATTTTAACTAATAACAACCTAGTGTTGTTTTTTACCTTATTATAATACTTATGTTAAGAGAAAACTTTGTAAATAGGTTCCTCTTTTCAAGCATATTGGACGTACGAAAATAGAACATGAAGTTTGATACGGTTAAACCCTATCTACCGCATTCAAACTATAAAGTCCAACTATGTACAATTATATTATGAAAGTAATGCAATCGTAAGGTCTGAATTTGTAGAGAACGCGAAAATATGCCGGAAAACCATCCATTACAAACCATAATCTATAGAAGGTTTATTGGTATTCTAGTTACTCTACCCGTTTTTTATTTCAAATCACCTAGAATAGCAGTGAAATGACCGATGCTGCAGCAAAGTACTCGGAGCTCGTAACTTTCTACAGGGTTTGCCGTACATACTAAATTCAGGTCAAATGTACGGCTATCGGGAAACGATTATCTCTTTTGTTTTTGCAAGCTCAATACTGTGCAAACAAAGCGCTGTATTTGGTCTTTGATGAAATGAGCGATTTGCCGCAATTAAGTGTCTGCCGCTTTGTGTAGCTCCGCGAATAAGCTTTCTATTTCTCGAATCCCGTACTTCTTGATTGGCTGTACTTAATTAAGTATGATGAATTAACTGTTTATTATACTTTATGTAACTTGTTTGATTTATGTTTGTTACATATTATTTTGCTTTCGCATTGAGATAGGATTGGGTATGCAATTAGTATTATGTTATATGTATTGTATTTCAATGGATAATAAAATGTTATTCAAATTCAAAGCTATTTGTGTAGTTTTGGTTTTGGTATAGTTTTATTAATATGGATATATTTTGCTTAGGTAAATGGTTATTTAGGCACTTGCTAGTATTAAATACATTTAGTATTTCACAACTAATCAATATGTATTTTTTTAATAATTACCTATTTGTAATTTACTTGAATCTTACGTTTCATATCATATCAATAGTAATATGCGATAAAGTAATAATATTCACTGTTGTTTCAATATAAGGAAACCAGTCAATTTTTTCCATTTTATCACGTCTGCAAAATACATTTCTTTACAGTTTTATTAATCACTTGATTCAACTTTTTAAATATTTTTAATTGCAATTTCTCGTGGCCTTGTAGTTCAATTTGCTTCGTAAATAAATTTAAATAAAAACATAGAGCGGCAATTACATTCCTTGGCACACAATAAAGTTCTTCTTAGTGCTCAGTTTTTCAAGAAAAAGTGTAAGAAATGAGGTGCCTTTTATCTAAGCATCTTAAAATATTGCTATCTGTTCAGCTCTTAATAGTCATTTTTGTTGTTACAGATTGTGAACTGCGTGGACATCATCATTCCATCAATGACGGTTATTTTCAACCTACGTTCGGACAATGCGTTCGCAAGGTAGCAAACCGTTGTCCACCAAGAAGGTAGTGATAAGGAGACTATCAACTTTCAAAACAAGTTCAATAAAAAAACCAACAAAAAAAAGGGTTACGTCAAAAAAGGTTAAAAAGTTACCGAAATCCATTAAAAACCCAAAAAGGAATACTGCAAAAGATGAGATTTCAAATCAAAAAGATGAAGATAATTCCGCTGACGATAAAGTCCATACATCTTCCGAGACAGTTAAGCCTGGACCGTCTAAACCAATTTCAACAAGAAGCGATTCTCCAACGAAAAAGTGCAAAAAAGAACTCAAGGAGAAAAAAAATACGACTAAAATCGTTACTACTGTTGTTAGAGCGAAAAAAGCAGCAAAAGCTGTAAGAAATACTAAATCTGCTACAAAAATTAAACAAGACATAAAAGATAGCGATATTAAGTACAAAATTAATTTAGATACAGATAAGAAAAATGGAGCAAAATTTTGTAAAGCTAAATCAAATATTAAAAAAGCAATGGTATCTCAAAAGAAAAAGAGTTCATTACTAAAGCAAGAGGATAATGTAAAAGAAGAAGCACATAAAGAAGAAAAAGACGACACTAGTGCCATCATTGATGTCAAAGATCAAGAAATATCTTCAGAAAATAAACAAGAAACCTTTGTTGAAACTAAGTTTAAGACCACTCCAGAACAGAGTGATGATAATTTGAAGAATGAAAACAAAAAGGCCTCAGATACTCCTTTGTTAAATAATTCTACTTCTTCTCATTCTTACAAACTAGACACACCTAAAAATGAATCTGAACGACCTCCAAAATTTTTTACTTCTAGTAGACCTAGGACCGTAGATGTAGATATAAAGTTTTTAAAAAATTCAAAAGGTAACCTAAGTGTCTCGGAACGATTTTTACCTATGAAGTGCGAGACGAAAAACTATGATAACAATAAAGATAAAATGAATTCAAGTGACCCAATCTCACAAGAATCCGAAATAGATGTTTACACGTTCACTGAAAAAGTTGATTCACCAAAAAATATTTTGTCCGATTTTGGAAATCCAATAAAAATTGGTAGAGTGCGGCCTGTAGCAAGAGTAAAAGGAACCGTTGTAGACAAAAAATCTGAAGCCGATAAAAAGAAGTATCCTCCACACCGACCCATTGAAGAGGTTGTTCAACAGTTAAAGGCTAACAAACGTTCTGAACAATTAAATCAAAATCAAACATCAGCTAATGCTTCGTCCGGTGAAGGTTCGAGTGTAAGAAATGCAGATAATGATATTGTAGAACCTACCCCTATAGTGAGCAAGTCTTATAAAATGGTTGCTCGTAAATCAAGTATCACTGGCAAACCATTTAGTCCCATAAAATTCTTTGATCAGGAATCTTTACCATCCAAACCTGCAGAAACATCAAAGAAAATAGTGAATGCAAAGAAAAAACAAGTAAAAACCAAGAAGCAACAAAAAAAATGTACTTTATCAGATGAAGATATCGATACATCGAAATTTTCACTTAATACTACAGCTATACAATACACCTCTTCAGATGAAAGCGTAGGAGAGTCAAATGATGATAACGACTCTAAAGAATCGTCAGAATCAGATACACCAAAAACGAAAAAAATCAAAAACAAGAAATATAAAAAAATTACTGATGGTGCTAAAAAAACTACATCAAAAGAATTAAAAGAACTTTCAAAGGACTCCCTTATTGATCTTAAGGATAATGGAATGCTTTTAGGTAATGAAAAACCCAGCAAAAGAAGGCTTAAACTACTTACATTGTGGGCGGGACCAAAAACACACAGAATGGCATCATTGAATGCTTTAGCTAAAGTACATTGCTTATACGAAAATGAAAGCAGAACCCATTTAGAGCTCGGTTTAATGAAAACCATCGACAGACCAGTTATGCCGAGCACATCTAAAACCATTCAAACCAAAAAGAAAGAATCAAAGTCAAAAGATTCAGACAAACAGGAAAGTACGTCAGAATCTGAATATGAAGCTAAAAAGGAACAAAATAAAGATTCCTCCGAAAGTTCAGACGACAGTCCTCCAAAAAGAACCCTGAGAGGAGTTGTTCGAAGTGCAGGGAAATATTGGGATCCCAAATCTTCGTCTTCTAGTGAAGAGAGTGAATTAGAGTCGAAAGGAAAATGTACGGAGAAGAAAAAAGTTATACCAAAAACTACCGTTCCAAAATCGGATTCTGATAAGCCTCCCACAAAAGTTAAAAAAGTGACTGTTCCCAAGAAAAAAAGAAACAGGAATGAAGTCATGATGGATCTTAAAGATATGGTAGTTCAAAAGCGAATGGCAAGTCTCAATGCTACAGCTATTTTGGCTGCTAGTTATGAAAAGAGGTCACCGAAGTCCAATAAGGACGATACTACTTCGGATTCTTGCAGTGACGAATCGTTTGTCCAAAAGCCAAAAAACGTAATAAGTTCCGGCGTGAAGTCGGAAGTAAAAAAGGAAGATATTAATAAGGATTGTGAAGATCCTATAACGGCTGATCAAAAGCAGAAAATGGAAGTTATAGTTAACCAAGATACAGACGTCACTATAACAGGAGTTTATTCCACTCACCATCATGAAGGATTTTGTACTGTGTCAGGGATGCAGTATCGTATTTCTTCAACAAGTCACACACAAACCACGGCAACGGCTAATTGCGAAAAGGTGAGTTTTTTAACACTGAATTGTGTATGTAACATCTGATCATTATCGCAACCCATAACTGTCCCACTGGGTACGGGACTCCTCTCACAGCGTGAGGGGTACCGGTACTTACCACGCTGATACCTTGCTGGCTAAGTGTGAATTGGCGAACTTCACTCACCTCTAGATGTTTTCCTTCGTAATTGATACTAATTCACTCATAATTTTTGAAAATTAGTGGTGCATGCTGGAGTCGTGCCCATGCCCCACTGTTCGGGATTCCGACTCAAACCACATGGCTATCATTCTCGTCTTTACTTGTTCACACATAATATAATGTACGTAACATCTGATACTTATTAAATAACAAATTAACAAAACGATTACATGCTAATTTAAAAATGAAACGCACACAACAACACAACGCAGACAACAACAGATACACTTACTATAGTCTTTATAAATTAGGCGATGGTTGTCACTGACTTGCAAACTTTCATTTAATTTCGTGACTAAGATTTTATCGCGCTAACTTAAAACAATTAAACACAAGCGTAGATGTTGTCACGGTTAAAAGTCGGCAAATTAGAGCGTGTAA
Organism: Ochlodes sylvanus; assembly: GCA_905404295.2. Lineage (NCBI taxonomy): Eukaryota > Metazoa > Arthropoda > Insecta > Lepidoptera > Hesperiidae > Ochlodes > Ochlodes sylvanus. The sequence goes on from FR990138.1 coordinate 6,634,038, forward strand.
TACTGAGTGTAATAAAGACAGCACCCGCAGGCACTTCGGGCCTCATTAATACCCGGTAATGAAGTAAGTTCTACGTAAACACGCCCCGGGTCCTCATCTGCACATTATCCTTCATCGCCTTACGTACCAAAATTTTCCAAAGAAAAACAAACCCTTTGCCCATGTAACTAATGTCGGATTTGGATTTAAGAATTGCCGGTATCTATAAACGATTTATTTTGAGAAGCAGTTGTCATCGTATTATTAATACCCTTGACGTAGATTATTCTATCTGAAGTGTTGAAGTAATATCTCTCTCGTATAATGCGCGTTTTGCACATGTATGTGGAAATATTGAAAGTTTTGGATTAAACTAGTATCAACGTGAGAACAATAATAAATGAAACTGTGTACAACATACAGTAAACAGCACCGTTAAAATACAACTATCGATATTTGGGAAATTTATGATATTTTTTTCATTCATTGACTTTTTGTCATAATAGTATTGTGAAGTTAATTTTTATGAGCCTATCTACTGTGCAAATTTGTTATAAAATTAAATCCCGTGCATAAGAAATTCAAACGAAATTTAATAAAACCCAAGAATATAATTTTAAATAATAAAACTTTATAAAATAACTTTCTTACCACTACGCCGATCAGTTCAATTCAAACATTAATCAATGACAAAATTATAAAATTAAGATAGCTCCTCCAATGTCGGAAAGAAAAGGATAAAACATTGCAATTTCTGTTATTTTCGTCAAATGCTCTTGATAATGGGAAAGTTTAACAGGTGGTAGAACTTTTGTGGGGTTCGCTCGAGGCTACATCGCTCATTCTACTCTACAGAACATGTCCAAAGCAACTACATGGTCCGGTTTAAAGAACATTAAGGCCAGCGACATTTACACGAGGCATTTCAATCTTCACGGGTGGCATACGTCTGTAACTAATTTCAACCATAATTTAACCTTCACAGGTTATAGCGACCACTTCGAGTATTACCGTTATCTTTTCTGATAATGATTTGTAAGATAGGTACTAATGAAAATCAGTAACTATTGATTATTATTCGAAGACGGGTTACTAACTAGAAAAAAATGTTGACTTCTCTTAAAATAACAACAACTAAAAAAAAACTAAAAAAAATATAATAAAGTATAACTAAAGATAAATTATTAACTTAAAACTATACAGCAATTAATACACAATTATCACAGCAATAATTTTACCAAACTCACAGTGAATTATTACTCTTGCGACTAAAGCACAATATATTAAATAAACTAGTCGCCCTCGCTACGCTTGGGGACACATGCCCCTTAGTACGCACACTCGGAAATTGTTAGGCGTGATTCTTTAAACCGACATAACTTTTTAGTAGAAGTAAAACATCGGGACATAAATTGTATCGCCACAATTAGACAGTCATAAGTGAATTGGCCTTTACAAAGTTAATGCGCTTAATCACTCAGACTACATCGCCACTTATTTTCAAGTGGGCCCAACGTAAAAATAAATAAATACACGCTGACACACGCACACACCCTGCACTAAGATTCATATTATTATGTTTCGGGTGGAATGGACAACACCATTAACACGTCACTAACACCTATGACCCGAGTCTCCGATAACAAATATCTGTCACATAAATATCTAGCCCCGACCAAAAATCGTACCCAGGATCCGTTCCTTCGTAGACAGGGCCACTATCAACTAAGTAGGCTACAGCGTAGTCATAATAATTCATACGACCAATTAAATCTAATTACTTAGTACAAAAAGTATGTTTTTCTAGGAGGGATGCTCACGTGACGATGATTCCCGATACACGCCTCTATCGGCGTTATCCTCAATGCAGCCTCCCGCAGAGCATGCGCACACGCACCCACATCCAGGTAAGTTTGTTAATATAATCCATACTTCTATCCTCTTATTATAAATAATTATGTACCTACTTAGATACTATCAGATGGGATTGAAGTCAAACATAAACTTATTTTGAGTAAAAAATTTTTTTTTTTAAGACAGGTCTGTTGAAAACAATATTTTAATAGTATAACTCAACTACAAAGTTTTGTTCAACTCCTAAACTTGCTAATTAATCTGTAAATTAATATATGTAAATTGTCATAAATTAACAGTAACGTATTGATTAACTTAGTAGTTTATTCATACTAATCCGATACCTCATAAATTATTTGCCTATCAATAATATCGATGAATGAATTCAATAGATAATCAAAGTTTAGTTATACGAGAGTAAATAAGCTAATAAGTCAATTGATTTAGGAATTAAATCGTATCGAATACTTTAGGGTTGCGTCATACGATAATTACTGGGACAAAATGTTGATTTATTACTTAACTTTGTGTAAGTTATTCAAAGCTGTCGGAAAATATAAAATGAATATCGTATATTATGTACAAGCTCCTAATCTTGATACTAGTATGGCGTACTGGCGCGCAGCCAATCGGGTGATTTTAGTGTAGCTACAGGCCAGATGGATTAGGTGATATGCGACTCTTTAAATCAAGGTAACTGTAATTAAATGTAAATAATCTTGGCTTCAAAATTCTCCATCCGGCAGAGACTCTAATTTATTTATTTGTGCCTATACTTAGGTAGGTGTCGCATTTTTCGGAACAAAAAACAAGTAATATTGCTAAGATCGGTATAACTAACGTAAAACTGAACCAATGATTCGGAAGCTGGCGAGCGTGGAGAAAGGTTGGCGCTTTGCCAGACATGCTTAATTGTGTCCATGTAGGATCGCGGACTCTAGGGGTATTCCAGTTGTCTATAAAACCTGTTAGTAGATTCTGAATTGACGAAGTTACACCAATTTTTTTGTACATTTTTAACGAAATTTGTTTAATTGTTCTGTAAAGTTTCAAGTTTAACAGTACTTAATTGTGTTCCGGATAGAAAGGTGTGGAGCCGGCTACTCTTTTTAGAGGCGACCATCTCAGTCAGTCAAGGGTAGCAACACATCTGTGACCGAATTATAACAAGACTCTTAGTAACAATTACTAACTGGACTATTACCTACTAACAAAAACCAACAGGACTAACATTCACTAACAGTCCCTTCCCAGTCCTCATACTTACAAACTAACCAACTAATGTTCTAACACCGTCACCTAACCGGACTAACTATCCCAGTCTCCATTTGAGTCTTATTCTATGTCGGTCGCAGTTGTCATGGGCGGTATTAATTCCATAAAAAAAGTACGTGGTTGTATTATTATTAAATTATTTTTGTAAAATAAAGAGATTTATTGATAATTGTAATAAATGTTAAACGTGTACTGGCACGTCACTTTACAGTAGAACTGTGTTTTGTGGGATTTAATATGCCAGCTACTTATAATACATATACACAAACCGCAGGTTCTTGGTGGGTGGAAGATTAGTACTAATATGGCTTCCGTATCCGTAGTCATTTTACACTAGGGCACCAGAACACTTCGTATAATCGTTAGCACCTTCCTTACATAAACCTATGAAAATAATATGCATGTCTTCAATTAAAGAATGAATAGGCTTCTTTTATGTTAGTCCTTTTTACCAACTAAGGCTACATCGCCATTTGCCATGAAATGGGATCGTAGTCAAGCATTAACTCATAATAAGAAAAAAACTTTCACTAGTAATAGTAACTTTATATAAAAATTCTCCTTTTTCTGTCTCTCTTTGTTGCTACCTTCGATCAAAAATACCATAGATACATATTTTTATTTCTTTACAAATGAACTAAGACTAATGTTTTACAAAAGTTTTACTTTCAACCTAATTACAACCATGTCACCTTGTAATAAAGTCACAAATCATCTAATATTATCTCATACTTACGACTATTTGTCACAATATACGAGCAAAGCAATAAATACTCCTGTAACTTAGATATTAAATGACACACATAGGTTAAACATGTAGCGGGAAAGCAACTAACGTGCAGCAATTGAAGTTCTTTTTTCCCGTTTTTGCTTTGCGTTTGTGCGTGCATTGGCTGGTATTGGCCATTATCGGTAGCGTTGTTTAAAATCGGTGAATATCGGTTCGAAATTAAGGGCCAGTTTCACCGGTTACGGATAAAGTTCCGGATAGCCCTAGGAATTTATCTGCCACTTAGTGACTTGACAGTTGACGGAGCGGCAACGTCGCTTTTTTGCGTTTCGTTACTACTACGTAAATTATTGTCATTTGAAAATTATTTTGAAAACTTAATTGATAAAATACTTTTTGTTCAAAATAATCCAATTAGACTTTTTTTAATATTTTCAAGTATAATTTTATCATTATAGAACGAAAATAGTAGGATTCATAATAATATGATTTATTACAGTTCAAATTCCTAATGTGTTATAGAAACGCCACTTGAAACATTTTTTTATCCGTCAGATAACGCCTAACAGCCACTTGAACTGGCAGATACCTTAACCAACACTTTTCTCTGTCACTTCTATCAGATTACCTGAGATGCCAAAAGTTGTAGTTTATCTGGGAGTTGAGTTCCTAGGGCTATCCGGAACTTTATCCGGAACCGGTGAAACTGGCCCTTAATATTAAGTACTTATTTGTTAGTTTAAAGCTTAATATAATTATGTACATAACTAATTAATTCACTCCGGTCGTTGCATTGTTTTGTCGGGCGTTTTTTTCATCTTTTGAATACATATTGCGACATCGTGATACGTCTTATCATTGGCTGTGTTTGGAGCGAACTAAACATAATACCAGCTCACAATTCAAGCGCGCTGTAATTTTGAGTAGACGGTTGTTTCTGTCTGTTCACCCGAAATCTTGTTATATTTGATCGAAGGTTGCTACCGCCTTCTTTATTGTCCTCCCACTGCCTTAAGGTTGACCAGCAGAGAATTTGGTTCCATTACTTATGTAAGGTTCAATAAAGAATAAATAAATAAATAGAGACGAATACATAAAGGATAGGTTTTATAAGTAAAATGTTTTACTTCGTATTTCGGTTTTTCTAATATCTTTAAATATTTAAGTTCTTGACTTAAGAGAACATGAAACATGCTACAGGCTGGCATCGGTCCAACCACGCGAATGTCAAAGTAATCACTTGCCCCTCCGAGCCATTCTATAATTATACATAATGCCTATTTTCATATTATTGCACGGTCTTGCTTCCTAATGTAGGAACTTGAATCTGCTACCTGCAATCTACCATTATCGAATTCTGGACGTTATTTGGAAACTTTAATCGCATCAACAAATGTTTTCATAGAATCTTTATACCTGGCTTTAGCCTACTAATGGCGCACTATTGAGCACGGGTGTCTGCCAATCATTCAGGAGGCCTAGAGCATACTACTCCACGTTGTTCCAGTGCGGATTGGTAGAGGGTTTAGTGCAAACGTTTCGGAAGTATTAATGCCGCTTGCTGGTACAATAACTGACGACTTTACTGACCGACGGCTTTACGTGCCCTCCGAAGCACGGAAACGCCCAAGAAATGTTTGCCACTAGTGGTCACCCATCCAACTATTGACCGCGCCGGCTGTTACTTAACTAGGTTGATCTCTTACGATTGACGCAAGCCACGTCAAGTCTATACGCCAAGTCTATGAGCGCGTCAATCTTTATACCTAATTAATTTATATCTGCATCTATCTTGTACCTTTTATACTTCAGTTGTAAAAATAATGATCCCTTTGTCGCTATCACAGCATATTCATATACCTACTCATAGCAGTAACTATTATACTTTGGAAAATTTTATAATAATTATTCTCCTGTGAACCGGAAACCGAAATAGGAACTCTGTATAAATTCCTAATCTCCTTTAACTACGCTCCAACTTTTAGAAACCACTGCTACTTTGTAGAATCAATTCTAAGTAACTTTTTATCGACTTGCGGGCTTTAAATTTTTAAGGTAAACGCAACAGATACTTTTTACATTATCGTTTTAATCAAAAGATCTACCTTTTTTTACAATTTTCAAAAGTCAAAATGTAATTAATCGATGTCTATACGAGTATATTGCATAGATTTTATAACATTTTTTTGTTGGTCGGTTTGAAAGTTATCTGTGTTAGTTTCCGGCTTATCATTGATGCTATTTTCACTGACATCTTGATCTGTTTGTTTTATTTCAAACGATTAATAATGTTATTTATTTGATTGTATTTTATTTGATTAATTTAAAGAATCCTTTCTAAAGACTTGTACGAGTGTGGGTTGTACCCACATTGTACACAGGCAAATGTTTCCGGAAGCGAATCGTGGGCGGTCACTGGTCGTCAATTTTACCTCGAGGAATCAATATCATCGCTATAAGTAATATCAGAGCAACTTAAACTTCAAGAATCTTGGTAAATTAAGCACAAAGTTCGCTGTAAACCAATATTTCAAATCCTCTTTACATAAAGGGTTTCTAATTCAAACTTTACTTGAGACTTCAGAGAATTTGCCGCGTATTTTGTTCGCTTTTCGGATTCCATTTGAGGTTAAATATAATCCTCTTCTTAACTAGATATTTAACGAAATCAAAAGATCAACACAACTAAGACATTAATTCATTAAATATATTTTCGTTACAAAGAGTTGTAATTTTTAGATTTGTAGTGTTTACTTCTAAATTCTATTCAATGCAGTTTTGGTATTACATAAACAGTTGAATACATTAGTTAAGATATTATACTGACCAGCAACATCAAGGACTCTATCTCCACTTATCATCAGGTGGTATTGTTGTCAAGCAATTCCAGTACAACCACTTAATTGAGGCAGCACGCCTCAGTAAACCTCAATAAACCTACCAAGGGCCCCTTCGAGACTTCCTACTTACTTCTATTTATAAATATTGAAGTTCTGAACAAACACATTTTTGCTAAAAATAAAACAAAGGTATACTCGTGAATAGCGTAGCTATTTGTGATTATTTTTTTGGTTTCATCGTTCCAGTGATTACGCGAGTTCGCCTACATAGGAATTAACAATGTTATCTTGTAATAACATTAGTATAGAATAGATTATTTGATGAGTTAGTTTGATGTATGCCAAGCTGAGTAGAACTTACACTTTTATTTGATTATTATATTGTTAAAAAAGGTACAGTCCCACACTAGGTTTTCTTGTATCATGGGTGCCGCGGAAAACACAGAAAGATAAGGTAGTACCGTAGTCCGGCATGGTGACCATTGCGCCATACGAATCAATGTTTAGGTAGTAGAGCCGGAGAGAGTTCGTCCGGGGTAGTACGAGTACTACCGCCCGCCAAGGTACTTAGTACCATTTCTACCGTGTAATAATTGTCTTAACAGCAATTGTGTTCCGGATAGAAAGGTGTGGAGCCGGCTGCACTTTTTTAGAGGCTACCATCTGAGTCCTCAAGGGCAGCAACACATCTGTGACCGAATTATAACCAGAGTCTTACTAACAATTACTAACCGGACTATTACTAACAACAACTAACAGTCTTTGTCCCAGTCCTCATAATTATAAACTAACCAGCTAATGTTCTAACACCGTCACCTAACCGGACTAACTGTCCCAGTCCCCATTTGAGTCTTGTTCAAAGTCGGTCGCAGTTGTCATGGGCGGTAGCGAAAGGCGATGCTGCACGCTCGTTTGCTACTTTAACTCCATAAAAAAAATATCATGTTCAATTTCTTATTTGAGGATGTGTGAGTGAGATATGAGTGAGACGAAAGTCGAGCCCAGCGGTATAAAAAATATACGTTGCTAAGAAAAAGAAGTAGATAATGTTAAACAAAGATTATAAAAGCATGTCGGAGATCTTCAGTTACCGTTTGCCACTAACTCACTGGCATTTTCAATTAAAAGGAGAGACCCGTGCAGTGTGCCGCTAATGGGTTGCAGCTCATTAACGTCTAACCAAAGCGGAGTATAGTTGTCCCGCTGAACCATCGCGAAGCGTCCGCGTTACAAAGCTATAGGAAATGATGAAAAGTGTTTCACTCGCATTTAATTTGGCTACTACAGGGTCCAGCGGCTTCCAACCGGAGAGGGTAACGGCATATTCTCGTCAGTTATTCAGCAGTTTGCACCACGAGTTGGAAGGTTGGCTTAGACCCAAAGTGGAAGTCCCTTGTACCTCACTATAAGTAATTACTATCAGAGAATGAAAAATTGTTAGTTTCGATAGGTTCGAATACAAGGACTTGTGGATTTGACAGGCATCAAATCTTTGATTTTGATTGACTTTGGTTTTCTTTAATGTAGTCGTAGCTATTACTTAAGTGAAGAGACGCTAAACGACTCGGCCGGGGGTAGGCTTTTTCTCTTTTCTTTCTTGGCGGGCAACGCATCGGTGACTGATGTTTATAAGCGATAGTGAACAATTACCACCAGGCGGCTTATAAGCTCGTTGATTGGATATTTATTTAAAAAAATAGATGTATTAATAAAAATGAATAATGAGTTAAAATAAATTTTTAATTTTATCTAAGATAACTACTACAAACATGATCACTGTAAAACACGTTGGAACAAGTCGGCTATCACATAAAATAAAATAGCGAGAGCAGTGTATGAGTAAATCATGGAAGCTGAGATGAGCAAATTTGCAATATCACCTTATATTTTATGCGCTCGCGGGAGCAATGTATGAAACAGTGGAAATAATATTATTCTTTATAGATGTTTAAAACCGAGTGTTGTTTTCTTTTTCAATTTTGTTGTTAAACCGGCATAATAAAAGTGACAATATCAATATAATGTAATGAAATTATATGTTTAGGTGTTTATTACATGATTATAACACTAATTTTGTTGGCTTGGCATATTCCATCCAACTTTGGTTCTCTAAAGTAATACATTCACATCTAGCTGCCCAAAATGTATGGTCGATTAAGATGATAACCGTATGTTGATGATGTTGTTTCGGCACTAAATATGACACACTTTTATACGCTTTATAACTAGACTTGATTGAGCGCGTCACCAAATTTATTGGCAGAGAGAAAGCTCATTAGTGTTTAAATAAAATAAAATCATAGAGTTTTAAAAGTTGGAGAGCTATTAAAAGTTTCTTGAATTGGGTTTGTTGGCTGAAAGTCGTTGGTCAGCAGAAAATAAATGATTATTTTTAAATTGATGCATATTATTATTTTTACTAATGAAAGTTGCTGTTCAATAAAAGGCTAAAGTCCAATGAAAACGCAGATTATACGAACTTTACACTACTTTACACGAACCATTTCGCCCGGCTCTTTAAAAACCTCTTTCATCGTTGTATCATCCTTGAGATATTAATCTATACTAATATTATAAAGGCAGCAGGCTCTCACTGGGAAAGATTTAGAAATAATGCACATTAGTTACTAGCATTTAAATATTGTAACCTTTTGTAGTGAGGCTAATAAATGAATTTAATATTTATTTATAAATAGGCTTTCCTATTTAATCTTTGATTTGACTGTTTGTTTGCATTGAATAGACTCTAAGGAGTAACATAGGCTATAAATTACCCCGGAAAATAAAAAGGTTTTTTTCTGGTAACTAGTAAAATTTGCGAAAAAAAGAGGTCGAAATTCACGTTTTTTACGAACGTCAACGTTTTTTCAACTGTAAGAGATACATGAATAAAAGTTGTAAGGTTTAAAAATACATCTAATTATATATAATTATTTACGCCACACGACAATAACGACTTTTATGTCTTAAAAAGATAGATACTAAGTCGTCGCTACCCGAAGCGAAGTGAGGGCGGATATACTATAAAATATGAAACTTATAATATTAACTAATTAATGATATTGTTCGAATTCACGAAGAGACTAAAAAACTATTGTCAATAGGTTTATGTAAACCGTGCAACAGTGAAAACAAACGAAAATTAACTTTAAAATCCATTTTGGATTGTTGTTCGCAATAAAAGTTAAAAATATTGCAATGGAATTACATGAAAATATTGTTCTCGTTTCATTATTAAATTGCTACAGAGGAATTAATTATTCAGCATACGTGTGTTTTTATGCGTGAAATTTGTGTTATATTCGCAGAATTTTAAGTTGTTTTCGCACTGGGGAAACTAACGGAATTTTATCAAACTTTTAGATGCTACTTATTTGTCCAATTCGCGTTTGGTCCAATGCGCCCTTTTCACGGATTCCAATTATCTTTTTGTCCAATTTTCTGGATCTCCAATTTGCGTTTAGTTCAGTTCGGTATTAGGGGAGACCGGGGCTGGTTGTGACAGGGGTAAGTTGTTACAGTGACATTAGCGGCGGAACAGAGAACGCTGTAGTGACGTTAGAAAGAGATAAATAACGCCACCACTGATGGCTCACCCCCCGCGAGAGCCAGTGGCACCAGGGCTTTTATGAAAGGAGCACCTGGGTATCACTCAAAAAACCCTAAGTTTGTAAAATTTTCAATTATTCGTAATATTGGTCTACAGCCTGTTTTCGAACTAATTAGAGAGGTGTTTGATGTTATTTTTGCGTCCTAAGCCTTTCTTTTTGCGATAAAACTACGTTTGTACAGTTATATTAATTTGTACTTTTACTAGTTAACCTCAAAAGATCAATTTAGGCGTTGGGGCTAAAAGTGACATTTGCTTGGGGCAGGTTGTGACACGTCACTACCTGCCCCGTGGTTTTTCTTTTCAACTGATATAATTTTTTTATTGTTTTTTCGTAGCATGAGGACATATAAAAGGAAAACATAGCGTGAAAAAATATCTAAAGATCATTATGTACGAACGAGCAGCAACTATTTTAGAGGGAGGTACAACTAAAAAAGTTCGTAGCATCGCAGAAGATTTAGGATTGTGTCATATACCCTTAACTAGATATATAAAGAAAAGAAAAGAAGCAAAACAGAAGAGCGCACCCATAGAATCTCTCAAAGTTGGATACATGAAGAATTAACATATCTTATTTTGTTATAACAGTAAAGATTTTTGTTTAGTTTAAAGTTTATTTCGTTTTAAGTTTTATTTTAATGAGCCAAAAGATTGCTTAGTAGACCTAGACATCATAATATTATGTTATTTAAATTAAGAAACGTAACTGTTGGTGATGATTGTTCTTAATAAAAAGGTTCTGATTACATTAGTTTTTGGTTGTAACATTTTGCCCCATGTAGTGTAACAACCAGCCCCGGGTACGGGGTTGAAAGTGACAGGCCGTTTTTTTCAGAATTTGTTCATTTATATCTAAACTAATGGTTTGGTATACAAAATGTATTTTAAATTTAAATGCTGAATAGTTACTGAATCAAACAAACATTAACTCGAGTAAAAGAATCAAACAAATAAAAAAATATGACACTTTAAAATTAAAATGTCACAACCAACCCCGGTCTCCCCTAGTCCACTTCACTGTTCGTACAGGCCACAGTCCACCAGGCTGACCCAGTGCGGACTGGCAGACTTCACACGACTTTGAGAACATTACAAAGAAGTCTGAGGTATGCAGATTTCCTCACGATGTTTTCCTTTACCGAAGCAAGTGATAATTATTATTTAATAAAACTCTTAGTTTTTTGAGAATTGGAAGTGTATGTAGGATTCGAATCCCGGCCTCCCTGTTCGGCAGTCCAACATTCAAACCACTTGGCCATTGCTTCACGGCATAAATTAGGTCAGAGTTAACAAGAGCTGCTTGTAACAGTTTCGCTTGTTTTGCATGAGAAAATTGTTGCCCTAAGAGTTTCTATTTTAATATTGTGATTATACGATAATTCTACCGCGAAGCGCCTACTGAGTAATAGTTATATTTATCAAGATATAAATTACTACGGAGTGTTATAAACACTAAAATTTAGCATTATAAGCCATAATGATAGTGTAATTGTGTGGGACAAAGGAAAAAGCAATAGGTATAAGTTTAACCTTTAACATTTTGGCCGGTGGGTGAACTCTAAATTCTCCTTAATTTGTGATAAGCATTCATACTTTTGGTGATTAAAAACATGCTTAGGATTCACTGTAAGAACATAAATACTTAAAATATAAGAATGAAAATAGATAAACAAGCCTTGTCTCAATTAATAAATAAACAGTCTGTGTTGCTGTTAAATAAAAAGGAAGTTGTACAAAAATTAAAGGCACAAATAAAAAAGTAGTAAGATGCACCTTTGTGACGTTTCACAAGTGGTCGACTCAAAAAAAGACGTTAAAATGTATTGACTCAATAATATTGACTCATCTATTGTTTTAATATCTTTGACAAAATACATAATTATGTGAATAAATTGATTGAATTACAATTTGTATTTACAGTACCAGAGTTGGGTGGGCTCACTCGGCGGGGCGCTGGCTGCTCCAGTGCATTCTCGGCACCTTCGCCCGCCGCACATCACGAGCCAGGTAAGATTACTATACAAAACAAACATTTAAAAAGCCCCAGAAACCTGCAGCTAATTTAATCATACATCAATTTGTGAACGTACAAAGATATATTTGTAAGCTTTGTAAGTTTGGCATACGGAGATCTGCCAGGCGAGGCGTCATGTTTGGGGCGCGGCCGAGCTCCGACTGATCTCGATTGGAACTTATATTATATTATACGCGAAAGGCGTAGAAAACTTCGATAGCGTGATTCAGGATTGTCGTGACGTCACCCTGTGACGTATGTGCGAAGTCGAATCATAGTGCGGTTTCAAGGTCTTCATCGCCACTTACCATCAGGTGGGATTGTTGTCAAGCACTACCTTATAATGTGTAAAAAAAGTAAAACACTATGCATGTAAACACTTTGATGATGTTAAACAACCGAGTTAACTTGTTTATGAATTTATTCATGCATAAGCAGTAAGTAAAAGAGAAGGAAAAACAAAAATAGATTTCTATTAGCTTGGTAATTAAATATTCTTCATTCCCGCTAAATCTGAAATGTTCGGAGTTCAAAAGGTGGAATAAACAAGCAGTTACGAGATATCTCGGTTCACTTTAATACTCAGCAAGTTCTTTCAACGCTCGCTCCCGGTTAAGTGATTAATTCTTTTGGCGGTCGGTTTGAATCTCGTTTGAATAAATTGCTTCTTAGTCAACTTCAAGATTGGAGTTGTCTGTACCTTTAACTTCGACAGATTATAGTGAATTATTTGGTACTCAACTTTGAACAGCAATCTCGCAATGGTTAATTATATCAACTGAGCCTGTTTATTTCAATTCCAATATTTGAGGCACTGTTTAATTGAATAACGGCTTCAATATACCTCACTACACTACACCAGGTACCACCGCTTTCTGCCACGTTTGAATAAGATCTGCATTAAGGTAGATCGCCCTCGGCAACGTTTTTAGCGAGACATAAGTAATGCGACATTTCTAATTTTTGGCGGTTAGTCGTATTTGCAAAGCGTGACTGTCGCGATAGTTATCGCGCAACAGTAGCGGCGCGCTGCGATGTCGTCGGGTGATGGAACGGGGAGGCCACTTGAAAACTGTATCGCGAGAGTAGCGATGCAATCGTTGTTATGTACGCGCATGTATCGAATGCGCGGCAACATTGCGAGTGCATTGTGGTTGTTTTTACTACTGTAGCGCTAAAAAAGTTGCTTTAGAAGACCTTAATAGTATGTAACAAAATATATCCTAAAAATTATATGACATTAAGGCTACTTACTACTACATTAATTTACTTCTTGGATCGCAACGTATTAAGAACACCGTGCAGTTTTGATATCCATATTTACGACTAGTGGGCCCGCCCTCGCCTCTTTTCGGGAAACAAGCACATACGCACATTTGGAAATTGTTAGGCGTGATTGTTTAAACTGATGTAACTTTTTTATTTCTCAACCGATTGAAAAAAACAAACACTATATGTTAAGTGCCGCTTACCACAATACTTATATTAGTTAAAACCGCACCCAAATTGGATAAGCCGTTTTGGAGATTAGCGCGTACAAAACCACAAACACACACAAACACAAACAGAAGAAAATTCTAAAAATCATTGTTTCAGGTTCTATTGCGTTAAAGACCCCCGGTAAAAGTTTTTCTCATAATTATAATTATCTTCTTTGTCCAGACAGCGACCAGTTACACAATTATTATTAGTAGGTATAATAGATTAGGTAATTATTTTGGTTGTTTGCCTTCTAAATAACATAAATGAAAATAGGTATAATAAAAACCTAAACTTAAAAACATAATACCATTTTACTTATCTCTTTTAGGTTAACTTAAAGTTTCCACTTCTCGGAGACCAGATAACATCTGATATAGCTCCGCTGTTAGTTTCCGTCTCTTACTATTTGAAGCGAATACGCCCCATGTGGGTCTACAGAAGAGAACTTATGAAGAACTTGTTCGCTCTTAACTAAACTGAAACTTCAGCTCAAGTTTCAGTGTTGCCACTGAATTAGATTCCTTTAAACTAAATGTTCTTCGCAACAATATAACGTTATATTACCTATGTCAAATATTACAGTACACTGTTTTTTTACATGTTTTATTACGATAGTTTTAGCTCAATACAATTTTTATGATTTCATTACAATCAGATTTCAATCACCTCAAAACAGTCTTATTTTTATTAAAAATTAATAGATATGACTAAGATATCATTATTATTCAATATTAATTATATATATGGTAAGCTGAAGCATAAGTAAGTATATCTGAAGCACTTCCGTTTCCAAATACACAACTTGACTACAGCGCTGACAAACTCGTCGCCTAATTGGTAGTGTCAAGACACAGCAGCAATTTATTACGAGTGTCAGTTAGCTATAAAAACTATACTAAACTATAACTATAACATTATGATATTTTATGTAAAAGTAATTTAGTATACAAAAAAAAGTATAGTTTACAAAAATTAAACCGAATTCAAAAAGTATCTAGAAATGAAAGAATGTTTGAAGGGCGGGTGAATAAATTCGTAGAACGAAAGGGGAGAGTCGACAGAATTTACATATCTAATAACGAATGGTTGCACAATGTTTGATCAATCTACCATGCAATTATTTCATTATTCATGACAATGTGTTACACCCTTCCAGCATTTATAAATGTTTATTTTTTCTGAAATAAACGTTAGGGTCGTAACAGTAATAACTGTATTTAACTGGTGTCGACAAACAAATAGGGATGTTAGCCATTGGAATTTCAATAAAATTGTAAAACGTTATCATGTTAAAACTTCTAGTTAGAACTGTAAAATAAAGTTCCTCTAGAATGCGACGTTTGAATTTATTGTGACCTTGTCTTCTTACGGCACCTGGTTTATTAAATTGCGATAAATAGTTTCGGCGTTCTGTGGGAACAGATGAACTTACTTAGATGGAGCGAAGTTCATACCCCGGCGAAATGCGTCGATCTCAAGTGATCGACAAAATAGGCAACAGCGGGCGCGGTCGGTAGTTGGATGGGTGACCGCTAGTGACAAAAAATCTTGGGTGCTTCCGTGCTTCGGAGGGCACGTAAAGCCGTCGGTCCCGGTCGTCGCCATTTGGTAGCAGTCGTTAAGCCACCACGACGCCTTCGGGTGGCATACAAACCTCTGACACTTGGGTTGTCACTAACCCGTCCACCAATTCGCACTGAAGCTGCGTGGTGGACTATCCTCTATGCCTCCTTAGGTATGAGGAGAGACTCGTGCTCAGTAGTGGACCATTCGAACTTGTCCCGCGTAGTGGACTTTGGCCTGCACCCCTTAGACTGAGAGGGTAGGCCGGAGCCCAAAATGTGAAACAGGTATGGACGGCAAAGAAGACCGTCAGAATGTAGTTAAAAGTGATTAAAGTAAACCAAACGTAATGTTATACGAGTAACTGTTGCTAATTATCACCCAGCAAGGTTCTGATTAGGATTTAATACTAAAAGGAGGGTGAAAATAAATGAAAGAGACATGAATAAAAACATCTTAGCGTAGCCGAGAGGCTTATTATGAAGGCAATATTCTGTTACGCTCGCTGAATTTATATTTACCGCTAAATGACATCCCTGGCCGTCGGCGTCAATTAGACCCACCACCCGTGCCACGAGAGAATTTCTCCAGTAACGTATCTAATGAATACTTAGCATTATAAGATCCAAGGGGAACTACTAAAATATGATCCGATGATTTCATCGTGTCCTAATTTGACATAATTTGTTAGATTTAGGGGTTTAGTCAGTCAAGGGTGTCAGAAGAAAATGCTGGCCAGCTAAGACCGCTTTTTGTACTTTGTCTATTGTAAGTTAGCGTTTCTTTGTGGGCCTTTGAATGTAAATTGCGTTTTGTGAACTGAACCCTTGTTTCTGTATACGTATACGTAGTATTAATGAGTTCATTGTTTTAGATTATATTATTGCAAACTCAATCGAATAAATAGTGTGAATACAACAAGTTAGGTTTAGGTGTTAGGATTCCGTTTTTAAACGTACGAGTAGGTTTGTTTTTAGATAAATTATGAACATCAATGAAATGTATCTAAAGCGAAAAAGAACTTAGAACTAAGAGTATCACTTAACAGTAATACCTACCATACAAAATTATTCAAGAATGTAATTGTTTGCTCTATAAAACGGAAAAGAATAAATAAGCTATCTGGAAAACCCCATTTTGGCCGTAAGCACAACTGTATCCACACGTAAATCACTAACAATTGTACTCGAACGACATATTTATAACCTCATTGAAAAGTAAATATACGTTCAGCGGGATTCCCCACTTTCTTTTTAAATTTACAATACAATCTGAGGCAAAATGAAGTCTGGTGTGAAGTAACATGAGAGTAACCCCTTTCCAACGCGCCTATAAATATTTGATATCGGGGAATAATGTTCGCGGCGCAAACTACAATTTTCACTTTATCAGACAGTATGCACATTGCTTTATTTTCTACACAAATCTCGCTTTCGGTGTGCGCGTGCCCTAAATACAATATTAAGCATGTTTACGATAAAGCTCAGTTCTCAGTTACAAAGTTGGCATCTACGGTTCATAATATTGACAAAGTAGGAAACTAGTTATCTTGCGAAGTTAAGAACCTACTTGTTAACAAACAGGGAGTATAAAAGTTTTTGTTCATACGAATATCGTTACTCGTTTATATAAAGATTGTGAAGCATTTGTTGTAATTTAAAAATATAATTTTTAGGTGTTTTATCGCATTTTATCAGTATTTTTTATCACTCATGTATTTCTCTATCCGTGTATGACATTTTCTCCAAATTTTTTATAATTATGTAAAATTAAATAACTTTATTTGTATTTTAATTTTAGAGATAAAATTAAAAAAATACCTGTCTTGTAAGGTTTTAGATAATAGTTAATATATTAATACAGAAAAGTAATAAAAAAAGTACAGTACCAAAAACTTATGATCAAAAACAAGTAAACAATCCAAAGATACTCGTTGTCGTATCATAACATTACTGTCCATGCGACAAATGATCCAATACATTGAGGACTATGATAGCCTGTTATCGCACAGAACGTGTTCGGCGTCCGCGGAACCCAGTAACCTTTGGCTTGATGCGTGGGGGATCCGATCGATGGAGACTGAAAAGAAATGTGTACAGAGCGGATATTTGATTTATATTTTGAATACTAACGGGTGTCAGTTACTAAATCGATGGGTTCATTAAAATGTAATTGAAATTCAACTTTAATTGGGGATTATTTACCGAGACACTGACAAGAGATATCTGTTTCTGTAACTATAAATGTACTTTTAACTCTTCCGATGTAAAATGTCTTGGTTTTACATAATAAAACATCAAAATTATGGTAACCTCTATTATCTACGATCGGTCTGCCATGCGTTTTCGGGTACTAAAATTTAAATTGATTATAATCTGATGGAATAACGTTAACAAAAGTAATATATGTTTTGTTTTCAATTATTTTATAATTAAAAAAGTTTACATTCAACCTAATTGTATCGTTAATATACTATTGTCTATTAGTGCATTAATTCTATTCATTAATTATAAGTTAATGCTTGAACAAAAACCCACCTAGTGGTAAGTGCTGATACTCGTACAGTCTTACTTACAAATAGATTCTATCACGTATAAATCCCTGTTACAATAAATCAAAGCCTATGATCCTATTAAATTGGGACAAGAAGTTTGTCCCTAACTTTGAGGTTACTAGTTACTTCAAGAGAGGCAAAACCACCATTACTACTGTTTCTCGAAAACAGAACACAAAAAACTTCCTGTTTCATTGTTCAAGTCGTAAGATGCCGTGTTCGGTTCAGCTGAACTTTTATACTAAGTACATAGATTGCGTAATACATACTGTATTGTTCATTGACGGATTTAAAGAAACCATAGTTTGTGTTACAGTGTAGAAATTAAGGCTTTTGAAACTAGTTATTAATAATGCGAATGTTATACGTTAACTATTTTTTAAGTTATATAACTTATTATATATTATGTCCAGGATGTAAATGAGTGAACAAAGAAACTTCAGCAATCCATTACTAACCTGTAATAAATTAATACGTACATAAATTAATACGTACATAGCTTTAGTCTCTGCATTATTGAACACAGAATTTTTAGCAATCTCACCACTTCAGAATTACATTTATATAAGTAATCACTGTTTTCATAATAATATTAGATGTATCACCAATAGTAATAATATTATAGTGTATTTTTTTGTTTTTTTATAATTTTTGTGCATAATATGTATCCAAATCTTCATCAACTGCGACATATAAACTAGGAAACATGGGAAAATACATTAAAATACTTAGTTTGGAATTTAAATTCCAAGCATCGGCAAAACAAATCTTATAAAAGCCTCAAAGCCGCGCACGGAGAGGTCAATAAAAGTAGGTCATTTTCAAAGACTGAAGCTCTCTTGTTCGGAAATAGATCGAGAATTCATAGTGGCTTGTCTTCAGGGGACAGATTATTGAGGAAACGATGTTCGGGGACACGCAATAATACGCCACATGCTTATTCGACTCTTCCTCGTAAAGGGTTATTGGATGGAATTACGTTTCGAGAGCAATTTTCCTCGTTGCCATTATTGCCCGTTATGCTATGAGCTTTGCTGTAACGTTTGTCTTATTTAAGTTATGTTATGAATTGCACCTTTAACGAAATATTATCGATAGATTATCTAACACATTTGTATATCTACTCGTAGTATTTACTAATCCTCGTGAATTTATATGTTCTTTCTATAGGTTCCTGCCATTTGTATAAGTTCACATACTGATTGTTAAATACTGCTTCAAACCATTAAAAATAAAACTAATTCTAGTCAAACCTAATTTAAAAATGCAGAGGATAGTAACACTAAATTATTCTAGAGTAGTTACTATACTCTTACTTTGATTACGGCTTAAGTACAATCACAGAGTAGTTAAAAAAAGGTAACTACTCTGTGGTACAATGGCGCAGATAAACTTTTGTCAGGACAACAACAACAAATTTGACACGAACACGTTAGTCTATTTCCTACATGTAGAAGGAACTACCTGTTACGTCTAGTTCGTCTTGGTGTATTGATAACTTAACGTCACGCTATAAAAACCAAATCTTGTGCCTTGGAATAACAAGTCAAAATGTCGCCGTTCACAATACAATCGTGAGCACCCGTATCATAGTTAAATGAGCACAGTTCACGATAACTTCAGTTTAAATTGATATGCAACCAGATCATAATTTTAATTACGTTGCGTATTTTGTACGGGATGAGATTTCAAGTCTGACAACTGAAGTGTTGGAAAGGAAATTTCGTTTCTGGAATTCCGAGTGAATATTTCTCTAAGTGCGCAGTGGCGGAATGATCTCCACCCGAACGTCTCTAAACTCTTTGCACATTTTCGACGTAAACGGTGATTTCGACGTATCACAACCATTCTGTACGGTAAAATAGAAATATGAGTAGAGCATATTGTCATATTGTAAGTTGGTGAGAGCTCACCAACTAAACATGTAAATATACATCGGTACCAAAAAAATAATACTCCCGGACATTAACCAATTGGTACTTTTAGTCTTTTTTATACTGGAACATAAATAGTCCAAAAGAAATAATTAGGTAAGAACTGAAAAACAACAAAATTCAACAAGATTTATTTTTATTTATTTACATTTAATTCTTAAAACCTATTAAGATTATTATTACCTAAGCTAACTAAGAGTCACAATGTTTATTATATTGTGACTCTTTCTCTCTTTTGTTTTCCATTCATACGGATCTTAGCATCTTCTATGAAAGGAAGTAGGTACTAAAGAAAGTTAGGCACGAAATAATATCCACAAAAGCAGATTTATTTTAACGTGTGAAAACGAAAGACAATAATCCTTTGCCTTCTGAATCTGTGAAATGAGAATTTTCTTTAAGTCGTTAGGCAGAGATTGTCGAGTTAGTTTTATTATTTACTGCACAATCCGCGCTGCGTCTACAAATTAAGTACAAAGGCAGACTTTTCGTGAAGCGTCAACATTTCTCGACTGGGGCTATGGAGTTCCCGCAGATATTAGTATCTTATTCTGGAATCGCCGTCACCTAAATAACGTTGGGAGATAATTTCTCATTCTCTGGGTAACTATATAAAATATTAAATGAAACGCCAGACGTTATTCAGCAATGTTTTGTTAGTGAACGTATTTTTGTCTTTTCAGTTGTTGGTATCATTGTTAATATCTCAGGTTCTAAGCGGCGTATTGAGATGAAACGTATGTCAGTTTTTTAGTCAGACGCCAGAGTTTCACCTCCAATGTAGATTTACAATGATCGCTTATACACGTGTGCGCTCACAGCATTTAATTGTCTCTTTTAGTTACACTATTGCCGTGTCTGTCCCTCTTTCCTAGTTAATTGGACTCCATTATTTATTTTTACTTTCCTTGTTTTTGTCTTAATTCAAAATGTGTAAATATTTTTTCAGGTCGTTATATTTTGTTCCCAATAGATATAAATAGATTTGTTTTTATTCCACAAACTCTACATTATTTTGTTGTATGGCGTTTGTAGATTAAAATGACTTATTTGCTACAAACAAATATTTCGCATACAAAACAAATACTGCATATACGAACACCACGTAGCAAAATCCATATCATAGGAATAGCCTCCTGTGTAGCGAGAGGTCTCAAGTTGGACTCCTAGAAGGGGCAGACATTTACGTGTAAGATTAAAGTTCTCGGGTCGTGTTGGTGGGGTTAAATTAGATAAAGCCACTTGATCATGGTATATTTGTTTTATATTTATGTATATACATATGAAGTATATATATATATGTATTGATGAACATCGTACAATCGTTTATTTTTTTTATTTCATGTATATTTATTGAAAAATTACTGACAAATTTAAAATTTGCATGCTACGGTTATGTAGCTGAATACACTTATACGATTGTAAACATCATAATAATTATACTGTACTGTATTCTATGCAAAGTGGTCTGTGTATGCAAATAAATGAATATAAATATTATTTTATCCTAATATATAACAAATCGTTGTGATAACTATACCGATGTTTATTATACATTTATTTAGTATCATAACACAATAATGCGAAGGTTAGAAACACTTGAATCTTGTTATAAATTCACGGCGTCGTGTTTGAGAACTCATGCAGAAACATGGAATACGAAATGCTTTAAACAAATAAAAGATATTCGTTTCAAGAATTCATTTTGTCTTCCACTTTACTCAACTTTGACATAAAACGGACGGAATAAATAATGACCGATGAACTAGGAGTCATATTGTAAATGGGGAAAACATCGTGACAGAGGTAAAATATAGGAATCAACTGAAATTTTCATACATTGTGAATGAAATATATTCCCAAGTGAGTACAGGCCATAATCCACCACACTGGCCAAGTCCGGCTTGACAAGGTTCACAATACCTTTGAGCACATTATCGAAAAATCTCAGGCGTACAGGTTCCTCATCATGTTTTCCTTCGCCGAAACAAGTGATGCTTCATTTCTAAAACGCACAATGTTGCACTTTTTGAAAACTAGAGCTGCATAGAGGATTCGAACAAACGCCTCGCTGTTCAATATTTCTTTTTTACCACTTGGCTATAATTTTTTGAAATGAAATCACATCAATGAAAGCACATATTTAGAACAGTTATGGGTTTTGATTAAAATATCTATAAGTAATTTCTAACCGGATGTGCCTTATATAGAATTCCGACATACTCTTAATATACCATTCTGGCATCTCTTTGGTAAGCGCGTGGGAGACGCCCCTATGATAGCGAATTTTATGAATGGGCTATTCTTGGCTTCATACTCGTATTAAGTTTCACAATTTAATACCAAGATATTATTATTGGTTGTTCTTTATATTCTTAATAGATACTGTTGTTTGTCGGTTCAAGCTTTATTGTGTGTTATCTTTGTTTTTTTTATGTTAAGTAGGGATTTGTGTATTTATCTTTTAACTTCAAACTTGTGAGCATTGAAATCGAGTGCCTTATAAGTTAAAAGCATAATAATACAGTAGGCATATATCGTACTTAGTTTACCAGAGAATCAATTTAAAAATTGATAGTAGTTATGTTTCAAAGCGTAAATAAATGCATGTCTTTGGTGATAAATTGATAATGTAGTCCAATCTATTGACAAGAGAAAGATGTATTAAATCTATGTTTGACCTCTCACGAGATATCGACGAATAATGAAACGTCATTATAAAGGACTGTTTAGATATACGCGGTATCCGCTACAACTGTCGGTAGCAAAAAATACCGCGCGATATACCGTCCCGTGGCAGTTGCAAAACGTCGTTGCAAAGCAGTATTCTTTTAGCTGAATGACGCAGAATAAAGGTTAGCGTACAAAGCTTCGTGACATACACAATAGACACGTTAGATGCCTTCTATTGTCTATAGTGGACGGCAATCGACAAGTTTCGCTACCCATAACGATAACGATATCTCTATCTTACCCACTCGGATAATGCGTATATCTGAACAGTCCTTAAACAGGCGTGCGTGGTTTGCATGTGATGGCCGCCTTCGGCAACGTTCGGCGGTTAGGCTCGAACAGAACATTCCCGGATACTTAATGATACATCGCTCGGAGTCCTGCTGGCCGGACGTTGAGAACTTCCGGAAGGACGCAATCGTATTCGATCACAGTACCATAATAATATAAAATTTTCCCGGCCCATCTTTATATATAAAAATCTCGAGAACAGCTGAACCGATTTCGCTAATTCTTTTTTATAGTATTCCTTAAAGTACGAGGATGGTTCTTACGGATAGAAAATTTTAAAAAATTGCCTGAAAAAGTCTAAAAAGAACTCTTTTCTATATTCCCATACAAAAGATTCGTAATAATACTTAAAAGTCAATTTGAACTTTAATAACATACCATAAAGTTTAAGTGTTAGTGGAGGGGTTCCGGGAAGGTGTCCCGAATAGCAGAATAAGTATTAAAAAAAATAAAAAATTAAAGAATCGACTACGATCGGCGGTACGAAGTTCGCCGGGTCAGACAATTTAGTGTAACAAATAAATTTGCATAAAATTAAATAATAATAATTAAAAAATATATCGACTTCAAAAGTAACTTAAAATGATGAAATAGTGAATAAAGGATGCACAAGTTTGGTATTATATCGGTGCAGTTCTGCTTGTGTTTGCTGGTTCCAACATCAATCAATAAAATGATTGTAGCCCCTGATTTATTATTAATATTATAATTTTGGTTACTTTTTATATCGATTTTTTCTTTTTATTATATTTCGTAAGTTTGAACACTGGTATAGTTTTTGGTCATCACGTGACGTAACGACAAATTTACCGTTTTATTAGTATATTAAAGTTTAGTAAGTAGTAGTCAACATTTATTGACCTGATGCATGTTAATGAACAAAAATGTATGTACCAAACGACAAATAAATAAATCTATTCACTTTATTCGATACAAAACGAGCGATACTAGAATCGGCCGCATGTTTGTCACGTTTCTGTTACGTCATTCTTGTTTGTTTACAACACAGAATCCCGGCGTGAGGATAATATACCATTTTAAATTTCAAAAAGGTTGATGTTATGCAATCTCAACACAAAACCTTCCTTTGTTTGATTGTAAATGTCACGAGTTACGTTTCAGCGTTCCTTTTGAGGATGGGATATAAAAAATGTGCTAGTACTTGGCGATATTTGCTTCATGTTTTTAATACTTTAATTTTTAAGAGTACAGTTAATAACTAGAAGACGATCTGCCTGCCTGCAAAGCGAGAGATCCCGGGTTCGATTCCCGGCCGGTGCACCTGTTTATATGGCAGATAAAAATTTGTTCGTTGTTTGTTGTATACGCCGCTCGCAACACAGGGAACTAGTGCGGGATATGAGCGTATTAGCGTTTGTTTGTTAATTTCATAGATTAACTAGATGGAACATTCAATAGACATAACATAGGCCACTTTAGCATTTATGTGTGCGTGACAACGCTAATAGTATTATTCACACTAAGAAACTTACATTTTAATTGGTCGGTACTTGTCAACTTCAGGCATAGTACCATTATCGGTTTAGGCTTAGTGATGTGCCGGTGTTTTTGCCACGTTATCGACAATTATCGACAGTTTATTGTTGCATGGTCTAGAACTAGATCTACAATACATTATTATTATGTTGCTTTTTTATATGAAAACGATAGAAACTGGTACTGTATTGTTTACTCGTATAATATTTGTTAATCATAATTATAAAAGGCAGTAATAGCCTAGTGCTATTACTTATATTATTATAATATTATGTTATTTATTATAACATTCAATAGACAGAACATAGGCCACTTTAGCATTGATGTATGTATGCGTGACAACGAGGAATGCCACTGTAGGGACACGTGTATCTCTGTGTGAGTGTAATGTTGCTAGGTATTGAATAAGTTCCCGTTATTTAAAACTAAAATATTTTATTATTATAATTAAAATAAAAGATAAATAATATATTAATTCAATATAATATACATAATAAATAAATAAACTTTAATGAACGTTTTTTGAAAATATATTGTCCGTGGCGGGTTTTGAATCCGCCATCTTACATGTAGTGACATGTCACGTTATTACTACAACAGACGGCCGTGATTACATTTTATGATAATATTGTGATATAATTAATTTATCACACACAGGGGTAATAACATATTAAGGTGTTTTGAATTTGAGAGACATAAATACATAGGTAACTTAAAATATTTATTCAAATCACAGATAATTATAGGTATTAAATCTTAACCACCTTTATTTTGCATTTTCATCCCTTACGCATAACAACTAACCAAAATCTCATTACAATTGGATGAACAGCTTGGAGTGGTGTAGAGGGCAAAATATAATAATTATTTATTCCACACCATGTAGCAGAACTGTATACACATGTTTTTTTTATTGATTTAAGGCAGCAAACGAGCATGCAGCACCACCTTCCGCTGCCGCCCATGACAACTGTGACCGACTTAGAACAAGACTCATAATTATTCATTTGAAAATTATTAACTAGAAATAACATAATAAAATTGTCGATATCGATAAATTTTTACCCCATTCCTTCACGAGTAGCATAGAAAGTTCTGGAAGTAGCACTACTACTTAAAACTTAAAACGAACCTTATTGCCAAGTAACTGAGTAGCTTTTTGGTTATAAAATATTTATTTATTTTATTAATTTCTTTATTTATTTACATGGGTAAATATACAACAAAACAGTGAAATAAAAATAGTTATCTGTGAAAAGATATCCCATCTTCGTTTTTATGTGTTTGGGAACAACTTTTACAATGTTTAAATATACAAGACGGCATTTTTAAGTTGTAGTAATGCGTGACGCGTGATTACGCGTGACGTCTAAACAGTACGACGGTCTGAATAGCACTAATGCGAGTTTGTATTCGCTTTTGAATTTGTATTTGCTTTTGTGGCTTCACTTTTTTGTTCTGCACGCTCCATCTGCCTTTTTTTCTATATCGCTGGTTAATTTATTTAAAAGTGGTAGCGGAAACCTTCTTTTTAACTGAAACTACATATAAGTTGACCGTACTTTGTATATGTATCTATATATTTTAATAATATTAATCCATCCATAGCCAGAATAAAATCCATAATAAAGTCAATTAAAACTGCGAATAAGCGAGAAATTAAATGGATTCATCGTTATGTTTTAACTGTAAAAGGATTCGCATCGTATTAAATTATTCGAAGCACATCGGAACGTAATTCGTATTTAGAATCATAATTCCCTATCGTACCTACGCATATCATTTCATTCCGTATTTGAATACGTTTACAAAATAATTTTGTAAAAACTGACTCCGAAGGGTTTTCAAAGCTTAAAGTTCAGAATAGAAAGCTGTTCATAAAGTCCCAACTTTTGTTAGGCTTCTCAATTGGTACGCGACTGTTTTCAACATTTTTTTGTTTGTCGCATACTTAGCAACTTACGTAAAAGTCCCAACGCCAATTGAATTCGGAGTTGTATGGGTACTGTTTATCGTTCGCTGATTTCAACATTTTTGTCGTAATTTTTATACATAAAGTCCAGCAAAACTAGTCAAAAGCGAGCTGGATTAACTGTAAATGTATCCAGGAATATTTAAATGTTATATTACCTATAGTGATTAAGAGAGGTTAATTCATTTTCTTATATTTTGTTTATTACATTTTATTTTACGCATTGTAAAATTTTTTACAAAGAATATTTGCATTTTTATTACCGAGCTCTATCTCGCACTATGCTCTTAACAAGAATTTACTTTTAAGTTTCTCATTTATTTTACAAGGTTTGTAATTCGCAAAGCGAGATATTGTTTATTTATGAGGAGCACCCTTATATCCGCTTATGTAAAACGATATAATTATGTAAAACTAGACACAAATACAATACTGATATGACATATAAAGTAATTATAATACTGAAATGAAAAATAGCAACTGAAAGCTTTATAGTATTAAAACATTATACCAATTATTTCATCCGTAATCCTTCGCCAATACCAATTTAATTTTCGTTGGAAAAACAATCCGGTAGAAGTTTTCGATAGCTTTACGTAGGATATGATGTTTCATGAAACAGTTGAGATTCGAATATACTCATAACATAATTAATTCGTTCTGACTTTTTAATGTTTCAAACATATTTACACCATATCGAATACAATACATATTATTATCAAAACATAAAAATAAATAAATTAAAATAATTGTTTAATAGTATAATATAAAACAAAAGTAATCCTAAATAAGAAGAAATGGAACAAAACAGTTGGAGCGAACATATTTTCACGTTATTGAGTTTCATTTAAAATGGTCCATGCTGCGATTTTCAATGGACGTAAGCACTATTACATAAGCCGATAAGCCGGCACGTGGTCGATTTACCGTTATGAATAAATTGGAACTTTCAACAACAATTTTATTTAATATTTATTTAAACTAATTTATCGTGTTGCAATAACTTAGTGAGATTTTAAATGTACCTGAACCGCTACAAACAATATTATGATTCGGGATCATTATAATTTTTTTCCTTAACGCAACGCTGATCTTTACTTCGATTTGTAATAAAGTTTAAATGAAAACAACAAAAAATGGGAGAATTGAATAATAACAAAAACTTAGTTTGAAATATTCAAAACATTTATTTTGGCAGGGATACGTGAGCGTAGGAGTAAATTTAGTGAAAATGTTTTCACAAACAAAACTTTAATGTGTGTCCACAAGTTAATAGCTGTAAAATTTATAATATAATCTTTCCACTGCAGCTGTATGGATGAGAGGGTTTACACGCTCATTCATACGTTCGATCACGTAGTGTGGGCGCGTGGCGTATCGTGACTATACTTATTTAAAATGCAAAATAGCATTGCTACTTATAACTTATGAAATATGTCGCGTGGAGTTTTGAAGCGGTTTACTCTGAACATGATATTGAATGACGGGTCGGGCTCGAGGGGAAAGTGTTAGACTTTTACTGGCATAACCCGTTCACTGAATCATCTCAGAACGGTTTTATTCACCATATTCCCCGTCGAATCTGCGAGGAATGTATTCGGAAAATTGTTATGAGCTTAGCGCGCTAAAATACATTTCACAAGTATGAGATGTTTTACTGTTAGCTTTCATCAGGAGGATTACACGATTCAGTGATATGGGTGCTACTTCATTTAAAAATTAGAAATGCTTAACCTGATTTTGAACTTAATGTTTTAAATGTGTTCCGGTTGCAATATTTGAGAGTTACTAACAAGCGTGTTTATTAATCTTCTTTTTGGCCAGCAATGTACCATTAGAAAACAATGTGTTTATTGCATGCATACTTGTGTAGATGTAATCTGCAACTGTCATGCACCGTGTTTGCGTCATAGGACCGTCTGTGTTGCTTCATAAATATTTCATTCATTTTTCGGTCCGTCGTTCCTCGCCTCCTCGTCGGATTCTCGTGTTCTACTTGTAAACTCCGGCTTTGACTCCTACTTTGAAAGTCATGAACTTAATTTCTCGAAAACCTAAACTCATCTTTGAAGCGCTTATAGCCTAGCAGCTTACGTCGATCCTAACTGTTCGAATAAGTTAAGCAACAGCGG